>PVHT020000886.1:19575918-19708329 GCA_004024745.2 Catagonus wagneri | reverse complement strand
GTTGCTACTTTTTGATCTGTTGGCTCTCCGAATGTAAAAGTGACCTCCCCCATTAATGCTTCGCCCACTAGTCCATATTCATATTGTTTTGCAAAATGTTTTCTCTTTCCTTCAAGCCAACAAGTCCAGACCGAGGCTGGTTCGTCCCGCCGTTTGGAGGAAACCCCTGGTGGGTGTACCTTGCAGCTGCTATTCCTGCTTTGCTGGTCACCATTTTGATTTTCATGGATCAGCAAATCACAGCTGTGATCGTAAACAGAAAAGAACATAAACTCAAGGTAAATCTTCCGAACCATGGTTCCCATTGCATGCGACTGTCTTTGTAGTTCTTGAAAATACTAATTGCTTCAAAACCAAGGTAGTTTTACTGGGAGTTCGAGCTCGTGTTCTTTAAGACTCACCAGCGTCACAGATCACAGACCCTGGGTGGACGCCTCTCCCAGGGGTAATACTTTCAGAAGACCTCGTGTGAGCCTGAGAAAGTTGTTTCAAATCATATTTTTTCTGGCCACCAGAGAGGACAGTATAAGCTGTTTACCGCTCAGCCGCTGTCATCCTATATCTATTTTAACATGGTAACTGTCCTTGATGAAGACAAAGACAGGTGCTATTTCCGAAACTGTTGAGGTAAAAATATGTTTTCTTCTTTAACCTGTCGACTTAGTGAGCTATATTAATAGATCTTCTGCTGGGGAGTTCCCGTCATGGCTCAGTGGTTAACGAGTATGACTAGGAACCATAAGGTTGTGGTTTCGATCCCTGGCCTTGCTCAGTGGGTTAAGGATCCAGAGTTGCCGTGAGCTGTGGTGTAGGTTACAGACGCAGCTCGGATCCCGCGTTGCTGTGGCATAGGCTGGCGGCTACAGCTCTGATTAGACCCTGAGCCTGGGAAACTCCATATGCCGCGGGTGCAGCCCTAGAAAAGGCAATAAGACAGAAAAAAAATAGATCTTGTGTTGCCGAACCAACCTCGCAGCCTGTTAGAATGTAGTCTCTTTTTACGCATGGTTGGATTTGGTTTTTCTATTATAATATTATAAGGTGTATTGTAACTCTATCTATATATCATATTTTTGCATCTTTGTCTTAAGAAATGACATTGGCTTGCATTTTTCCTATCTTATGCTGTCCCTGTCTGATTTTGGTATAAGAAATATGCTATCCTTATCAAATGAGCTGGAGAGTGTTTCTGCTCCTATTCCACTCCCATACCATTTTCTGAAATAGAATGTAATAGTCTCTTTATTATGTCTAACATACCGCTTCTCTTTTCACTGAGTGATCAGACAAGTTGTAAAACTACCTGGGCTGGCTGGTTTCTGTGCAGAACTTGTAAAACTGGTGGTCAAAATATTTTAACGGCTATAAAACCTTCAGAATTTCTATTTTTCAATTGTAGTAACATTTTTCTAGATTTTTCCATTTCTCTTCTATTTTAAAATTTGGCATGTTTATAATATTATCATTTGTTACGTTTATAATTGGAACCTGTTATTTTTCCTTTAAAAATCCCAACATTGATTAGTGCTTCTTACTTTTCTTGACCAATCTGGTCTGAGATCTGTTAATTTTATTAGTCTTTTCTCAAAAGAAGCAGTTTTAACTGTCTTTATTATATTACTGATTTTCTATATTATGTCTGTCTTTTTTTGCTAATATTTGCTTTATTTGTTTGGAAGCTGTGTTATTAAGTACTTCTATATTTATTTTTATTTTACCTTTTGTTTATTTTATAAATTTTATTGTAATGTAGTTAACTTACAAAGTTGTATTAGTTTCAGGTGTGCCACACAGTAACCTAGTTCTTTATACACAGATACTCATTCGTTTTCAGATTCTCTTCCTATATAGGTTATTTATTGCACACTATTGAGTAGGTTACCTGTGCTATGCAGTAGGACCTTGTCATCTCTCCATTTTATTTTGGTAGAGTGTGTATGTCGATGCCGGCATAATTTATCCCTCCCCCCAACCCCCGGCAAGTCTCCTCTTTGAGAACCATAAATTTGGTTTCAAAAATCTTTGAGTCTGTCTGTGTTTTAAGTTCTTTTGTATCATTTTTCATTAGATTCCACGTGTTGGTGATCTCACATGATATTTATCTTTCTCTGACTTCCTTCACTTAGTATGATAATTGCTAGGTCCATCCATGTTGCTGCAAGTGGCATTATTTCATTATGTCATAAACATTTAGGTTGCTTCCATATCTTGGCTGTTGTGACTAGCACTGCAATGAACTTTGGGATGCATGTTTCTTTTCAAATTATAGTCTTCTCCAGATATGTGCCCAGGGGTGGGTTTGCTGGATTATATGGTAGTTCTATATTTAGGGTTGTTGTTGATGTCCTTTTTTCTTTCTTTTTTTTTTTTACAGCCACACCCATGGCATATGGAAGTTGCATTTGCTACAGGCTAGGGGTTGAATTTGAGCTGTAGCTGCTGACCTACACCACAGCCACAGCAACGCGGGATCCAAGACAGGTCTGCAACTTACACCACAGCTCATGGCAACACCAGATCCTTAACCCATTGAGCAAGGCCCGGGATCAAACCCATATCCTCATGGATACTAGTTGGGTTTGTTAGCACTGAGACACAACAGGAACTCCTATATTTAGTTTAAAGGAACCTTCATACTGTTCTCCATAGTGGTTGCACCAGCTGACATTCCCTCCAACAGTGTAAGAGGGTTCCCTTTTCTCCACACCTTGTTCAGCATTTCTTGTTTGTGGACATTTGATAATGGCCGTTCTGACCACTGTAAGGTGATAGCTCATTGTAGTTTTGATTTGCATTTCTGTAGTAATAAGTGATGTTGAGTTTCTTTTCACGTGCTTTTTCACCATCTTGGCCGTCTGCCTGTCTTCTTTGGCAAAACATGTTTAGATCTTCTGACCATGTTTTATTCAGGTTGTTTGGGTATCTTTTGGTATAAAGTTGTATGAGATCTTTGTATATCCTAATGATTAATCCTTTGTTGGTTGCTTTGTTTGCAAAGATTTTCTCCTATTCTATAGGTTGTCTTTTCATTTTGTTTATGGTTTCCTTTACTGTGTGCAAAAGCTTTTAGGCTTATTAAGTCCCATTTGTTTATTTTCATTGTTCTAGGAGGTGGGTCAAAAATAATTATCTTTTTAGATAATGGACCCTTTTATGTGATTCTATTTCTAGTAAGGCTTTTTGTCTTAAAGCTTATTTAATTTTGTACTAATAAAGCTGTGGTAACTTTTAATTTTCACTTGCATGATATATATTTTTCCCCTCTGTTATTTTCAGTATACCTTGTGCCTTGTGTCTCTTTGTAAATAAAACATAGTTGAACTTTTGAAAAACCGTTTTTACAACCTTTGCTTTAAACTATACTATTTAACCCATTTAAATTGATAGTGATGACTAATAGCTCTGAATTCATTTTTACCACATTACTTTTGCTTTCTGTTTGTACAACTTTGTGTTGTTTCTTTTTTATTCTTCTTTGTTGTCCTCTCTGAGTGATACAGTTTTGTTTTTCTTGTTTTCTGCTTTCTACTTTTTTTTTTTTCTATTAGTTTGGGAGCTCTGTACTTTATCTTTTCTTTTGGTGATTATGTTGCATATTTTAATATGCATTTTTAAGTTCTAAAGTTAGAGTTAGGATTTTTACCCTTCTCCAGAATAATGTGAAGGGCTGAGGAATGCTTTAAGTTTGATATTCTTTCCCGAATCATATACTGTTATTACCCAGAGTTTATTGCCACGTGAATTTTAAAATGCAATTAATTGGATATGGTCAGTATATTTAGAATTACATACAAGTTTGCATTTTCTTTGCTCATTTTTTTTCTTTCTCTCTTTCCCTTTTTTTTTTTTTTTCCACTTCAGACCTTCCTTTTGGGAATATTTTCCATTAGACTGAATTATTTCCCTCAAATGGTACTTATTTATCAGACTTGAGAAATTTCTTCCTGTGAGGCCCTTTGGGAAGTAAATGCTCTCATTTGTATTTGTCTGAGAATGTTTTTCTCACCCTCATTCTAGTTTCTTTGGATGTATACTTTTAGGTTAAAAACTAGGGTTCCCGCCCGCAGCATTTAAAAGCTATTTTCCATTATTTTTGACTTCCGTAAAAATGAGCCGTCAGTATAATTCTTATTCCTTTGTAAATGATTGTTCTTTTCTTTTGAGTCCTTTAACATCTTTTTGTCTTAATTTTGGGGTTTTATGATAACTTGTGTAAGCATAGGTTAGGTTTCTTTTTATTATGTGTTGTATTATTGGGCTTCTTGAATCTTCCTGTCTTTTATTAATTATGGAATTTTGTAAGTCTTTGACTGTTTGAATCCCTAATACCTTCTTCTGGGTTTCCAACTAGAATTTTATTGTATATCCCAATTTTGTGTTCCATTTCTGTTAAGTTGGGTTTTTGTTTGTTTATTTTTTACATTACTTTTCTCTCAGTCTCTGTGTTGTCTTTTGTATAATTTCTTCAGATCTTTCTATTCATTCTTTCTTCTTCTGGTTCCATTATACTACCAAACCACTCCATTGAATTTTTCCTTTCAAAAGTTATACTTTTTTTTATATTTAGAAGTCCTATCTTGTTCTTTTCCAAATCTTCCTGTTTAATTTTGATAGTCTCCTAACTTCTTTATTAGTCTTCTATATGCTGTCTTTCTTTCTTTTCTTTCTCTCTCTCTCTATATATAAATACACACACACACACACACACACACACACACACATTTGCTGTCTTTGTGGGTTTGGTTCTAAACTTTGTTTTCTCAGCTTTTACTCCTGGTGTCTTTCTTCCTCATGTATTTTGTGCTTTTCTTAAAAAAAATCGTGACTAGTAATCTTTCTGTGAAATGCTTCAAAGCTTTCCAGAGATTGTATTTGCCTCTGGAATATTTAGGAGAGTCCAGCCAACCTGGGAATGCTTTATTTATTCCTATGAAAAAATCTTTTATTATGGAAAAGTTTTAAACATGTACAAAAGTAGTCAGAATGGTATAACTACTGAGTTATTACCCTACTCTAACAATTAGCAATTCCTGTCCAATCTTGGGTCATTTAAATCCCCATTAGTTTATCCCCTTCCTGTAATATTTTAAAGTAAGTGTAGACAACATTCCATATTATCCATAAACTTTAGACTGCGTGTTTCTGAAGATAATATCTCTTTTGAAAAGCATGACCTCAATACCATTATCAGTCCAAAAGATATTAATGAAATTCCTTAATATCATCAAATATCCAGTCAATATTTAAATTTACAAATATGTCGTAAATATAATAAGCTTTAAAAACATAACTTATTTGCAAAGGATGCAAATGAAATTCAAATATTATTTTAAACCTTTCATAAACATTTGGTCCATAGACTCTCCCCTCTATCAGTCTGTTTCCTCCTGTAATGTACTTGTTGAAGACAACCAGGTTGTTTGTTTTTCTGTTTATCATTTGCTGTATAACAAGGTATCTAAAAACCTGGTAACTTCTGACTACAACTTATTATCATCGCTCATGTTTTGGTGTTGACAGGGCTCAGGTGGGTACTTCTTGCCTGAGGTCCCTCCTGCAGTTGCAGTTAGGTAATGGCTAGGGCCAGCGTCCTCTGAAGGGCTGTACAGGGTGGTTTCTTCATCCACTCACATGACTCACGTGATTAATACCTTGATATTCTTCAACGTGTCTGCCTGCCTCTCTCTCTCACCATGTGGCATCTCATCCTCCAAGGTCTTTCTGCGTGGCTTAGGCTTCTCACAGCATGGCAGCTGAGTTGTTTGCACTTGCTGCAAGGCAGCAGACTTCCAGGAATTAAGACCTGAGAAATGCAAGTCATTTCTTGGTTACACCTGCAGCTGGCACAGCTTTGCTACTTTGCTTTGCCAAAGCCATTTGGTCAAAATAGTAACAGGGCCATCCTGTAAGCGAGAAATTAAGGAAGGACCTCACTGTTTAATGGAGGAATGGCAATTTTACATTGCAGAAAAAATGTGAATGGGACAGGAGATATTTTTCCAGCCATTTGTGGAAAACAAAATCTTCCACATTTGTACTGAAGAATTTACAGTAGTCTAGATCTTGTTGCTTGCTTCCCTAGAAGCCTGATGAAATATAATTTGGATGATACCTATATCTATCTATCTATCTATCTATCTATCCATCTATTTGTGTGTGTGTGGTGGCAAAAGGAATTCATAGGTCAGGGCTATTTCACACTACAATTTTTGCTTAAAGCTTTCCAGACTGCAGAGGTAATGCAGATTTCAGCCCAAACTGAGTTGTAGATTTAAGGCTAGGAATACCTTTGGAGATTCCCGTGTGTGTGTGTGTGTGTGTGTGTGTGTGTGTGTGTGTGTGTGTGAGAGAGATACATCCAGTGGCAAGGCCAAGAAAGGCATGTATCCCTATTGTCTTTCTGAAGGATTTTTTTTTTTTTTCTAGTTGACCAACCGAGTATGCTGTTTAGAGGATCCTGTTTTTATTTCAGGGGGTATGTGCCATCTCTACCCTTTCCCCCATACCCGTAGGGTTGGTCTCCTGTCCCTAGAATTCAGATGGTCATTCTAACCCATGCCTTAGACCCCAAAGGACTGACGTGGTCCTGCAGGGCAGACCCAGACTCCAGGCTTTACTGACTTTGTGGATTTTTTCTTCTGTTGCCGTATAATTGATTTTCAGTATTTCTTCAGTTTCTGTTGTTCAGCAGGTGACCCAGTCACATACAGCTTCTTGTGCTGTGCGGGAGGACCCCACTGAACATCCATTCCAAACGTAACACTTTCATCCACTCCCCCCCCCGGCAACTACAAGTATGCTCTCCAGGTCCGTGATCTGTCTCTGTTTTGGAGACGGGTTCATTTGTGCCATATTTTAGGTTCCATGCATAAGTGATAGCCATGGTGTTTGTCTTTCTCTCCCTGACTTCACTTAGTATGAGAATCTCTTGTTCCATCCATGTTGCCGCAAATGGCATTTTTTGTCCTTTTTTATGGATGAGTAGTAATCCACGGTATATATATATGTTCTGCATCTTCTTACTCCATTCATCTGTCGATGGACGTTTAGGTTGTTTCCATGGCTTGGCTCTTGTGAATGGTGCTGCAGTGAACATGGGGATGCATGTATCTTTTTGAATGAATGTTTTGTCTGGGAATATGCCCGGGAGTGAGATGGCTGGGTCACACCATAGTTCTCTACATGGTTTTCTGAGGTACCTCCATGGTGTTTTCCACAGTGGTTGTACCAATTTACATTCCCACCAACAGTGTGGGAGGGTAACCTTTTCTGCACACCCTCTCCAGCATTTGTTGTTCGTGGACTTATTAATGATGGCCATTCTGACTGGTGTGAGGTGGTACCTCATAGTAGTTTTGATTTGCATTTCTCTAATAATCAGTGATGTTAAGAATTTTTTCATGTGCTTGTTGGCCATCCGTATGTCTTCTTTGGAGAAATGCTACTCAGGTCTTTTGTCCATTTTTCAGGTGGTCTGTTCAGCCTCCTGGGAGGGCAGAGAGCCTCGATTTGCCATTATTTTTTGTTTCCAGTTATTTCTCTCACTTCCTGGCAAATAAGCCATGATTTCTATGAGATGTTTTCTGTATTTTGTTGAGCATTTTTAGATGTTCTATACTGGGAGGCACTTCAGTGTGGATTTAGTTTGAAAGGCTGGAAATAGATGTTGACTAATATATTTTATTCTGAAAAACATTTGGAAACATATTCTTACTTTTGACACATAGTTGGTCAGAATTGCTATGCATCTTTGACAATAAATGCCTATTCTTTTTGCCTATTAAGTTTTCTTACTAATAAAATTCAGAGTTTTGTGTTTACCACATTTAGGATTGATGAAATATTGAAATTTTATTTTCCTATTCCCTGTAGCAAGCATTGGCACATCAAGACGTATGAGGATTTACCTCTTGAAATAGGAGCTGAGTGTATATGAAATGCCTCCATCGCTTTTGGAATTACTTATTTGAAATCGTTCCTTGGAATGACAATAGTTATAGAAGTGCCAGTGTTTTGACACAAATCTAAAGAAACTAGTGGAGATACCGTTATGAATCAAAGGCTTTTCCTTCTGGATATTGTTCTGTTCAAATCTTGTTAGCAAAGGAGCCCGTGGATTTGAAAACTGGAGATTGTGTCTGAAATCAGAAAGGGCCCTGACTGCTATGTAATTGCTTCGAAAGAGAAACCTGAAGCAGGGCGAGAGGTGGAGGCGCTGTGATATTTAAAGCAGCGTGTTTTGAGGTGGCGTCTGCTTTGGCTCCGTGTCGGACGGCTGCTCCCTTCGGCGTGGGACCCACGTTTGCACTCTGCTGAGCAGCTCCGTGCTGATGAGGAATGCTAAGGCTCTTGGCTTTTCTTGGGCATCGTTTTGGTTGGTTATGTCCCGCCTTTTCCCTGCAGAGCACTCGAAAGCAAACCCGGTTCAGCAGGGTCAGGACTTCTCCAAGGTCTTTCCCTGGGTCATTGCAGAGGCAGGGAGGCGTCTTGGGCCTCCGATTGCAAAGCCAGGGAGAGGTCTCCCAAGGAATGGGAGTTTAAGTGTTATGGATAGGGTGTGGAAGGGAGAAATAGTTTAGAATAGATATCTAGAAGAAGATATTAGGTGGTCGTAACAATAAACTCTCTCTGACAATATGCTCTATGGTAAAACCCTTAATTTGAGTGCATTTTCTTAGATAATGCAGAAAGGTACACTGGGTCGATATTTCCCTTCTATTCTTGCTATCATCCCTTAAATCCAGTCCTTTTATCCCCTGTCTAGACTGTTCTAACGGTTTAACCGTGAGTTAATAACCAGTTTCCCTTGCTTCATTCCAAAAGTGGAAATATTTTTTTTAAGTGTTGTTCTTATTTGTCAGTCCCATATTTCTGAACCTTTATGCCTCCGCTCTCTAAATCTTTCCTCCTTGAAGAGAGTCCATTTGCCCTAGCTTGGGATTTAAGTCTCTTTGTGATATTATCTCACCCGCGATTTAAAATGATTCTCTCCACACACTGTACAATGCCCCGGTCAAATGAATTGTTGGGTTTCCTTCACAGCTGGCACTCTCTTCTGCTGGTTATTCCAACTCTCCTCTCCAATCTTTGGTGATTATTACTTATCAGAATCTTCACCCTCTGTTAAGATCCTCCAAACGTAAAGATTGACAGGGTAGCTTTCACTCATAATTTCGATTCTCTTGGTTTTGCTCTTTTTTTTTTTATTACTCTTCAGCCTTGGTCCCGTAAGATCTTGTGCTACAGCTCTTTGTGTAATTACTCATCTTCTTTTCTAGGCCAAAACATTTTCAAGGCAAGGACCACGTTTTAGTCCTCTTTCCAGCTCTCATGTGGCCGGCCCGTCACAATGATTTCCATAATATAGACTTAGTGAATACATACTGAACAGTTGTATTGTCTTGGGCCACATGTTTCTCAGAGTTGATGCACTGTGTGTGTGTGGGGGGGGGGCTGATAACCAAAGACTGTGCCAGCCCATCTCCAGGTCTCACAGTGAGTGCTTCTATTACTCAAAGTCCCCTAGATGTCATCACTGCAAGAAGTTCCCGTGGGTTCACACTAGACATTAAACACTTCACCCTCTGTACTCTTGGGTGTCTTTTTCAAAGCCCTGTGGATCTCTCTTTATATTATAATTTGTGTCCAAATCTGTGTCCCTTCCTGTGGTGGGAGAAATTATGTCATGGTTCTCAGTGTCCCCAGAAACCAGCTTGTTGTCTGAATCACAGAGGGTCCCCAACACATTTATGCTCCCACCTCCTTGGTTGCCATCAGTTTATCAGATGCAAGCTGCAGACTATTAGGCTAGTCTTTTGTTCTCATGGATTTTCCCAGGGGCTTATTCCTCAATATCTTGTGTTCTCTATCAGCAAAGCATGTACAATATCAAAAGGAACTAAAGTTTCACTTCTTGTCTTTGTACTTAAAATAACCTCCAGTTTCAGAAAGTGGAACATCTTTTGGGTTTATATCCATGAAGACAAGGACTTTTATAAACTTTAAAGGACACACTTAACCTTTGGAGCGTTTATTGAGTCCCTGCTATGTATGGAACACTTGTGTTAGAAGTTGAAGACAAAAATCGTTCTAAGTAATGGTCTCTGCCTTGAAGGCGTTCAGTGCATTTTCCCTATTCACCATTCATATTCACCACTGGGTCAGAATTGACCTTGCCTTCTTTGTGCCTGATATTCTGCACATACAGTAAAGAATATGCTTCCACATCTGGCTTCAGCTAATAATCTATAAACCCCTTAAGGGCAGATAATCTGTCTGACTTACTGTTTTATCTAACAAGGCCTAGCATTGGTGTTCAGTAAATGTTCGTTTAAAAAAAAAAAAGTTTACCAAGCAAAAATATGAACACGTGCAAAGGCCCCGGGGTAGGGAGGGACTGCCTATGCTGAGGAACGGAAAACAGGCCAGTGTGACTAGAACTCTGGGATTAATGATTCAAGATAATGTTGGTGGGAGGGAGACCGGATCACCATAGAACAAAGGTTCTCAACCTCAGCAATAGTGACATTCTGAATAGTTTTTTCGTTGGTGGTGACCGTCCTGTATATTGTAGGTTGTTTGGCACTGTCTCTGGCTTCTCTTCACAGATGCCTGTTGCACCCTTCCCTCCAGACTGTGGCAACCAAAAATGTCTCCAGACGTCCCCACCTGCCCCCTGGGGGCAAAATAGTCCTAGGAAGAAACACTGACATAGAACTTTATAGACAGTTTTGCAGTGCTTAGGTTTTATTCTCAGTGAAACAGGGAGCCACTGGAGGGTTTTAAGCAGGAAAATGCCACATACTGATTGAGATTTTAAAAGGCTTTACTCTGTGAGGAGAGTGGGTCCTCAGGAACAAGAGTAAAGAAGAGTAAAGCAGGAAACGTTATTTTCTTATTAGGGCTGCACCTGCAGCATAGGGAAGTTCCCGGGCTAAGGATCACGTTGGAGCCACAGCTGCCAGCCTTCACCGGAGCCACAGCAATGACAGATCTGAGCTGCATCTGTGACCTGCATGGCAACGTGCAGCAACGCCAGATCTTTAACCCACTGAGGGAGGCCAAGAATTGAACCTGCATTCTGCTGGACACTGTATTGGGTTCTTAACCCACTGAGCCACAACGGCAACCCCTCAGTTCTTGGCTTTTTCCTCTTTGGACTAGTCTCCTTAAAACCTCTGCCATCTGTCCCTTGTGTTTCCCCGGTGCTGTTACTTTTAGTTTAAACTACGTCATCTCAAGCCTGGCTGATGGCAGCATTATAGTGCTTGTCATCTCTGCCTTCCATCCTGACCACTTCCAGCACGTCTTCTGTAATCCGACAGAGCCATCCTCCTCAAAGGAAGTCTGATCCTATCACTTGTCTGCTTAAAACCCTTCCATGACTTCCCATTGCTCTGATGATTAAAAAAAAAAAAAACAACTCTAAAGCCTTCAGCGAAATATCAAAGTTGTTAACTTTTTTAGCCTTATTTCCTACTTTTCCCATCTCCCACGCCAGTCCTATTTAATTTTCTCAAAATGGTAGCATATTTGCCTGGTTTCTTCTCTTGTTTTTCCGTATCTTGTCTCTCAGCTGGTTATGGCTCAGGTTTTAGGACTCGGCTTAAATACCACCCCCACGCAAAGCATCCCTGACTTTGGGCTGAGTTGAATGGCCTTCTGGGCTCTCCCGTGGCACCCGGAGCTCACCTCTACCTTGGATGTTTAACACTGTGGTATTGTGAATGCCTGCTGATGCGTCCAGCTCCACTGCTGCACTCTAAACTGCTTGAGGGCAAGGACCTGTGTATTAGCTGTAATTTCACTTCTAGGCTCCAGCAGAGTGCCACTGAACAGATAAATGAACATTCATTCACGGATCCAACAAGCGTGGATCTTATGTCCACTCTGAGGTGGGCACTGTGCCACGTGTTGGCATTTCAGTGACAGATGAAAGCACACATGGTCCCTGTCCTCTTGGAGTTTCTGGGCCCTGAGGGAGAGAAGCATCATTCCAATAATTATGCAAAATGTGACATTGCAGATATGTCCGGTGCTGTGAAAAAGAAGTGATGGTGCTTTAAGAATCTGTAAGAGAGGGTTTGACCTGGTCCACGAGGTGCTTGGAGTTGCGAGGTGGTGACACTTGCCCTGAGACCTCATATATTAGTAGGACTTAGTTGAGTGAGGCTGGGAGCAAGCGTGTCCCAGGAGGGGACAGGAATCGCTGGGGACGAACAGGCTTTACAAGAGGCGGTAACCCGACTGGAATGAATGACTGAAGTAATGCTGTGAGGCTGCAGTGGGAGAGGGAGGGTCGGGTCTGGAGAGGGAACTATCCAGAGGCAAACCAGGCAGGGCCTTCAGGCCGTGTTGATGATTTTCCCTTCCTTTAAAGAGCGTCAAGTAGTCTCAGCATAGTTGAGGGAGTGATGTCAAGAGGTGCAGAGTAATTATGCGTCTCTGTAATTATTTTGTCCTAGAACTTTTATTTATTCTGGTGGTTTTGCGGTTACCTTTGTATTCTACTTTCCAAAATCCTCACTCTACCCTCTTGTGTCCCTTTTTGTTTTTTATGTTACTTTTTTTTGTTCGTCTCCAGCACATCTAACTCAAATTTGTTTTACTTGAAATGATTTTTAAAAGCATGGAAGTAGCTCAGGGTAATATGCCTGACTTTTTCTGCTGTCACTATTCTTTTGACCCATAGACCTGGCCAGTGTGCACATCGTTAGGTTATTACAGTTTCCTTGGTGACAGGAGTTGAGGATCCTGCCCATCAATTGCCATGTTGGTACCTCGAATATAGTCTTAAGTAATTTAGTTTAAATAAGGCTTGTAACCATGTGATATTCCCAGATGTTGGCCAACTCGCTCCTCTCCCTCCAAATGATTCACATTTTTAACCAGTGAACAAATGCATTTTAATAATTTTGTGTAGCAAAGAGTGAATAGTTGCCTTTCGAAAGAATGTACATGTGCTGTTTGTCATTCACTTTTTAATAAACTTTCATTGAGCATTGACTGTGTATCATGCTCTCTGCTTAGGTGCTCAGGGTACAGTTCAGCTGCTCATATTACTTATAGTCTCAAGTCAAAGACAGAGAAATTGGTGTAGGCTACAATTTCAAAACAGTGTGCTGAGTGCTGTGATAGAGGAAACAGTAAAGTGACAGACAGGGAAATCTGAAAGGGGGTGATCTAACCCTGGATTCACCCATCCCCCCTGGGCCAAGAGAGGAAAAGCTAACAGAAAAAAGAAAGGCTGGGAGGATCCACTGTGGCTCAGCGGGTTAAGAACCTGACATAGTGACCATGAGGATGTGGGTTCAATCCCTTGCCTCGCTCAGTGTGTGCTGGGAGTTCCTCTTGTGGTTCAGTGGGTTAAGAACCTAACATAGCGTCTATGAGGATGTGGGTTCGATCCCTGACCTCACTCAGTGGATTAAGGATCTGGCATTGCTGTGAGCCGCAGTGTAGGTTGCAGATGCGGCTTGGATCCCACATTGCTGTGGCTGTGGTGTAGGCTGGCAGCTGCAGCTCCAATTCATCTCCTAGCCTGGGAACTTCCATATGTAACAGGTGCAGCCCTGAAAAGGAAAACAAGAAAAAGGAAGGCTGATTTAAGTCTTAAGCATGAGCATAACCAATGCTTCCAAGGGAAGAAGGAAAAGAAGAGGTTATTTCAGGTAGGGAATGCTATGTGGGCAGCAGGCATTAGTGAGCAAAACTTTTTGAGGAAACAGCGTGTGACTGAATGGGGCCATAAAATAGGACCCAAGTAGGAGAGATGAGGCTACAGGTGTGAACAGAGGCAGATCCTGAATGGCCATAGGCAGGTGTGAGCAAATGCTATAGGCTACACCTTAAGGTATGGCCAGAATCCACCCACTTATGCAGTATCCCTGGTACCGCTGTGGTTCTAACCATCATAATCTCTTGCACGGGTCATGACAGCAACCTCCTTCTTCAGTCTGTCTCTAATGCAATAACCACCGTGTTTAAAATATGAGCAGAGCACCCTCTTCTTCCATTTGAAACCCTACAGTGGCTTCCCACAGTACTCAAGATACAAGCCCAAGTTCTTGCAGCTCTCTGTAGTGCTTATTACTATTTTAGATGCTATATTGTTTACTTACTTATGTTGTTTTTTGTTGTCTCCCTCAGTAGAATGGAAATTCCATGAGTGCGGGAATTTTCTATCTGTTGCTTTTGCAAGTATGTCACCAGCACCTAAACCTGCACCCGTTAATAGGCTGGTGGTGAGAATTTGTTGAAGGGCTGATTGAATGAGACTCCAGATGTAGCATGACGTTGACCTCAGTAGTCACAACGGAACAAGTTTTTTCAGCTCCTCCTCACCTTGGCCCTCCTTTCCCTACTTTAACCCACTCCCAGTTCAAACCCGTATGCTTTCAAACCATTTGTACTGCAGTGAACTTGAATGTATATTAACCCGTTTGTCTCTCAAGGAGATTTTCACTCTTAGCCAAACCTGGACTAAATAAAAGTGTGCTTTGCTTGCTTGTGTCGGCTCCTCTTGCCTATGACGAGTTCTCTGAAAACAGGATTAGACCCATGTGTGGGAGCCAGAGGCGGCATCTTGGCATTTCAGTGAGAAGGGAGCAGGGTTCTGAGAAACTGGAAAAGAATCTGAATGACAACAGTCACCTGGTTCCCAGTGTAAAGCCCATTCTCATTTTAAAGCCAGCTTCTCTGGTCCCCCAGGTTGGCTGGCACTGCTGCTTCCATGCTGTGAAAATGGACTGCTCTATTTTCTCAGGCTCCGTAGGGGTATTAGGCATTTGCTTTCTTCATAAATAGAGCAGAGAAATAGAATCATAGAATAACATTGTGGACACATTTAACAATATTTATTTAGTGAGTAAAAGAGCCAGACCTTTTGTTACATTGTCTGCTTCTCTAGCCAGTAAATGTTATTGTAACCATCAGGCAGTGTTTGAAATCAGCCTGTCTTTATTAAGGGTATGTAATTACCTTTATTTTAATATTTAATAGGTCATTAAACAATGATTTTCCTATACTATGAAAGGTGCGCAGTGGTTTGCTACATACCCTGTTAAGATTGCTTTCGGATCATTAGTCTACATACGCTGAATCTTGTCTGGGTAAATAGCATACTGCTAAATAGTCAAGCAGAGAAGGCACAGTGCCTGCATTTAAGGTGCTTGTGTTAAAAACAACCAGTATCACGGCTGCTGCTATCATCGTTTATGGAGCTCCTTCTCTATAACTATGGCTACCATTTATTTAAGTTCTCACCAGACACTGCCTCAGTTCCTTCACTGAATGATCTCAGTAACTCCTCAAGGTAGGTACACATACACCTCCACTGTTCCCATTCCATAGCTGGACACAGCGTAATTAACAGTAAACAAATAACAAGCTAGGGGAGGTGTGGCCTGGGACAGCTTTGGGTTTATGCTCCCATTTAAGGAGCATACCTTCTGATGAGGTTACGCTAATGGGGCAAAGTGAACTGGTTTCTTTCGCTGCTCTTAACCTGATCTGGAAGCAGGACTAAATGGCAGTGTGGGTCCTTTCTCCACGTGGTCGTGTTTCCTCTTGCTGCAGAAAGGCGCTGGGTATCACCTGGATCTGTTCTGGGTGGCCGTCCTCATGGTGGTGTGCTCCTTCATGGCTCTCCCGTGGTATGTGGCCGCCACTGTCATCTCCATCGCTCACATCGACAGTTTGAAGATGGAGACAGAGACCTCGGCACCTGGCGAGCAACCCAAGTTTCTGGGAGTGAGGTACGTTCAGTCGGAAGAAAATGGCCCTACAAAACGCCCCGCGCACAGGTGTCGATCAGAAGGAACTGGGCAGAGGTGGAGGAGAAAGAGTGGGTGATGAATAATTATTCCCGTACTTGCTGTTCTAGAAAGGGCTGCATTTTCTTTAGAAAGAGAGTCTTCAGTAATTTCTTGAGTTCACTTCTTACGTTACCTTTCCTTTGATGAACAAAGGGCTGAATGATGGAGAGTAAAAGCGCACACGCCATCCATTTTCTCCACCACGCAGGTCAGTCTGGCGGTACCCACTTTATCACAGTCGTGCATAAAGACCAAAACCCTTTAATAGAGCTTTAATTTTTCAGCTCTGTTGCGACTCCCTAAAATACTTGAGTCTGCTTATGGTTTTTCAGAGCCTCTGCAAGGAAAGGAATTCTTATTTTCTAGTTCATTTTCTGTCCCGTATGCACTGAGAAGCCTTGACCTCCAGCTGTTAAACTGGGTAGCCACGAGGGCTCTTACGAGACCTTAGTGCTCCGGTGCATACTTTGTGCAGCAGACTTTGCTCCTAAGTGCCCGGGTGACTGGCTCCCAAGACAGATCCATCGTCTCCCACGCCACAACAGTGGGTGATTCTTTCTTGGGGGCTGGGGGAGGGGGTGTTGTATGGGAATCGTATGTGTTAAAAAGTACTTCTGTTGTGGTAGATTTGGAAATTAGACCGATGGGATTTATTGCATTTAGGAACTTCCCCTGAGCTGTTTGTTAATTAGAGTGTGGGACAATGTCATAACTGTCTCCTAAGAAAGAAGGTATAATTACACAACAGTACAAGTTGTGTAAAAAATAAGGGCTTCGAATAGGCCAGTAATTGATGGACCAAGAGCAGGTGTTTTTTTTTTTTTTTTTATTTCTTGATTTTTAAAAAAACAAAGGGTTTAGCAAAACCCCTTTTTTTTCTTGATGAATTCAAATCACATCCTGTAATGGTTTTAAATGAATTTTTTATAGTTTTGTTGAGCTTCTCTGCTGTTCCTGAGGTATTAATTACATGCGTTGTCCACACCTTTGCTGTTTTAGCCAGACATGGATTCAGTCAACGTGTAGTCTCTTTGGAAGGTGAAAAGACAAACGCATGCTTATGAAAACAAGAGGTAGACTGGTAATCTTTTTGATTTGGTTTCAGGGAACAAAGAGTCACTGGAACCCTTGTGTTTATTCTGACTGGTCTCTCGGTCTTTATGGCTCCCATCCTGAAGGTAAATATGTAAAATACTTGCCTATTCCCTCTTCCCGGAACACTGACAGATATGTGGATATGTGACACATAGAATTCTTTAAGAAACACTTGTTAAGAAGCTTATCGCTTCCATAACCCACTGCATGAAGCAGGAGCCAGGCAGAGCGAAGACTTTAAAAACCTTTATCTTGATTTCCTTCTCCCTCCTTTACTCTTTCTGTTGCTGTTATTATTATTGCAGTTATTTGGTTGAACCACATTAAATTATCACTATTCAAATTTTTTGACTTAGGCACACGACAGTTTCATGCAATTCAGTCTGACCTCTACTCCCCACCACAGGCTTTAACTCTCCTCATCTTCCTACGTCCTTTCTTCCTGTCACCTCCCATGTACTCGTGGCTACGTCCTGCCCTCCTTCCCCACGTTAGACTCCTGGAGAACATGATTGGCTAAGAATCGTCATTTAATAATTGCTCTCTTATTTTTAATATTGCTGTGGTTCAATTTTCCTGGAACCAGAAGGCCTAATATCCTCAAAGAGAGAATAGAATCAAATCAATGATTTATAACTAAAAAACTTTTGAAGAAGAAAAACATAGATTATTTGGAACGTTAGGAGTCGATATGTAGGTTTGTTGGTGAAAGGTGGTGAATATCTGTTTCATAGCTAAGTATAAATACTATATGAAAACCTATTTATAAGTAGAGATGGTACTAAAAAAGATTAATACAGACCTGTCATGCAGCTTCCAATTTTCTTTTGTGACACAGACATTTTATTCTTTTTTATTATATCAACAGTACTAACCAGCTTTTGATAATTTATATCTTATGCTTCGCATGACAGTACAAAGCATGAATATCACCTATAGACTGAAGAGCTCCCACTGTTGGCAAGATCCTGCCAAATTTTCCTCTGAAAATGTTAATTTTTAAATCATTCTAATTTTTAAAGTTTTTTTAAATGCTTATTTAATTACACAATAGAGCTGTGCGTTCTTATAAAGAATTTAAACAAGACAAAAGTACAGTGAAAGGCAAAAGTTCCCCACTTCTTTCAAATTAACACATTTGTATGTCAGTTGCCAATCAGATGAGTTTGTGGCAAGTAGAACCGGGATTTCTTAACTTATAGCTAGGATGGACTTTGCGGTCATAGTATTTAAATTAACGCATGCACTATGCACAAATTACTTGGTAAACAGTTAAAAGTTTTAAATCTTCATCTTTTGTCCGTGCTTTCCACAATGTCACTTAACTAGTTTAATTAATTTCCGACTGGCATCATGAAGGAATACGCAGCTCATGTAACAATGTAGGAAAGTAAAAATCAAAGGAACCACAGGATTTTGTTTCTGGTTGCATGCAGAGGGCCTTAAAAAAAGCACAGATCTTCTGCTCTGTGGGGACAGAGGGAAATCTGTTGTCACTTTTGCCAGTGCAGGGCCAGGTGTGGCGTAGGTTCGAAGTTGTGGGCGTTGCCTAGCACCAGATCCACGGCTGGAATGTTCTGTGCTCCCCAGCGGCCGCAGACACACCAGCACATCAGCTGCTGCAAGAGTCTAATGACAGCTCTTTACAGCATAGGCAGAGGGACCTTGTCTGGGCAGATCAGCTTTTAGAGAGGTCATCGTAGGTGACTCTGACCTCATGTTGTAAGGTGCTCCACGAGGAAGGAATTTGCCCCTGAAACCCCTGAAGGTGTCACATGACACAACCACAGAGTTTCTATTTTATAGGGTTTCCTAGTGCTTAGCCACAAGTCAGAGGTAAATAGAAATGTTCCCATTGGTCCATGTGTGATCATCAGCCCGCACACACTCTTTTTTTAAACTTTTAGATTATTTCTTTTCATTAATGCAGTATAGATCCTAATTCAGAAAAGTCTGATGTGTTTTAAAATTCTTTTGTTTGTTGCAGCAAGTTGGCTTTAATCTTGGAGAATCTGTCAGCTGAGTAACCATGCATGATTCCAGAGGGACACAGAGAACAGACACTGTAGAAACTGCTATTTTTAGGAAGAGATGCAAGGCCTCTTCCTGACTCTTTTGTCACCCAAATATGGCTGCAGAGGAGTAGAGCTGAAAGCACTTTTGTTCTTCATTGTACGATAATTCTTTTTGCCCCTGATAAACAAAACCCCCGAGGTTTCTGCAGGAACAGATTATAATCTAGAGAAAAGAGAAAGGGGTCACTGAACGTGACCTTGCTTTTCCTTTGACCTTCCTTAAGTACTCGCGTTCTGGTCCACCTCATTCAGGTGCTAGTGTCCATTGCTGGCCCTTCCATCTGACAATGCAGAGCGTCGGTACAACAGTCAGTGAAAAGGGTAGTTCAGCAAACATTTTTGTTAGGGCAAGTTTTGCCCAAAATGTGGAACATGAAATTGTTTTGTTAATGTGGTTTCCAGCATATTGTGGGGAACCTAGATTTAAAACAAGGATAAAAGAGTCTAGCATTGACTGTTGTGGTTCCTCGCTTCAGTACGTGAGGTTATTTCCTTGCCTCGGGAATCGTATCCGAAAAGATTCGCCCGTTTCAGATCATGTGCCCTTCTTATGTGGAAGTTTGTTGAGTTATGTGCATTCACTGCAGAACCCTTGTTGGCTCCTCTGAAAAGTCAATACAGGAAGAAGCAGATGTGGAGGGGACAGTTTCACTAAAACCTAGGTTACAACTAAGTCCAAGCCAGGATTAACAATTAACCTCAGAATTCACTGAGCAAACAGTATCAGCAGTTACTCTGTTCCTCCGCTGTGTGACTGCGTGTGCTTTCAAGAAGTAGGTGACAGCTTTAGGGATTGGTTTTACTTAATAGGAGTCACCTTCGAAAGGCAGATCACACAAAGAGGATCAAGAGAAACATGTGACTTTTTCAGATGAGGTGGCTCAACACCTTCCCTCCAGCTCCCTGCCTCCCTCACAGGTTGGGTGGCCTCCGTGTTGCTGGTTATTTTCTCCAATGCGTTAAGCAGTGTGGTTAGTTGTTCCCCGCGCCTCCGTAGGCGCATTTAACTTTGAACACGAAGTCAGTGACCTCTGTTTCAGTCTCTTTGCTGAAGTCTGTCTTTTTATGTAGAAGAGCGTGAGGAATCAGGGTGTACTAGCTTCAAGTTCGGGAGGACAGCCCTTGACCTTGGCCGGCATCAGTGGCGTGTCTCATATTTCACCACCAATTCAGTACAGAACTGCTGGGAAGCAGGACTCACTGGCTTCCCAGGCTGGCTAGATGGTTTAGATCCGGGTTTCTGCAGTGGCAGCATTGCCTGTTTAAGCTGGTGTTCTGTGTGGGGAGACCACAGAGCAGCCCAAAGATGAAAGGCAGTTCCCGGAGCTTACTTGTTCCGTTCTTCTGGCAAGCCTAAAGAAAGGCATCAAGAAGAGTTCGCTGCTACTTGGGTTGCTTTTGCTTGAATTAAGCTTCTCTTTAACACGAGGCGTGGCCAGAATTTATCTTTCAGGTTTGATCAAGTATTCTCAAACCTGGAGGATGGCATTGAATTTGAATCTGACACACATTTACTGAGCTCCTACTGTGGCGTACACTCTGCTGTGTAACAGGGAAACAAGGAGAAATGACAATGATGATGGTGCAGATGAAGATAATTATTGTAGTGGCTCCCACTTATTGATCTTGGCGTTGGCTAAGGTTTTTTTTTACTTTTAGTTCTCCAATAATACCTACGAAAAGTAAACTTCCTTATGATTGACTCCACTTTATAGGTAAGACAGATTATGAGTGGTTTGCCAGGTCACTAAGTTCTTCAGTGGTGGAGCCCAAGATTGGAACTCAGGCAGTTCTGACTCCAGAGCCTGCTCTCATAGCCATCATGATTCACCACCTTTAAAGTAAAACAGTGTTTGCCCTCAAAGCGCTTATTCACTTTCATTTCCCATGAGACGAGCCTCCCCAGCCTCTCTCATCCAATTTCTGGTTCTCTCGTGTAGAGAGAAAGATGACATCGTGACAAAGTCCTCATCACAGCTCACTCCACAATTTCTTCAATGACGAGGGACCAGCTTGCAAATCAGCAGCTTTCTCATGGTTTTTAAGGCTTAAGAGCATTAAGATATTGTTTTAATGACATGTTCCTGAAGACAGTTGTTGTAGTTGAAAAGGCAGTGTTATAGAGCTTAAAATCAAACCAAGCCTTCAAGTCCGACCTTTGTAGCCGTCCTTCTGACCTCAGCTCCTGCAGGTCCCCAAGCTACCGTAGAGGGGGCCGAAGAAAGTTCTACTTCGCACTTGCAGGCTTCTCAGCTTGCAGCAATAGGTCCTGATAATAACGATGATGTCAGCACCACATTTATCATCTGTTGAGTATCTGTTATGAGCCAGGCCCTAAACTAAATGTGCGTGTATCCTTTTTTGTAAGAACTATATGGACGAGAATACCGAGGATAGGAAGACTCTGTTTTCTCTGGGTTGCTCAGGGGGTAGTGCCAGAGTTGGAACCCAGGTCTAACTTCTGTGTCCCATGCTCTTAATCAGACCTTGGTGCCTAGGTCTGTTTTCTCTAAATTTATGATGCCGGATATCACCAAATCCACCACAAAAAGTTAGATCAGAAGGTAGCATTAATTCAGAATAGGGTATGAGTAGGGAAACCGCTTTCAACATGAAAATGTTCCCCTCGTTGTGAGTTTTACACACACACACACACACACACTGACTATGATTTTGCCAGGAGCCCTCACTCTTGTACTGAATTCTGTGCTGTGGATAACCACAGCCTCCTTTTTTTTTTTTTTTCAGTTTAAATTTATCCTTTCAATGTTTTTTTTCATAAGAGAAATACTCTAACCTTATCAAAAAATCAAAAGGAGGATCAATCACCAGACTTAGAAAAATTTGCTAACGTGCTCTGAATACTTTCAGTCTTTATTGACCTCATCTCAGTTTCATTCTTCTCTCTGGTTGTAGGATCAAGCACTTAATTTTTTCATTTTTAATCTTTATTGAAAGCATTGTAATATTTATTTACAATTATGCTTTTTTGGCGATGACTGATTATTGATATAATTTTTTGCATAATTTTATCATTTGGCAATTCTTGCCTGTGCCCCTAGTACACCTTGTTTTTTATTTTTAAATTTCTCCTATCTTGCTTTATACAAATGCCTACCTACTGTCACTACGTACATTACACTAGGCTATCTTAAAATGGGATCCTGTCTTTTGAAAACGTGTTCTTCTTTTCCTTCCTTTTAAGAAATTTCTATTGTTTTTTTTAATTTTATTTATTTATTTATTTTTTATAACAATGAATTTTATTTCAATTATAGGTATACAAAAATCATCACAAGTCAATTTGATAAAGAAATTTCTATTGTAATGACTGATTTTATTGTAATGAATTTTTAGGGATCGACCTTCTGTTGTGACTCATGAACCAAATCCAATAAAAAAATTCCTCTAGCCCAGGAATTCTGTTCCATTTCATCAAAATTTCCAAACTGGAAGATTTTTATTGAGACACTACACTATCGTAGAGAAAACGGTGAATTTCACAGCACATTTGTATCACATCGAAGTTGGCTAAACATCAAATTAATAGGCTTAACTTTATATGTACTATTTCCACTAGAGAGTATTTTTTTAAAAAACATTTTCATGTCTAAAGCTGTTTCCCTACTCATACCCTATTCTGAGTTAATGCCACCTTCTGATTTTATTTTTTGTGATGGATTTGGTGATATCCGTCATCATAAATTTGGAGAAAACAGACCTAGGCACCAAGGCACCAGTTTCCTTCACTGCAGCATTAGAGCTGCATTAGAGAAGATGTTTAGCTAAGCTTAGGTGGGGGGTGGGGATAAGGCTTAAGATCATCTCTGTGTTACTTTCTTGTAAGCCAGAAAAAACACTTCATTCAGAATAGAGTCACCTACTGCAGGATTTCTAACTAGTTTGCTGTGAACTGTACTTCTTTCTTCCCTTCCACTTTTCACATCTTCCCAAGAAATTGGAGATATAATGATAAGCAGTCATTGCCTATTAAGGGAGAAGGGAAGTGGCCTTGTCTATTAGAAGATATGCTAAAAGTTAAGAAATAAGTCAAAACTATGAAGTCCTCTTTTGGCTGGTTTCATATGGTATTTTGGGGAAAAATGGTACGGAGACATCATAAGGAACAGAAACACACACATTCTAAAGGAAATAAAGGCAAGTGTCCCAGGTCAAGTGGCCGGAACATGATGGGTTCACTGCTCGGTGGTGACTTTGGGTATTACAGCAACGCCACTCACACTGTCCCCTCCACCCACTTCCATGTTCAATGGCTCAAATTTTTTCTGAGCTCAAGATCAAACTAGCTATGGCAAAACTGTTAGTCTTTTTTAGAAGCAGCGTGTAATGTTTTATATAAAGAAGTATACTTATTCCATGTAAATTTAACAGTCTTTATAGCTAACCAGCAACGACTGGAGGCCATTGGGGAATGTATTATTTTTCCAGTCGTGGCCGAAGGGTCTCAGCTCCAGAACTGTTAGAGGTAGTCACAAGAAAAGGCTGATAGAAACAGTGCTTCAGTTTCTTAATACATGTGACAGTGCTTTAAAAATTACTCTAAAGTCATACTGTTTTCTGGCTACAATAGCCTCCTTTGTGCAGATTTGGTCAGATTGGACTTAATTGATTGTGGTTTTAGTGTTTGAGCTTTGAGAACTCCTGAACTTGAACTTCTTTTCAAAATCCAAGCTTGGGAACCTCTCGTCGTTGTTCAGATAGAAAGCTTCCCTGATTTGCTTAGGTTCCACAGTACTAGGCACATTTCAAAGGCCTGGGAGTAGCCACAACCTACGAACATCGTTTTGGAACTTGCCCATTGTTAAAATGCTTCACGTAGTGCCCAAGACTCTTGCTAATTAATGCACGATGATGTATTAATCCCTGTGTGTAATTAATTGCTTCCAGATGCTCCGTGCTGCTTTCAAGCAGTGTTCTCATTAGTTAGTCCTCTTAATATTCCTAAGAGGAAGAAAGGGGACCGTCATTTGATGTTTACTTAATTGAAAGAGGCATTTCTACACCAAGCTGATAGATCATTTGGTGAAAATTATTTAGGAAAAATTCAACAGACTATTGTGAAGGAAATCTGGTCTCAGGAGTAAGGCAACTCTGCCTCACAGTCCACATGAGCATCTGCTTTGCGTGGTCATTCCTTTTAAGGGGAAAGGGAAACAGAGACTGTTTTTCCTATTAAAAATGAAATTTTTAAGGTCACGCATGCTAATCATAGAAAGAAATGCAAATAAGCATCAAAAGAAAATTGCAGATCTCCTTCACCCTCCTTTCTTTCTGGTACAAAAGATTTAGAAGTTGATTTATCAGTGATGATTAGCGCACACTGATTAGCGGTCACTGCGTTATTAAGTCCTATCTTTTTGTTTCGGATTTAGCCTTTATTTGCACTATCCCTCTCTTTCACTGTTTTTATTATTATTGCTTTTAACTTTTCTCCAATTTTGTTTCCATCCCAGTTTATTCCTATGCCGGTTCTCTATGGCGTGTTTCTCTACATGGGGGTGGCATCTCTTAATGGTGTGCAGGTAAGTTTTCCATAGCGATGAAGTGTGGTCGTGTCTTGCTGGCTGTAGGAAGAATAGTGCAATAATAGGTCATTGAAGACAAGTGCTAATCCTTAGCTGCCGAGTTTTTAAAATGTATTTATCTTCTATCATTATTGTTCTCCTGCTTTTCTTTTCTTTTCTTTTCTTTTCTCTCTTTCTTTCTTTCTTTTTTTTTTTTTTTTTTTGTTTTTTAGGGCCATACCTACGGCATATGGAAGTTCCCAGGCTAGGGGCTGAATTGGAGCTGCAGCTGCCGGCCTTCGCCACAGCTCACAGCAACTCATGATCCCACAGAGCAAGGCCGGTATCGAACTCGCATCCTCATGGATAACACTAGCCGGGTTCGTGACCGCTGAGCCACAACAGGAACTCTGCTTTTCATTTCTGGTTTAATGAACAAGTTAGCTCATATTAACAAGTGTTATCATACATACCCATTCTTGAAATAAGCTGTTAAAGGCCATTTGCCTAGGAAAGTTCAAGAGCTATCTATAGTCTCTCTCCCATGCCATCCTCCCTCCTTTCTCCCCCTCCCCTGCTTCCTAAGAAGGAAATCTAACTCAAGATGCTGTTTATGCATTTGCCTTTCCCCTATACTAAGGTAAGGCTGTTCTTCTTTGTTGACATGGCCGAAATCGTTGATCAAAAGTTTTGCACTCATAAAAGAATCGAGTCAGTATGGTTAATGTGCTACTTTTGTCAACAACTTCAGCTGTTCACATCTTAGGTAAAACTGGCTCTCTCTCTCTCTCTCTCTCTCTCTCTCTCTCTCTTTTAATCATTATCGAAAACTATGTAAGGGACTTTGTCTTTCAACTGAGGCTGAATTTAATTGGCACCAGGAAACTGGAAGTACTTCTGCTGCTTTCTGGCACCTTGTTAACTGTAGCCTTATTTAGCACTTAGTGATGTTTTAATGGGAAAAGACGGCATGTTCTGTGAGCATCACAGAATTTATTTAAACCCCTTCATCATAGTCCTTACTTTCTTTTATTGCATTCAGATTAATTTGGTTTTACAGTCAGATAGAGCTAGGCAAGTGGCCAGATTCCCCCAAAAGAGAAAAAGCCTATTTTATTTTTCCTTGTTTGGGGCCATTGAGTAGAGTTATTCACCATTTGGATATTTGTTACAAAGTACAAGGTGGATCTTCATAGATTAGACTAGATGAATGTGAATGTCGGTTTATTTGTGCCCATGAAACTTTTAGGCTATATAAATATGTACAAGCGTTTCCTTTTTACCTGATATTGTACATATTCTTTATGACTTTAAATGCAATAGTATGAAACAAATATGGTCCCCAAACTAATAGTTCTTATTTTTCGTTGGCTTTAATAAGTCAACCTAGAGGTTTGATTTTATATCTTTAGGTGTGTAATCAATGGTTGGAGCTCAGTACATGTCTATAAATTTAAATATAAGGAAAAAAGTCAGTGGTTTCATACTAATGAGGGAGAAAAAATTCCTTGCCAAAGTGGATTTCTTAAATTCTGCCGTGGCGTTGACCTATCACCTTTTTTCTTTACTTTTCTCTTGACTCTCCCGCTGTTAGACCTTTTTGGCAAGATTTAAGTTAGCAAAAGATTTTGCTACCCCAATCTTTTATAAATGAGAATACTGCTACCAGTTAAAAATAGCTCTGGAGGGAGAAAGAAAAACTCTTTAGTTGACAATCTCTTTAGAGAAGCTTGTAATGGTCTATTTACTTTTACTTTTTCTCCCCCTTTCTCCCAGAGAGAAAATAGAGATATTGTGTCAGAGTTCCTTATTACATAATTGTTCAACTCAGCAGCTATTTATTGAGCATCTTCCAGCTGGAAGGTCCTCTGATGGACACTTAAGTATCATCCTTATCATCATCCGTGATGATTCTTTGAAGCAGAGCACCTGACACACAGGCGCTCGACAAGTCATTTCGGTACCTGTTTATACATGACAGTGTAATAGCCTTTCCTAGGTTCGGGTATCCAGTTGTTGACGCTCTGAAAGTCACTGCCAAAAGCAAAAACAAAAAAGGGAAAAAGAAAAAAGAAATGCCCTGCAATATTCATGTAGCTTTTCTCTGAAAGGGAATTCATTTAGTTAAGTTATGCCATAGATAAAAAATATAGAATTTATTTAGTTAGTTAATTATTGCTTTTTTTGTCATTTTAGGACTGCACCAGCAACATATGGAGATTCCCAGGCCAGGGCTGGAATCGGAGCTACAGCTGCCGGCCTACACTGCAGCTACAGCAACGTGGGTTCCAAGCCACATCTGCAACCTACACCACAGCTCATTACAATGCTAGGTCCTTAACCCACTTAGCAGGACCAGGGATCAAACCCTCATCCTCGTGGATACTAGTCGGGTTCATTAACCACTGAGCCACGTTGGGAACTCCAAAAAATGTGGAATTTATGCAAGTATCAACACATTCCCATTTTCAGGTCAGATCCTCTGTCAGTACCCTTGATGGGTCCTTGATAGTTGTACACATGCATGCTATGTAGCATCTCCCGTTTCAGATAAGACGGCTGAGGCACAGGTAGTGAGTTAGAGGCCTTCCTTCAGCGCATCGTTACTAGAACAGGCACAAGATTTCCCTGCCCCCCTCCCCCCAGAGGCCGAGAGTGAAAGTGGGAAGCGGGACTTAATATTTGGCTCTGAGACCACCTTCTTTGGTGGCCACCTTATCCCCTGTGGCTGCCTAACATTCCTGCAAGGTAATAACAAAAATCGGAAGACTTGAACTAGGACTTACTGTGTTAGACTCTGTTTCTGCCCTCCCCGTCCGGTGTCCTCTAAGAAGGACCCTGCTCGCCCGTGTGATAGAGTCAGTGTCACTGATGGTTCGTTAGACAGGAGGAGACGGCTGTGCCCGAGTTCCGGCAGTAAACGTGCTCATCCTCCCCTTCGCTCTCCTCCCCAGTTCATGGATCGCCTGAAGCTGCTCCTCATGCCCCTGAAGCATCAGCCGGACTTCATCTACCTGCGCCACGTGCCCCTGCGCAGAGTCCACCTCTTCACTTTCCTGCAGGTGTTCTGTCTAGCCCTGCTGTGGATCCTCAAGTCAACCGTGGCCGCTATCATTTTTCCAGTCATGGTAGGGATTGTTTTTTATCTTTAATTACTTAATGAATTGTATTACATTTACAGGTGTACACAGTCATCACACATTTTTATAGCATTTCCATCCCAAACCCTCAGTGTAACACCCCACCCCCCAACCTGTCTCATTTGGAAACCGTAAGTTTTTCACAGTCTGCGAGGTAGGGACTGTTTAATCTGAACCTCTCACAAGGTCCCCCCAGTGTCACGTGGTGATGGGCGTAGTGGCGGCGCATGTGTCTTTTCTGTGTGGTTCCATTTTTTCCCCCCAGCTCTGACCTGATCACTTTGGTCAGTTGTAATGTAAGGGTCCCAGGTCTGTGGTCATCTTAGGCTGGACTTTGGAGTCAGACAGCCGAGTTCAAGTCCTGGCTCTGGTTTGTGCTGATCTGTAACCCTCCTTGAGTGCCCATTAGTTCGTCCGCCAAGTGAGAGTGACATCTGCCTTTTTATCCTGAGCATCGATCTTGAATACCAACTGTAGAGCCCTGTGCCTGGCCACTGTCAGATACACGTGCACCTTAAAACACTGCTGTACACTGGAATCAACCTACATAACAGAATACGGCACATTTCAGGCCGGGTAATAGATGACCATTTCAGCTACTGGTGAGAGGTCATCTGTGAATTAGAAGAAATGGAGAGAAAAGTTCAGGTTTTAAAGTTCTTTTACTTTGTCTCATGCTAAGTTTAAGGATAAGTCCGGGTTCCTTGCCGCGTTATGATGGGAAGCAAGATGAAACAGCTAGCATTGTGCTCTGACTCACAAGTGAAAGGAGGGCAAAAGGAAATGCTAATGCTGCATTTGGCTTCATCATTGAATTCTGTACTTTCCCGAAGCTTTACGTTTCTTGCAGAAAATGCACAGGTGTGTGCTTGAAACAAATCGCAAAGCCTGTGTGTTAGTTTTGCTAACGCCAAGAGAAGCAAAGTTAGACCTGGAGAAGTTTGAAATGCATCCAGCAAATCACTTATTGCTTGTGCTAAATAATAATAAAAATGTGTTCCCTTTATAAAGTATTTTTCCTCTTTCAGAGCTTTTATTTGACCATAGAATAATCATGTGATATCAGTAAGGCAGACGTTGTTAATGTTTCTAAGAGATGAAGAGGCTGCCATGGATCATTATACGTACAGAAGACAGCTGTTACTGGAGGCACAGCCAGGACGTCTGTGTCCTGCTGCTTCCTGCTTTTACTATTGTGCAAAGACTCTTTGATGCACCTTCACTAGCAATTCGTAAAATCTAAGATACAGAGTTCAAGAATATGGGGGTTAGAATTAGAAAGCGGAGACCCGTTTTTTTTTTTCCTCCATCTAGTTTGTAATCTCGGATAACATACGCCTGTCTCTGAGCTTCAGCTTCCTCAGCTGTGAGGAGACATACTAACATCTGCCTTTCAGGTTTGTTGTTGGGAACAAATAGGAAAGTATTATCTAAGAGTTTAGCATCTGACTCAGGGTAAGTATTCAGTTAATAGTAGTGACTGAGGTCGCCCCGGTAGCTTTAATGATCTGTGAATACTCAAATACTGCCTCGTTATTAATACTTTGAAGATGTCTTAATGTGGTAGGTATTATACACGTTTTCTTGACTGTCAAAAATCTGTATAGTGTTTTGGTGAATAACTAGAAATCATATGCAGACTTTTTTTTCCCTTGAAAATTTTGGTTATTTTGTTAAAAATCTGACTTGGAAGAGGGAGTCCCCTTTGTGGCTCAGTGCTTTAAGAACTCGGCTAGTATCCGTGAAGATGGGGATTTGATACCTGGCCTCTCTCAATAGGCTAAGGGTCTGGCATTGCTTCAAGCTTCAGTGTAGGTCACAGATGAGGCTCAGATACCAGGTGGCTGTGGCATTGCTGGCAGCTGCAGCTTCAATTCAACCCCTAGCCTGGGGACTTCCATATGCCACCCAGGCAACCCTAAAAAAAAAAAAAAAAAAAAAACCTGACATGGAAGAAACGATTTAAAAAATAATCGTTTCACATGAGTTTCAACTAAAACTTCTATGAACCGACTTTCCCTATGAAGAATGTTTATGGTCTGCTTAATCTAAGTGCATACAAACAAGAGGAGTTCTGTCTTACTCTCCCCTTGCTCATGATAGATTTCTACTGGCTCTGAAAGGGCAGCATTTGTACTCAAGATGACTTCTCTGATGTGGGTTCTTGCTACTTTTGGTCTTTATCCCTCCAGATCTTGGCACTTGTAGCTGTCAGAAAAGGCATGGACTACCTCTTCTCCCAGCACGACCTCAGCTTCCTCGATGACGTCATTCCAGAAAAGGATAAGAAAAAGAAGGAGGATGAAAAGAAAAAGAAAAAGAAGAAGGGGAGTCTGGACAGTGACAATGATGATGTAAGGAGCTTTCTAAAATTCCAAAGTAAAATTCCAAAGTTGGTTAAACAAATGTGAAAAATGTGTTTTTTTTGTAATCCTTCATGTGAATTCCAAAAAAACGTTTACCTGGTCAAGCTCCCTGTCACTTTTCTTCTTCCTTTACCCTTTATTTTCACTCTTTCTTTTTTTTGTATATTTTCTGAAGTCTCTCTGTAACTGTGAATACACTAATAATGACATAATGATTTCTGAAAAACAAAAAAAACCTACCATATCCAAAAAAACCTTCAATCTCTGGCCTCAGAGATAAAAAGGAAGTTTGCTTCGTAATGCTATGAAATATATTTGGTTTATTATTGATAATCCAGGATTAAAATTTGAGATAGTAACTCAGTTTTATGTAATTTAAAGCCTCACGTGGACAGATGCCTGTGACCTCTTGTGATCTCTGTCTGAGTGGGCTCGTGGCCAAAGTTCTCTGCCATTGTACTTAGCCTTGCCTTGGACTTTGATGTGATCTGAGATCGATTCTCTGTAACCCTGAAATAAAAAGGAAAGGAAATTGAAATTGGGGGCCTTTTTACATGATTGTGTAGTCAGTGTCATCATTTAGAAGATCCTCTTGCGATTGTCTGGCTAAGTTAAGAAAGAAATTGATTGTCCATCTTTCTCTTTAGGAAACCATTTCACAGAAATCTTGGTGTTTCAGTAGGGATCTGTAATCAGTGCTAGGGGAAAATCTGGGGTTTACTTTCTTTAACACACACACACACACACACACACACCCAACAGTTTATCTCCGTAGCCTTTTGAAAGGACTGTCAAAATGACACTTTCTATGGGAAGATTTGTTCTGGATTTTGCATAGTACAGCACCTCCATTCAAACAGAATCCCCAGTATCTAATTCAAACGTGGGAGTCTAGTTAATTAATTCTTGGTGTCTGCTCTGTACTTGATCATTTTGATTGATCAGGCAACCCTTGTCCTTAACGGCCAGAGCAGCTCTTTATGGTCTATTTTTGTTCCTGTTTTACAGATGAGGAAATTTAGACTGAGAAATGTCAAGTCATTTTTCTAAGTATACGCAGTCCATATTGGCAAAGGCAAAGCTCTCATCCAGTCCCGTCTGGTCATTTTCTATTGGTCAGGCTGTCTGATTGTATTATTTTTGGAGAACTTGGAAACAGTACAGTGAAGGAAGGCAACAGACGAAATTGGATTTCAGATAAATTGATCCAATAAGAAAAGGCTAAATATACAAGGCACATTTAGCTAGAAAGGAAAAGAGCCTTTGTGACTTACGGTCATCATCCATCTTCAGTGAGAACAGTTATATAGATTTTCTGTTTCCAGTGATGACAGAAAAAGAGAGAATGTGCTTAAACTGCAGCAGAGATTAAAATGCAATATTGAGAAGAATGATGCATTTACACATTAAATAGACATCAAAATTTGAAATTTCTAGGCTACTCAAGACAGAAAAAAAGATTGCCTGAAATATTGAGATAATTAAAGCAGTATTTCATCTTGAATTTTCAAAACAAGTACCTCAGTTTATGTACATAGGCATCAAACTTAAAATTCATTACACGTTACAAGTGTATGAACTAATATTAAGGAATTCTCTAGTGGCTTTTAAGAAAAAATAATCATAAAATATCCACCTTTAAGAATGTTTTAAATGTAGTGCTCTCGAGTGTCAAAATTTGGATCATATGAACTGAGAAGGTCTTTTAATTCTTAGATACGATTTTCAACAAATACTTTCTTTAAACAATGCTATTCTTTATTAATAATATTTATTATTTTCAATGCGTATTTTCAGCAGGTTTCTTGAAGATAAGGTGTGATCCTTGTTTTTTTTCTTTTCCTCCGTCTCTTCTTCCCTTCGCCCCCATTAAAACAAACCAGCTTGAATATCTATCCTAGACTCTAGGCTGGAGACTCTGGTTGGTGACTCCAGCCAGAGCACAACTGTGTAATAAGTTCCGTGTGTTGAGTCCATGGTTTGGGGCTCGCCATTTGAAAGGTGGCTCTCTTGATGTTCACCTAGTCATCATGCAGTATGGGGTCGATCGATATAAGGACCCACGCGAGGGCATGGGAGTTACAACTCTAATATGTGTGAGCAGAAGTGGTGAAAATTACGGCTTGCCAACATATTGAGCCACTCACTCATTTTTGAACACATCTGGTATCGGCTATGATGAAGGGTTTGCTGCCAACTGTTTGTCTATAAATTCTATTATTTGGAGAAACTTTGAAATACTGTAATAAAACTTGTCCTTGTCATTCTCATAAAGGCAAGTGCACATGACATTTTTTTGTCAATTAAAGTGTAATTATGTGTAATATTTTAATCCTTTAAAAGAATATTGTGGCTCATTTACCTTCCTTGGGTTTATCATAAAGGAATTTCCAAGGTATGTGGTAGTTTTAGGTTAAGATTCATTTTTGCTTATTTTCTTGACCCCCAATTCCCTTTCTTTTCCACTTTCAACTAAAGGTCATCTCCTTATTATTTTCAGTTAAGAGATAAATTCCATCTTTTGAGTCCCATCATAGACGTGGATTCAATATACTGAATTTTAAAAAACAGTAAAGTTGTAATCCTGTGGAAATCGGTTACAGTTCTGGCTTAAGTGGTCTGTGCTTTAAGAAATTGTATGATTAGCTGCCTGGTTTTATTTTATTTTGGTTATGATTCTTCTCTGCTTATCTGACCACCCTAGGCACCCTTCCTTTTGATTGTATTTTCTCATGTTTTGCTAAGTTTTCACATATATTTGATACAAGCAAATTGGGATGAACCTTTAACTACAAAAATAGTTTTGGTAGAGTATTCGAGTAAGGGAGCGAGGTTTATTTTCACGTCTGTGTAGAGGCACCTTGAGAGTGGATAGCAGAAAAGGTCTTCTTACCTGCCTTGGAAGGGAAGATAAGTCATCATTTTCCTGGAGATGGAATCAGAAGCATAAATGAAACAAAGATTTCAGGACCCCGTTATGCTTTAGAAAGTCTCCTAGACTTAGTCTTGCACGTCAAGATTATTTACTCCATCCACACCTCACAGCGAACCCGTAAAACCTTGATTAAGAACCCAGCTTACGGGAAGCTTTACAGTTGTTTTCACTTGCAGTGATCTCCATTTCGTGTGGTTCTACTTTTAAATGACTCGATTTCCTCTACTCACAAGAGAGGAAAACAAACGCGAAGGGAAGATGGTGTAAAAATTGAAAAGTCGGCGAAGGAGAAATGATGTGTATCTGAGGCTTTTCTCCTTAGTACATGTGCGTGAGAACGCGATAGGTTTAATCTGTTCTAGGAAGTGGGAGGGGGGCGGGATCTGTGTAGTCCAAACTTTCTAAGAACTGTTGTCAATTTCTTTCACAGTCTGACTGCCCATACTCAGAAAAAGTCCCAAGTATTAAAATTCCAATGGACATCGTGGAGCAGCAACCTTTCCTAAGTGATAGCAAACCTTCCGACAGTGAGTAGAACTAACCTCTTGCATGCCGGCTTGAATATGATTTGCACTTTGCAGAGAGAAAACTATAGGACTGTCATCTGCGCAGCCTTTCCCTGTTTCCTTTCTTTTTTTTTCTTTTTCTGTGTGAAGATTTACACTTATTATTGTGAAACTTCAATTTTACATTCCTTGAGCTTCACTCTTTATCCTTTTTTCTCCCCTCCATAACCCGTTTCACTTTTTGTCTGGTTGTCTTTTCTCTGACCCAAGTTATCGCCAATTTCTTTGGCTAACCTCGTAACCGTGGTTTTTTTTAATTGATTTCCCTCTTTTTCCACTGGTTTGTAGAATGGCAGCTTCTAGTCCTACATCACTGTCTGTTACTGTTTGTCTTCCTTAGGTTTCTACCAATGACCAAATCAACTCAAAAGAGAAATTGCAGCATGGTTCTCTCAATGATCAATGAATCAGTGGTTAACACTGAGAATTTGGAATAATTGTGATTTTCAGTTAAATTGGCAATCATAAAATATTAACACCATTTTTTAGGTACAGCTTATAAAATATTTGCATTTTCTTCCTAAAAATGTTTTCATTCTCCTTCTGCTGTTTCAAATTCATCTTTGTAACTGCGTCGGTCTTGCTGGGGTAACAGCCTGGTGGCTAAGGTTTAATGGTTTCTGACCTATCATCTTGTCTTTTGTAATTGTGTTAATAGGCCACTTAAAAGAGGGAAAACCTCTCTAGTAACCTTAGTCAATATCTCAGTCTTTTCCAATGGCAAGTAGCAATTGCCTCCAAACCACTTGGAGTTCTCATTTGAAGGAGCCTATTTTTTTAGATCTAGGTACACTTCAAAGCAGACTGATCTGTTATAGGAAAAGAAGGTGAAGCACTTTTCTTTCCCTTTGACTCTGCCGTTTCAACTGGGTAAGAGGTTACCCAGAAAAAAATTTGAAATGAATGACTATTTATGAAAAATTGGTATTTTAGTTATCTGCAGGTGTGTAACAAATTACCACAAAACTCGGCCGATTTAAACAACAAACATGTATTTCCACACACGCTTCCTGACATTCGGGAATTTAGGGACTGCCGATTGGCGTGGTTCTGGCTCCCAGGCGCTCATGAGATTGCAGTCAAACTCTTAGCTGGCGCTGAGTCTGAAGCCCGGACTGGAACTGGGGATCTGTTTCCAAGTTCAAGCACAGGGCAGCTGGCCGGAGGTTTTGGCTCCTTGGCTCAGGGGTGCCTCCCAGGCTGCCTATGGCATGGCCGAGCCACCGGAGGTAACAGGCAGAAACCAAGGCAGAAACTGTAATCCTTTATAACCAAATCTCAGAAGTGATATGCCATCACTCTACCATATTCTCCTGGCCACTTAAACCACGCTGGTACAGTGTGGGGTGGAATTACATACGGACAAGCACCCAGCGGGCCAGGCACCTTGGAGGCCATCTTGGATGTGGGCACCACACTGGTTTAAAGAAAAGCGATTTAAAGCGATATCACCTTGGGTGTCCAGTCTGTAACCTGTAACTTGTTAACTGAGGTGACTTCCTTCTCAGCCCTATCAGTGGGATTTAGTTGAATATATATATATATTTTTAATTCTAGCTCCTCAACCGTTGTCTGGTTTCAGATTTTTGTCTCTGGGACATTAAATAGCAGAAAGAGACTATGAAAGGATCACATGTATGTCTTCCATTCGCATCATACCCTGGCAGAACTGTTCTAAGTCGAATTTCAAGGCTGCTTTAGAAAAAAAAAATCACTAGCTAGAATCTGAGGCTCCTGCAAAAAGTACTATGGCGAATTGATTATTTAGTGCTAGTTGTTCTTCATTGTATCAAAAACCCTTTAAAAGGTTATGTTGAAAGTCGTGGTTGTATTAGAAACTTACTTCAGCAAAATACCCATGATCATTCTAAACTCTTTTCCAGTGTCATATTAATCCATGAAAGAACAATACTAATAGTGGAATTGCAGTATCAGCAAGTTCCTCAAAATCTTTTTTTTTTTTTTGGCCCCACGGACAACTGCAGGACAAAATTATAAATGCTGAAGGTGGCAGGAAATCCGAGGGCAGACCTTATGCCTTAAGTAGATACTATGGCCCCTAAAAATGATTCACTCTGCCCCTCACTGAAAAGAGCACCACTGGCTCATCCCAGAAAATCTAGAATAAAGGAGAGTGTGTGATTTTGGCTTCATCACACTACCTAGGTTTCTTAGCTTGATACAGTATTTATTGAAATGGCCTCGGCTTGCCTTGCTTTTTCTTTCCAATTGTGAAAGATGGCTCCATTTTTGTGAAGACTTACAATTTTCATTCTGAGGAGTTCCCGTTGTGGCTCAGCGGATGCGAACCTGACTAGTATCCATGAGGTTGCGGGTTTGATCCCTGGCCTCACTCAGTGGGTTAAGGATCCAGCATTGCCATGAGCTGTGGGGTAGGTCCCAGACACGGCTCGGATCCTGTGTTGCTGTGGCTGCGATGTAGGCTGGCAGCTGCAGCTCCAATTCGACCCTTAACCCAGGAACTTACATATGCTATAGGTGTGGCCCTAAAAAGACAAAAAACAAACAGAATAAATTTATTAATTAATAAATAACAAAATTTTCATTCTAATGACTTTACCAATGACTACTATTTATGATCTTTTTAAAAACATTTTTTTTTTCCAGGAGAAAGATCACCAACATTCCTTGAACGCCACACATCATGCTGATAAAATTCCTTTCCTTCAGTCACTCGGTATGCCAAGGTAAAGGACAGCCTAGCATTTTACATTGTTCCGTGGGACCGTCACCCCACAGAAATGGAGACCGTGGTGGGTTATTGGCAGAACACCCACTTCTCCACGCTCTCTACAATTTATCTTAAAACCCCGTCACCAGACCACATCCCAGCTTTTACTTGTAGAAAGCATCCTAAGAAACCTGCAGAACTTCCTCTTAGAAATACTGGAATCTCTGGCATCATGAAGGTACAGCCCAGGATCCCTGTTGAGCTCTTGTCACATCAGCGTCATCGCTGATTTAAGGATCCCTGGCAGCTGTCCGCTAGTAGTTTTCTTCTCTCTGAACGCAGCTCTAGAGATTTCAGATCTTCCTTGATTTTCAAGACCATGAAATCTCTGAACAGTTTCTTCATGTCAGTTTCATTGTCCTTTAACTTCTGACGGTGTCACCCACCTGACAGTCCTCCTCCTTGGTTGTATTTTTTTGTTTTGTTTTCGAGTCTAGGTATATGAGAGTTTACAACATTTTTACTTGAATTTCTTACCTTTCTTTGGTACTTACAGTCCATTTAAAAGATGTTTGTTTTTAATACAGAAGGAGGATATGCTATTTAAAGAGAACAAAGAAAGACCCTTTTGACTTCTGTGTAATGCATAAACATTTGACAGACGATAAGAGAATTCTGATTTACTTACTATTTTCTCCTTCTTTCTTCCTTTTTCTCTAGTCCTCCTAGAACTCCAGTGAAAGTTGTGCCTCACATTAGAATAGAACTTGAGCCTGAAGACAATGATTATTTCTGGAGGAGCAAGGGAACAGAAACTACATTATAACCTGTTTGTCTTTCTTAAAATGGACTGTTTTTGTTGTTTATGTTCTTGTTTTTTGTCTGGTCATTGTTATTTTTTTTTTTTTTAATTTTCGTTTCACTTTGGTTTTTGGTCACTGGCCAGATAATACAGCACTCTCTTTGATCCCTCTTGCATAGGTAAAGTCAAGACAGCAGTGCACCGTTCCTTAAAAACCACACCCGAGGAACCTCCCCCCCTTTTTGTTCTTATCCTTTTAGACAGACAAGCAAATTCCTCTGTCCCTCAAGACATTGAGACCCCGTCCTTTTCCTGTAGTAAGCAGAGGGCAGAAGCATTAAGGATTTTTATAACACCTTTTGTTAAACTGTTGAAGGAACCTCCAACTTGAGCTTTGGAGCTATGCTTACTGGCTTGTCTTTCTGTCTGGCAGAACAAACCTTGACCTCCAGACAGAGTCCCTTCTCGCTTATAGCGCTTTCCAGGACTGGAAAAAGTGCTGCTATTCTAACTTGCTGTTGCTTACAAACCCTAACCTTAGAAGTTATCAAAAGAAGAAAAACTAAAGGTACTTTACTCCCAGTAGAGAAACTGTTGCCATCATTGTAGCAAGTGCTGGAATGTCCCTTTTTTCCTATGCAACTTTTTTTAACCCTTTAATGAACTTATCTGTTGAGTACATTGAAGAATATTTTTCTTCCTAGATTTTGTTGTTTAAATTATGGGGCCTAACCTGCAACTTATTTTTTGTCAATTTTTTAAACTTTTTTTAATTACTGTAAAGAAAATGAATTTTTTCCTGCAGCAGGAAACATAGTTTTGAGTAGTTCTACCTCTTATTTGTAGCTGCCAGGCTTTCTGTAAAAATTGTATTGTATATAATGTGATTTTTACATAAACACACACACACACACACACACACACACACACACCCCCACCCATCTCTAAGGTATGCCAGAGTCTCTAAGGTATGCCAGAGGGCTAGATCGGATTAAAAGCACCATGTTTCTAAGCATCCATTTTTCCCTTTAAGAGAAATTTAACTGTTCTATGAAGGAGACCGGGGGAGGAAGGAGATGCTCCTTTGTAATGGGAATAACTGATGTTTTGATAACAGTAGTACCTGGGCACAGATACTGATTGTATTACCATGTCGATGTCCTATGCAGTATTGGTAGACGTTTTGTTTTGTTTTTTTTTTTCATTTTGAAATACTTGCGTGTTTTTGTATGTACTCTGTGTGTGGCTGGTGCACATATGTGCAAGGTGAGAAAGAAGCAGAGTAATGGTAGGCAAAGTGCAAAGTTACCTAGTCTCTTGTGTCAGTTTTTATAAAACTCAAACCCCATGAAAAATCCATCAGAGATCTGGAAGACTTACCATTATGCAAATGAGGCTAAATATATTTTATTACCCATCACTGATGCAGTAGTCCTTATTTACAATACAAAATCCATAGGACTATTAATAGCTCATTGAGACATTTGTCAAGTGTCTGTGGAATACACATAGATCTGCCGAGGTATACGTGTACACATTTTAACAGTACTCATACTTGTTTTTTAAGGTTGAAAGTCAATTATCCTTTGGAATTGGGGCATTTAGTTTATATATGTCTCTCTCTCACTCTCTGTCTGTGTATGTGTATTTCAAAGTACCATATCGAAAATAAGAAGAAAGAAAATTAGGTCTTAATTAACCAAATTTAGCATGTCATCTAAATGTAATGTTTTAATAGTCTGCATTATATAGTATGAAATCTGCATTGAAAAACAATATTTTAAATTGAATCCATTAATTTTGGATTCTTACAACCGTATTTATGATAGATACTGACTAAGAACAGGTTGTTGGAGAGTACTAGAAACAGAATGAAACCACGTATTTTGGCTGGTTTCATAATATGCACATATTGATGCCCATTCATTCTTATGTTAATCAAATTATAATTCTGCCCTTTTGAGCTTTTGATTATAAAAATTTTATTATCCTAAGTTAGCTGTTAATTTTAGAGCATCCAGTACTGTTAAAAATTTTAATTGTAGGCACATTAGACACAAATGATGCATAATTTCTTCATTAAAATGAAGGTGGCAAATTAATTATTCTATATTACCTAGTTTTTACTACCTTGATATAAAACTATATTAAGCTTTCCTTTTTCTTTACTGATGGTAGCGTCAGTAAAGTGTTTAAAAGCCATGCATTTTAAGTTTAGCCTAACCTATGATCTTGTTAAATTAATGACACTTTTGTTCACTTTTATAAAGGCTCTAGATACAATAATTTATTTTTCTGATCATGAATCAAGTATTTGAGGATTCATGCTCCTCTCTATGCCTTTCAAAGAACTCCTGAAGCAACTTAACTCAGTATTTCAGCCTTTGAGTAGATCTAAGAGCTATCTGCACTTTCATTTATTATCCGTATTCTGTGACGGAAGGTTGGTCTCATCGTAGGAATGCAGAATAGTACCTTGGTTTGCTGAAAGGGACAGTTAGTATCAAACCTTTTCAATATTTTGCAATCCAGGGAAGTGTTTTAAAAATCATTTACTTTCAAGGGAACACAAGTAGTTACCAAACGAACCCTTAGGTCCACCCAGGGCCACCGGACTATCCTTATTTTAACTGAATTTACTCACTGTCGAAGAACTAACCAGATTTGGGGGTGGTTTTGTTTCTGTGTGACCTGGACACACAGAATTCCACAGTAAATTCTTTACCAGGTGTTTCTCCCTAATGTAAATACGGCGATACAGGATTCAGGTCCTTACAAGTAAAGAACTTAAGTGCGCACAGGGAGTTGTTTGTTGACCAGAAGTCCTGTGGTTGTACAGACTGACTGTCAGGAAAGCACCACTAGGTCAAGAGTCTGCTTATCAGAGCACAAAGGCCTGTGGTTTTGCATACGAAAGAAAATCCTTTGGAGACAGTTTTCCTTGCGGAAAAACTCACCTTTCTCAACCAACCAACTTGGAATCCTAATTGTTTTGTGTGCCATAGGGTGCTGGCCCCACCCTTTCTTCCAGTCCTGCAGTGGAGTGGGGGGTGGGGGAATGGAGGAAGTCAGAGAAGTAGGAAAACAAACCTTCTCTAATCAGCCCCCCACCACTCAAAGATTGGGGGGGGAGAAAAACGATTGTCTGCTGTCAGAAATTCGGTTTGTATATATTGTATGCCCATGCACCAACACACACAGAGTAAACCTTTTAACAGCTCTGTTTCGGTGTTTAATACAGAGAACGATTGTCTTCCAAGTTTTTGGTTCTTTTATTTTAAACTGTGTTAAGTACTTGAAATGTATTGACTGCTGACTATCTTTAAAAACAAAGCAAAACCATTTGAGCTGTATTACAGAGGTTGACATTGTTCAGGGATGGGACAAAGCTTTCTTCGATCCTTTTCATACCACTCAATGATTTTGGTGCAGGAACTTGAGATTTTTCCTCTTTATTCCATGATGTTTCACACCCACTCTTCACCACATGAGCACAAAGCCCAGTGGCACCAGGTGGCCCAGTGCAGTCAAATGACATTCTGCTTCGCCCTTGCGTGTTTTCCGGTGATGATTTCATTGTGCTTCACTGCAGCCTGAAATTACAAAGTTTTCACGAAATACACTAACCAGCCAAGTTGTGTTTTGACCAGAAATTTGGATATGTTCTATTTCTCGGGTCATTTCTTTGTGCTCCGTGGGTACATCCAAAAATCCTGAATTCTGTTTCTTAGGCAAATATTGCAACTCAGGGCTAAAGTCATCCAGTGAAACTTTTAGAGCCAGAAGTAACTTTGTCCCAGTCCTACAATGTGAAAAGAATGAATAGTTGCCTCTTTTTAGCCATTTTCATAGCTGGTACATATCCGTACACATTACTTTTCAGAATCAATACGCACTTTCAAATATTCTTATTTTTATTCTCTTAAGTCTTTATTAACTTTGGAGAAATGACGCATCTTTTTATTTTAAATGAAGTAGATCAACATGGTGGAACAAATAGTAAAGAACAGAAAACATTTCAATATATTGCTAATAATTTTTTTCCAGTATAAAACCTAAAATTCCTATAACATAGTATTTTACAGTTTTATGAAGCTTTCTATTGTGACTTTTATGGAATTAAGAGATGAAGAAGATGAGATATTTTAGCATTTATATTTTTCAAAATTAAATGTATACTTAAATAAAGTAACTTTATGCATTTTTGCGTGTCAAGTTCTTCTGTTCAACTCTTCAAATAATTATTAAGCACCTATTATTTTAGTCCTTTGGCTGCTGCGAGGAATACAGAGATAAATAAATCCAAGTCCCTGACCACAGATTGCTTTCCATTATTCTAAGCAAGAGGTTAAAATAAATGTCCAAATTACATAAAATAAGAGATTATAAGAATTATCTATTTGTCTCAACCAAGTGCTGTCATACAAGTATTGAAAGCCGGAAAAATTAGGTCCACTAAGAGCAATGAGATGATTTATTGAGACGGTGGTATAATTTTTCTTCTTTTATAGAGTTAGTGAAATAGAAAATGCCACTTTTCTTGAATCTATGTATGATATTTGATGTATATAGTCAATTCTCAGTGCAAAAGAACTGCTAGGCATAAGTGCTTAATAATTATTCAAATTAAACAAAATCCTGGAATGGGTTCCACTCCCTGCTGGACATATCCAGGGTTCCATGTAATATTTACAAGTCTCTAGGAAATGTCACTTCAGCCCTAATTTATAATCTGACAGTGGTGGCGTGGCACTGTCGGGGGAGGGGGAGGGGGTTGGTGGTAGGAGGCGCCAAAAGAAGGGTCGAGAAAGAAACACTGGTAGCAGTAAACGGTTACATGTTTTTAAAACCGTGATGAGGCTGGGACCCTGGTGAAAACAATCTTTCAGTCTGGAAACAATACAAAGGCAACAGCTCTAGGCACCTCTGGGTGCTGACAGCGGAGGTTCAGATGATATCACCGAACTTTGGGAGAAGGCAGCAGAAGCTAAACTCAGATCACAAGAAGGAGTAATCTGATTAATTTTCAGCACACCCACAAATAATGCATTAAATATGGCTTTGCGGTACCAATAGCTGAGTCAACAAATTAGGGTCACATCATATCGAGCATACTGTGAAAAGGAAACGTGTATTTCAGCAACCCTTCATTATGCTACCTGGCCTTCCTGGGAACAGGGAACTAAAACACAGAAGCCTCTGAACTACCAAACTGCCTGCACCCAAGGCTAGAACCACAGCTTGAGCACCACGGTTCTGAGCTCAGATCCTCATTTAAGATCTGTTGACACTTATTTTGTTCAAAATGCTTGGGTTTCTGGGGAGTTCCTGCCGTGGTTGCAGTGGGTTAAGGATCCAGTGTTGCCGTAGCTGTGACATCGGTTGTAGCTGTGACTTGAATTTGATCCCTGGCCCGGGAACTTCCATATGCCAGAGATCCGCTGTCTAAAGGGAATCTGAGCATATCTTCCAGGGCTGAGTTGGGGTAGGGGTCTTTCCTTCCTGACCTCTAGGTATCTCAGTCTGGTATCTGAACAAAGTAAATTGGTGTCAACGGGAGCGAAAGACGGATGGATGTTGAAAGGTGCGTTTGCACAGCGATACGTTATGGTCGGTTTTCAGAACAAAAGTTCTCCAGTAGCTGCAATGCCGCTGTCTCCTTTTACCCTCTTTCACCCGACCTTGAACGTCAGGCTGACCCGGTAAAAACTGAGCGTAGTCAGGATATTTCAAACGTTGAGACTCAGAGAATTATCAAGGGGGTACATCAGCTGAGCATTAGCCGTTCTGGGGGTTCAATTATTGATTAGGTTTCTCAGCTGGCAGAAACAATTGCTAACTTTGGGCAGAACTACAAGTAACTATGAATTAGTGGATTAGTGACTGTATATAAGCTGTTTTTAAAGGATCAGCTTTTTGAAGGGTGAGACTCTCGTTAATGCTATCATTAGAAAAGTGCTGAGTATATTTTTGCTACACACCTTTGTACTAAATATGTAATTTAATACATTTATCTTTTTATAATAATGTTTCTAGAATACCATGCAAGCTGCCGTCTTCATTATGGATACAAGTGAGGTTTAACATTTCAGTATCTTAATGATTTATTATCTGAGATGGGAGACTTGGATCTTCCATTAAGCTGCAAAATGATGCAGTTGAGTTATTTATGAATCTTTGTGAAGGCTAATGCCGGCAGGCTCCTTTTTTTGGAGTGCGATGCTTAAGAGACTGAACATATTTCAAAGGCTTAGAACAGCTGAATATGTGGGTGACTTATATGGAAAGAAGTAGAGTATGGTGGTTAAGAATCAAGGCTTTGGAGTCAGCTTTGAATTCAGCCTTACAAAACTTGAGTCTCAGTTTCTGATCTGCAGATGGAGGTAGTAACGTTGCATTGTCTATCTCTTAAGGTGGTTGGAATGAGAAATAAGATGAGTAGAGTAGGTAAGAGCTTTTAGTACAGCACATGTCAAAAATCATACCCCTTTAATGCATATTTTAGCCATTCAAAATCTATAAGAATTTGAACAGGTGTTCCTGTCATGGCGCAGTGGCAATGAATCCAACTAGGAACCATGAGGTTACAGGTTCAATCCCTGGCCACTCAGTGGGTTAAGGATCCGGCGTTGCCGTGAGCTGTGGTGCAGATTGCAGACGTGGCTCGGATCCTGCGTTGCTGTGGCTGTGGTACAGGCTGGCAGCTGTAGCTCTGATTCGACCCCTGGCCTGGGAACCTGGTCCTAAAACGACAAAAAAAAAAAATTTGAACAAAAGCTGAGATCAATTTTATGTTTGCCTGATTGCTCAAATGTGGATTCCAAGTAAATTTATGCTTTTTCTAAAGATTTTCATGGAGAACTTTTGAACTCTTAACTGATTTCGAATATTTAAGAGCATTTTCAGGGTAACTAGCTCCATGGAAACAATTCCTGGACTGTAACTCCTGCAAACCTCCACTGGACAGCTAGTTATTTAACAATCACGTTTATAATCTCACTATGTGGAGGGCAGCATTCCAGATGCTTTACAAATACTCATTTTTCCTCCTAACAGCCCGGTGAGAAAGGTACTATTTTTTTCTCCCATTTAATCATGGAAGATACCAAGGTCGGGAGAGCTGAGGAAGCCGCCCGTGGTACCTGCAGTGCCCAGCCCTCCTTCGGGACCCAGGCCCTCATCCTAGGTGTGCTGGCTGCCGAGGGTTAAAGAAACGTCCTTTGGCCACAGGAAGCTGCTTCATCAAAGGCTATTCCTGTCTTCAGGGCCAACCGACCTCCAAGTCCCTTACCTTAAGTCAGGACATTTCCGAAAGGCCATCATTCCAGGTCCCCAGATCCCCATGGGGATCAGCTGAAGCATCAACTGCAACTTTTCCTTCCACTCCACTGCTTCGGCCTCACTCCCTTAACAAGTGCTGATCCTCAGCGCATCCTCTGACCGGCCTCCAGCGTGGAAATCTCTGCTTGGGAGCCTGTATCTCAGGAGCCCAGCCCAAGACAGTCGCACAGCTAGTAAGTGGTCGGGCTGACCGGAGCAGCGAGGCTCCAGGATCGCTCCCCGTGACCACTCAAAGCCACAGATGATAACAAGTCATTTTAATAGCGTGCTTTCAGAGTTCCCCAGTGGCTCAGTGGGTTAACGTCAGCACTGCCGTGGCTCGGGTCCCTGCTGTTTGATCCCTGGCCCAGGAATTCTGCATTATAATAACAGTAATAAGAATATGCTTTGTAAAGTGCTTTGAGATATTTCACCTAAGAAATATGCCATAAAACTGACTTTTCGGGAATCCAGCCCACTTTCTTCTCATTCATCCAGACAGGCAAAGTTGTCGTTGTTCCTTTTCTGGATGAAAGTTCGGAGACCTTTTAGCTCTGTTACCCCCTAAGTCCCACTGCAACGATAAGCCGATGGACTCCCCAAGGGATATCTGAAAATGATAGGTGTACACTCTTAGTCAGAGTCTGGAAACCAATAAATGGGGAGCTGGCTCCACAGTTCAGCAACCCTAATCAATCCTCTTAGGTGCTCAGGCCTTGTGAGTTTCCGTGACACCAGTTTTCCAGTTCAGAACGAGCAGAGGCATTATGCTGATGGTCCTTGTAAACACTGAAAGAGCTTTCTCCCTTGCGCAGGTCTAGGAGTACAGCCAAGTCCACGTGGAAACCCGCTGAACTCAGCTTCCACAGGTCTCTCCCCAACCGCGGTGATGTCACGAGGACACAAGAAAGCAAGCCTAGTTCCCCCACCACGACACCTTAGCACTTACTCTTGTGGCAAATAGAGTGACTCCTGTTTCCCACCAACAGCTGAAGCATCTGTTTGGTGGGGGTGAGAGTATATTGGAAAGTCACATCTCATATAGATGTGGCAGGGCTCAAGGACATCTTTCAAAAGGTCAGTATGTGTGGCAAAGCTCCAGGAGGAAGAGTAAAGCCGTATCGGTCAGCTTGGGCAAAATCATGTTGAAGTTACAAAGCCTTCAAAAAAAAAAACATAGGCTTATAGGAACAAAGGTTTATTTCTGGTTTCTCCAACAAGGCCGTTATGGGTTGGCTAGAGCTCTGCCCATGTCATCTTTGCTCCGAGACCCAGGCTGATGGAATATTCCCTTCTGGGTCTAGCTGAATTCGTGGCATAGGGAAAATAGAGCACAAGAGAATCACTGATGGCTATTAAAGCTTCTGCTCATATGTCATTATCCCAAGCAAGTCACATGACCAAGATTAGGTCAACAAGGAAGGACGTATAACCCTCCCTCAGGGAGAGAGAGCAAATGAAGAAGAGACGAAACACAGTCTGGCTCCGTCTCCAAACTGATCCACCAAGATTTGCTTCCCTCCCTACTGCACGCAAAATATACACCTTTCCCTCCCAGGGGAGAAAAATCCTCAGGTCTAGGAATAGCATCAAGATAAACAATTTTGTGATTACCTTTATCTGGTCTGAGTACGGGTTCTCTTCATCGAGAGACCCCCACCCCCCCACACACACAGTTCAAGGTGGAAGAGAGAGGATAATCGTAGCAGATATTTCCTTTCAGAAAGAAAAGGAAACGATGCGAGGCATGGAGCAATTCTGAAATCACACTGGGTATATGTTTCAAGAAACACCCCTACTCTGAGGATGAGGAATACTCCTTGAATAAAGCCCTCTTCTCTTCCCAGAGAATAAGCTCCCAGAATTGTCATCTTCTGAGACTCTCGGCTTTACCCTCTGCCAAGTTTTTCCTTCCCCAATATCCTTCCGATCGCAACGGAACAAGACATTGAAGTGTTACGTCCTCCTTGGGGTCTCCTCAGCCTTGTTGGAACATTGAGGACCCCAAGGGTTATTTTTGGTCAGGAACAGTCTCAATCATATTTAGTCTCAACTAGCACAATACTCCCAGAATGAGGCCAATTTATTTGATTCCAGCTGGCTTCAGGTGCCTATAGCCTTATCTGCAATTCTTCACAAGACATGCCTCTTTCTTTAAACTTAATTTACGGGTGACTTGAGTTAATTAAGTTTCTTACAGGCGGGGCTAGGTTTGTGCCTTTAGTCTCTTATCGACAAGCTATTTCATCCAAGGGACAGGAGTCCATCTTAAGGAATTTAAAAATGTGGACAAAGGAGATTCTGGTCGTATTTCATTTGGTCCTTGGCATGAGATGAATTTTATTTGTCCTTTTGTAGGTCTTATTTGACCTACACAAGTTCAAATATCCTCTCAGTGTGCATGTTATGTTCTAGAAAAAGGAACAAATGTATTTTCAATTCTATTCCCTCTCATCTCTGGTTGCAAACTGACTTCTTTTTTCTTCAACGAATTAATCTCTGCCCTGTAATACATAGGAAATAAGGAGAACCAATAAATTTGTCTACCAACCTCTAAAGAGAATTCTAAAGATCACTCAACACATTAACTGTCTTCCAAGTTAAGGCAAACAACGGTCTTATCCAACATTTTGCCGATGCGTAATACGGCTTCTCATCTTTCTAGACTCCCTTAACAAAGCTTCCTCACCACCATGGGCTAGCCCCAGGCCAGTATCAACATAGTTTAGGTTTCTGTTAGTATTTCTAGGTAACACTTTCTGTTTAAAATCAGCTTTGGCCAAATCATGCTATGTTAACAAATAACCTCAAAACCTCAGTGGATTTTAGTGTCAAAGGTTAATTTCTCAGGCAGCCTTGATCGAGACATTGCCAGTCTTTAGGCAGAAGAACAGCGAACATGGCACACACAACGGCTCTTAGATCATCTGCTCACAAGTGGCCCATATCTCTTCCAGTCACTTTTAGTGGCCAAATCAAGTGACAGGGCCGCGACTGGAGGTGATGAAGCGCAGTCCTTCTAGGTGGAGGAGGAACCCATAAAAATCTAACACAATTCTCTAACCTCATCAGCCCTGTAATGGAAAACCAAGGAAAGACACATTTTATCCAACCCATGCACGTCTGTTGTACCATTGCTTTGCTTTGGCTGATTAACAGCATTGACGTAATCTATGGAGCTGGAGACAGTGTGGGTTGATAAGGTGGTTCTTCTTCAAGATTGCTGGCAAAGGTACAGCTTGTTCGTGAGATTTTGCTTATTTCTAATGGAATATTTTTACCTAGCACAGTTCCTATTTCCTATGGAAGATAACCTGTATCTTGCTTTTAGTTCCACAGCATCTTTATACAGGTGAAGCACAAAGTGTACCGAATTTAATTACTCAGTTTGGTGAAAGCTTATATTTGCATATACCTGTCACCACCACTTAGAGATCAAGATACAGAATATTTTTGGGTACTTCAAAAGGTGCCATTGTGAGTTTCTCTGTCAATACTATCCAATCTTCTGTAAGTAAAACTACTTTTTGGACAGCTATCACTTTTGAGTAACTTAGTTGTGTCTATGCATAAACTTCCTGTAAAGAGAATCATATAATATATACTCTTTTTTGCTTAGCTTCTTTGGCTGTATATAATATCTGTGAAAAACATCTATGCTACAGTGTATATCATTAACTTGCTTTGTCAATGCTGTGTAGTTTTCCATTACATGAATATACATATATGTATTTATCCATCTTTCTATAAACGAGTATTTGGGTTATTTCCAGTAGGAAGGGGTTGTGAGTAAACCTTCCATAACCATTCTTGCATGTGGTCATATGTGCTCTAGATTCTTAGGTATAAACTTTAAGGGATGGAATTTCTAGGATATTTCCCCCGAATCTGTGGCTTGACTTTTCATTGCATTAACTGATTTTTAAAGAGTGAAAGTTTTAAATTTTGAGGCCATTTCCCTTTTCTTTTAGCTATTGTGCTTTCTGTGTTGCATGTAAATCTTTTTTTTTCATTTATAATGATTTTTATTTTTTCCTTTATAACTGGTTTACAATGTTCTGTCAGTTTTCTACTGTACTTTACCAAACCCAAGGTCACTGAGATTTTAGAAGTTTTAGAGATTTTAGCCCTTACATTATTTCTGTGGTCCATTTCAAGATATATTATGCATATATGAGGCAACAGTCAAGGTTCATTTTTTGCATGTGGGGAATCCAGTTGTTCCAGCACCATTTATCAGAAAACCATCCTTCGGAGTTCCTGTTGTGGCTCAGTGGAAACGAATCTGACTAGTATCCATGAGGAGGCAGGTTCGATCCCTGGCATCACTCAGTGGGGTTAAGGATGCTGCGTTGCCTTGAGCTGTGGTGTGGGTCGCAGACATGGCTCGGATCTGGATCTGGCATTGCTGTGGCTGTGGTGCAGGCCAGAGGCTATAGCTCCAATTCAACCCCTAACCTTCTGGGAAATTCCATATGTTGGGAGTTCCTGTTGTGGCTCAGCTGGTTAAGAACCCAACATAGTGTCTGAGAGGATGTGGGTTCGACTTCTGGCCTTGCTCAGTGGGTTAAGGGTCTGGCGTTGCCGTGGCTATGGTGTAGGCACAGCAGCCACAGCTCCAATTTGACCTTTAGCCCAGAAACTTCCATATGCCTCAGGGGTAGCTATAAAAAGAAAAAAAAGTAAGGAAAGAGACTATTAATCAGTGGTTTCCTTCTATAGTACTGGCCATTTCTTAGCCTTAGTGTAGCTACAGAACATTGATTTTTATAATGATTTTAAACAAAACATACATATTCTTTAATACACACATTTTTTATGTATTTTTATTCTCCACACATATACATACATATGCACACAAAAACATATGTGTGTGTGTATATTATAAATTATCTTTAGGTATGATTCTTTCGTTTAAAAAAAAATGGGAAAAGTGGTTACAGCAAGTTCCGTGGGCATCCGCCGACGCTGTTGACTTGGGGTTCCCTGTAAGCTCGGCCAACTGGCCCACTTAGGTTGGGACCCCCAAACTCTCGCTACCTGTGGGTCTTTTCTCTTGCTCTGGCCAGTTTGTCCAGAAAGAAATCGTCTAGCCTGGCTGACGGTGTTCACAGAGACAAGTCAGTCTCGGGGCTACGAGGTCTCCCAGTTCCACGTGGAAATTTCATTTCGTTCCCTCCTTTTCAGAACGACACTTCCTCCGCCGAGCCTGCGCTTCCTGAGTCCAGAGTTCTGTTCATCGAATTTCTCTGGAAAGCAGATCCCCGGTCTTGAGCTGGTGAGGGAGGGAGACCTGCCTGGGGCACGTGGTGTGGAAGGGAAACTAAGGATAAAGTGCTTATCGCACAGCCTTTTCCCCACTCTTCTCCTCTTCCTAGCCTACCCGCACCCCCATTTTCAGAGGTGGCTTTGCACCTCCAGTGTCTAGCCTTTCTGGGGTTCTGTCGGACCAACTGGCTCGCTTCTGTGTTTCTGCCACTGCTCGTCTGCCTTTTATTTCTCTTAGTCTGTGGAGGGTCTTGCCAGTTGGTCAGTCGCTTTCCAGCTTCCCCTATATTTTGGGTTTCCATTGTTTTTTTTATTCATACTTGCGTTTTTATCTCCATTTATGAATGTACCAGGGGATACCCACATCTAGTGTCCACATTTTGGTTGCTAAAAACTGTTCTATAATAAAACGTAAGAGGGCTCCCTTGAAAATGGCTGATTGGAAGTCTGGTTGGTGGATAATGCAATATGATCCTGTAGCGTCTTGTGCCAAAAAGGAAGGAATTGCTAAAAAAAAAAAAAAAGTGAATGGGGGGATGTCCGTCAAAAACCCACCGGAGCTGAACTGAAAGAGCTCCCAGTGGCAAACCTAGAACAATTGGAGCCACAAAATATGTAGTGCTGCCTAATAACCCAAAGCGAAAAATAAACACTAGTCCAAACTGAAATTAAAAACGACCTGTTTTAGGTAAATAAACGGAGTAGAAGGAAAAATCTTCCTTACAAACTGATTCAAAAAACTCCTCCATCCGGGAGATGGAACTTAATTCCTTTCCCTCAAATGTGGGCTGGAGTCTTTTCAGTAAGGAAAGAAAAATGATAATAACTTCGCTACGCCTGGTAGCCACTCCCTGCGATGCAGGTGAACGCAACACCAGCGGAGTGCCGCCGTGTTGATACCGTGAATTCCCGATTCCGTGCAGTGAGAAGGACACTGCACCTCTGTCGTATTCTTCCCCCAATCTCATGACTCCAACTTAATTATGACAAAGCCTCACACAAATCCAAATTGGAATGCATTTTACAAAACACATGACCTTTCTTTTCAGAACTGCCAGAGTCACAAAAAACAAGGAGAAACTGATAAACTGTTGCAGACTGGAGCAGGCTAGGAAAACATGGTATTGTGTGCTGAGCTGGATCCTGGGACAGAAAAAAGGACATTAGTGAAAAGACTGGTGAAATATCAATAATGTCTGTTACTTAATGATACTGTACCAATGGTCTTTTGTTCTTGGGGGGGGGTTGGTATTTTTTGCTTTTTTTTTTCTTTTTGGCTGCATGCGTGGCATATAGAAGTTCCTGGGCCAGGGATCTAATCTGAGCTGCAGCTGCGACCTATGTCACCCGTTGTGGCAATCCTGGATCCTTAACCCAGTGTGCTGACCAGGGAGTGAACCCCCGCTGCCTCAGAGACAATGTCAGATTCTTAACCCACTGTGCCAAGCGGGAACTCCTACTGGAACAATGTTAATTTCTCAGTTTTGATAAATGTACCGTGGTGATGTAAGATGTTAATATCAGGGAAAAATAGCATTATCTTTGTAACTTTTCTTTTTGTAAATCTAAGAGTATTTTAAAATTAAAAGTTTCTTTAAAAATAAATCCCCGTAGAAGAATTCCAAAAGGGAACTATGTTCTGCCAGCATTGTCTAGAAGTTCATAATCCTGGTAAAGTCCTACTTAGGCCTGAAGAGTCAGCAAGATGGTATACAAGATGCCTTCTCTCACTTCCCCAGACACAGGGTTTCCGTAGCGTCTTGTCCTTACCTCCTTTCAGCAGCACTTATCTCAGTGGACTGGGCAGTCTCAAGGGCAAGAACCAATATCTGGTTATTATCTCACGTCTGAGACCTGGCAACATGCCTCCAGAAGGCATGCACGCATTTTCCAAAACACATGGGTGTTTGAGCCAACTTGGTTATGGAGTTGAGCACAGCTGTTCCCACGTAAGAAATAAAGTGAAGAAAGTCACCAGTTACTACTTCCTTAAAAATCAGGCTCCGCTTGGCCAATTCCTTTCTGTTTACTGTTTGCTCTAAAACACCCTATAGTTCTTTGGAAGTAAAATACAGTCCAAGAATCATTGCTTCAAATCGTAAGGAACTATAGCAACTAGAGCTGTGATGGAAAGCCAAGGTTTTGTTAGCCTGGTAGTAAAGCATGCATGCTGAAAACAATACCACTCCTCATGATTAGGGGAATTATGCCTTTAAAAGCAAACCCTAGCCAAATGATGTTTAATGGGCCAGAGAAGCAGGAAATGTTCGCTCCTGGTAGCCTCTTGGTGTGGTGTTTTTCTTTTATCTTTGCCGGTTTCCTTTCCATTAAATGATCAGAAAATTACCACGACTTTATTCCCATGGGCTGGAAATTAGCCTGCTAAGCTTGAGCCCAAATCAGAGTCTGATGACTAAGGATTAATCTATTTTAGAGGAAGCGTGGCTAACGGAAATCAGTACAGCTCTCCTCTGTCACAGCAGAGCAGTCACTGCTGTCACCTGTGATTGATATGAAGGAGCCACATGTGGAAATCATTCAAGTCTGAGTCTCTTTGTTCTCTGGTCGTTATCCATCAAATGTTGTTTTTCCAGGGTGTGTCTGTTCACTTGCATAGCTTTTACAGGGGTAACAAACTGGTCTTCATTTTGAAGGTTAAAAAGAAACATTTTAAGAGAGTATGTAAATCTCTTTGATGTACATACCCGTAGTGACACCCCATTCCCAACTTTGTGAGGTGGTCTGACTCTATTTTGAGGGATGGGAGAAAGCTTTTTTTTAATCCCAAGTTTGTAATCAAGTTACTGTTTGTTTGGTTTTGGTCTTTTTAGGGTTGCACTCGTGGCATAAGGAAGTTCCCAAGCAAGGGGCTGAATCAGAGCTTAGAGTCTGCGACCTACACCACAGCTCACAGCCACACCGGATCCTTAACCCACTGAGCAGGGCCAGGGATCGAACCCACATCCTGGTGGATACTAGTCAGGTTCATAACTGCTGAGCCACAGTGAGAACTCCCAAATTACTTTATTTTCAGTATAGTGCGGGAAAAATTTCAAACGATAAACAGCACCATACAGAACTGTAACTCAAAGAGGCTACACTTAGGGAACTGATTTATTCACAATGTATTCAGCCTTTACGTGTTGAGTACTTATGGCCAGGTATTGCGGTATGTGTTTAATAAATATTGTTGGAAAAAAAGTTGCTGTCCCATACCCTCATGGGGCTTCCCTTCAGGGAAAGATATTAAAAGGGTGTCCATGTGAGGCTCATAGTTGCTTTCATTGCTGGGTTACCTACTACTGTGGGCTTCAGTCAGAAGCATACTTTGAAATACAATTCACAGGTGAGCAGATATTTTAGAGTCGGTCAAAATATTAATATACTTCTGTGCTACAACTGGAGGGTTCTGCTGCTTTAACACATTGCTTCGATCCAGCTGTGTTGCCATCTAACTTTCCAGGATTGGTCATCGTCTTTAAAACTCAGATACTCCCGGGATTATTATAAACTGCTTCTTTGACTAGCATCGCCCTCTGCTCACCTGCGCAGGCCCCTTTTTCTCAGCCAAGCTGGCCTCCCAGCTCCACAAGCTGTGCCTTCCTGCCCCAACCCCTGCCCTCCCACCCACCACCCTTTAAACCAAAGCGCTAGCAAACACCACGTCCTCCTTTATGAAGTTTTCCCTGGTGTCATTCTTATTAGTCTTACTTTTTTTTCGTATCGTTCATTTGATACCTAATGTGTTTTGCCTTGGATTGTAGCAATTAGGCGATTCCCATATAAGACGTTTCTCTGTAACTGAGTGTCACCAGCACTGGTTTTCATATATGAACGCGGCTGCGTACATCACTTTCCCCTTTGCCTCTGCAGGTCAGGCCACTCAGGGTGGCTGTCTTCTTGCTCTCTGTCCATCCGCTGCTTGCCCAGACCCTGCTTCCCCTACACCCTACTCTCACGAATGTGCTTGTCCCCTGCCACCCTAGCTGGTGATATGATCCTCAGGCCACAATGCCTCACCTGCTAGTTGGTTAAAGGGAAACAGCTGTTCTTGTGATGGTGATTAGCCTGAGGGGCTGTGAGGGCCGAGCCCCAGCTGCCTGTTGCCATGGTAACTGATCAGCCAGCCTGACACCAATTCCCCTATTAGGAGGGGCCTGCCTCTCCCCCGAGAGTGAAGATGGCCGCACACAGCAGGATGTCGTCCAGGACCTTTCACTTCGGACACGTAAGAGGTGCCGGTGATGTCTCTGCTGTCGTTGCTGGGCTCTTTCTTTGGTCTCATGGCTGGGCGACTGCAAGGCTTGCAGCCCTGAGGGGCACGGCTCTACAACTGGCGAGCCAGCCAAGAGACCAAGGAAACTCCCGTACACACCGGCTTGCTGGGAAATACAGACGGGGGCACAGAAAGTCGCAGGGGTCGAACCCAGGGTGACATCCGCTAGCGTGGATGGAGTCTGAGTCTCTTTCCAGCTTAAAAGTAGCAGCTCTGTGCTCGTGGCTCATGACTGCATGGCGATGGCTGGTGAGTACACGCAAAATGCAAGGACCTGATTTATCAACAAATACTTCAGGGTTATCTGGTCAGGGAAGAAAACATACCCTTAGAGTTCCTACTGTGGCGCAGTGAGATAAGGATCTGGCATCGTCTCTGAGGTGGCGAGGGTGTGATTCCTAGCCTGGCGACGTGGGTTAAGGATTTGACATTGCCAAAGCTGTGGTAGAGGTCACAGGTGTGGTTCAGATTTAATCCTGGCCAGGGAACTTCCATATGCCATGGGTGCAGCCTCCCCCCCCAAAAAAAAGGCAGAAAAAAAAAGAGGGAAAAAGAAAAGCATACCCCCCCCACCCTGAAATAATTACAGACCCAGGCTTTGGGGATATGAACTTGAGGACAGGATTGTGAATTGGACGTGGCCAGTTACCTGGAAGGGGTCAGTTGGGACCTGTGTCAATGGCAAAATAGTAAGAGTGCCCTCGGGTTTCTGACCCCAGCTTTGGAAGGGAGTGGAGCAATGGTACAGTGGCTATATGCAGTTTACAACGTGCTACAACACCTGGAAGATATTACAAAAGGCTATCCGAGTTTTTGCTCAGGACAACAAACCACTATCGGGGTCTAGAGCTCTTGTGTGCCCGCCACATACAGGACCCCCGTGGAGATGGATAATGGCCAAGGAATCTGCTTTAACGACCATGAAGTTCAGGGATGGGCCAATAAAAAAGACATAGACTGGCGTTTCCACCTTCCCTACAACCCCGCTGCTACTGGGCTAACTGAAAGGATGAATGGAACGCTAAACAACAGTTGAGATGAGAAGCCTGCTCTCAGCATATGGACCAGGAGGCTAACTCAAGCCTAGGAACTAGGAAATCCCAGTGCCTGTGCCCTGTTGACCCTGAGGCAACTAGTCCACACCATCTGAGCTGTTGGCTTCTGAAGAACCATCACCAACTATTGGTCAGGACAATAACTTGATTTTGCCCTTGCCATAGGATCTGCCCCCACGGGAAGATATTATCAGATGGCCCTGGGATAGACGGGTAAGTTCCCAGTGGAATTATAAAGGGACTCAGGTGGGCTGGGTAGAAGACAGGTGAAAGCTAAACCTACTAAGGTAAGGAACCCGGGCCCCCTACGGGCGAGAGGCACCCGTTCTAGTAACCTTCTGGTCCATGGCTAAACTTCCTATCCAGGATTCAGAGCCGGCCGTGGGGCCTGAGGGTGGGCAGGAGGTGCGGTCCTGCAGGCCTGGGCAAAAACCACGGGCAGCAGTGATGTTATCTCAGGATACTGCTCTTGTCTTGCTTAACCGTCGTGGTCTCCCCTTATTGTGCCTGTCGCATAGCTTAACGCTCCGTCCGCAGTGGGAGCAGAGGGAATCTTTGCAGAGTGGGCAGCAATGCTGGCCTCACTGGGAAATAAGTCTGATTGCTGGACCCACAGCAAGACGCTGTTGTCATTCTCCTCTTGGCTTCCATGGAAACGGACCCGACAGATGCCTGGCCCCAAAGTTTGCCCACCTCTTGGACCCTTGATGCTCTTTAGCTGCTGGTGTCTGCATTGCGTTTGCCGTGTTTGCTTGCAGGGCACCTCTTACACCTGCCCCCAGGGATATTGTGTGGAAGGGGGCAGATCAAGATTGCACGGGTTGCACAGGGTAGGTACGTGTGGCCTGTAGGGTCAGGCCACTCAAGATGGCTGTTCTCTCGCTCTCTGTACGTCCCCTGCTGGACCAGCCCCACTTCCCCTCACTCTACCCTCATGAACATGCTTGCCTTCTGCTCCAACTAGAGATTGTGAAAATCCTTAGGCCAGAGAACAGCTCCACCTGCTAGCTGATTAAAGGGAAACATCTGTCCGCGTGAGGGTTGTTAACCCGAGGGGCTGCGAGGAACATGCCCGAGCTGCTGGTCTCCCTGGTAAACGATGCGCCAACCTGATGTCAATGTCCCATAAACGGCAGCCTCCTTCTCCCCTGGTGGTGAAGATTACTGCTGTGTCCTGCCCACTGCCTGCCGTGCCTGGGACCTTTCGCTTCAGACTTGTAAGAGTCCCTGTCCAATAAACCATCAAAGTCTCTGTCACTGTTTCCAGGCTCCTCAGTCTCCAGGCCAGGGAACTACAAGGCTTACAGGCCTGCGGGGTGTAGCCCAACAGCTTCTTGCACGTTACTGAAAAATAACAAGGACCAAAACCTTTGCAAATACCACGTATGGGGGAAATAGGAGACAGGTATGATCTTCAATTAAATAAAAGGGCTGCCAGCCTTCAGGATTGAGTAGTCATTCTTTTGTGTGTAGCTAAGAAACAATTGAGAGAAATATAAAGAGGGGGAAGCCCGGGGTAGCAGCTTCTGAAGAAGTCCCCACTGATTTACACTTTTGTGACCGCAGGATGGAGATTGTGTGACATATATTGAGAGAATTACCCTGGAGCCAGACTGGTTCCAAGAGGCAGAGGATGCTGCGTGGACCAAGGAATCACATAGATAAGCCATATTTGCTGGAACTATTTTGTCTCTGTGGCTGAAAAATGGGAAACTTTTAAAATATAACCATACAATCTCTCCTTGGCCAGGAGACTATTGAAAACAGCTGATCTAGCCAAATCCACGGCATTCATGACAAGTAATAAAAAGGACATGGTAAAATTTAGATGCTAAGATACTATAATAAAATAGAGAAAGTAGTCATAAAGCCTTATTAACAAATGAACGTGAATAATAAAAAGATGTTAGGTTGCAGATGAAATTTTTGATTAAATATTTACTCTAGTGGAAAATCACCAAGGAAAAATGGAAGAGCTCAGAGTAAAAGTGGCGAGCAAACATGAAAAGGAATAATGTAAACTGAAAAAAAACCCAGGGAAGAGAAACCTTTATAGAAATTAAAACGCTTTTGAAAAGAACACAGGGTAGAATGCACACTTCAGAAAACAATGAATATAGAGAAAAAATGCAAAGTGAAATGAAGTAAAATGAAATTGAGAGCAGATGAATAGAGGGAAAAAAAAGCTATAGATATGGAAGAGAAAAATGAAAATCCAGGATCCATACAATTGGAACAAACTAGAACCCCCAAAGAAGAAAACCAAAATTATGGAACAGGGCAAGTATTCACAAATGCAAGCAGGGAAACTTTCTTGAAATAAAAGTAAAAGCTGAATCTATATATTGGAAAGCTACATCATGAACCATGGAAATTGACTCAAAATAGCCATTGCTGGAATGTATAGCTAGTAGACTTCAAAGAAAAGTCCTTTGATAATTTTCCCATTTTCCTTTGGGAGATATTCCAGAAATGGTTTGTTATGCAGGAGCCTATTCTCTCGTGCATTGCCGGTGCTGGAGAACAGTGCGCCACATTTTCCAGGCTGCTTTGCCAGGGGTTTCAGTTAGGGTCTGCTGATGGGAGCTGTCTGTGAGATCAGGAGGCCACAGCAGGTGGAAGCAGCAGCATTGTCCCCAGGGACGCTGGGCTTCAGGCCAGCGCAGAGAAGCAGGGACAGAAGTGTCCATGGCCTGGTTGGCTCTTTGGGCTCTTACAGGTCACTGCAGCAACCTGTACTTCCTGCTCTCTGGATAACATCATCTAATTTATCCTCCTCTTCCAGTATTGCCAACGTTTTTGCAAGTGAAAGGAGTTTTCTGTTTTTCTAACTGGACTCTGATGGAAATAGCCTGAGAGGAAAACAAACAAACAACACATATTAAATCACTTAGAAGAATCACTCAGAAGACCGATATAAAGCTAACCTCAGATTTTGTCATAACAACATTCAACACCAGAAGGCAGAGGAGCAATACTCATAAGACCCTCAAGGAAATGCAAAAATAAACAAATGGGACTACATCAAGCTAAAAAAGTTTTGCACAGTGAAGGAAGCTATCAACAAAACGAAGAGATTGCTACTGAATGGAGAATATATATGCAAGCTATATTTGATAAGGAGTTAATATCCAAAATATACAAATAATTCATAAAAGTCAATATCAAAGCAAACAACCCAACTGAAAAAAGAACAGAGAATCTGAATAGACATTTTCCCAAAGAGGACGTAGAGCTGGCGAACAGGCACGTGAAAAGATGCTCACCATCACCAGCCATCAGGGAAATGCACATCAAAACCACCTTGAGACAGCCCCTCACTGTGAAGGTGAATCCGCTTGGAATGGCTAATATCAAATGACAGCAAGTAACAAGAGTTAGCAAAGACTTGGAGAAGAGGGAAGCCTTGTGCATTGTTGACAGGAAAGTAAATTGGTGCAGTCACCATGGAAAACAATATGAAAATTCCTCAAAAATGTAAAAATAGAACTACCATGTTCTCCAGCAATTCCACTCCTGGATGTTCATTCAAAGAAAACAAAAACACCAATTTGAAAAGATAGGTGCCTCTATTTACCGTGCAGTGTTATTTATAATAGTCAAAATAGGGAAGCAACCTTAGTGTCCATCAGTGGATAAATAGATTAAGATGTCTGTGTGTGTGTGTGTGTGTAACACTAGTCAGCTGTAAAAATCAATTGAATAAGGACATTTGGACATTTTGTCATTTTCAACAAGGATGGACCTAGCGAGTATCATGCTAAGTGAAATAAGTCAGATAAATACAAATACCGTATGATTTCACTTGTTTGTGGAATCTAAAGAAATGTAAAAAATAACAAAAATCCAGTAACAGGTACAGAAAACAAATATGTGGCTGCCAGAGGGAAGAGGGCGGGGGAAGGAGAGAAAGAGGTGAGGGAGCTTAAGACGTACAAACTTCCAGCTGCCAAAGAAATGAGTCAAGGCGGTGATCAGTGTGAAATATACAGAAATAACAAAGCACTGTGTTGTGTAACAGGAACTAACATGCTGTTGTAGGTCAATTATGCTTTAAAAACAACCGTGTAGAAGAAATCAGATTCCAGTTACCAAAAGTGCGAGGGTGGGAATTGGATGAAGCCGTGGAAAGCTACTAACTTCGGTTATAAGATAAATTAGTGCTAGAGATGTACTGTACAACGTGATAAATACAGTTGGGACTGCTGTACTTTATGCATTAAAGTTGTTAAGAGCGTAAATCCAAAGAGTTCTTATCCCAAGGAAACGTTTTTTCTAGTTCTTTAATTTTGTATTTATATGAGAGATCGTTGATCACTAAATTGACTGTGATACTCATTTCATGATACATGTAAGTCAAATCATGTACTGTATGCCTTAACCTTATGCGGTGCTGTATGTCAATTATATCTTTTTTTTTAATTTTTTTTTTTTTTGGTCTTATTTTAGGGTCACGCACGCAGCATTGTCAATTATATCTTAATAAAACGGGAAGGAAGAAACATATGTTAAGAGGGTAGACCATATACTAAGAGCGCTTACTCAAACAAACCTAGGAACCAGGGAGTTATGGAGTTCCCGTTGTGGTTCAGCAGGTTAAGAACTCAACTAGTATCCATGAGGATGCGGGTTCGATCCCCGGCATCGCTCGATGGGTTAAGGGTCCGACATTGCTGTGAGCTGTGGTGTAGTTTGCAGATGCGGCTCGGATCCTGCGCTGCTGTGGCTGTGGTGTAGGCTGCCAGCTCCAATCTGATCCCTAGCCTGGGAACCTCCATATGACACAGGTTCGGCCCAAAAGAAATCCCCGAAAAACAGGCAGTGATAAACGTGGTGAAGAGTAACAGCATAGCAAATAACAGTATTTACCATGTGCCAGGCAGTCCTCCTCTGAAGATTTTTCATGTATTAACTTATTTAATCCATACAACACTGTGAAATAATATTATCCCTCCTTTTCAAGATGAGAATTACGAGAGAGATTTAATAAATTGAACAATTTCCCCCAATTCATAAAGTAGTGGAGGAGGGTAGTTGGAATTCAATCTGAGAATTTTGAAGCCAGAGTCTGGCCCTTAATCATTGGCCTGGGTGGGGGTCTAAGCAGACAGCTGGGTGAGGACACTGAGGTTGACAAGGGGACATGCATTGCTTTAGATGATGGAGTCGGAAGGCTTTCCTGTCTGGGTTCAGGAGCCAGAACTGAATGAAGTGATGGCTGCCGGCTTCTAACAAAGAACGCATCGGAAGGTCCTCAGCCTATTAGCAGGTTCATTTTATCTTTTATCTTTCAATTGATAAAATTCATTTCATTCAGCTCGTGTATTTCCCTCAAAACCCTATTCCGGCAATGGTGTAGCCCTCAGGCGTGGGGTTGCGTGACTTCACCGGCTTCGGGGTTCTCTCTCTCTATTTACCGGTCCTGACTGCTCCCTCCCTGTCACAGCAGCGGCCACCCTAACCCTTCGGCTAGTCTCATGGTCACTTCCGCAGGGACAAGGGGAAACACAAGGACGGCTTTAACCATGATCCCCAGAGACTCATGTGAGTGGCCGGTTGCCAAGAAAATGCACAAAAGGTTTTCCTGCTCAGGGCCACTGACAGATGAGGCGAGAGGGAGCTCACCTCACTTCCTTTATTTCATGACCCGGCTGCAGGGCGGTGGGGGCCATGCTGCTCCCACTCGTTTCGGGCGGAGTGGTGCCCACACCTTAGGACACCGGCCGCCCATCTAGAGTCAAGAGCAGCATGGAGGAGTTCCCGTGGCGGCTCTGCAGAAGCAAACCCAGCCAGCGTCCATGAGGACACTGGTTCCCTCCCTGGCCTTGCTCAGCGGGATAAGGATCCGGCGTTGTCATGAGCTGTGTGTGGTGTAGGCTGCGGTTGCAGCTCGGATCCTGTGTTGCTGTGGCTGTGGCGTAAGCTGGCCGTGACAGCTCTGATTCCACCCCTAGCCCGGGAACCTCCATATGCTGTGGGTGTGGCCCTAAAAAGACCAAAAAAAAAAAAAGGGAAAGAAAAAAACAGAGCAAGATAGAAATTAGGTAACTCCAACAGGCAACAGTTTCACCTAGAAAGAAATCATTTAAAAATAGGATTCTGAGATTTTAAATTAATTTGGGTGTAAAAGGAAAAGGAATATAGGTACACTTTAATTCTTTTTAACTGGAAGCCTCTGTGTCTTCGAGGGGCTGGCTGGCAGAGGAGGGTCAGAGCGCACCGTGCAGTAAGAGACGCCACCTGAACTCTAAGTAATGCCACTTCATCTAGAGGAGTCTAGTAAAGCTTCCTGTCTTTGATTATTCCAAAATACAAACACAAATTCCAGATGTCTTAGTTCACGGATCTGCTACTATACATGGGCGTCTAAACGCAGATCTTGGAATTCCCATCGTGGCTCAGCAGTAATGAACCCGACTAGGATCCATGAGGGCCTTGCTCAGTGGGCTAAGGATCCGGCGTTGTGGTGAGCTGTGGTGTGGGTTGCAGATGCAACTTGGATCCCGCGTGGCTGTGGCTGTGGCGTAGGCCAGTAGCTACAGCTCCCATCAAACTCCTAGCCTGGGGAACTTCCATATGCCTTGGATGCAGCCTTAAAAAAAAAAAAAAAAAAAGGCCAAACAAAAAAAAAAACCAGGGATTAAAAAAATAAATAAATGCAGATCTTGAACATTTTTAAGCCCGTTGCCATTACTGGGGCTTCTTTACCCACCTTGCCAAACGCTTCCCACAGCACCCCTACCCCACGTCCCACCTCTCCCACCTTCTAAGTGCGGTATGTTTTCTTTGATTTAGTAGAATTTTTACTGAGAAATTGAACTTTCTGATCGTTACGCTCCTTACCAACCTACGTTCAGGGCCCCGGCTGATCAGTGACCTTTGTTTTGCTAGTGACTTCTCTTAAGTTTCTCTCTGTCATTTCAACATGTCGAGATGGTTAAAAGCACTTGGCTTCTAGTCTGCTTCTCGCCTTCCAGGAGAGCACTGTGTTTGCTTTTCCCAGCAACTCGAGAGCTTTGTGATGTTGACTCTGCTAAGAGGACTACGGTTTACCTGCCCAATTATTCATCCTTGCCCACTGTGCCTGATTTCTAGGGTTGTCTTTTTGAGCAGCGGTGATCATGCGTAGCGAGACCGCGAGGGTACTGACGTGGTTTATTACTCAGATCTGCTCCCGCTGGAGTCAGCTTGGGAAGCAGCAAGCTGGCGGGACTTGGAGGGTCTCTTTGCTCCCTTCAGCCCACAGGCCCTAGGTAACTCTTCTCTTTGTCCTGTTCCTTCACGGCATGATAATCATTCCTGTTTTGCCATGCAAACCGTCACCCCAGATCCTCCCAAGACACTTCAAAAATAGGTAATAAACTTCTGTGATTCTGCCCCCTAACAATTATTTGCTTCATTTGCATGCGGTTTTCTCATTATGAAGACATTGCAATAAGAAGTTGGCGCAAGGCTAGAATGACGGGGAGTTGAATTTATGCAGTGTAGTTTGATGGACCCTTAGCTCAGCCTGCACTGTCCTCGGCTCCCCTGTTGTGGTTAAAGAATGTAAATGATTTTGCCTGTTTTCTTTGCTTGTTTTTGCTCTCTGTCTCCCACAAGTTCTGTTGGGCTGGCACAGCGTCTCCTGGATTTAGTAGCTCAACTCTCCTTTGTTCTGCTGATGTGTATATATAATAACTGCCTGCCCTCCTACTTCTTCTGTAGCATCAATGCCTCCTTGTCCCCTCCTTCACCACAAAACTCCTGGGAGTCCGCGATTTACTATTTTTACCCCCATTTGTAAGAGAATTAAGACTCTGAATACATACTATGTTTTTAACATAGCTGAGCACCAATGCTTTCATCGTTTCAGGCTGTTCTCTTGAAATAGTGACATAACTAAACTTAGAACGCATTGAAAGAGTTTGACTCTGCTGAGAGAGAGTTAGGTTTGGCTTTGAGATCCACCTTGGGCAGTTATTACCCGAGGCTTTGGAAATTTGGACACATTTCTTAAATCCTGTGAGCCTTGGTATCATCCTTTGCAAAGGAGAATAATAAAACCCACCTCTCAGTGACTCCATGTAGTCTCAGCGCTGGAACTGAGTGGGAAATAGCAAGAAAGCACTTTAGTGAATGACACTGCGACCAGTATATTTAGACACTTGAGTGCATGGGTTTTGGTGTTGCACAGGGGTTTTTGTTCCCAGCAATGTCATTGAATTGCTAGGTGACCTTGAGAGAGTCATCTATCTTTTCTTTTTCTGTCCCCGTATGTTAAATGGGAATAAGATTTCCTGTCCCAGAGGGCTGTCGTGTGGCTTACATAAGATGATGAAAGCAGTGTTTAACACAGTGCCTAGCAAGTTAGTAAATGTTCAACAAATGTTAGATTTATTAAAATGATTAGTTATTCCATTGCCTTTTTTTTTTTTTTTGGTCTTTTTAGGGCCATACCTGTGGCATATGGAAATTCCCAGACTAGGGGTCGAATCAAAGCTGCAGCTGCAGGTCTATGACACAGCCACAGCAATGTGGGATCTGAGCCAAGTCTGCAAACTACACCACAGCTCACGGCAATGCTGGATCTTTAACCCACTGGGCAAGGCCAGGGATCGAACCCGCAACCTCATGGATACTAGTCGGGTTCGTTGCCGCTGAGCCACAACTGGGACTCCTCCATTGCTCTTCTTAATAGTTGCTCAATGAATGTAGTTACATCTAAATTTGACAAAAGGACATTTGTCTTTGGGAAAAAAAATATTTGAAACAAAACTGGGGGGCACTGTGCATTATCTGATGAAGAAAAGTATGCTCAGCTAGGCAGCCTAGCTCATGATCACAGGCCATTTTACAAGCAACTTCTAAAGAATTAGAAAAATCAGCTTCAAGAGAGAGTCATAGAAGTAGGCTCTTGGAAACTCACTCTAGAATTGAGATGAAACTAGAGACTGGCGTGTAGGCAGCATTCAAATAGTATTTACAAAATAAATGCTATCGTAGAGCATGTGGGTCGTTGGGGCAGTTTTGAAAGCAGTTACAGAAATACATCTTTATTTACGTGATAGCATGCAGCAGGGTGCCAAAGACAGACTCAACAAGGTTATTTTTCCATAAATGACCTGAAGAAAGGCTGACTTGGAATTTAGTCCAAGTGAAATACAGGTAATGTCTTTACAGAATTACCTGAACATAGATGGTATTTTTTTTTCTTTTCTTGGAACACGTTAATCTTACTTTCCTCTGTTTGAACACTGGTGAGGTGAATAGGTGCTCTTAAAAAACAATTTCAAAATGCTGCACCGAATAATCTGAAAACAGGTGGAAATTTTTAAAAGGCCTCTTTCTTTAACCTCAGCGTTCTGTGGATGAAAAATCATTGTAAATGTTAATCAGCGTGTTGGTTTTATAAATACTCCTCATGAGCAGAGCAGAGGAGGGTCTGGTCGCAGCACAGTGATAACTCGACCCGGCTCTGTCTCCCTGACCACAGCCCTCTGAGGAAATGGTCCCGTCCAGGAATTTCTGGTAAATGTTTAACAGCCTGCCCTCAGGAAAATAAAAAAGTCCAGGTTTGCAGTGTAGGCTGATTTCTGCTGTGTAAATACTCCCACCACAGCTGATTTCAAGCTGCCCATCTGGAGCTGGGAGGAGAAAGAAGCATAGGGTCAACTCCAGAGCGCTGCAGCTGGCTCCGGCTACCGTTAACTCTGGTGCGGTCGACACTACAACATCCCAGACCAAAGGCGGCCATGGGAACGAGACCCGGCCAATCCTTGGCTCCATCCCTTTGCCTTCAGTACCGGTCCAGTGGTGAACATGAGACCCAGTGGGGGCTGATCAAGGTCTTTATAAGGAATTTGATGTTTGAACATTGGAGGGAGATTCTTTCTTTTTCTTGAATTAAGAGTTGTGGTATAATAAAGTCACACCTTCTGGAACCTTATTCTTCATGCATTGATCATGTCTGCTGAGTGAGGGCCAGCAGTGACTGAGAGAGATATGAGATGGAGAGAGAGAGAGAGAGAGAGAGAGAGAGAGAGAGAGAGAGAGAGAGAGAAATGGGCATCATTGTATTTTCAGTGTCTTTTACATTTCCATGAGCCAGAATTTCCATCTGCTGCTTAAGCTAACTTGAATTCAATTTCTCCAACTTGCCATTTAGTACCTATCTGGCATATTCAAACAATAGAATGTAATGAAACCATTAGGATGATGATTTAGAAGCATAATAATTCACATTTGAAGATTTTTCTTCAATTATCACCAATTTTAGGTTTTAAAAAATGTCAAAAAACACATGCCAGTTAAAGTTACACATTTTCAATGGCTTTTGGATTCCCCACTGTACCTTAAAAATTGGTCTTTTATGTACCAAATGATCCACTCCAGATATATATTAACTTTTCATCAAGATGGAAATCTACATATGCAAAATTCCCGCAAATATAACCTCGGACGCCTACTGAGTTCAAGATGTATAGATCTAGAGGAGTAATGGGTAAATATATTTTTCTTCAAAACACAAAACGAAAATGAACCCCAACTCCCAGTCCTGTACACAGTATCTTAGAACCATCTGTCGCCAAGGATGCTCAGATAGCTATTTGCTTCCTATGGTGCCAGGAGTTGGAACTGTAATTCCAAAACTCTTCACAAATGCATCTTGCTCGTTTTTATTAAAGAAGCTGCCACAGGGCTGGAGGGTCGAGGTTCTGCTGCATCATGGTTCAGAGCATTGGCTGGGTCTTCTTTGTGGCTCTGAATTTCCTAGACATGTGATCTTGGTTAAATACTTCAATTTGTAAGAATCAGTTGCCTCATGTGTCAGTTGGATGAGAATATTTACAGTCTTGAAGAAGCCTAATTTTTCAACTGCCCTGCAATCCAAGCCAGCACTTCTTCTGAAAATATCCCCTTCCTACCCTGTCATTTACATGATGGTCCTGGAAATTGCCAGGGTGATGAGCTAAGGGTTTTTCTCCCCATCTGCCCACTCAAATACCTGCACCGGGGTCTCCCTTTCCCACCACTGCTGTCATTTCATGGGTGTAGTTTTGGGGGGAACCTACATGTCCTGGATTGATGATAAAGACAGTGTGTATCAGAGACTTGGCAAAATTTTGAGCATTGATAGGTGCTTATGTGCCATTGTCTACCCACAAGTAATAAGCTCTTCTGTAAGCACAAAAGCAGACCACTTGATGATGACTGGACATACTCCCATGCAATTCTTCCCTCTCATCCCTAACTTCCCCGTGACCCTTCTGGTCTGGAAATTCTGTCTTCCTCGCAGGTTCTGGTCCCACCATTCCCTTTGCTCTTTCTCTCAGACCAGGTAACCATCGTTTTTCCGAGTGTGGGAGTTGGAGTCATTTCCTTCCCTCTTTTTTTTTTTCTTTGCATTTTAATCTTAGTTATATAAACCCTTTGATCCACTTCCTTCAGAGACTTCCTTTTGGGTCTTAAGAGACTTGTTAGGAAGCATAAAAAACAAGACAAAACAAAACCAACTACCAGCAACCAAATCAAATCTCCCAACGAAAGTACATTCATTGTATTTTTTTCTTTTTACTTTCCTTACAGAAAAATGCTGAAACTTCTAGATTCCTCTGACCAACTTGGGGAAGAAAGAAAGTGCATGAAGGAAAGTAAAAATCTGAAGGACTTATAGTTAAAGAGCTTGTACCCTTGATATAACAGAGAAGACCTACTGAACACTGCTGGTTTGGCCCTGGGCATCTGGATAAACTTTGGCCAATAGTGACCTTTGCCAGGAATATTAAAATTGCAACTCAGAAAGGACAGCTTTTCTTGGGTATTAAAAATTTAAGATGTAGGAGTTTCTGTCATGGCTCAGCAGTAATGAACCTGAATAGGATCCATGAGGATGTGGGTTCGATCCCTAGTCTCACTCAGTGGGTAAAGGATCCAATGTGGCCACAAGCTGCAGCGTAGGTCGTAGATGTGGCTTGGATCTGATGTCGCTGTGGTGTAGGCTGGCAGTTGCAGCTCTGATTTGATGCCTAGCCTGGGAAATTCCATTTGCTGTGAGTGCAGCCCTAAAAGGACCAAAAACAAACAAACAAACAAACAAACAAAAAAAACGAAGATGTAAAACTTGAGTTGTGAGTGGTCTTGTTTTCTGTCATATAGACATGAGGATCCGAGGAAATCCATCTCAGACCAAGAAAGAAGAATGTGGGAGACTGCAAAGAGGGGCAGAGATGACTGAAGGTAAGGAACTTGAACATTTCTTCTAGAACCAGTGGTTTGGGTGCTGTGGTTTCTGGCCTCTAATTACATCCTTATTCCTGGGTTCTATGAGTTGGATTTCAATCCTTGTGAACCAGAGTCCTATTACAAATAGCCACTTCATAGGGTTTCTGTGCAGCATACACATGGTAAGCTCATTCAGTTTCTTAGTATAAAATCTGGCACTTCATGGGCATGCAGAGTCCTGTTGTTGTTGTTTGAAACAATTCATATTTTCTGTCTGACTTGTGGTTATCAAGACTTCCTAATCACCATCCATGCTTATCCAAGACAAAATCATGGACTCATTTACATCCATTCTGTCCATGTGTAGGTTCAAAAACCATTCCCGTTTTTTCATCGTTACACGCCCTCAGGTACCACTACTTAGGGCAGTGTCCCGTACACCATAAGCATCAAACGATGATTTGTTCAGTGAATGCATTTGGGACATAACGTGATAATTATTTATTAATATCTGGGATTTAAGAACAAGCAAACTAAAATGCCACTAACTGTCACCCTATAATGAAATCAAAACTTAGAATTAATGAAAAATTCTCTCATTTCCTTGAAAATGTTTGATAAAACTTTTATTGAACAAAAAATACTTTGATTCTGCATTAATTCTGAAAACTGACCTACTTCTTGCAGATTTGGTATGTGCTTAATAAAACTCCACCTAAAGTTATCGTGTTCTGCACGTATCTTAACCCAAAGGAGGGAGAGCAGCTTTCCTTGGGGATATCACCATTTTATGAAAATTGCCTCATATCTTTCACTACCCATTATGTTTTATTTACACTTCCTTGTTTGCAGATTTTAAAAGATAATTTCAATAATGACTCTTGTTGTGCATTTGTTGTTTGATTTATGGTAAAGAGGCAATCATTTTCTAGGAAAGCATGTTAATATTAACCTCTGCTCTTTGGAGGAAATGTTGACTTAACAAAGGTACTTTCCTAATGACTTACCTGGCGTGGCATTCCTGTGTGATCCATTTGGTTTTACGGAAGTTATGCATTGTTTATCTGCAAGTTTTGTTCTTTATTCTACTGCTCCAGAGTGGTCAAAAATAAAAAAAGCTCTTAAAAGAGACTTTGGCTCTGGCAATTTCACTTCCTTTAAGGCCATCCTTAAAGTATCCTCTCAACGGTTATTCTTTCCAGTGAAGCTTTGCTTATCTCTCTTTTGGAGAAGAGAACATCGGGGTGCTACCCAATGAAAGCTTTCAAGAATAAATTGTCCAAATTCAAGGGAAAAAAAAATAACTGTCTTTGATGTTACCTGAAGACAGATGGAGAAGTTGAAATTGTGGAATGAGAGAATAAGGATTGGCCTTAAAGCAGTAAGCGTTTATTCTGTGCTGTTTTTGTTTGCCATGGATGTGCCTTCAAGAACGACTGAGGCTATGAACCCATCCCCTAGTGAGATCTATACATCAGTATATGTTGACATACATTCTTCATGGTATTTCAGAGAGTTCACATGCTGAAACCTGCTGAAAGTTTTCTACCAGTTCTGTGTTAAATACATTTGCTCTCAAGAACAGTTTCCCAACAATAGTGTTTAATACTTAACTAAATTGCTTTCATGAAGATTTATTCAAATGGGAAATACGGTCTGAGTAATTTTCCTTGCAAACTGACTTAATATCTGTTTATTGAAATATCGAGGTATTAAAGCCATGTTCTGCTCTGTGATTCTTTGAAAGATAAGTTTTCCGCAAAATTCGCATGCATATTACACATATGGAAGCTGAGGGAAGCATCTGCTTTGCCTGAAATAGTACCTACTGTAATGGGACATGCAGCAGAATTTGGGGAGGAGAGTCAATTTACAAAGAGTTGACTACATAGAACTGGAAGGAAAATTAAATTTAGGTTCATAAATCACAAAGATACACTGAAATGTTCTAAGTATTATCTTCTAATATCATAAATAAAATTGGGATGAGTTACTGTTTCATGTAAAATTATAAATCAAGAACATAAAAATGGCTAGGGAAAATTTATTGCTATTTTATTACAAACATTTTAGCGGGATATGGCTAGAAGCTTTCGGCTGGTGGTAACAAATGTCTCCATGGTTCACCAGTGTTGAATCCACAGGGACATCTCAACCCTTCTCAAAACACATATTTAAAAAAATAGGAATGGACACTGGGGTGGACAAAGGATATTTGATATCTTCCTTCACTAATGTAATTTGAACAAAAGCACATGATACACTCTGTGTATATCTTATTATGTATATAATATATATAATTCAGGCAACTGTATATATTTCATATGTGATATATAAAGTATTACATACAATTATTTACTTTTCATTCTCAAACCAGAGAAGACTGATATTTTCAGGAAATTTTTGAAAGATCTAGAGTCAGTGTGTATGTTCCTCTTGATTAGTGTTTCCATAGTATTTTGATTAAAGCCCAGAGTAAGATATAAACATAAATATAAGGTTATATATATATAAGATATATGTCTAATATATAGCTAATATATGAAATATAAGATTATATATAATATGAATTTATACGTATATTTGACCTATTATACTGTACATATTCATAAAAACAAAAATTCCACAAAAATATTCTTATACTTGTATCTTCAATATTTAGATAAATATTTAAGTGCCATATACTTTAATATTTACTATTCCCATTTTTTCCATTTTATTTTCATCTATTTCATAAAGAATTGCTTTCCCCCCAAACTGATCTCACAACTCCTAAAGAATGAAAACAGTTAAAAAAAAATCTGTCTTCAAAGTGAAAAGTTCTCAAAACTGGGTGTATAAAAGAAAAGTCCAGGGAGTTCTTTCAAAATGCAGATTACCAGGCCCACTTTCAGAGACTCTGATTCACTGGGATTGCGAGCAATCTCAGAACTTCAAGTATCCAGAAGGTTCTAAGATGATTCTGATGCAGATTTTAAGAAATCAGTTCAATCTAGGAATTTAGATTCTGTCCCTGGACTAGGTTAGACCTGATAAATGGTACACATTTGCACTAGGTTGTGTTGACTTCCTCAGAGCAGCTTTTATTGAAATGAGCTTTGGTGGCTTGCCCTTAGTTTTCGTTGAATGATGCAAGAAGAAAGCTAATACTTCACTTTCATAGATATGTCATTGAGACAAGAATCTTCATAGCACAGAAGTGTTGTGTATGGGAAGCTCCGGATGAAATTGTTATTATTATTATTTGTCTTTTTTGTCTTTTCAGGGCTGCACCTGAAGCATACAGAGGTGCCCAGGCTAGGGGTCAAACTGGAGCTGTATCTGCCGGCCTACACCACAGTCACAGCAACATCAGATCTGAGCCACGTCTGCAACCTACACCACAGCTCACAGGCAATCCCGGATCATTAGCCCACTGAGCAAGGCCAGGGATCGAACCTGCGTCCTCATGGATGCTAGTCTGATTCGTTTCCGTTGAGCTATGATGGAAACTCCCAAATGAAAATATTGCTATACACCAGGGAAGACTTCACTTCTTTTAAGAACTGCTTTTTTTTTTTTATTACCAAAGAGAGTTAAGTAATTGAGCGTTTTGTGCCCCAACAACCAAGACTTTTTTCTTTTTTAATTGCTGGATTCCTGGCACCTAGAACAATGGCTGGCTCAGAGCAGATACTAACAAAGTAAATGTTATTTGATGAATTGAATGCTTCCCTTTCACTTTGGCTGTCAACAATGTTGGAGGCAAATTCATACCTCAGCTTTGACACTAATAGATCTTAGGGCTTACGTATGTGCACATTTATTATGTCTGTGATTTTGATATCCTGTATTGATTTGTTTGCTTCTGGGTTTTTATTTGGTAAGCTTTATATATATATGGCAAAGTCTATATAAATAAATATCACCAGCAACATTAAAATTATTTCCACATGTATAACTTTATTGTCTTCTCATAAGAGGCTGATTTAAGAACTGAAACAAGAGATTTCATGATTTACCCAATTGGGACCAATATTGTCTGCCTATATGGCTTATATTCCTTATATTATACTCAGGATTGGCAAAAATCCTATTTTTGTGTGACCCATAACCCGTACAAAATGTTTTTAAATAACTGAAAAAAAGTTCAAAGAATTATATTTGTCACATGTGAAAGTTACATGAAATTTACATTTTAATGTCCATTAGGAAAACTTCATTGGCGCATAACTTTATCCGTTTTACATATTGTCTATGGCTGCTTTAAAGTTACACAATGGCAGAGGTAAGTAGTTGCTACAGAGACTGGATACCTTATGCAAGGACCACAAAACCTAAAATATTTACTCTCTGGTCTTTTACAGAAAACTGCTGATCCCTGCATTTTACATTCTGCTCCAACCACCTACTTCCTTTAGGGAACAAGCTGACTTGCAAGAGAGAAGCCACAGGTATGACGGCTGTCCATGAATTAGAATTTTCACCCTGATTTTAGAGAAGCTGCATAAATGAATCTCTGTTACTTAAAAAAAAATTAATTGTTGATATTTCTATTCAATGTATCGTGCTGGCTGAAAGTATAGGTATTTTCTGTAATTAACAGCCATCTTCCAAATCAATGGACTTTTTACCATCTTAATGGGTCAAAGCTTTAGTATTTGCTCTAGGGATGCTGTATTTTCTACATCTTGACCTAACATGTAAACAGGATAATGTTATGGTTTAAGCTAGGATTGTTCCCAGTCAACCCCTCACATCGGGTCTGTGGAGGGTCAACCCTTCAGGTCAGGTCTGTGGAGAGTAAAGAGGTTGAGTGGGTCTGAATTGAGTCATCAGCCTTGAGACAGGGTTTCAGTTTCTTAACACTTGCAGTGTAGTTTCAAGCTCATCACAGAACAGAAAGAGATTGAGTGGGGCTGTGTAAGCAGATGGAATGAGATTAAAAGAGAGTTTAAACAGTTATACCCAGCTCATCTTCATCAAGGCCTATAAAAGTTTGGAGCTCTGGTCTTTACATGGGAAAAAAAACTATGCAGAGGGGAGTGTTCAAGCAACGTTACTATCTGGCCCTGCTGCTCCTGCGTTCTTGGTTCCAAAATCACATGGCAGGCTCCCCCTCTGAAAGGTATGTCTGTCATGAAATTCATAATTCCCTCAAGACTTGAGGAGGGCTGGAGGACTTTGATGAAATCCTTATGAGAACAGCATAAGCCTGTGGTTACAGACTATGTGTTTTGCTACAAACATTGTGGAAATTGGCTGTCCAAGTTTGCTTCTAAGATAGAGCTGGAGACTGCCAGCGTGTCTAATTATACTTCAAACCCATCACTCGAATCATCCCCCACTTTGGGTTGAAGCCCATGACAAAAATGATTTGTTATGTGACAGTCCTGAATATTTGCAAGAAAGATCACTTCTACTGATCAGGGAAGATTTGTTATTGTGCTAAATAAGATATTTACATATTGTAAGTCACCTTTAAAAGGGCTGCGTTAGAGCAGGAAAGTAGCACTTGTCTGTATGTTTTCTCTGTGTATTTTCCTATGCTCTGACATGAAGGGCCATCTTGTTACTCTAGTTTTTTAAAAAAGGGATCAAGGGTCAGAACTAACTTTCCTTCCTTCCTCCCTTCCTTCCTCACTTCTTTCTTTCTTTTTAAATTATAGTTGATGTGCAATGTTGTGCCAATTTTTGCTGTACAGCAAAGTGCTCAGTCATCTATACATATACATTCTTTTTTAAAAAATTTAAATAGGAGTTCCCATCATGGAGCAGTGGAAATGAATCCGACTAGGAACCATGAGGTTGTGGGTTTGATCCCTGGCCTCGCTCAGTGGGTGAAGGATCTGGCATTGCCTTGAGCTGTGATGTAGGTCAGACGTGGCTAGGATCTGATGTTGCTGTGGCTATGGTATAGGCTGGCAGCTATAGCTCCGACTGGACCCCTAGCCTGGGAACTGGACCTCCATATGCCACGGGTATGGTCCTAAAAAGCAAAAAATAAATAAAAATATAAAATTCAAATAAACTTTAAAAAAATTTTTTTTCTTTTGAGGGCCGTACCCATGGCGTATGGAAGGTCCCAGGCTAGGGGTATAATTGGAGCTACAGCTGCCAGCCTACACAACAGCCATAGCAATGCTAGATCCGAGCCACATCTGTGACCTACACCACAGCTCATGGCAATGCCAGATCCTTAACCCACTGAGTAGGGCCAGGGATCAAACCTGTATCCTCATGGATACTAGTTGGGTTCATTACTGCTGAGCCACAATGGAAACTCCTATATACATTCTTTTCTAAATATTATTTTCTGTCATGGTCTGGATATAGTTCCCTGTGCTGTACGGTAGGACCTCACTGTCTATCCATTCTAAATGTAATAGTTTGCATCTACTAACCCTCAATTCTCAGTCCCTGCCACCAGCCATCTTGGAGGGCCAGAACTTTCAATGTCAGTTTTGGGTAATTTTGCTTTGACAGAGGTTCCCATTCTAGCATTATTTGTGAGTGTGGCTGAGCCTCAGGGGCCTTATCTGCTCTCATGACTGGAGAGGAAAAGCAAGATGTTGATCAGGCAGCCCCCTTCACTTCCTTCTCACTCCACTTTGGCAGGAGCTTGCTCTCATCCTTTACTCTCTCTCATCCTTCATGTCAACATGTTAGTTTTATAAAAGTGTGGACAGTGCACCTCTTACAAAAAACTGTGATTGGGGAAGCTGTTCCCAGCCCCTCTGTTCTGGGGCTTCTGCTCCACAGAATTGAAATGTCCAATGGTTTGACCATTCTTGCTTAAGCGGTTGTTTGTTAACTCATGTCCCTTGTCCAGCATGTCACAGGTGACTACGACCCGGGAAGCAGCTAGAGGGCAGGAAAAAAATAAAAGATGGGAACTCACATTTCTCAAGTGTCTATCTACTAAGTCATGTGCTCTAAGTGCATTTTTAAACTTTTATTTTGGGGACAAGTTCCAAATGTGGCCCCTTGGCCACACCCTGTTGGATATTACTATTATCCACACTGTATTGATGAAAAAAACCAAAAAAACTTGTTCTCAGAGAGGTTAAGCAACTTGCCAAGATTACACAGCCGAGGCCATCCTGGCTGTGCTACGTTCAATGCCCGTTTCCACCAGACCACATGCACTGCCATGTCCGTGAGCAGGCGGGGAAAGGCCTCACCACTTCTCCGAGAGCAATAGGAGTGATGGCATTACTGAGTCGCATCATGTACCGAGGATATTATCCAAAATTGGTGTATTTGCTCATTTGCAGAGAAACTGCATTAATGTTTCTGTCTTCTTGTTCTGTACTGACTCAGGCAGAGAGATGGAGTCTGAGATGGGTTTTTTTGCTGTTGTTGTTGTTTGGTTTTAGTAACAATTAAGTGCTGCTCTATTAAAGCGCTACTCATGCATTGCATTGACTGTTTATTAGTAGACATCAACCGCTCTAGAACTTTTTATGGTGTCCAGACCCTTGTCTTGTTTACGTTTAGTTGTTTGGGATATAAATGTGAATTTTCAAGGTAGGCTTGTCTTACTGCCCAGAGCATCATGCCCGAACATCTGTCTCTTGCTTCGGTTGTGAGCCTCTGAGTTTCCTCTTCCATTCTGTCTACTCTGCCTTCATGATAGACTGCCTGTACCATAAAGTAGGGTCCAGGGATCATGCCTCAGATTTCAAAGAAGAAAGCGTGAAATCAAGAAAGGGTAAAGGAAAGGACAGAGAAAAGATAAAGTCTGCTCACTGGCAGACTCTAAAAGGAAGCCCAGATTGTGGTAAGAAGGAACACATTTGTATTTCAGAGTAGTCTTTGCACTTAGACATGAAGGCTGGCTATTACTGAACCCAGAAGGCTGGTTATTATTGAACCAGTATGAGGTTACTTTCCATCTATCACGTTAGGGAGTGATTTAGATAAACCCTGATGGCCACCTCTTTATCCGTTGATGACTTATTTCTTCTTTGTCTATGTTAATTAAATATGCCATTTGAGTAAATCTCTCAATATTAAAAATTGATGACCAAATGAAAGTGACCCAGCTCTCGAATGATCACCGAGTAGTAATCTCATTACTGCTCGAGTAATTATGTAATTATTTCACATCGCACACACACGGTTCAAACCAATGGAGCCCAGAGTGATTTGCATTCTCACATGCCCTTTAAGGAATGGCCCCCAAATTCTTTTTCTTTTAATGATTTTTACTTTTTTCCATTATAGCTGGTTCTTATTAATACATCCAGCAAATTAAATAGTGGGACATCAACAGGCTTTATAGTCTTCAACCTGGAATGAGTAAAAAGTTCAGTTGTCTCTTGGGAGGTGTATTACGGCTTTTGTGACTGTCCTTTTCAGGGTCGTGGAGATAATGCGCTTGTGAATCTCCAGGTCAGGTCTGCTACGTGAGTGGAGAGATGAGCTTATCCAAGTCTGCACGTCTAGATATGTTTATCTGGATATGATGTGCTCACCACGTCATAATGTTTCTGCTGACATCACTTTTCTATCTCTGCCTATTATCACAGAATTCCGTAGTGTGTATGCTTCCATGATAGACACTTTGATTAAATCAGTTTTAGGCAATACACTCAATATACTTGACTGAAGAGTTCCTTAGAAATATATTTTTTTCTTTTTCTCCTAGAAAATATACACTGTGACTTAGGAGTTTAAGGGTGGGATTTTAGAAAATGTGCCCAGTGATAGCTGCGTTGGTGTCAGGTAGCAGTCACTCAGATGCTTCCAGATATTTGTTTGTATATCTGTGTCCCAACCTCCAGTCTTAACAGTTTCAGGTGAAATTTCTGCCTACAATATCAATATTGCCCAATGAGCCAACTAAATGCTCTGCTGAATTTTAACTATGTGTTATGGGAGAAGGAATTAGAGTAATTTTTTCCCCTTAGAGGCCTTTCCTCTCGATCCTGTTGGCTCAGCGTGCAGCCCTCGCCATACTGGCCTGACCTGTGTTCCCATCCCTAGCGGGCCTCTCTCCTTCCCGCGGGAGTAACACCGCCTCATCCAGTTGGCCAGCCGGTTGGTAATGGATCAAAGGAAAAGTAAAAAGGACTGGAGAGTCTTTAACAGAGTGTTCTGGAAACTCCTTATGATCAGAATAAGTAATGAGGCATTAAATCAATAGAGAAAAGCACTCAATATAATTCACCCTTTTTATTCCAGCATCTAAAACACTTTGTACAATCTGCAAATATTTTCCAGGTTTTATTAATGTTTAGTATTAATGTCCAGTCATGTTTCTCTCTATGGAAACATCAGAAAAGCATGCTTCTCCCAAACCTGAAAGCTAGAAAATCTGCCAAGACAGAGATCTATTATTTACATAGTACTATATGGAAATGTTTTGCTTCTGGTAAATTGTAGTTTGCCAGATAAAAGAAGTATATACTATTAAGTTTCCAAACCTTCAAAAATATATTGGCATCGTATAGAGAGAATTCTGGAAATAACTTGACGTTTTGTTGGTGACTCAGCACCGTACCTTTCTAAAATAATTATCTCTTGAGTGCTTAATAAAAAGTCCTATACTGACTACTAAAGCGTAAACAAATTCTGTCTTCTGATAGCATACTGAATTAGTTTGGTGGGATTACTGTGAAAAAATACCACAGGCTGGGTAGCTTAAATAGCAGAAATTTATCCCGGAGGCTAGAAGTCTAAGATCAAGGTATTGGCAGGTTTTGCTTTCTTCTGAGGCCTCTGTCCTTAGTTTGCAGATGGCTGGCTTCTTGCTGTGTCCCCACATGGCCTTTCCTCTATGTGGACACATCCCTGGTGTCTCTCTGTGTGTCCAAATTTCCTCTTAGAAAGACACCAGTCGGACTGGATCAGGATCCACACTAAACACCTCATTTTAACTTAAGCATCTCCTTAAAGGCCCTGATCTTCAAATACAGTTACACTCTGTGGTAGTGGGAGTTACATACTTCAGCACATGAACTTGGCGGAGATTGGGGGAGGGACACAATTCGGCCCGTAATACAAACCTATTGTTGAATTCTGACAACTGCATTTGTAGCTTTGATTAAACTCTGTTGTGAAATGTTTTAAGTCAACTGAGGTCTTAGGAAGAGTAGTGGGGGGGGACCCAAAGGAATCACCCTTTCCTTTTAAAAAGAATATTTTTTTAACAGTTACTACTGTCTTAGTCTGTCCTTCTCCCCACATCTTAGCCAGAGATGAGATAGTTTGACAAATGCTCCCAGGAAACAGGAGTGATTGACTGGGACAAGGAGAATAGAGAACGCAGGCAAACCAATACAAAGTATGTTCTTGAGTCTGTCGCCGCTGTGGGCACCTGGGGCTCATTCCTGCTGGGACCCCGGAAGGCAGCGTAGAATGTTTCAGAATTGTCTTTCAGAGCAACGAAAGAGAGGGGGGATTACCTGATTCCTTCTCTACCTCATCGGTGAAAACTTGTCCCATCCAGATTGCACATGCATGGGTGTGCTATGCCACAATGTCAGGGAAATGCTAGAGAATGCAGTGGAGCTGAGCTAGGAGTTATCAGGTTTCACCTGCATGAAGCTCATTGCCACATCCGTGGCTGGAAGGAAAGGAAAGTGGAGAAGGTAGAAAGTAGGTACAAGAAATACCCAAATCTTTGACCAATGCTACCTTCCCTCGACTACCAATACCACTATTATCATTAAGATCACCATGGACATCTAATATATAGGAACATCTTACTGACAAATATGCATGGAACATTTATAATTATCATAGGCAGAAAAGTTGTGCTATAACATTTATTCCTAATTTGAGGAACTCCGAACACAATTTTATTAAGTTGGGGGCTTGTATATGAGCTATAGAATAAGGAATGTGACCCTAAGTATAAAATATTGTAATACATTCATTTTAGCCAGAATTGTTGAGCCCTCATCTGGTACTAGAACCATGTAAAGTACGAGGCTTGGAAATGGGAAGAAGATCCAGCTCTTGTTTCTAAAGAACCCACATGGTAACAGATTCATTGCTTGTGAGCAACAGAAACATACTGTACGTAATTTATGGAAAGAACACGGGAGAATCACAGGCTTGAGAATACGTACAGAGAGAGGCAATAATCAAGCGTGCTCTGGTTGCTAGAAGGGGAAGCAGGCACGGTCCCAAAGCAGGAGCTGCTTGGTTAACAACTGCCACCATGATGAGTGCTAGATCTCTGACTGTTTCTTCCTGTCTTTAATGTTTGGTCGAGATTCAGAATCCTGAGATGGAGCACATCAGGCACCAGCCTTAGGTTCCAGCACCGTCCCTTGGTTGATGAATGTGGGGGAGATATATTTCCTTGGGTCCCCTTTGTGGAAGATGGAAGATGGTCCCTTCCACGCAACACTGCCCAAGAGGAGTGGGGAAGAAGCAACTGTATGTTGGGGCTGGCTTGTATTGCTCACGAGAGAAAGTTTGTTATATTTTGAGAAAGTTTATAAGCCAGTTGTTAAGTATGGCAGTTAATTAAAATTAAATGATACAATGGACTGTAACTCAGCTGTAAAAAAGAATGAAATATTGCCATTTGCAGCAACATGGATAGACCTAGAAATTATTATACTAAACAAACCGTGTTTGTTTTCTATGTGAGTCTATTTCTGTTTTGTAAATAAGTTCACGTGTATCATTTTTTTAGATTCCACGTTTAAGTGATATGATACCAAAGGGGACAGGAGGGGGAGAGATTAATTAGGAGAGATTAATTAGGAGTTTGGGATTAACATGTACACACTACTATGGATATATGTACATATGCATCTAGATAAACAACAAGGGCCAACTATATAGCACAGGGAATTATATTCAATACTTGTAATAACCCATAAGGAAAAAGAATCTGAAAAAATATATATGTATTGCCAGTTAGCTGCTTCTGCTGCTGCTGCTGCTGATTATTACCATCCATTATTATTTTAGTTCCATGTTTTCTTTTTAATTTTTTGACTCTTCCTTAATATCGGGTCAGCAGTGATTACTTCCTCTTTACACTGGTGTCTGCCTCTTACAGTACTTCTAATTTCCTTACTTATTCCTTTGGCGAGAAATTGAAAAATGGCCCTGCTGACAACCAGACCACAATATTCTCAACAGAACATAAACAATACTGAGAACGAGCCACAGACAGGGCCAGTGTGTGACCTCAGAAATGAGTATAAACATCCTTCACTTCTGACTAACATGAAACAAGGCAGTTTTTGTTTGTGTTTTTATTTATTTATTTATTTTTTCTGTTGGCAGCTCTAGGCTTATTTAATCTTCCCACTTCTTAGAGGAAAAGCGTTAAGATTCCCAATCACTGACTTTCCCCTGCTTCTTGAGAACTTCTAGAATCTAGAACTTGTCCCTGCATCCGTAACTCCTCAGGATCATCCTGCATGAGCTCAAACCCCATAAGAAGCTTTTCTCAACTCCCCGTGTGGACACGCTGCTGTGGTTCTAAGGGGTGCTGTCTGCCTCGCTGCACACGCTAAACAAACTCAGCAATATATTTTTTGTCTTTTCCCAGATGTGTTCCCAGTAGGCTTTGATCTGTCAGCCTCAGCAGTGGTGATACAATAAGTAATTGGATGGAAAGATTGAAAACCAAGTATAATTTGTTGAGGATATGTGTTGAGTGAGAGTGAATGTGACGTTTAATTATCCAGGGGTTTGAGAATGAAAAGTGCCCTGGATCACCAAGCTGAGTTCTAGAAAACTGAGCTCACCCAGCAGTGTGATGTTATTGTTGGCTTCCTTATGTAAAAGAAATACTCCAACCACCAAAAAGTTGGATTACAGTTAAGTGCAAAGAACTTGTTTCCTGAACCTATTTTGAGTAAGGCGGTGATCCGCTTTGGCACTCTGATTACTTGAATATGTGTTTCCTACATAAGCACAATACAGCCCTCGAACTCAGGACATGAACATTGATTCCCATCTCATCCCTCGACCACATTTATGTAGCAGCCCTCATAGCTAAAGATGCAGTTCCGAATTGCTTATTGCATTTAGTTGTCTTGTCTCTTTAGCCTCCTTCAATCTGGAACAGCTCCTCAGTCTCTCCTTTACTGATGATCCTGACACTTGCAAGGATTCCGGACCAATTATTCTGTAGAATATCCTTCTATTGAGGCTTGTCTAATAGTTCCTTATCTTTAGAATCAGGTTATGCATCTTTTGCAGAAATACTGTAAAAGTGACGCTTCATTCTTTTCTTTGCATTTTATCAGGCGGAGCACAATTTTATTTTGTCCTATCACGGGTACTGTTTGCTTTAGTCCCTTTAATAAGGTGGTATCTGCCTGTGTTGTTCCCTGCGAGGTTATTCTTTCCCCCTTTGTAATGGATCAGTATTTTTATTCCCCTTGGGAAGATATTTTTAGACTATGTAAAGTCCCCTTTCTTATCTGGAACCTAATATACAGCACAAATGAACCGTTCCATGGAAAGGAAACTCATGAACTTGGAGAACAGACTTGTGGTTGACGAGGAGGAGGAGGAGGGAGTGGGAGGGACTGGGAGTTTGGGGTCAATAAATGCAAACTATTGCATTTGGAATGGATAAGCAATGAGGTCCTGCTGCCTAGCACTGGGAACTGTATCTAGTCACTAGTGATGGAGCGTGATGGAGGATAGTGTGAGAAAAAGAATGTATATACATATGTGTGGCTGGGTCACTTTGTTGTGCAGTAGAAAACTGACAGCACTGTAAACCAACTATATGGAAAAAATAAAAATCATTAAAAAAAACCCTTTCTCATAATAGTTTCAATGTATTTTTTATGTATTCAATAAATATGGACTCACAGGTTTCTTTTTAAAAAAATTCATTGGAGTATAGTTGACTTATAATGTTGTCAATTTCAGGTATACAGTTAAGGGAATCAGTCATTCATAGACATATATCCATTCTTTTTGAGATTCTTTTCCTGTATAGGTTATTATGGAATACTGAGTATAGTTCCCCGTGCTATACGGTAGGTCCTTGTTACTTATTTTGTATATAGTAGTGTGTATGTGTTAATTCCCACCTCCTAATTTATCCCTCCTCCTCATATTTCCTCTTTGGTAACCATAAAGTTGATTTCTATATCTATTTCTGTTTTGTAAGTTCATTTGTATTGTTTTCTTAGATTCCACATAGAAGTGATAGCGTTTGGGGTTTGTCTTTTCTCTTTCTGGCTTACTTCACTTAGTACGATCGTCTCTAGGTCCATCCGTGTTGCTGCAAACGGCATGGTCATGACTTTTTGTTTTACTTTATTTTTAAAGACTTTTTTTTTTTAACAGAGTAGTTTTAAGTACAGAGTAAAATTGAGATGGAAGTACAGAGATGCTGCCTCCTTCATTATCGTCACCCCTACCTGAATGACACATTTCTTACCATTCCATTTAATTGATTATAATCTGTTACTTTGTATTTATTTATTATGACCTTCAAAGTTTCTGAGACCTGGCCAGTGGGAACCCTTGACAAGTTCCCATCATTTTTTGTGTGTGTGTGTCCTTTGGCCTTATCTAGGGCCGCACCCGCGGCATATGGAGGTTCCCAGGCTAGGGGTCTTATAGGAGCTGTAGCCTCCGGCCTTCGCCACAGCCACAGCAACGCAGGATCCGAGCCGCATCTGCAACCTACACCACAGCTCACGGCAACGCCGGATCCTTAACCCACTGAGCAAGGCCAGGGACCGAACTTGCAACCTCGTGGTTCCTAGTCGGATTCGTTAACCACTGAGCCACGATGGGAACTCCGCCATCATTTTTTTGAATACTTCCTTACTTTCAGATACACAGAATATTCTAAGGTCATTTCGTACTTTTTCTTCCTCAGCCTCGGAACCAGCTATTTTTTCAAAAAGGTCCTGTTTCCAATGGGTAAAGATCTTTAAAAAGGAAAGTCTGCGTGCTAGATGCATATTACTTTTGCAGTTACCATATCATCTTAGTGGACAGAGCTGGGAACTGCATGGACACACACACACACACACACACACACACGCACGCGCGAGCGTGCGCACCTATATTTCTCTCTGTATCATATAGCTAATTTGTTCAACACAGCTTACACAACCAGCGCCTAGGTAACTCCATTCTCCAGCAGTGAAAAACCTGCACCATTACCCATAACGTACTTAATGAGTACTCAGCATGGATGCAACTCACTCCTTCCTGATCCCGTCCCTTTCCTCCCAGGGGTATTGTCCTCACTTCATTCAGGTTGTAAGTACCCCCCCTCTGCCGCCGCTGTGGCCCCCTCCCCCATATGAGCACCCTCTCTCCTGCGGTGGGGCCCTTACATCCCCCCACACCGGGCCCTCCCACCCAGAAACCTGCCTCACAGCCCTGATGGCGAATCACCCCCACGCCTGCACCTCCTCCTCACCCAGCCTGGGCTCCACTTCCCCGCAGCAGGCCACCCGCGCCCCCAACACCCTCCTCCTTGTGCTTGGCTCTGACACGCTGCGCTCCCCCACGCCTCCCAGCAAAAGGCTTGGGCTCCGACACAGACACCGTGGGCCAGGTGTCACCCTCACCTCGCTCGGGCCCCGGGACCGGATTGTCCAGGAAAGGACGTGCAGGGAAGAGGAAGAGAGCTGGTGGCTTACCAGTAACTAGGAATTTCTAATATTTGGTCTTCAGTTGTGCATGCATTTTAATAAGTCTGGCACTTCAGTTTTTCTGTGATAGAATCTACGGACCTAGCATTTTAGGAGACGGAAGTGACCTGGAATAGTTTTGTTTCTGTTAGACCGTAACTTCCACCGCTCCGCTTGATCAGATTAGAGTTAACAAAGGGCCTTCTCAGTCTGGTCCCCAGCCTATTTCTCTTGCCTCCTTTCCACGACCTTTGTGTCACGTGACTTAGCACTTCCGCTCCTTTGAACTCCTCGCCCTACAGCGCCTCTGCCCTCTCACACACTTGCATCTGGTTTTTCTGCTTCCCCGCATGCCCTCACCTCCTTTTCTACCTGGAAAGCTCTGACTCATTCTTTAAGATGCAGATTAAATGTAATTCGGTGAAATCTGTCCCAACTCCCTGAGGACAGGTGCTTCCTGCCTCTGGAGAGCGTATTTGGAGTTCAGGTCGTTAAACTTCTGCCTCCCACTGTCTGTGTAACTTTGGACAAGTTGCTTGTCCTGGATGAATCTCAGTTTCTTCTTCTGTGAAATGGGGTGATAATGCAATTGTATCAACCTCATAAAATTGTTGTAAAGGAAAATTTTGACAGTGGCTCACCCAACACAAATTGTCATAATGCTCATTATTACTATTGTAATATTACCTGATTCAATGCCTCCCACAAAAGATCCTGTGTTCTTTCTTAGATATGGTCCCAGAACTTAATCCAACATTTGAAACGTAATAGGACAAACATTTTCTAAAGAAGTTTATTTGGTCTGTAAATATTTTTAAGTGTGTACTTGGTGCCAGTCATGCATTAAGCAATATTATGACCAAAGCAGAGATGCCCTCTGACCTTATGGGATTCATGGTCTAGTGGGAAATTGAGAATTTAGCAAATAATTGCACAAATGAATAAATAAATACAAATTGTGATAAGCCTTAAGAAAGCCAGTAGTCGTAATATCAAAATGAGAGCGAGAAGGTGCTAATTTAAGAGTAGGAGGCAGAAAAGTGTTTCTGACAAAGTGGTATTTGCCAGACACGGGAGGGCTAAGTAGAATTAAACAGATGAAGAGTGCCCCCAAATGAACAATACGAGTGGAGGTGTGAGGCGAGAAAGGAATCCGCTCCATTAAGTCAGGTTTCAGGATGCAGGGAATGGGGGCAATGGAGAAGAGAAGTAGGAGATGAGATTGAGGAGGTAGTCTGGGCCTGTGTCGTGTTGAGTTTAAGAAATATTATGGATGGCAAAACTCGCAATGGAAAGCCAACGACATTTTTCATCAGAGATGGGGCCTGATCCTAGATTCCCCTGTAGCGCTCTGGGGACAACCTAGAGCATCCGCGGGGAGATGGGGACCAGGTGGGGACCATGGAGGCAGAAGGAAGGGAGAGGGGAAACGCTGTGGGAGGTGGAGGAGGCAGGCCCGGGGGTGGTTTAGATGCAGTGTTTGGGCATGAGAGAAAGGGCGAGAGCAGAGGGACGGGTGCTCAGATGGTGGCCGATGGAGGAGGAGCCGTTTTTCTAGAGAGGATGGAAAGTTCAGTTTTGGACGTGGGAAGTGCATTTGAGGCGACTGCAAGATGTCTAAGGGCAAATGTCAGTACACTGTTGACTGTGTAAGTCTGGAGGCCAGAAAAAGGTTCTGAGCTCAAGGTATAAATTTAGGAGTTGTTAGCATACAAAGGAAATCCTCATTCCCCTCTCTCTGTCCTCTCATTATTATTGGTAAAAGTTTATTTTATTGACGTGTAGTTGATTTACAATGTTGTATTAATTTCTGTTGTGAAGCAGTGTTTCCAATTTGTGTACACACACACACGCACATTCTTTTTCATATCCTTTTCCATTATGGTTTATTACAGTATATTGAACACAGTTCCTTGTGCTGTGTGGTAGGTTCTTGTATGTATAGTTTGCATCTGCTAATCCCAAACTCCCAATCTATCCCTCCTCCTCCCTTGGCAACCACAAATCTGTGCTCTCTGTCTTTAAGTCTATTTCTGTTTCATAGATAAGTTCATTTGCGCCATACTTTGGATTCCACATATAAGTGATAACATATGATATTTGCCCTTCGCTTTCTGACTTACATCACTTCATATGACGACCTCTAGGTCCATCCATGTTGCTGCAAATGGCATTATTTCAAATCTCTCATTCTTGGAAAAACAGTTGATCTTGTTTACTAGAATCTTTCTGGGTAGTTGCCAAGCTAAATATAAGGCACAGATGAGTTATATTTGTAGAATGCTAGAGGCCTTCTCTGAAGGGCTATACAATCAGTTCTGCTATAACAGGATATATACATTCCTCAAGTTGGAAGTAATATGAAAACTCTGTAATAAGAAAACAGAAGTTTATTGGAAAAGTGGGTCATAACACTCAAAAATTTCACCAGTTTCCATCATCAAAAACTTCATATATAGAAAAACCTAGTAAAAATGGTAGCATAGTTTTACATGTTAAATGATTGAGAAATACTTAAGTACTACAATAAACATGGCACTTAGTCTTGAGAAGGATCTGAAGTTTGTGGAAGTGGGTATCTGAAGGGCTACAACTCGTGAGTTGTTGTGAAGCACCATATCCGAAGTCAGATGGAAAGTTGGAGTTCTATCATATTTATACGACTCATAACCTTAAATCCTGGGACATGTTTTCCTGCCTTTCAGATGTAGGTCCTTCTAGGCGTACAATATAATAGACACTTGCTTCTTAAAAATTAAAAATTTCTTTAATTTAAAATATAGTCTTTTTCTTCAATTAACTTCTGTATCACTGCTGGAAATTTTTGGTGCCTTTTTTGTTCATGGCTCCATCAAACAACTGAAGGCTTTGGAAATTTTAGCCAAGTTTAAACCACTGACTGTGCCAGAGTGATTTAAAAGCTGTAATCTAAAAGACGTCACTTTCAGGGTGTGGGGATTTCTGTGGAAGGTCTTTGTGGTGTGTAGTGAGTTCTTTCTCTTTGATTGTCAGAAAGATTGTTTCCGATTTTCTTCTGTTTGGTCTTCATTCCTTATGCTTAACAATCTTTCTGTTTTTCTGCTTCTTTAGGTCTTATTGACTTTTTGGCATTTGAAATATTTCAACCATAAACCTTCTATTTTCCAGTGTTGTCTCTATTGCTAAAGAGACAACACTGGGAAATAGTTGCTTCTTTCAAAATATTTTATCCTTTCAAGCTTCTCTTCAATCCTTAAAGCTTTCCTTTTACATGCGTAGGTTGGAATTTGAACCATTTAGACCTATCAAAGATTATGAATAGATTTTTAAAAAACCAGCTTTACAAAGGCAAAGGAATAGTGAAAAACCTTGCAATTTAATACATGCGTTAACATAGGGAGTTAGTAGATGTTCAAAGTATGTGTGTGAATTTGGACTCATCTCAGTTAGCTGGGTGCAATTTTTTTTTACCTTCATGTAGTTTTTTCTGCAGATAAAATCATGCATAAGTAAAGGTGAAATCTGCATTACGCTCAACTCTAATATATAAATTACTTTGGAACACATTTGTGCTTTCAAAACAAGCATTACAGAAGAACTGACGGTATTTACTTTCCTCTTATTCTCAAATTTTCCCAACTGAATGTACAAGTTTTGGAAAATAGAAGTACTTGTAACAGACCAGGAAACAAATTTTACTTCCGAGAATTTGTAGTAAGATCGAAAATGTTAGTGAAATGGGCAGCAAATGGATTAAGTGTATGATTTATACTAGATCTTGAGTGACTTTTTTGGGGGGAGAGTGCATAGCTACGGTGTACGGAAGTTCCCAGGGTAGGGGTTGAATTGGAGATACAGCTGTTGGCCTACACCATGGCCATAGCAATGTCAGGTCCCAGTCTCTGCTGGAGGCAGCACTGGGTCCTTAACCCACTGAGCCACGGAGGAGGCCAGGGACTGAATCCACATCCTCGTGGATACTAGCTGGGTTTGTGTCTGCTGAGCTAAAATGGGAACTCCCGAGTGACATTTTTTTAACCTCAATTTTGCAATAATTTAATTGGACTTGACAAGAAATGACAGTTTTTAGTTTATAAGTGTATCACAGAAAATTTTCTTTCTTCTCTTATTTTCTTCCTTCTTCTATCATCCATCCTCTATCTATCTAGCTATCTATTCATCCATTTGCCTTGTGTTAATTCAATCCAAATGGAGGTGCATATGTAGAGGCAAATATAAGAAACCCAGAAGAAAATCTGAGATTATTTTAAATTTAGAAAATCCCAATCTTAGCTATAATAGGAATGAACTACACATGGAATTCAAAAGGAACTCTGTTAACCTTTACATCAACTTTATTTTGCACATATTTCTATAAAGGATCTGGCGTTTTAATTTTGTGCTCTGTGACAAATAAAAACTGGTTGCTGTGCCGATAAGTTATATTTTGTTTGATAACTCCTAAAATTAGAATTCCTAACAGCTGATGGTAAGAAACTCACAACTCATTTTTAGAAAAATTGTAGATTATTTACTTCCACCATAAAATGAGTCCAAGTTTAGTAAAATTGAAAGTTAAATTCAAATCTCTCTTTCTCTCTCTCTCTCACACACACACTCCAGACTAATGGGAAATTACTGTTTATTATGCATTTTCCTTGGTCCAAAAATTCTGCTAGGTACTTTTACATGTTTTCTCTAATCTTAACCATAAGGCGATAGGAATAAGCTTAAAAAATCAGAAATAACGCACATTGATCTGTAATCTTTACATTTAAGAAACTAAATTCCAAAATCCCCCAGGAATTCAAAAAGGTTGAAAGGTATGGCACTTGTGTAGGGAAGAGATTTCTTCTTTGCCACAGCTGAGTTTGTTAGACTCTACACCATACTATGTGTGCCTTGACATGGGTTAAAAATAAGTAAAAAAGAGAAAAAAAGAACACATGCACACACCTCTTTCTCTTTAAATTGCATATATTTTAATTTCTAAAATTTGCTAAAGCAATAATTTAAAAAACATTTGGCTCGAACTCAGTAAATGTAATAAGCTCTCTTGATTATTTTGTAGCACATAGAATCCAGAAACTTTCTGCCAGTTTCTTGACCATTGACTATCTCCTTTTTCTGGTGACTAGTTTGCAACCGAGGTAGGGGTGTGTCAACCAAAAAGCAAAATGCACAAACCAGAAGTTGAGAGTTATGTTTTATTCGGCAGACTTTCTGAGGACTTCAAACCTGGGAGACAGGACGCATAGGTCACTCTCAGGGGCTGCTCCAAAGAGGCGAGGGAAGAATCAGGACATTTAGGAGTTTGTGTCACAAAGACCAAGTAGTCGGAACATCCAACGATTACTGTTAATTAAAGAAAACCAGACATCTCAAGTTAAGAAATCTAATGCTTTTCTACCAATGGGAAGATGCGACAGTCTGGATTTGCTGAAATCATTCTAGGCATCTGAGCTCTCTGGGGCCAGCATCCTGCTTTTTTCTCCATGCTAAATCTCCTCAGGCTGCACAGCTGGGGGTGACTGCAGCGGCTGAGGGCTTGGCAACCAGCAGCCCTTTGGTCTCCAACCTGAGTTCGCTCAGGGCTCACCTTCAGGGAGGCCGTAATATGATGGCTTGGTGGGGGCCATCTCCTTCGTTTACTGATACACAGGCAAGATTTTTCATTCACAGGCGTGTGGAATACATTTTAAAGTTTTCCTGGAAGCTCCTGTATCCCCTGTGAGGCTATGATGTCCCTGAAGGCCGTGATTATGTCCGCTTACAAGATATGACATTCTTGTGCCTGACAACTACAGAGCCTCATGATAAATACATTCGATACATGACTAGATCAGTAAGAAAAACCTCTAATTCTGTGTTTGGACAAATCATTTTTACTATTAAATCTATTTTAGAAATTCTCTCCAAAGCTAAAAAACCTGAAATGGAACTGAATGGTTTTGTGCAGTGGATATAATTGGGTAGTTAAGAAACGTAAGTCTATCAGCTGAAAGTCTGTAAAAATTAATAAGTAAAACAAAAAGACTGAATATAAGTTTATTTTATAGGCATAGCGATAATGAAAGTACAGTGAAAAATAAGATTATATGCTCATCAGTAACAGAAACATTGAATTCTGGGTAATAAAACCAAGGAGTTCCTGTCATGGCTGAGTGGAAACAAATCTGACTAGCATCCATGAGAACACAGGTTCGATCCCTGGCCTCGCTCAGTGGGTTAAGGATCCAGTGTTGCAGTGAGCTGTGGTGTAGGTCACAGATGTGGCTCGTTTGCTGTTGCTGTGGTGTAGATAAGCTCAGAATCGACCCCTAGCCTGGGCACCTCCACAGTGTGGCCCTAAAAAGACAAAATAATAATAATAATAGAATCAAGTAGAAATTATTGAATTCATATGTAGAAAACTGCAAAACTGATACAAAAAATACACTAAATGAAATATGCCCTGTTCTGGATAGGACAATTAAATATTGTATGATGTTAACTATCTGCCAATTGCTATGGCTTCAGTAAAAATTTCAACTTTAAAATTTTTTCTTTTTAAAAATTAAAAAAAATTTAAAGTATAGTTGATTTAATCTATCAATTTCTGCTTCACACATGAAAAAATGCTCAACATCACTGATTATTAGAGAAATGCAAGTCAAAACTACTATGAGGTACCACCTCACACCAGTCAGAATGGCTATCATTAATAAGTCCACAAATAACAAATGCTGGAGAGGGTGTGGAGAAAAGGGAGCCCTCCTACACTGTTGGTGGGAATGTAAATTGGTACAACCACTATGGGAAACAGTATGGAGGTACCTCAGAAAACTAAATACAGAACTACCATATCACCCAGCAATCCTACTCCTGGGCATATATCCAGACAAAACTTTCCTTGAAAAAGACACATGCACCCATATGTTCACTGCAGCACTATTCACAATAGCCAAGACATGGAAACGACCTAAATGTCCATCGACAGATGAAAAGATTAAGATGTGGTATATGGAATACCACTCAGCCATAAAAAAAAGAAAAAAATGTCTTTTGCAGCAACATGGATGGAATTAGAGACTCTCATGCTAAGCAAAGTAAGTCAGAAAGAGAAAGAAAAATATCATATGATATCACTTGTATCTGGAATCTAATATGCAGCACAAATGAAACTTCACAGAAAAGAAACTCATGTACTTGGAGAACAGACTTGTGTTTGCCAAGGGGGAGGGGGAGGGAGTGTGATGGTTTGGGAATTTGGGGTTAACAGATGCAAGCTATTGCCTTTGGAGTAGATCATTAAGGATAGCATTCCAAACAGCATGAGGTGGGTACCTCATAGTAGTTTTGATTTGCATTTCTCTAATAATTAGTGATGTTGAGCATTTTCTCATGTGCCTGTTGGCCATCCTTATGTCTTCTTTGGAAAAATGTCTCTTCAGGTCTTCTGCCCATTTTTAATTGAGTTGTTTATTTTATTTTTTTGCTGTTGGGTTATACGAGTTGTTTGTATATTTTGGAGATTAAGCCCTTGTCAATTGCAAACTTTCTAACTATTTTCTCCAATTCTGTAGGTTGTCTTATTTTGTTTTATGATTTCCTTTGCTGTGCAAAAACTTGTAAGTTTGATTAAGTCCCACTGGTTTATTTTTGTTTTTATTTCTATTGCCTTGGGTGACTAATATTTTTAAATTTTGAAAAAGGGATTTTAAAATTCCTGTGGGGGAAAAAAAATGAATGGATAAGAGTGGCTTAAAAATTAGAAAAAAGCACTAGTTATGTGACATTTATCAAATATTAGAGATATTATAAAGCTAAAATAATCAATACAGTGACAATGATAGAAAATAGTCCAGGATATTCAAGAGGCTTAAATATGTCATAGATTTTAAGTGAAAAATGGTAATGGTTCTGAGGTGTTACTTGTATAATTTTACACACACCCACATATATACAGATATACATGTATACATGTGGGTGTGTGTAAAATTAAATATATGGGGGGTGTGAGAGAGAGAAAAACATCTGCCAATACTCAGTCAGAAATCAAGGTTTATTTTTTCACTCATAGCTGAAACTGCTCCCCGAGTCTGCCCCCAACCCCCACCCCCATGCCTAGACCTGGAGGAGACAGGCTGAGAGGTGGATGGATAAATCCTACATGTGCTCTGAGACTGTCTGATGGCTAGGGATCCAGAACTAAGCATTTCTCACCTCACAGGGAAGGGGACTACATCAGCCTCTCCCTCTGGGAGGGGGGCAGATCCTGGGTTCTTACCTTTGGAATGCAAATACATCTCTTTAGGGGGATGATAACTTGGGTTCCTAAAATTTATGACCCAGTAGTCTCTCTTTTGAAATGTAAACACATGGAAAGATAACACTCTAAATCCCTCCAGTGGTCTAGGGTTTTTCAGTCTCCTTTTCCTCCTTTAATTTAGGCGCCTATCCTGGAATGGAAACCTGTGGCTCTTAGGGATAAAAATTTTATGATCCTTTGCATGGGAGCAATAAGCTCCACCGTTAAGGAGGCAGATGGACAAATACCTTTTACTCAGGCAAGTGAAAAGCAATTTTTTTTTCTGGTGAAAGTAAAATGGAATTATCTCAGTTTTTATAGTGTATCAATTTCCATGGCTCGGGAGTCTAGGACTTTACAAAACACTGAGAAATCCAGGGAAGATCTGTTTTCTCACAACATATGTGAAATATATATTAACGTATATTAAAGTTTCTCAATAAACGGTACTAGAAAATATTAGTCAATGATTTGGGGAAACATTTAAAATGTGTAGAGTCTAATGTGACAAATTAGATTGTAAAAATACTGGGAGAAAATGGAAATCAATACATTATCAAATATCCGAGAAAGATTTTCTAGACTTAAAAATAGTATAAGAAATTGGAGAGAAAATAAAATGGATATGATTATATAAAATCATAAAATGTCTGTAAGCCCAAAACATGAAAGGGAAACAAAATTTATTCCAGAAGATATAATGGAGATGGGATAAATGTTTCTCAAATAAATGACTACATTGGTAAAACGGTCCTACAGTTTTTGAGTGTAAACACAGATATCTTTTCAGAAATTAGTCAAATTATAGCTACAGCCTTAAAAATGTTTGTATTCCTTGGTGTAGTCAATCTAATTTTAAGGAGCTATGTAAAGGCTCTGGAGGAAATACAAGTAGTTTTATACACACGAGTTTCATAACTGTTTATGAAGAAGAATGCAAACAACAACAAAAAAGAACAGAGTGTCACTCATCATCCATTTACACAAGGGTTAAACAGCAGCCTACTTCAGTCCCCTGACAGTGTATCCCAAGAGGAATTCAGGATTGAACAAAAACAGGAGGAGGCATTCTGTGCTTCAGATAAAGGGCTCCTTGATAGTTAAGGTGCATATGTCAGGAAGAATTGCAATGAGTCCAGATTCTTGCATCTTCCCACACATAGGAAAGCATGAAAGTCATTAGCTTGAGATAGCTGTTCTTTGTAATTAGCAGTTAGTTATCTTTCACTAAGACATATATATGCTTGACTTTCTGTATTTCCCAGCCCCCAAATTAATGCACATCCTGGGTGCTCCCCTGCCTCTTCAAAGCAGTTTCCCAAAGTCCTCAGTAAGACCCTGAAAAAACTCTCATGTGGTGTGTTTTCCTGTAAGTTGGTAAGCAGGAAAATAAAATCAATGAAAATTTCAACAACATAGCTCTTTTTATGAGCTGATACCCATGGTGTATATACAGGAGATGATGTAATTTTGTGTAGTCAGTAAAATGACATTACTGAGTGATGCTAAAGTTAGTAAGGCTACCTGAAGAAAATTCTGATAAGCACGTGTTCTCAATAAAGCAAAGAGAAAATCTGGCAGAGAAGGGGTAAGGAGGACTCAAACTGTTAAGAATAGTTATTTCTCAATTGTAAGATGTGGGTAACTTCAGTTTTGTTCAACAGAATTTTTTATAGTCTCTAAGCTTTTTGATAAGCAGGTAATAATTTGTAATCACAAAAAGATGATTCCTTTGAAAGGCGATGAAGGAGAATTTTAAAAGTAAGGCTTGGAGTTCCCGTCGTGGCTCAGTGGTTCATGAATCCGACTAGGAACCATGAGGTTGTGGGTTCAATCCCTGGCCTTGCTCAGTGGGTTAAGGATCTGGCGTTGCCTTGAGCTGTGGTGCTGGTTGCAGATGTGGCTCGGATCCCACATTGCTGTGGCTGTGGTGTAGGCTGGCGGCGACAGCTCCGATTAGACCCCTATCCTGGGAACCTCCATATACCGCGAATGTGGCTCTAGAAATGGCAAAAAGACAAAAAAAAAAAAAAAGTAAGGATTAAAGTAAGTATATGCATCACAGTCCAATGCTTTCTTATTCAAATTAGGGGTCCAAAGTGGCCTGTAGAAGCTACAATCATCCCATTATTACTGAATGAAAGCTCACGTGCTCAACACGTAGCAAGCTCAAACAAACTGAAATGTTGGAATCTGGAGCAAAAAACAGGTTTATTGCAGGGCCAAACAGGAAAAACTGGTGGCTAGTACTCAAAAACCCAAAATTCCCCAACGGTTTTCAGGGAGAAATTTTTATAGGCAAAAGTTGGGGTGAAGGCTGCAGGGTGTGTGACTTTGTTCTAGCTGGTTGGTAGTGAGGTAACAGGACAGTATTCCTGGACTCTGTGCTCAGCCTGAAGTTATCATCCTCCACTATATTGTTATGCATATTCCTTGAGGAGGAACTGGGATCCTGCCCTGTTGCTGCACTATTGTGTTTTTTTTTTCTTAAAGTAAAAAAAAAAATTTATTAACAAAAGATAAAATTATCAAATATGACAATAAATGTGAATGGGTTAAACACACTCCAACAAAGACAAAGATTCTCAACATCCAATTATATGCTATTTATAAGGCAGCCCTAAAACGAAATGACTCAGAAATCTCGATTCATCTCTCCCCAACTTCCCGCATCCTTGGCAACCACAAGTATGTGCTCTATGTCTGTGAGTCTGTTTCCATTTCATAGATCATTTCATTCATGTCATATTTTGTTTCTGGCTGCACCCACAGAATGTGAAATTTCCCAGGCCAGGGACTGAACTCACATCAAAGTTGTGACCTGAGCTGCAGTGATGACAATGCTGGATCCTTAACTTACTTAACTTACTTATCTCATAATCGGTATACTCATAGCTTCAGTATCATTGGTGTCCTATTGTTTTTACGGTTAGTGATGGATTGTTAATTTCGTCTATTATATATAGGATTCGTAAGGATGGGAGGGCAATTAGGATTAGGATAATAGCTGGCAGGATAGTTCAGATTGTTTCGACTTCTTGGGCATCTATTGTGCTGGTGTGTGTGAGTTTAGTTGTCAACATAAGTGAGATGATATATAGGACTAATGAGCTGATTAGAAATACAATTATTAATGTATGGTCGTGGAAGTGTAGTAATTCTTCCATGATAGGTGAAGTTGCATCTTGAAATCCTAGTTGGAAGGGATAGGCCATAGAGATATATAGGGTTTTCACTTATAATTTAACCTTGACAAAGTTATGTAATGTTTTTACTAATATCTCATTATTGAGAAAGACATAGAGGTTATGGTGTTGGCTTGAAACCAGTGGAAGAGGGTTCGATTCCTTCCTTTCTTAGGATTACTTTGAATTAATATATGTGGGTTCTTCAAATGTGTGATATGGTGGCGGGCAGCCATGTAGTCACTCTAAGTTAGTGCTTATTAGTTCTACTGAGGATACTTCTCGTTTTGATGCGAATGCCTCTCAAATTATAAATACTATTAGTATAACTGCTGTTAGTGAAATGAATGATCCTATTGAAGAGATAGTATTTCATGCTGTGTAGGCATCAGGGTAGTCTGAGTATCGTCGTGGTATCCCAGATAGGCCTAGGAAGTGTTGGGGAAAGAAAGTTATATTTACACCTACGAATATGATCGCGAAATGAATTTTTGCTCATGTTTGGTTGAGTGTATAGCCTGAGAATAGAGGGAATCAGTGCACGAAGCCACCTATAATGGCGAAGACGGCTCCTATGGATAGGATATAGTGAAAGTGTGCAACTACATAGTATGTGTCGTGTAGGACGATATCTAAGGACGAGTTAGCTAATACGATACCGGTTAAACCACCTACTGTGACTAGGAAAATAAAACCTAGTGCTCATAGTATTGCTGGTGATCATTTAATATTGCCTCCGTGGAGGGTGGCTCGTCAGCTAAATACTTTTACTCCTGTGGGAATGGCGATAATTATTGTGGCAGAGGTGAAGTATGCTCGTGTATCTACATCCATGCCCACAGTAAATATGTGGTGAGCTCATACAATGAATCCCAGGAAACCAATGGATATTATGGCTCATACTATTCCTATATATATCTGAAAGGTTCCTTTTTTCCTGAGTAGTAAGTTACAATTGTGGGAAATTATTCCAAATCCAGGTAGAATGAGAATATAGACTTCGGGATGTCCAAAGAATCAGAATAGATGTTGGTATAGGATAGGGTCTCCTCCTCCAGCGGGGTCAAAGAAGGTTGTGTTTAAGTTTCGATCTGTTAGTAATATAGTAATACCGGTTGCTAGAACGGGAAGTGATAAGAGTAGTAATACGGCTGTGATTAGGACAGATCAGACGAATAGGGGTGTTTGGTATTGGGACATTGCTGGTGGTTTTATGTCGATAATTGTAGTGATGAAGTTAATAGCACCTAGGATTGAGGAGACTCCTGCCAGGTGGAGGGAAAAGATAGTCAGGTCTACAGAGGCTCCTGCATGGGCTAGTTTTCCTGCTAGTGGCGGATAAACAGTCCATCCTGTGCCCGCCCCTGCTTCCACTATTGATGATGCTAGTAGTAGTAGGAATGATGGTGGTAGGAGTCAAAAGCTCATGTTATTTATTCAGGGAAAGGCTATATCTGGTGCCTTAACTTACTGTGCCACTGGGGAACTCCTATTTGTGTCATACGTCAGATTCCACATATAAGTGATATCATATGGTATTTGTCCTTCTCTTTTTGACTTATTTCACTTAGTATGATAATTTCTAGGTCCATTCATGTTGCTGAACATGGCATTATTTCATTCTTTTTTATGGCTGAGTATTCTATTGTGTGTGTGTGTGTGTAGTGTGCGCGTGTGTATACTTTTTCCATTCATCCATTGATGGACAACATTTAGGTTGTTTCCATGTCTTAGCTATTGTAATAGTGCTGCAGTGAACATTGGGGTGCTTGTATCTTTTCGAATTGTAGTTTTGTCTGCATACATGTCCAGAAGTGGGATCGTATGGCAACTCTACTTTTAGTTTTTTGAAGAACCTCTATACTGTTTTATATAGTGACTGTGCCAATTTACATTCCCACCAACAATGTAGGAGGGTTCCCTTTTCTCCCCTCCCTCTCCAGCATTTATTTTATAAATTTTTGATGATGGCCATCCTGACCTGTGTGGAGTGGTACCTCATTATATTTTTGATTTGCATTTTTCTAATAATTGGTGATGTTCAGCATATTTTCATGTGCTTATTGACCATCTATATGTCTTTTTTGGAGAAATGTCTATTCAGGTCTTCTGCATATCTTTTGACTGGGTTATTTTTTTGTTGTTACTGCGTTGTGTGAGCTGTTTATTTTGGAAATTAAGCCCTTATTGGTGGCATCATTTGAAAATATTTTCTTCTAGTCTGCAGGTTGCCTTTTTGTTTTGTTTATGGTTTAATTTGCTGGGCAAAAGATTAGAAGTTTGATTAGATCCCATTTGCTTATTTTTGCTTTTAATTATATTGCCTTGGGAGACTGACCTAAGAAAACATTGGGAGTTCTTTCCATGACTCAGTGGTAACGAACCAGACTAGTATCCATGAGGATGCATGTTCGATCCTTGGCCTTGCTCGGTGGGTTAAGGATCCAGCATTGTGGTGAGCTGTAATATAGGTCACAGATGTAGCTCAGATTACACGTTGCTGTGGCTGTGGTGTAGGCTGGCAGCTACAGCTCTCATTCGACCCCTAGCCTGGGAACTTACATATGCCACAGGTGTGGCTCTAAAAAGACAATAATAATAATAATAATAATAATAATAATAGTAATAGTAATAACATATAAAAGAAAACATTGATACAATTTAAGTCAGTGTTTTGCCTAAGTTCTCTTCTAACAGTTTTGTGATGTCTTATCTTCAAGTCTTTAAGGCATGTTGAATCTATTTTTGTATATGGTGTAAGGGTGGCTACACTATTGTTACTTGACTTCTCCTCCTTTGTTTCTGGATCCCTTCCCTTCCCTGATTAGCAACTGTTTGAATCTGCCCGTTGAAACTCAGAGGGACCTAGGAGGCTGAATGAAGCCTCTTTCCTACAGAGGAGAAATGGGAAATGGGGGACACAGAAAGGACTTGTACCTGGAAGGGCCTCATAGGGTCCTGCTTGGTTTCACTACTGCTGTAAAGGCTGGATGGATGCAATTGTTCCCGCAGACCAAGAACCACTAATACGTGTACTGAACCCCTCAGAACCAAAAGACTAAAAGGAGGCCTCGGATATGGTTTCTTGTATCTGCTGGTCATAGAGCAATAATCTTGCTGTGTAACCAGCACCAGTGGCACTTAATGCTGTTGCTATATTGTATGTTTTTCAAAACTGCAGACTGGAAAATACTGTCACTTTGGGTCCTGGAATTGTCCCTTAGCAATTGAAACCTGTCACTGCTGGAAACATCAATGGCAGGGATGTTCGGGGTCTCATGAAGATTAGGTACAAATCATCACTCTCACTGTTATCAGTAAGCAATGCCAACAAGTTGGTAAAGACTTTCCTGAAATTCCTTGAACCCATGTGTTCAGAGTAACATTATAATCATATGTTTCATGCCTTGACTAGGGATAAAGGCTTTTGGGTAGATCTTTTACTTAGTAAAATAATTGAGGCCAATTCTAGTGCTGCTAGAATTAACCCTTGAAGAGTGTGAAATTTAAGAAGATGGCCTGGCATGGAGATTTGACATCGGATTTGGGACGGATGTTTTTTCAAAAGTGAGCAGCCCTTCATAGACTGACTGATCTATTAACAGATGCAGCTTTTAGAGTTCTCGCTGTGGCACAACAGGATTGCAGTGTCTCTGCAGCACCAGGATGCAGGTACGATACCTGGCCTGGCACAGGAGCTTAAATGATCTGGCATTACCACAGGTGCAGCGTTGGTCCCAACTGCAGCTCAGATCTGATCCTAGGCCTAGAAGCTCCATATGACATGGGCGCAGCCAAAAAGGAAAAAAAAATCAACAAAAAACCCCCAAGCCTCCCCAAAACAGATGCACCTTTTAGATCATACTGTTGATTGCATATCCGTCTTGCAGCTATGACTGCATCTGTGCACAGAGAATCCGTCAGGAGCATCCTGGGACTTGAAGGACATAGTTGTGAATTGTTCATTTAAATGCAAATTAGATTCACCAGCTGCTGCTGCTACTAGTATTAGCAACCCTAAGGAGATATTTTATCCTAGCAACCACAGAGGATATAGATAACAAATTTTACTCTTATGAGGCAAAGAAATGGTCAGAAAGCATAGGAGCAACATTTCATTCAAATTCACCTATTTCACACAGAAAATCTTTTAAGCAGAATTTAAGAAAGCCATAATCAATTGCTTCAAAAGAGTTTGCAGAGTAACTATCATTACCAAGATGGATGAAGTCAGCATTTTATAGTAATATTTGGTAGGTTCTATTTTAGGCAGTGATTTTATTTTATATGTTAGCAGAAACTGTATGAGTGAGTCAATAATTTAAATCTTCAGCTTAAACTTGTCAATGTTGATAAAGCCAAATTTGCATGGACTGGCTTTAATTAAACCAAAGTTATTTTTAGATTGTTAAGTTGGTCTTCTGTTTTACTTGGCAAACATTTATTGCATTGTCAATAGTCCCCTTGGAAAATTTATCATCAAAATATTTTAAAACACTTTGCTTTCTGACAGGCTTGAACTCTAGATGAGACAGGAGAAAAAAGAACAGGTATAACCTTTCAAAGAATGATGTAGCCATTGAGGATACAACAAAAACTGGCTGGAACCTACTGGCCCAAGATGGTGGAAGATTTGACTTCCATTAGACGCCGAGCTTCATTATACCCTCATTGTGATGCCTTAACATGCTAAATGCCATGCTCACAGGCACCACTGCAGTCCGGAGGCTAACCAAAAAGGCCAAGGGTGGTGTCCCAGTTTCTGGGACTCTCTGCCTCTTCTCCAACATAGTTGAAATAATGCTCCCCCTAATTAGCATATGAAATAGCCCAGCCCATAGAAACTATGGAATGTTTATGGAACTTTATGGAATGTGTATCTCGCTCGTAAACCTACTTTCACTTTACTATGGCTCGCTCTTGAATTCTTTCTTGTGCGAAGCCAAGGACCCTCACTTGGTGGCCCATCCCAGAACCTTGACTGAGACCTGGGACGTGACCACGTTGTTGCATCCCGTTTTCCTGCAACATCTTGACGAAAGAAGAAGATGAAGGTGGTCTTCTTCCTTTCCCCATTTTGCTTTGATTATGAAAACATAGCCAGGAGTTCCCCTTGTGGCTCAGCAGGTTGAGAATACAACATTGTCTCTGTGAGGTTGCAGATTCAATCCCTGGCTTTGCTCAGTGGGTTAAGGATCTGGTGTTGCCGCAAGCTGCTGCAAAGTTCACAGATGTGGCTCAGATCTGGCATTGCTGTCTCTGTGCTGTAGGCCTGCAGCTGCAGCTCTGATTCGACCCCTAGCCTGGGAACTTCCATATGCTGCAGGGGACGTTATAAAAAGAAAAAAAATGTAGCCCACTTAGTTCTCAGGGCAAAGCCCTGTTACCTGCCCACTTTATCCTTCACAAGTGTCCAATACTAATAAATCTACTTCTTATCTGTCACTTTGCCTTTCACTGAATTCCTTCTGCCCGAGACCTAAAGAACCTGAGCTTCATTAAGTCCTAAGATGAGTTGTTCATTTTCATTGACATGTAGGATTGATTCTCCCTCGTCTTTCATAGCATGTTCTTAATAGAAATTTACTGAATTAAATACAAATATCATTTGATTTAGTATCATGCTTTATCACTTATCCACATTGTTCTTGAAACATTATTTTCTGGAGTCCAAGGCTTAATCGTTGCAATTTCAATAAATGATTTTTAGGCAATTTTCTAAAAAGGGTAAGTATACGCAAAAATCCTTTTAAAAATGTCTAGAAATCTTTTTGTGAATGTATTTAAACATATTGCATCCTTTAACATCTCGATCCCATAGTAAAACTCAGACAGAAAGGCAGGTAGGTAGGTGGGTAGATGGACAGAAATATTATTTTTCAAGAGCATTTCACCATTTTGGAATTTTCTTAAAGGCCTAAATGGAAAGCTCTATTATTTGATAGAATATGTGTTTTCAGAATTAAATATATTCCAAACCTGAAATGCAAAATCACTATTAGATATTTTCTAGAGCACGTCGTTGCTCTGGGTCTCAGTTTTTGTTTTTATATGAAGTTAAAGAAATGAATGTTCAAGAATCTCCATAGATTTGTTTGTGATGAAAGTATAAGTGACATCACAATTTCTCAGTTATCTGTGCTGGTTGGAAAAAGGCTACATTATTGATCTAATCAGTTTTTTTTTCTTTTTTTTTCTTTTTAGGGCTGCACTTTCAGCATAGGGAGGTTCCCAAGCTAGGGGTCAAATCAGAGCTACAGCTGCCGGCCTACACCACAGCCACAGCAGCACCAGATCTGAGCCGCATCTGTGACCTACCCCACAGCTCAGGGCAACGCCGGATCTGTAACCCACGGAGTGAGTCCAGGGATTGAACCCGCAACCTCATGGTTCCTAGTGGATTTGTTTCCACTGTGCCACAAGAGGAACTCCAAATCATAGTCTTTTAATCAATATTTTTTCAAGCCCAAGTTGTTATTTTTATTGTCAAGTTGTTATCAAAATTACTGGTTTAGTTTGACTTTTAAATTTTGTTAATCCTATCAGCCTTAAATGAATGACAAGGAAAAATTTGAGAAGGAAATAAAAGATTTTTGTAATTCACAAATGAAGATATAATCTGACCATTCCCTGAAATAGATATGTACATGGGAACTAAAACAAGTCTTGGTGGTGAAAACCAAATGATACTGGAACAGATTTTCCATGTCTTTAGAGCACATAATCCCTTTGGGAAATGTTGTAATTCTGACTGTGTACCTGCCCCTGCCAGTCCTGAGGATTTTGAGATTCTCACATTTAAGTCCTTTACAGTCAGATGCACCAACTTCAAGAGCTGATTATGTAGTTTCAAGATCATCCAGACTGACAAGCTAGCTCTGTAGTCACATCGTTTTGAGAAACACTGGCTAGATCATTCTAAATAAGTCTTTGCTGTAGGACTTGTTATTGGGCTAAAGTATTTGTTGAACCTCTAAAAGAAGGATAGAGTATACAATAAAGGCATGTAGTGTTTTTCAGAACTTATATTTTCTACATAATTCAACCACTTTTTTTTTTTTCCTTGAGAGAGAGCCCAATGTTCCTGTGTTCCAGAGGTATGCTGGAGCTGGCTCCCATTGGCTCCTGAAAGCCAGTTGTGTGCATCACTTCCCAGCTCCTCAGTGATGTCATGCAAGTACCCTGAGACTGGCCATGACGGCAGTATTTACACCATAGGAATCGGTGAAGTTTACAGATCAGGACTTTTCCCTCTGGAGAACTGGTAGTTAGATATTTACCACTCTGATTTTCATAGGACAGACTTCATTTTATTCACTGCTATGTCCCAGCATTCAGAGTAAGTGCCAGTCAAATATAAAATAGACACTCACTCTAAATATTCATTGAATGGATTAAGCTGTACCAAACCAGTCAGAAATAAACATTTGTTTCCACTTTTCTTGAAGATCCTTCCAGGATTTTACCATCACTATCCTTAACTCCTCTCACACAAAGTCTTTTTATTTCTGCTGAAATTTAATGATATATTTAAACTTCTCAGTCATGAGGAAGCTGGAGAAAAAGTAGTCTCTTTTTGTTGCAGTTTTTTGTTACTGTTGTTGCAAGAAATCCTCATGCAAAGTTGAAAGAGAGACCTTCTTCTGTTGAATGGTACATTAAATCCTTCTCTCAAGTGGAAAGAATGTGTCACAGCTGGTTTGTGTTAGTGACGTGGCAACCAGGTTTTACCAGATTGTGAGTTTAACGCGGGCCAATTAATAAGTTTGAATGGCCAATCATGAGTCCATCCTGCTTCGTTCTGGACCTGCCTCAATTGATATACATCCAGTGCTTATTGGAGACAGAGTAGGAAGCTTTTATATTTTGGCATTTGGATTTTTTTGTTCGTCTGTTTTTATTTGTCAACGCTTCTCTCAGTTCACCTCCTTTTGCTGGAAGGTTCTATTTGGAATGGTATCTGACAATGAGTACCATGCCATTGGGCTTTTTGACAAGGTAGTTACTAGAAGTTCAATAGATATACAGTTAAACATTTTGGTTCATGATAATAGGACTTTATAAATTTCCATATAGAAACTTTGAATACATAAAATAGATAATGTTCTGGGTACTGATACCAGTAGGAGGTTTAAAGACATTTCAATCTCTTAAGAAGGGATCCTGGTAGTATCATACCAGACCACGGTTCTCGAACTTTGCAAAATATCAAAATAATCTGAGAGTTAGTTTAAAATTCAGCATTAGGATTTCTACTAGATTTTTAGATGGATGTGACGATATATCTGTAATTTCTTTTTCACTTGATTGCTATTAAGTACTTAGCTTGCAAATCTAAAAGAAGGGAAAAACTATTAACTATATTTTGATTCCTTTATTCATTGAATCCCCATTTTTCTATCAATCAGTAAGTCCTATATATCCCATCTCATTAACATATTAAGTACCCCTTTTCCCATTCTACCAATAGTTTCTGCCTTGGGTAATGCTCTGGAGATTATAATACCTCCTGTCTTCCCTACAATGCATTTAGTCTTTCTTCTTTCCAGTTCATCATCTCTATTACACAGAGTTACATACATACATGTATATATATAAATACATATATATACACACACATTTATAGTATCCATATCTATATTAAATATATATCATATTTATAATATATCTATATCTATCTACCTACTTGTATCCATAAATAAAAATTCTTCAGTGGCTGTTCACTATATTATTTTCCATTCTGTAGAGTGCATATTAATGGTGGAATACAACAAGATTTTTCTGAATAAAAATTGAAAAATAATAAAGATTTAAAATATGTGGCAGGCACCTTCTTTTTAAGGCAAGAGAGACAGGTTTTCAGTGTATGGTGGCATACACAGCAGGCGCTCTCAGTACTCCCACCATTTTTCCTTGGCCCACAGCTTGTACAGATTATACACATCCACTATTTCTGCCTCTCTGACCGAGGGAACACTTGTGGCCTGTGCTCAGGAATGGGCCTGAAGGCAGCTAAGAGTTTCTTCCTCTCAGGCAGCAAACAATGAGTGTCAGGAGTTTGGGGATAAATGCCTCAACTTCTTTGCCCCTTGATAGGACAATTCAGTTTTCCAGAGAACATCAGTTGCTCACTCTGAAAACCTGCACTTTCACATTCTCTTGCTTTGATTTCCTCCTTTCTCTTTCACAATTCCCTGCACCCTGAACATGTTTCCCAGAATTACCTTCCAAGGAAATGATTGGCGTCCTGGTCCTTGACTCAGAGCCTGCTGTTTAGGAAACCTAATCTAAAACAATTGGCATGAAGAGTGGTCCTAGGAATAAGACCCTTAGAATGAGAGTCTGAAATTTTACCATTTTTCTGGGTCAGATAAAGAAAAGATCCTGTTGCTGATTAATGTAGCATTTGCTCTGATGAGGTTTCTAGGAACCTCAAGGTTGGCAGAAGAAGCCCCACTTTCTGGCTAGCAGTTCCTACTGCCTGGAAGCTGAGCACTACCAAGATGTGTTTGCCTTTGCCACCATCTGCTTACTCTTCTCATTGTTTCTAGGCCAATATTTGGGGTCAAGTCTCAGCCTGGAAGGAACAAAGAAGTGCATGCAGTCTCTGTGACTGGAGGAAGTGGGTTATTGCTTAAAGAGCTCTAGGACATGGCTAATGCCAACAGGAACTGGGAGAGCGTGCATGGGCATAGTGTATGTTAGGGGTGGGGCAAAATATAGAACTGGTTAGGGAAGAGTTTATTGCTGTGAAGCTACTTTCTCGTGACTCAGTGTTTAACATCTTGGCAATAACACCTGGATCTGGTCCTGATTCTCTGCTCTTTTCACTCCTTGAAACTGTAGAGATAACAGCGGCATAGTAAAAGAAGTGGAGATGATGTAACTGCCTTGGTAGGCAATTGAGCAAGGAATGGCTCAGGGAAATGGCCATGTTAGAATACATTCATCACAGAAGCAGCTGACTGTGTTCTCCTGTAGGAGGCAGAGGGCCCTTCCTTCACTTAGGCAATGAAGAATGCCGTGGTGTGGGGTGGGCTGGCAGGGGCATTGACCTCACTCAGAAGCACAGCACTGGCTTTCCTCTGTGAGCAAGCTGACAGTAGAAGCTGTGGAACTAACTCTGTAACGTTAATGGGACAGTAGGATTCTAGAATAGAGGAGACGCAATGGTGGCACTTCACTGTCTGAGGCAAAGTAGCCATAATTACTGGAATGCACAGCACAGTGGAATAGCAACCAGGGTCCTTGACATTACAGGGATCTCTGTAACATTGAGAGATGTTACAGTGGCTGGTAGACCATGGTTTCTTAGGGCCAAAAGAGATGCCAATGAGAGGATTGCTTGAATTATAAAACCAAGACCTTGTAGGTAGAGGACTGAAGTCAACTGCTTCAAAGCAAAGGGGAGGCCAGTCCCCCGCAGGAAAGATTGTGAATAACTACGGTGCATTTCCAGAAGTTGTTTGCCAATTTATTACCAAAGGGCTCTATGGCCGTTTATCGTGCACTGAACCCTGGGGTTAGGGAAACACTCATCTTGTGAGGATTACTGGAAAAGGGGGCTGAGCCAATACTTATACCAGAGGCCTCAAAATGCTGTCACAGCATCCTTGTTAGAGCTGCCCAACCTAAGGGCCAAGACACAAATGCAGTCCTGGCCCATTCAACCCACAGGAGCACCAATCCGCAACCACTATGCGGTGATTTCTTCAGTTCCTGAGTGAGTAAGCGTGGTCGCTACATACTCAGCAGCTGGTAGAACCATCACTTCGGTTCCCTCACCTGTGGAGGAAGAGCCAGCCTGTTAAAAAGGCCAAGGTGAAGCCTCTGAAATTGCCCTCCACCTCCCAGTTCCCACCCTACGCTCCGGCTAAGGTAGTAAATCATAGTAGGACTGCAACACTCCACCCCAGGAGGAATTACGGGAATCCTACAAAAGAGCAGTAGATGGAAGGATAGTGGTCTTCATCGTGACAAAGCTGAACTCATCTGCATAGCTTTTATGGAAAACCAGATGGATCAACGCAGGTGAACGACAAAATGGAAGAGAGCAGGCTTAGGTGAGTCGCTAAGCTTAGGTGTTATCGTTTTTATGACAGTTATCCTGGAAGCTAAATGAAGAGACTGTTTCCAGGAAAAGAAAGTGACCGTCCATGTCGTGTGCTGCTGATATGTCAACTAAAATGAGAACTGAAACTCAGTCGCTGGATTTAACAGCGTGAAGGTAATTGTTGACCTTGGCAAGAGTTATTCGGGTACAGCAGTGGTGGCAAAAGCCTTTTTTGTTAGGAGTCAAGAGAAAATGAAGGGGGATAATTGGAGATAAGAAATGTAGGCATTTCTTTTGGGGAATTTTTCTATAAGGAATATAATTGGAGATAAGAAATATAGGCGATTCTTTGGGGGAATTTTTTTATAAGGAGAAGAAAAGCTAGAAGGGTTATGAGGTCAAAAGGGGTTTGTATTTTCATGGCAGAAAGTAGAGTTTTTTATACAGACAGGAAATATTCAGGAAAGATGACAAATTTATGTGGGCTTGGGGAAATTGCTGAGGCAATTTCCCTGAGCAGGTAAAAAGTTGAAATAAGTACAAAAGTGGAGGGATTCAATTGCTTTTGAAAAGATGAGGCAGTATGTAAATGAATGAAATGAATGAAAAGTGTTCTCTTTCTATAACTGGCTAGGTTAGCACCAGGTAATTGTGGCTTCAGAGAAAACCATGCCTAGGGAATTAGAAAATAACTTGGGATACCTCAAGTATCTTATCATTTATAATGTTCAAGTGGGAAAGCTGGAGATGTAGTGCTGTAATTATATCTGCTCTTCAACAGTCAGCTTAGCCTTTTCCATTCACTAAATATAAAAAGTAGGCATTCCTACTCTTCAGATTCTTTTTACTTCTAACACATGTTCTGAGGGCAACTGCTATGATGTTCCAACAATTCAGGTGAGATAAGAGACTAATATCCCACCTATATCTGAGCATTTGTATAACAGTAAACATAACCATAAACAATTATAAGGGGGTATGGAAATATGGTCATACTCCCTTATTATTAACTTTAGGTGGTATTTCCATTTTCCAAGAGCAAATCTCTGAGAAATGGTAGAGTCCTTGGTAGTCTGATGTATGTTACAAGTTTTGAGGCAACAGGAGCTCTCAGGAAGACTGAGCATCTGTAAAAGCACTGAGAATCCAGAGACATTTCTGGGGTGAAGAAACTCAGAAATCACCGGGCTCAACCCCTTGAGTGTGCAGATGTGGAGGAGAGTTGGGGAGATTAAGTGACTTACCCTAAAGGACAGGATGAAATAATGGCAGAGCCAGAGTTAGAGGCGAAATTTCCTCACTCCTAATCTTAGTCCTCTTTCTACCACACTTTCCCTTGGGATTGTCAAAAATTGGTGCCAAAGCTAACGTGTCAAATTTTAGAATATCGACAAATGATTATTTCTCGGGATGATATATAGACACAAAGAAGGCGTTTACATAAAGGACCCACCCAATTTTTCTTTTATAGTGCCAAATATAGTGTTTTATTTTACAACAACACAACTTAGATTTTCGGAAAATAGTATAAATTCATTTTGCCCAAGAGTAAGTTACGTTGAGAGATCGTTTTCCTGTTTTGATAGAATTTTAAAGACTAGCAAACTATATAGTCTTAAGGAGAGGAGAGAAGACAAAAGTGCTCTTCATCAGCTACTATGAAGCAAAGACTTATTTTTATCCTTGAATTTTCCCAGACGGGTTTAAGTAGGCATTATCCCCAGTGTTTGTGCAGAGTGAAAAGCTCACAGAAGTTACGTGATGGCTCCAAGGTCACATATCCAGAAATGGAGGAACTGAAGAGAAATTTGTGAAAGAAAGGAAAACATTACTGACCTTACAGTTTTGTGCAGGTCTGGCTGTTCTATGTGACTTTGTTCAAATTTACCTGCCATGAATAATGGCATAGTAATAAGAACAAAAAGTGTGAGTCAATGAATAGCTGATTGATTGTGTCTGCTGTATTTTCTTACATCAACTTCGTTGTGATCGTAAGAAAGTAGCTTAACCTCTCTCTGTCCTCACATAATTATTGAGATCAATTTCGAGTTCTAATATTTATGAGTCTATGGGCACATAATCTCCTGAGGATTCAAAAGTTTCACAAAAATAGAGTCTTCATACACTGAATAATTTTGGTTAGTATTCTGGTTCTATTTCTATTGAGGAAATATTTGGACCTTATACAAGCTAGTAATTTGCCAGATGCATTGCTTGATTCATGTGCTATTTAAAGAGACACTGATACAAAATTTAGAAACAAAATAGAGGTGTGTGGGTTTTTTGGCAAAACAGAAAAGGAACAGTAATATACATAATTAAAAAAAATGATATAATTTCCCCAAAGCTTCTATTACAAGAAAATATCTGGTGCATGAGAATCCAAAGGGAAATTGGATTAGAAATCAGTATGAAACTGTCAGTGAAAACTGTTCTTTAAAATTCGGTGATAAATAAATGTAAATATGCCAAACCTTTACTAGATCTTCAGCCAATTTAGGATATTGTCAATCATAATATTAAAAACTGTGGGAAAAGAAAAGAAATTGAGAAGACTTTCAACCTCAATGTACCACTTTATGGACCTATTTTAAGAACTCTCCTTGGGAGAAATTATTGAAAAATGGAAAACGTACCTTCATTGCCTCTTTCCTCCTTTTCCTCCAACATATATTTCTTTAAGAACCTCTCATACAAGGTTCTGTGTTATTTGAAGAATTTTTCAAATGCGTTTATTCCAAAGAATTTTAAAAGTGGAAAAGACTTACTGTCCTCAAATGACTTGAGTTTGAGAAGAGGAAACAAGACAAGTATACATAAATTATGACACAAGAGGGAGGATTTTCAAAGACTCCGAAGAAGGTTAAAAAAGTCTGACTGGAACTTGAGTTGTGCTGACATTGAATTATAGATGTTAAATCACCCAACCCTGAACATGGAGTATCTGTCCCAGAAAGTTCTTGGGTGTTCCTTCTAAGGTTAATTCTAGTCCATGTTGCTATTTTGCTATTGTGAGTGGGTCTCCATTTGGTAGCTGGATATTGGTGGTGGGGAGGAAAGCTTTTACTATTTCAAACTGACTTTGTGAAACTTGCTGATTTATTTTAAATCACTCTACTAATTTTTTTTAATGTTGATATAGAATTTTTGTGGTCAGCACTTATGAGATTAGGAAGGTTCCAAGTTTTCTGTCCCTAGTCTCAGGAAGTGTTTTGCCTTGTTTTAGTTATTAAGTGATAAATATTCAGATAGTTTCTTGGATCATTGGAGAAATCATATGATAATTCTGGTTTCATTCATTGATTTGGTGAAGTACAGTTGGTAGACTTTTCTTGTTATTCAGTAATTTTTTTTTCAATCCTAGATTAAACTTTACTTGATCACAGTTTTAAAATACACTGGTGGAGTGGGTAGGATAATATATTATTTGGGATTTTGGCATCTATGTTTATAAGTGAATGTTCCTATAATTTCCTTTGCTTGCACACTCCCAAACACATTTTGCCATCAAGGCTAATCTATCACCCCCAAATCTATTAGGCAACTTCCTCTCCACTTGTTTAAAATCAGGGAACAGCTAGTATAATATAGGGTTACTTGTTCATTGAGAATTTCATAAACCTTACCTGAAACTCTTTGGACTTGAGATTAATTGCTTTGATTCTTATCCACTTGAGTATCTATATTTTCTTGCAGAAATGTAAGCATCTCATATTCTGGTGGAGAACATAAAATTTGTCTGGCTAATCTAGATTATCATTTTTTTTTGTTATGGCTTTTTTTTTTTTTTTAGGGCCCTGTGTGTGGCATATGGAAGTTCCCAGGCTAGGGGGTCAAATCAGAGCCACAACTGCCAGCATATGTCACAGCCACAGCAATGTGGGATCCGAGCCACATCTGTTACCTATACTGCAGCTCAAGGCAATGCTGGATCCTTAACCCACTGAGCCAGGCCAGGGATCGAATCCACACCTTCATGGACTTGGGCTTGTTACCACCGAGCCCCAAATGAAACTCCCTAGATTATCAATTTTTTAACATTGGGCTGTTCAAATCATCTGTTTATTATTTAAAAAAAAAAAACCATGTGTCTATATTTATTTGCCTCTGTTCACTCTTTTGGTATTTGCAACTTTTCTGTTCAAAAAAGAGAAAAAGACAGTGGCTTGAGGAGTTGCTTTGTGGTCAAGGCAAGATTGCAAGAATAGGGCAATAAAAATAGACATGTATGAACAGTTACCTGGGTGAGAATGAATTTTGTTTTTAATGGAAGAAGAGGATAGAAAATTATTGTTTTCTTGTAGTATAGAGTACATGCTATAAGGAAAAGACCTGGATGAAGATGCCTTAAAGACAGATTTAGCACTTGAACCAGACTAAAAAACTTATCTAGGACTTTAAGAGGTAACAGTCAATGAAAGTGTTAGGAGAAAGAGTTACATGAGTAGACCTAGGGGTTTGCCTGGCATAGATTGTGGAATAACAGAACAGGGAACAACAACAAAAGGATATTGGTTGTTCCTGCATGATTGTGAGTTATTTTAATTCAATAATTAAGAAGCCTCTGAACCAGTACATTATACCTTCTTTCCAACAACTGTCAAATTTTTTAAAAAGTCGAGACTGAACTTACTGGCTTCACTCATAGAGCACTTGTTGTTTAAGTCCTTGCAATCTAGTTTCTGCATCTTTGCCTTAATTCCTAAAAAGCATCATAGACCTGCTGTTGCCAAATCAAATAACATGTTAGTATTTTTCATCCCGTTGGAAATTCTGTTTTCATCTCTATGACATTAAGGAGGTTTTCTTTTAATTTGGCTATGAGAGTTGGTTATTTTGCTTTCCTTCTTTTACATAACTGCTTCAATGGCTCCAGCTTCCTTCTCGTTCTTCCCCTCCATCTCTGCATGTTCGTATTGGAGATTTTACTTTGGGCCAGTTAGGGTTGGCTCAAGGATTCCAGGCAATTATATTTCTTCTTCTGGCTTCAGCCATAACTTCTACTATGATAGCTCTCAGTGAATTCACTGAGAGCATAGTCTGTATCTCCTTCTCCACTGTGAGCCTGTTGCCTGGAATTCATTCAATAAGTTCCTGTGTTATACCAGGAACCTCCTAGATGCTGGACATACGATGGTGACAAGAAGGAAGTGACCCCTGAAAAGAGTACAATAATATACATTTCTTGAATGGATGAGTGAGTACCTGTCTTCAGCTTTAGTCTCACTTTTAATTTCCATACCTGTCAGATATCTTCCTCTGGATATTTATGCTGAGGTATCAGCTTAGAACGAAATAATGCCATTTGCAGCAACATGGATGCACCTAGAAATTACCATACTAAGTGAAGGAAGTCCGACAGAGAAAGACAAATATCATATGAGATCACTAATATGTAGAATCTAATAAAAATAATATAACTTACAAAATAGAAACAGACTCAAAGATTTTGAAACCAAATTTACAGTTATTAGAGGGAAAATGTGGGGAGGGTGAAGGAGGAGTTTGGGACTGACATACCTGCACTACTGTGTGCAAGACAGACAGGAAACAAGGTCCCGCTGTACAGCACAGGGTAACTACTCAATACTGTGTAATAATCTACGTGGGAAAATAATCTGAAAAGGAGTGGACGTATGGATATGTACAGCTGTTTTACCTTGCTGCACACCTGAAACACAGCTTTGTAAGTCAGCTATACTCCAATAAAATTTATAAAAAAATCTAAAACTAGCTAATCATCTTCTCTAAATTTTTCTTCTTCCTAAATTCTTTGATTTCTAATAATTTTACTGTTCTTTTCCAAATCTGTTAAATTAAAAAAATCCCAATTATCTTTGAAGCCTTTCTCCCTTGACTCTCTGCAGTCAACTAATTGCCATTTTTTTGCTGATACCTTTCTGGATCAAGCAAATCATGCCCTCACAAACATTCTAAGGACTTACTCATGGTTCTCCTTCCATTTAGTCCCTTCCCATCCCCCCAAATTCTCATGCACGCATCACTGCCAAATCCATGGTTCCAAGGCCCAGCCCTGACGGTGTTACTCCACTGCTTAAAAGCCATGACCGACTATCCACCGTTGAATGATATCACTGAGTTTTCACTCTCTACTGCCCTCCAGGTTCTGTGTGTCCTAACCATACAGCTATGAAAGTATGTTCACACATTCCATCTATCTCTAGGCCTCTGCTTTTGCTGTTTCATCCACTTGAAATATCTAAGGACCTCTGTCTCTGCAAGTTCAAATGCTTTCATTATTCAAGGTCTACCTTAAATCAAACTTCTTGCATTAAAACTTTTTTCTATATCCTAGTCCTTTTTTTTTTTAATCTCCACTGAATTATACTGGCCATTATTAATATGTCATCTTTGTGTCATCTAATGCTTTATAAATTGAATTACAGTAAATTTTATATCTATAATAGTTTGAGTTATTGCCCCGCAAATATTCACTCCTTCCTCTTCCCATTCTGGATGGGTTATATTTCTCTGCCCCATCAGTTCTGGGTTTGGACATGACATTTGTTTTGGCCAAAGAATGCTAGTGAGCCTGACAGGAGCAGAAGCCATAAATGCGTTTGTGGAGTTTGGCTTGGATCTGGTGCTTCTGACTTTTCCATGAGATCATATCCTGGGGCAAATGTGAAATAGACCTGAATGTGACATTCAGCCTAAAGCCAAGCGCAGTTCAGCCCGAGGCAGAGTCACCCAGCTGAGTCTACACTAGGTCACCAGCAGATCCATCAGAGTGGGAAAAATATACTCACTGCTGTGGGCCGCTAAGTGTTTTTGGTTGGTTGTTATGAGGCAAAATTTAATTTTTACATTATGCTATACAATTTAACACATTTAATTGAAAGCCTACCATGTCCTGAATGCTAGTCTAGTCGCTAGGAATGCAGTAATCGGCAACACCATGCATGATTGCTGTCCTCATGGAACTTCCAGTCTGTCTGAGGAGATAGCAATTAACAAAATCACATACGTCCAGGGGGGAAACATACTTCTTAGGACATACAAGAAGCAGAACTCATCTACTCAGGGACATCAAGTAAGATTTCCTGAGAAGTGACAGAATCTGAGATTGGAATGAAAAGTAGAGACTGATGAAATGACAACCGTGATAAAACAGAGGGGTGACGCACTGGGGTTTGAGGTCTGGGAGAGGTCAGATGAGGTGGGAGATGATGATCTTGTATTTCAGAAAGAGGGAGTGGCATCTCTGTGCGGAACAGGCAGCCAGCATGTTCTGAGACCGCAGAGAAGGCCGCCGTGGCTGGAGCCCGTGCGGTAAGGGTGTGGCAGACACAGGGTAATGCAGGCATCGCTAAAGATTTTGGTTTTTCCCTGTGAGTTTTTGAAAGCCATCGAAAGTTTTTTTATGCAGTGACATGATCGGATCAGTATTTTGAAGGAATATTCTGGTCTCTAGATGGCGAGCAGACTGAGCAGTGTTGTTAGATTAGACAGGGGAGCAGTTGGACAAATACCGTGCCTGACCAGCCTGGAGATGATGGTGGTTGTACTCGTGGAGGCTGTGGGGACAGAAGAAAGCAGGTGACTTCAAGGTTTCTGCGGGAAGAAAAGGCAGCAGGAAAACGCAATGGTTTGTATTTGGGGGCTGAGGGAGAAGGCGATGTCAAGGAGGCTTCTTGGGCTTATGATTTGCCCAACTCCGTGAAAGTTGGTTCCACGTCTAGAAAGTAAGAATGAGCCTGCGGATGAGGAGGACGCTTGTTTGTGAAGCGCCAGTGAGGCCTGCGGGGCACACTGAAGTTGGAATGCTGAGGAGGTGGCGTGGAGCGCCGCTCCCCATCCCGCTCCAAAGCAGCCTGAAGTTTGGGTTCATCGTTCCCCGAGTGCAGAGAATTATCATCTTGTAAGCAGAGATGGGAAAGAACGATTTGCAAGTGGCAACGCGGAGTAAGGAGGCCTTAAACCCAACCGCTGGCAGCCAGGCTGCTGGGAACATGGAGACCTAGCGACAGAGTCATGGGTGCAGGCAAAGGAGTGGAAGAGACACTCCTAAAAGGGGCAGAGGGTAACGGAAGATTTACTGACCCTGAGCAAACGTTCTGAAAAACAAATTCTATTTCTCCTACTTCAATTTCAGCCAGCTGGGGCCAGGGAGGAGATAATTACATTATTGGAAATACAAATTAGGGAGAAAATCATCAAGGTCACAGATACATTCTTTTCCTCTGTTTTACCGTAAGACTTCATTAGATAACTTATTTTTTTTTTAAGTTTGGACAGGAGTTCTCTTCTGATGCAGTGAGTTAAGGATCTCGCATTGTCACTGTGGTGGCTCGCGTTATTGCTGTGGCATGGGTTTGATCCCTGACCCAGGAACTCCCACATGCTATGGGCATGGCCAAAAAAAAAAAAAAAAAAAATGTTTGGACAAGGTTGGACCACAGCTTTCAAGGTCCTTGGAAAGAGTAGGCAGTATAATATCAATCTTGCTTTTATGATGACAAAAGAAAAAGACCGAAAGGGTATTTTATGTGGTTTCTTTTTTTTTTGAATCTTAGTTTCCAGATATATAATTATGCCTCTGATTACTTAAGATAATGAAAACAAAATGAAATTCATTTCAAAATAATGAAATGAAATTTGGGAGGAAATTTAGTTCACATTTATTGGAAAACTTCTGTGATGGCAGCCACCACTCACCTAGCATTTTTAGAAAATTATTGAGGACAGTGGTAGGACCCTAGCCACAAATGGGGTACAATTCATATTTTTATCTGGCCATATATGGGGGGACCCCAGCCTGATGGTTGGCAAGTCAGGTTCTCAGGACATGAAATGAGAAATGAGACAAACAGGAGTTCCCATCGTGGCTCAGTGGTTAACGAATCCGACTAGGAACCATGAGGTTGTGGGTTTGATTCCTGGCCTTGCTCAGTGGGTTAAGGATCCCGCGTTGCCATGAGCTGTGGTGTAGGTTGCAGATGCGGCTCGGATCCCGCGTTGCTGTGGCTGTGGCTGTGGTGTAGGCTGGTGGCTACAGCTCCTATTAGACCCCTAGCCTGGGAACCTCCATATGCCGCGGGTGCGGCCCTGGATAAGGCAAAAAGACAAAAAAAAAGAAAGAAAGAAAGAAAGAAAGGAGACAACAAAGGGGTGGGGCTAAAGGGGCGTGTCGGTGGGGGCGTGTCCAGCTGTGTGACATCCGGCGAGGGAGGGGCCCGCGGTTGCTAACCTTCCCCGTGAGCTTCATTTCGCTGCCATAATGGTTCAGCTCCTGCTCAGGGAACGTTCCGTCATGTCTCACTTTTACCTTTGGTCCCCACTGTTCCTCCTTTTATGGCAACCCTTGTGGCTTCTGGCCCAGGTAGCTCAGGCTTCGGACTGGGCTCTGGACCAGGTCCCCCTGACCTCCGGCCCCCCAGGGACTCGGTCTTTCCACTCCTCTGAACGCACCCTCGAATCGCCCCCTGTGCTTGCACCCTCGGCAGAGCCGGGGGGCTTTGATTACTTGATGGCCTCCTCTGCGGTCCAGATGCTCGACCAGCCAATCAGGAGGTAACAGACCCGGACTCGGAGTCAGTCGTGAGTTGGCTGCAGGGCCAGATCGCTTTGTCTAGAACAGAATCTGAATGACAGGCCAACCCAGCATCAAAATTTCCCAGAGGTGCCTCAAGGGCTAGTTTGGGATCAGAATCAGGACTTAGCTCTGCCTTCACTTAAAACAGTGGATGCATATCCAGCTGAAGATCACCAGATATTTGAAATACTTGTTCCACCTCTAGGAACTTACTAAGAGTTCAAAACCAACAAAATTTATTGTTTCGCCCCCAAACTTGACGAAAGATCTACTTGAGCATCGAAATCTTGCCAAAGTAATTGTTGGCACTAGGGGCCAATCTGAGAATCCTCAGCAAGTTGAAGAGGGGCAGGATGTCTTGCGTCCTGATCTACCCAGACATTTTGTAGAGAGCCCAGATCAGCCTCCTGAGCCCACTGAGGAGACTGAGTCCTCGCCCCAGGAAGAGGCCCCTGCTCGGCATCCACAGCCCACTGAGGAGGCAGAATCACCTCCACTTGAGCAGGACGCTGTATTTCAGCCTTCAGAGGCCTCTGAGGAAGTGGAAACCTCAAGCCTTGAGGAGGCCCTAGCCCAGCCTTCAGAGACACTTACGGAGGCTGGCGTTCAGCCATCAGCGCCCCAGAGGGCAAGTGGAGCTCAGCTGTCAGTCTTGCGCAGTGTCACTGTTGCACCTCTGGACCTGGCCCTTACCTTAACTCCGGAGGTCGCTAGAGAGTCCGAACCTTCTCCAGTCCAGCAAGAGGCCTTAGCTCAAACTCCAGGGAGTGCTGAGGAGTCTGAAACTCCTCCCATCCTGGAGGAGGCCCCATCTCGGGCTCCAGAGCACCCCGAGGAGCTTGAAACTCCTCCAGTCCTGGAGGAGGCCCCATCTCAGGCTCCAGAGCACCCCGAGGAGCTTGAAACTCCTCCAGTCCTGGAGGAGGCCCCATCTCAGGCTCCAGAGCACCCTGAGGAGCTTGAAACTCCTCCAGTCCTGGAGGAGGCCCCATCTCAGGCTCCAGAGCACCCTGAGGAGGCTGAACCTTCTCCAGTCTAGCTAGGGTCCCCAGCTCATGCTCCAGGGTTCCAGACCCAGGATGGACTTCAGATACCATTGAGCGATGAGGCAGAATCTCCACGTCATCTGCCTCTTGCTTTTCGTTCACATGTGCCCAGTGTGACACTTCAGCCTCTGGATTTGGGGCTCACCATTACTCCAGAGCCTACTAAAGAAGTGGGTCTACTCCAGCCCAGCAGCAGGCCCTGCCGCAGCCTCTCGAGCACCCCGAGGCGCTGGCATCCTATCCCGACCAGCGGGGACCTCAGCTCAGCCCCCAGAGCCCCCTGGAGGGGTTGAGCCTTTGAGTGAGCAGGAGCGGCCAGCTGAGTCTTCTGAGCCTCCTGGGGAAGACGAGCCCTTCCCAACCCAGCGAGAGACCCCAGCTCTGTCTGCAGAAGAGGCAGAACCTTCTGCAACGCTGCCGGAGCAACCAGCGCAGCTCCCAGAGCCCCCTTCCGGGGAGGCAGAACCTTTCCCACCTCAACAGGAACACCCAGTTCAAGCCCCAGAGCATCATGAAGTGACAGTTTCACCCGCAAGTCACCATCATGCTCAGCATCCAAACTTAGCCAATGGCACCGTCAAACCTGTGGATACGGCGCTTGTCTTAACCCTTGAGCCCATTAAGGAGGTTGAAACCTCTCCAGTGCAGCAGGAGGGCCCTGCTCAGACTCTAGGTCCCCCTGGGGGAGTGGAGTTTGCTTTGGTCCAGGAGGAGGCCCCAGCTCAGTCTCCCGTTGCCCTCGGGGCTCCCGCTACATCTCCGGAGGGAGCCCAGTCTCCCACTGCCCTCGGGGCTCCCGCTCCATCTCCGGAGCCCCCTAAAGAGGTAGAACCTTCTTCCACACGGCAGGAGCTTCAGGCTCAGCATGCATACCTGACTGAACCCACCGTCCAACCTCTGGACCTGGAACTCACCGTCAGCACAGAACCTGCTAAGGAGGATGAGCCTTCTCCAGCCACGCGAGACCCCAGCTCAAACTCTGGAGCCACCTAAAGAGCTAGTAGTCCAGCCTCCATTGTATCAGCCTGTGACGAATGCAATTGCAGGTCAGGATCCTGTAGGTCAGGATCAAGCCCCCAACCTCACAGTTCAGCCTTTTGAGGTGGTTCTTACTGTAGCTCCAGAACCTATTAAGGTTGAACATTCTACAACTCCCCCTCCAAGCGCTCCTGAGGCCGCAGTTCCACGTCCAGAACAGGTTGAGGCTCAACATCCAACCTTCACCGAAGTCACATTGCAGCCTTTGGACCTGGAACTTACCATCAGTGCAGAACCCACCAAGGGGGATGAACCTTCTCCAACCATGCCGGAGGCCCTAGCCCAGCCTCCCGTAGGTCAGACCCAAACAGTTCTGACACCACATCACGATAAGGGTGAGCATCCAGCGTCACCCAGTGTCACCGTTAAGCCTGTGGACCAGGAGCCTACCACGGAGGCTGAACCTTCTACGGTCCTGCAAGAGACTACGTCTCCCGCTGCAGAATATCCTGAAGTGACACGTCCTTATCCAGGCCCGACTCAAGCCACAGCTCCACCTGTGAGCATAACTTCACCAGGATCATCTGAGACAGTTCTTTTTCCTTCTACTCAGTCTCCAGTGGTGCCTTCTGCAAAATATACCCCAGAAAAGGTGCAGTCAGAACGGACTGCCGTCACAGAACACATCGACGTATGTGAGCTCTGTACCTGCAGAAATGAGACGCTGTCGTGCACTGGTCTCAGCCCCAATCAGAGGCCCCGCAGTGTGCCTGTTCCAGGGCCCAAGAGCTACAACTACACCTTCGCCGTCTTAGATTTTGAAGGAAATTCTATTTCTTACATTGATGGAAATGCATGGAAGGGATTGCGTTGGGTTGAGAAACTAATTCTCAGGGGTAACGCTTTGACTGAGTTACATAAGGATTCATTTAAAGGCTTGTCGTCTCTGCGGTATTTGGACTTATCCTGCAACAAAATACAATCTATTGAAAGACGTACCTTTGCATCACTCCCTTTTTTGCAATGTGTAAATCTTGGTTGCAATTTAGTCACAGAAGTGAGCTTTGGAACGTTTCAAGCCTGGCATGGAATGCAGTTTTTACACAAGTTAATTCTCAGCCGTAATCCTTTGACAACAGTTGAAGATTCCTATCTTTATAAATTACCAGCATTAAGATCTTTAGACCTGGGAACAACACAAGTGTCGCTTCCGACGGTTGAAAGTATCCTCATGATGACCCTTGAACTGGAACAACCGATCTTGCCTGGCCGTGTGGCCTGCTGCCTCTGCCGATTTAAAAACAATATTGAAGCTCTGTGCAAGACAGTGAAGCGGCATTGTGACAGATGCCTGGAAAGCAACACACATGCTGATAAAGGAACAGCCCTAGGGGATGTGGAAGGATCGTTCGTGAAGGTGTTACAAGCCCGGAAGAAGAAAACCAGCACCGAACTGATTATTGAGCCAGAGAGGCCATCTTCAGGCAAAAGTGGTGTCAGCTTCTCAGGCTTTGTGAATGAGCCGCTGGACTTTGATGATGAAAGTGATGCTCTCAGTGCACTAAACTGCATACTGCCTTATTTCTCAGAGGGGAATCTAGAAGATGCAGAATCGAAGTTATTACCATTCATTCAGCTTCTTTTTTCAAATGTAGCAGAGACAGATATCCCACCGGGCCATTCGAAAACCCACACCGGGAGCCCTTCTCTTAAACCTGAGTCCCATGTTTCAGCTGACAACAAAGTGAGGCAACTCCGTTTTCTGGAAACTTTGTTAGATGAAGAAATACAACAAAAAATTAATGAAATCATAAAGAATGAAAAAACCGCCATGGTTATACATTCCAACATTTTCAGTCCAAAATTGAGACGACAGATCCTTTGAAAGAAATTGGAAAACTCCCAGCTACAGGAAAAGAGCCTCAAAGAGATTGAGAGCATAGAAAAAAGGCCGCTGAAAACGAGCGGGGTCCCCACGGGCCCAGGGGACCTGAGTGAAAGGCAGTTGAGAGAAATGAAAAGGCACAACATCTGGAGAAAAGAGAATGCCCAGCCATTTGTAGAGAATACTCCCAAAAGAGCAAAGGTCAGTGGTCCGCCCCATGAGGAACTGGTAGGGCTACACGGGGTGCAGAGGCCCAGGGAGCTAGTCAAAAAAGAGGCTTTATCTTTAAATAAAGATAAAACCGAAGTCTCTTCTTTCCTGGAGCAGTACTCGAGGGGCAGGCCTGCTGCCTCTGTGCATCCAGAAGCCCCAGCAAAGGTCAGAAAGAAATCAAAGGACTTGTCGTATATTTATATTCTGGAAGATGCAAATGCCAGAGTAAAAAATGTGAAGGCTTCTAAAACAATCTCATATCCCAGAAAAGTCTCCTCCTTCCGTAAATCTCACTCTCCTTTGGTCCACAGAACACCCGAGCCCAAAGAGAAACAGGAGTTCCCAGGCCAAAGCTCAAGCTACAGATTGCTGCTTGCCTTGAGGCCTCCGTCCTCTGCGGTGAGGGGCCTCGTCAATTGCGCTACACAAGAGGCTGCTTCACCTTCAGGAGAACCGACTTCTCAGGAAAGGTTTCTCCAGAATCAGTTTCTCCTGCAGAACCTTCTGCAGGAAACGTCATCTCAGAAGACAATACTCCACAAGTTTGTTATTGAAGAACTTACTGCTCCAGGAAAAACTGCGTTGTCAGGAACTACCCCTGGTACCGCTGCCCAGAGCACGCTTCCTACAGAATATTCTGCCACTGCTGCAGACAGTGTTATGCCCACTGTTCAACACACCAACGAAATAAAGTGGGAGTACCCCAACGTGGGCACTGACTTGGCCCCTAAGCCCACAGGCTTCATTTCCCCGGGAATTTCGTCCCTGGGGGAACAGCTTGAAGCTCAGCTGAACCAGCAGCTACGGCCCTTCATCCCCAACAACGACGTGAGGGGGTTCACTTCTCATGTCATCCAGACCTTGAAAACGGACTGCTCCGAGCCCCAGGCGCAGCTGTCCTGTGCCAGGCTCATCGCCAGAACAGGCCTCCTGATGAAGCTTCTCAGTGAGCAGCAAGAAGTGAAGGCGTCCAAGGCAGAATGGGATACGGACCAGTGGAAAACCGAGAACTATGTGAATGAAAACGCAGAAGCCCAGGGAGAACAGAAGGAGTCGAGTGAGCTCACAAAAGAAGTCCCAGGATATGGCTATAATAACAAACTTATCTTGGCAATATCTGTGATTGTAGTGGTGATGCTTTTGATTGTAATTTTCTGTCTCATCGAGGTTTATTCTCGTAGGAGAGCAGTACGGGAAGGGAAGTTGGGACGCAAAAGGCGCTTTTTCGGATTTCTGCTGTGTAAGAGACACTCAGGGGAAAGCGAGAGCAAGAAGGAGGGTTTTTTTCTGGGGAAAGCGGCCACTGTGGCTTCAGGATACGTATAGACCTCTGAATGCCACGCGTAAAAAAAACATGGCACAGAAGCTACACGACAAAGAGTCTTCTGATGAGGAAGAGATCTTCAGTAAGGGTGCAGGGGTGGTCAGCGAAGGCCCAGCAGATGTGGTTCTGACTGTAGAATCGGATGTTGAAGACCTGGGTGAGGAGAGCGACATGGCCACCTGAGGTTCCCCCCGTGTGAGCCCCGTCCTGGCTCAGGCCACGTGCAAAGAATCTTTCTAACACTAGATTCTAGGAATTGCTTGTAAAATACTTAGTTTTCATGCTATTAAAATGTATACATTCATAACCAAAAAAAGAAAGAAAGAAATGAGACAAACAAGCCAATAGCTGTCCCTGGGAGAGAGGACTGACAAGCAATGAGTACCGGGCAGCAAATTCATGAGGCGCAATTCAAAGATTTTTACTTTATTTTATTTTATTTATTTATTTTTTGCTTTTTAGGGCACCACCCAGGCACATGGAAGTTCTCAGGCTAGGAGTCTAACAGGAGCTGTAGCCACTGGCCTACACCACAGCCACAGCAACGCGGGGTCCGAGCTGCATCTGCAAACTACACCGCAGCTCACGGCAACGCATGATCCTTAACCCACTGAGCAAGGCCAGGGATCGAACCCGCAACCTCACAGATACTAGTCGGGTTCATTATCACTGAGCTACAACGGGAACTCCATAATTCAAAGATTTAGTTCTTATGAATGGTTTTTGCCTGCTGATCTGAATTTGGAAAGGAAAGGCCAATGGGAAGGGAAGTTTTGACTTCCTTGCTCCATCAGGCGCCACAGATCTAGAAGCACAGACTTTGGTAAGAATTGTCACCCTTTGCTGACTCCTGCCAGTTTTCCCAGGATCCTGCCTGTGGGCTCTGCACCCAGTGGCTTGTCCCAGCAGTTGTCAGCCTGGTCACCTGAACCTATAGAAGAGGAAAAATCATTTTCCCTCTACCCTTAATGGGGGGTGCTTGGCAAAGACCCCCTTTTCCCTAAGACACCTCGCAAATGGATAAACTTATCTAGGTTAGAATTTCTCCACTACAGCCTCTGTAATTCAGGATTGCCTTTTGAATAACTACTTGCTCAGCCTTCCAACAACATTTTATCTACCTGAGGTCTCACACGGGGTGCAGGCCAGCTTGAGTGGGACCTGGTCTAACCCTGGACTCCACTGGGTTTCTAAGCTGGATCCAGTCCAAATCTGGACCCTGTCAGATTTTTATGGTGCACCCAGTTGGATCCTTGACTGCTTTTTTTGGACCCAGTCAGGAGAAAGAAATGCTCAGAAAAGTCTGAAAGCTCATAATGTGAAAGCAGCAGAGCGAGCATCCAGGAGGAAGTTAAACACCACCCGAGACGGCGAGCAAGCAGCAGGCTTCAGGGGCTCAGCCGGTACCTGCGTGGTTAAGTCAGTCCTCAGGTTGGTGATGGGGGGCTAGCTAAGTGACTTCGTTTTGGACCTACTGTCCAAATGGCAGTGGTTCCTCTCTTTCTTAGGGCTTGTGGTGAAGCCTGCAAGTGGTAATAAGTACCTCCGCTCTTTCCGACTGCTGAACAGAGGTCCCGCTCTGGCTCCTGCTCCCCAGAACACACCACTCTGGCCCTCCCCGCACCGTGCTCCTCGCCTGAGGGTCAGGGCTTTGTGGGACCAATAGGATGGGCTGATCTGCAACCCTTGTCGTCCCTCCCTCCCCCTCCATTTAAATTGTGTTCTGGAAGCTTTGGTTCTGGAATGTCCCATCCAAACACACGGATCCCAATTCAAGGGCCCGACTGTGACTTTTTGTTTTCCTCTCATGTTATTGAAGTGCAGTTGTTTTACAATGTTGTGTAAATTTCTGCTGTAGAGCAAAGTGATTCAGATTATCTGTACCTATTCTTCTTCACATTCTTTTCCATGGCGGCTTATCACAAGATATTGAATATAGTTCCCTGTACTAGACAGTAGGACCTTGTTATTTACCCACCCCGTATGTAACAGTTTGCCTCTGCTAATCCTAAACTCCTGTTCCTTCCCTCCCCCGCTACCCCCAGCAACCACAAGTCTGTTCTCTATGTCTGTGAGTCTGTTTTTGTTTTTGCAGATAAATTCATGTGTCGTGTTTTAGATCCCACATATAAATGATATCATATGGTACTTGAGCTCTTTCTGACTTACTTTGCTTAGCGTGATCATCTCTAGGTCCTGAACGCTACTTTTTTTGGGAAAGACGATGTGGCCTGACCCTGATGATGCGGAGGGGAGTTTGGGTTGGGACGTGGGGAGGAGGTTTCAAGCTGGGGACTGAGGCTAAGACCCCACCAGCTTCAGGTACAAAACTCCAGGAAGTCCATTCATTCTAAGTTCAAACCTGTCTTTCCAACTTGAGTTTCCTTTGAAGAAACTAAAAGCCTATTACCAGCCACGAAGGGGGGCTGGGACACTGTGGGGAGAAATGACCTAGCCTGGGTCGGCAGGATCACAGGAAACTGGCCGTATGGGAGGCGGACCCCTGTGCAGGAACAGTCCTCTAGCTTTATCATTTCCTCTGGTTTTCTTTTTTGTTCTTACTAAAACAAACAAACAAATTGGATTCCTCTAAATTTTTTCTCTATTAGGCACTACAATGACACAAATTAAAGATTTTTGATCCTCTTTGTAGCAACTAGTTTATCCTTCAGAACATTTTTAACTACCTGCTTTGACCAAAGAGCTTATTGCCTGTCATGAACTCCTTTTGGTATTCCAGCAATACATTATGGTTTTAAAAACATTTCCCGGTCGAGTAAAACTTACTTTAGCCAAACTGGCTAAAATGGATACACCATATCTTTCAAACATCTGAGACTGACCACATCAATCCCACATCCCTAGTCAAGCCTTCCAGATAACCTATCTTTACCTGAAAGTCTCTTTACACCTGCTCCATGCTGCCCACCTGACCTTCCAGAAGGTTCCATCGTGGCCTCCGGAACTCATGGCCCGTTACTAACAAACTGCCTTACATCTTCAATCTCCTCCGTGAATGCTCCTTTCCCCTTTTCACTCTAACTGAAAACTGCTCTGAGATTAGTTTAGCACTTTCCCTGTGCTTTTTCTCCCTATCCACCTAGTGCCTCAGAACCTGGAGCTGGGGTAGGTTTCTTTGGCGACACACAGTGTTCTGAAGCTCTTGTTTCTCACTATCTCTTTACAGTCTTCGCTTCCACTTTGTTCACACAGCTCCCCTAATCTGAGCTCATTAACTACCTATGGGTCCTGCCCTAGCCCCCAGCTGCATTTCCTGTTCCCGGTGCGTTTCCCTTTCAATCTCTCCACGCTGCTGTGATATTGATCTTTTCAATCGTATGCCATTTCCTTGCTTAAAATCCTTCAAGAGCTCCCCACAGCTTTCAAGGGGAGAGTTCAAACTCTTTCATTTGGTATCTAAGGCTTTGGTGACCCCATTTCCTTCTCTAATTTCAGCTTCATTGTCCACCACCCCTGAACATTTGCCCCTGGCTCCGGCCACACCGAGGAATTTGTGGTCCCCTGCAGTGTCCCAGGGAAGCAGGCGACTTCCCAGGACAGCTCCTCGCAGGCTGACTTGGAGGCACTCTCTCTTTGTCCCTAACACACTGTCCACCTCCATTCGTCTGTCACAGCGCTGCCTGCACGACTGTGCCAGGGTCTGATTTGCAGCTTCCTAAAGGAGAATACCATGTCTCAGTCAGCTTTAAATCCTCAGCACCTGCACCTGGTAGGTGTTAAATACATGAATAAATGAAGGGATAACCAAAGCTGCTCGCTGATATTCAAGGGGCATAATTTTTTTTTTTTTTTTTTTTTGCCTTTTGTCATCTTATGGCCGCACCCGCGGCATGTGGAGGTTCCCAGACTAGGGGTCTAATCGGAGCTGTGGCCACTGGCCTGCGCCGCAGCCACAGCAACGTGGGATCCGAGCCGCGTCTGCAACCTACGCCACAGCTCACGGCAACGCCGGATCGTTAACCCACTGAGCAAGGGCAGGGATCGAACCCGCAACCTCATGGTTCCTAGTCGGATTCGTTAACCACTGCGCCACGACGGGAACTCCCAAGGGGCATAATTTTGAGTTGTTTTTTCCCTTCGGGAGTGGAGCTGGTTTGTGTTGCCTAGTTTATTTTCTTCCTATTGGCATCCATGAAGTTGTGTCCTACGCACGTGCTGGGTACTGCTGGCGGTGACGGGGCTGTGTGTGCCTGTGTGTGTTTGTGACGGGGAAGCCTGCTGGGAAAATGACTTCCCTAAAGATGTCCTTAAAAACCCGGCTCACAGGAAGGAGCAGTGGGGCATAAATTCCTGGGACTGCCTGTCTCAGAAGGCCCTTATGGGCCGGGATTATAGCCGTTTAGGGTTCTTCATCCTGGTTTCTCTGTGCACATTCTTTTGGCAAGCCATCAAATTAACACGAGGCTCTCATTAACATCAAAGTCTAATCAACCAAATTTACTGTTCACAGAAAGAACCCTTAGAGATTCGACATGGGCTAACCAGTTAATGAGGATAATGTGCTTTAAAATCAGACTTGCTGAAAAATTAGGCAGTGAAGGTGTCTTTCATGCCCTTCCCTCGGCCTGGAGTGTCCTCTCCTTGCTTTTCTGCTGGCAAACTCTGATTTGTTCTTCAAGACTTTCCTCGGTTGCTGGAATAACATCGGAGTTGTCTTGTGCTTCCCATATACCTCTTGAGACTTACAGCACTGACTGAACTAGGCCTTCTTTGAGAATAGGGACTGTGTGTGTGTGTGTGTGTGTGTGTGTGTGTGTGTGTACATGCACATACCTTCAGTTCCTAGTATAGTGTCTAACGCATAGTAGAAACTAATCAAAATTGCTTAAATTTCTGAATCTTGGGAGATGACACAGTCTAAGGATGGCCGTGTGGCTTGAACAGAAGAATTAGTGGCATATACAATAACTATGTGGTTGTTTATATGAAAATACCACACTCACAGAGAATTTGGAATACATAGAAGTATTCCAAAAAGATTTCATTTTCTGTCATCATCATACCTGCCCAGAATTGATTACTATTAACAACTCAAGTACTTGACTTTTGTGTACAGACAAAATTTGAGGGTCTTACTTAAATATTTATGACACGTTTAAGCATTTAGCTTAACTTCAGATTGAATCAAGAATCATAAAATGTGACGCACTTTTAAGAAATCAAATACTCCCTTGAGGCAAAGCAGTTTCAATGACAGAAGGGACATTCGAGATTAAAAAAAGGAAGTTCAATTTAGGGAACCACTTAGCCTTGAAGGAGCTATTTACCCTGTATGAGGGAGCATTTCATTCTGAAACCAGATTTTATTTGTATAGGATTAGCTCTTTTGACTTTTTTCTACTTCTTAAAACCTGTTTTACAAAGATTGAAGAATCAGGTATTCTAATCTACATGGACTTGTTTACCCAGCATATTAGCTAAGGGGTAGCTGGCAGCCAGGGTGAAGAGAAACGATTCTGAAGCTTTAAGTAGATGTTCTCAGGGGGCTCCTGGCCTCCAGACCCTACAGCAATGTCCCGATTGATCCTAATGTTAATAGGTGTATAACCTGGCTCCTCAACTTGACCTGCAGGGCAGCGGCAGTGACATCCCCTGAGCACTTGCTAGAAATGCAGAATCTCTATCCCACTGCAGATCTGTTGACTCAGAATCCACATGGTAACCATTCTGCCAGGGGACCATATGTACGTTGCTTTTGAGAAGCGGGGGATTGTACACAATGGCATGGCAGCTCCCTGGAACCCTTAGAAGTACAACTGGAGATTACTCATGTTTGACGGCTTAGACTTTTAAACCATCATCCAGGTCCGGCTCTGCGGATGGGCCCCCTTGACCTTGCACTGTCGCATGGAGAGGTCCTCGGATGCCCAGTGTCTTTCTGTCCTGCTGCGCACAGCCTGATTGTGGTCTGCTGCAGATTCCACCACAACTGCGTCTTCCACAAACCTCTGTCCTACTGAAATTCCTGGCTTTCATGCATTCCTAGAAAGTTCACTGGATGAGCGGTCTTCACGAGATGCCCGTGGCCCCCTGCGGTCAACAGCTTGCTTCTCCCCGAGACGGCCTCACTGTCGTGACGCTCTCATTCTTTGCCTTGTTTCTCCTTTTCACTTGCATGCTTGGAGCTCCACCCATCCGACTGTATGAGATGAGGCGGGTGCTGTGTAAGGTGTTATTCTCATTCGGTAGATGAAACAAGTGAGCTCTGGAGGAGATACAAAGCGTCTTTTCATTAATGGCTTGTAATTGACAGAACCGAAACTGAAACACCTAAAAGCACACTGAGGCAGCTGGCCTCCAAAGTGACCTGCTGTGATCCCTCTGCCTCCAGGGACCTACGCTCCCGTGGAGTTCGCTCCTACTTTGTATCAGGGTTGGTCTGTGTGGCCAATAGAACACGGCAGAAGTGATGATTTTTTTCACCTCTGAGATGAGGTTATAAAAGACATCGTAGCTTCTCTCTTGGTTTTTCTCCCTCTTGGATCATTCACTTGGGGGAAAGCCAGCTGTCATGTCATTAGCTCCTGCCAACAGATATGTAAGTGAATTTGGAAGCAGATTCTTCATTCCAGTCAAGGCTTCAAATGACTGAAGCTCCAAGTGACATCTTGACAGTAACCTCCTGAGAGTCCCTGAACTAGAAGCACCAGCTAAGCCATTTCCTTGGAAACGATGTGAGGTAACTAAGACTTCAGTCACTAAGTGTTGGAGTAACTTGTCATTCTGCAGTAGATACCTAATACATATTTCGTATTTTCTTTTGTCTTGGTCAAAACACAAATGCCCTGAGGACTTTATAAACAGTCATAGTGGTCCATGTAATTTAACTGAGCCACAAGCATTTTATGAGAAAAATGCAATATGAAAAATTTGAGAATTAAGATAAGTATTCTAGGAAATTCCTATTGCGGCTCAGAGGGTTAAGAACACCACAGTACCTCCGTGAGGATGTGGGTCTGATCCACAGCCTTGCTCAGTGGCTCAAGGATATGGCTTTGCCGCAAGCTGCAGCATTGGTTGCAGATATGGCTTGGGTCTGGTGTGTGGCTGTGCCATAGTTCTGATTCGACCCCTAGCCTGGGAACTTACATATGCTACAGATACAGCCGTAAAAAGAAAATTAAAAAAAAAAAAAGATAAGTGTTCTAGGACTGGGACTAGGACTGGGGTGGCACCTCTCGTGCTAGAGTTAAGGAGTGCTCACTCTCAGAGCCATGCAAGTGCAGGGCTGGCCCACGCGTGACCCCGAGCATGAGTGCCTCCTTAAATGTTTTATCCAAGCGCCTCATTTGAGTCATGGTAGCCCCTCTGTCTAGGATCAAGCTCCAGTAGTAAAATGTTTACATCCAATTTTAGAGAAACCCCAAATATTAAAGTTCTAAAAATTAAAAAAAGCTTACCATGGAAAGAGAAACTAGTATTTAGTGAATGTTCACCATATGTCATATACTCTGGAAAGCATTACCCTATTCTCTGTGTCTTCATCGGCGTGGTTGGCTGTAAGAAAGTACCGTGGACTGGGTGCCTTATAAACAACACACATTTAGTTTGCATAGTTCTGGAGGTTGCAAGTCTGAGATCACGGCGCCAGCACGGCGGGCTTCTCTCCCTTGTCGGTGCAGATATTTCACTGTCTTCTCAGATGGAGGACTGACCAGAGTGTTCTCTCTTATAAGGCCACTCATCCCACTCGTGAGGGCACCATCCTCATGCCCTATTCACCCTGAAGACCCCACTTCCAAATATCATCACACTGGAAGCTAGGATTTAGCACACAAATTTTGAGCGGGATGCGAGCATTCAGTGTACAGCAAGCTGATTGAATCCGTATAAACCTCTTGTGAGTAAGTTATTATTAAGTTCACTTTAGAGATGAGAAAATTAAGGTCCAGAAATGTTCATGTCTTTTCAAGTTCTCACTAGAAGTGGGGGAGAGAGTGTGACTCCAAAGCTGTACTTTTTTCACTGCATCACCACTCCTCATTATCTTCATAGGGTTCAGTCTCTAGTTCTGGGAAAACTAATTCAAGGTAACCTTTCATGCAGTGAATATTTAATGATAAGATCTATGGAGGAGAGAAAGAGTGTAGATAATCCAAACAAATTTATGCTTGATTTGGGGGCAAATCAGCTTTTTTTTTTTTTGGTAGACCTAACGACGTTTTTATTTTCCTTCTGATAGTATTAAATTTGAATTCGTGGTCTATCTACTAATGGACAGGAGTTGTTGACAAAGAAATGTGTTGTTGCAAAGGTAGAGAAAAACCTGACTTGGCAACAAAAATTATTTTGGATAAATTCTGGCATAAATGGTTGTGAATGAGAAATTTGAAGCTACCTTCAGAAATTCTTCTAAGACTTCTAAGTTTGAAACCATTTATCTTGAATATTGGGAAAAGAGCCCCATGACTTAAAAAAGCATCATTTTATTGGGATTTAATGAATTTTGAGCCATATTGTACCAAACGAGATAAGTTTAATTCCTGCAAATTTGTTACTACATAATTCTTCTCAGATAAGCAGGTTAATCAATAGAACCTGTACAAATTAAAGTCAGAAAACAGTTTGAATGAATAACCAATAGTCTGTGGAACTTGATCTGTGACAACCAATACTTGGGCTACTGAGTGGTTGAATTGCACTTTTAATTAGCACAAGAGTGAACATTTGGTCGGTATTTTAAAGAGTATTTCATAATCGTTAATTAATTGACACTCCAACCTACATGCTGGGCAAAATAAATTTCTTCCTTTAGAAGACAAATTGAGCTAAATTTGATACTTTGAGCTAAAACTGCTTTAAAATACAGTTTATTCTGAGGCAAAACTAAGGCTAAGAATGTAGATATTGAAGTTTTAGGCATAGGCCAGAAACAAAAATTAGGTTTACTCATTAAGACCCATTAAGTTAGATCTCTTGATTAAAGACCCATTACGTTAGGTTAGATCTCGATTAAAAGAGAAACTTTAACTGTCAAAGAGATAGGAGAACAATAAAGAAAAGTTTTATGGTGAAATGAACAATCCAATAAACTCATTTGATACCTAACAAAATATTATTTCTTGTTATTAGTTTCTCTTTTACATAAGGTTGTAATCTCCTACCTAGAAGAGACTGCATTTTTTTTGGATTCACCATGGTTCCAACATATTATTAAATCTGAAGTATAATAAATATCTTGTGAGCACTACAGGGAAACAAAAATCCATGCAGTTGTTAAGTTGTCTCTATCTCAGTGTGCTGGATGCTATACAAAGCCAATGGCCTAATGAGGCAGTTCTGTATTTTCTATTCTGTGAAATAGCATCAGAACCAGAAAAAAATCTAATTACTGTTCGGTCCTAAAATCCTCCTGGGAATTTTCTAAGTGAAATATGCATATTTTTCCTGTTCTGGTTCTCACTGCTGGTTGAGAAAAGACTCCTGATCTGAACAGTTTCTGGGGGAGGTAAAGTACCACGCAAAACAGGGTTAAACGCAGAGGTAATTGGAAGGATTGTTTCAACCAAGAAACAATTTCTTCCCTAATTCTCAATTTCCTTTGAAGGCCCCCTTTTGCTCAGGAAATGCAATCCCCTCATCCCACAGTTAAGACCAAAATCAATAGAAACCTCAGGCAGTTATTTCCCATCTTATGAGTCCAGTGTCATAAAGTTCACCTAGACCCTCTGTAGCCAGTTTCAGGTGGAGTCATCTAAGGGTAAGAGAATCAGGCAGTTTGTAGAAAGAAAGCGATATATGAAACAGTACGAGCATTCACTCTTCTCATTGTTAATTCATTAGATTCACACTTATTACTCCAGACACTAAGCAGTAAACAAAACCAACCACCCCCGCAAAAAAAAAAAAAAATCACATCCTCAATGTGCTTACACTCTAGAGAGGGGATAAATATCATCAGTAAGCAAAATACACAGGATATCAGGTATTAACATGGAGAAAAATAAAACAGAGGGGGGCTAAGGGATGCAGGTGGTGAGAGTATTAAGGGCTTGCTATTTTACATTTTTATTTTATTGTTTTAGGGCCACACCCGCAGCACATGGAGGTTCCCAGACTAGGGGTCTAATGGGAGCCACAGCTGCCGGCCTACACCACAGCCACAGCCAGATCCAAGCTGCCTCTGCCACCTGCACCACGGCACATGGCAACAATGGATACTTAACCCACGGAGCGAGGCCAGGGATCGAAAGTGCAGCCTCATGGTTCCTAGTCGGATTTGTTTCTGTTGCGCCACATCAGGAACTCCAGAGCTTGCTATTGTAATTAAGGTGGTCAGGGAGAAATTGACACGGAGCAGAGATGTAAGGAAGTTGAGGCAGGGGGCACGTAACTGTGAAGGGAAGCGGAAGGGAGCCAAGAATTTTAAGATGCCCATTGGGAGGCATTTTAGAGAGACTACATTTTGTGCTGAGCTTAAAGTAGAAGAAAAGGAGACTTTGAGAACATCTGTTTGCCAATAATTGTTGGATCCTGGCACCTGCTGGCATGGCCGCGGCTCAGCTTCGCACCGGTGACCCTGGGAATGGGGCCGGCCCGGAGAGTTTCTCAAACTCGCTGTCCCCTCGGACGTGCAAACATTTTCTTTCCGCCGAGCTCGCTCGTGTAGTTGACTCTCACCTTCACGGCAACAGACAATTCTTCCTCAAGATGGTCCTTGGCCGGAAGGCAAATGAGCTCCTGGCACATCATCTTCACTCCTCCAGATCTGAGCCCCACTGCGCTGCAGCCTGGGCCCGCGCCGGGCCGCTCAGGTACATGCGTGTGATCTGCCACCTGCCCCCCATCTCTCCCTCCGCCCAAGGCCAGCCTTTGTTTCACAAGTTGAGATGTTGCTTCGGATCTTTAAAATGCCTTATTCACTTAAAAACTTTTTTTTTTTTTTGCCCAGCCCAGGCCATGTGAAAGTTCCAGGGTCAGGGCTGGAACCTGTGACCTGAGCCACAGTGGTGACAACGCTGGATCCTAAACCCACTACCACAGCTGGGAATTCCCTTTAAATATTTATATGTATATAGATATATGCTTTTGGCACATCCCTCGCTGCACTAGGCTGAAGGAGGGAACTCCTGAACAATCGTTTTTCTGTGATTTAAAATATATTCTCCCTTATTTCTCTTCACTTATAATTGGATTTTACTCTAAGCCTGGGCACTCCGGGAAGGCTGAGGCGACAAGCTTATGGAAACGCTGATTTTCAGCCAGGCCGTTTCTTGTCAGCAGTTCGCCCCATGCTGTGGCGCAAAGAGCCAGGCAAGAGCAAGACGTGGTGAACATGGTAGCAGCTGCCAGGATGATTTCCAAAACCTCGGTTCCTGGAAGTTGGGTTGTACTTGTTGTTGTTTTCTTGGTAGTACTCTAAGAATTTATGGAATGCAGTTAACACACTCAAATCTTTCTCCTTTTAGGAGTTGGTTGTTGGCATTAAGCTGGATGGAGATGTAATAATTTAGGAGGTAACAACAGGACTTAAGGAAGCTTGACAAGCGGAGGTAAAAAGACAAAGGGGAAAATTTAAAACAGGGAGCAAAATGATGCTAGCACACTTAGGTCTCTTATGTTCAAGGAGAAGGGGTAGAAGCCAAGTTTTGACTGCGTGATGGAAAAGACATCGGGGTGTGAGCCGACAGCGAGCTGAAGGGAAGCTGGGATCTTTGATCACCTCTGTTCCTTCATGGGTTCGTTCCTCTAAGAGTGTGAGTGTCGGTTGACAAGGCCTGGCTGCATCTTCTGTAGATGCTTGAAGGTGGCTCCCTGGCCGTTGCTAAAGTGACAGAAGGACTTCCTTCAGCATCTGCGGAGAGTGTGTCCCCATCAGCTTGGCACACCGCCCTTCCTCCGCGAGGCGAGCGATGAGTCTGTTCCCTCTTCCGTTGGCTCTGCTTACTCCTAAGAATAGTTCTTTTGGGCTTAAACCAAAGGGAAGTTGGAAGGACCTTGGTTCTCCTATAAAAAGGCAATTCCCTAGGAGAGGAAATTCAGTCATCCTTACTGCGCGTCTAGGTACCGATTCAGGGTGAAGGACTGGGATCGATTCCTGAGAGCAGCCCGAGAGGGTGGGAGAGAAGAGACAGCCTGAGGAGAGGGCATCAGGACAGGCAAAGGAGGAGACAGGCTATGTGGGAAGGTGAGCTTTGCCTCCTGTCAATTTTTTTTTTTTTTTTTTTTTTTT
>PVHT020000886.1:19513899-19571700 GCA_004024745.2 Catagonus wagneri | reverse complement strand
GTGTGTGTGTGTGTGTGTGTGTGTGTATGTGTGGGCACGTGTGTGTGTGTGTGTGTGTTTGTAACTCTGCTTTATTGGAATAGAGCAAATAGGCAATAAGAATCACACTTGATGCTGCAGCTCTGGAACCCCTGTCCTCATCCCTCTGCGCCCCAAGGCTTGGGTGGGGGGCTTCCGCCCCCGCAGCCCCAATGGTAGCTCTTCATTTTGCTACCAGCTGCATGATTAACAGCAAAAGCCCATGGTGACAGCAATAGCAACAAGGCTAGACTTACCATTTCAGGAAAGGATGAGTAAAAGAGCAAATCTGATTCTAGCACCATGTGTTAACCGTGGTCCCACAACAGAAGAGATGACACTGGGGTGTGCCTGGTCATGTTTCACCAGGGGGAGGCAACAGATCCATGAGGAGCTGATGGCACATGGACAGCCCTGGGTAAGCTGGTGGCAGCTGACACTGTCACTTCCAGTGCTGGAAAGAATTACCTGAACATCTGCATTTACATTATGTGGGAGGACAGGCAATTTAGGCGTTAATTTTTACTCATCTGTTTTCTGAAAAAGTATGTATAAGATTGGTCTTTTTTCTGTAAATGTTTAAAAGAATGTACTGGTGAAGGCAATGGGCTTTTTACTTTGTAGGAATATTTCAAATTATATATTAAGTTCTTTACTAGACTTAAGGTTATTGAGACGTTCTATGCTTATTCAGGAAGTTTTTGGTAATTTGTTTCTTTCAAGAAATTTTCCCATTTCATCTATGTTTATTTCTTTGCCAGATTTTTTGGGTAATATTCCTTTTTTATCTTTTTTAATGTCGGCAGAATTTATAGTGAATGTTCTCTGTTTTATTCTCGATATTGGTAATTTGTTTCTCTCTTTTTTTCTGTGTAAAATCCAGTCAGAAGTTTATCAATTTCATCAATTTTTTTTTAAGCAACTTCCTCTAGGTTTCTTTGATTTTCTTGATTGGCTTGATTTCTATTATTTATTCTTTTCTTTCTTCTACTTACCTTGGGTTCAGTTTGTTCTTATTTTTCTAGCTTCTTAAGGAAGATGCTCTGACCATTATTTAGAGATCTTTTCTAATACAACCAATTAAAGCTATAAATTCCTCTCGAAGTGCTATTTTTGCTGCACCTCACAAATTCTAATATACTAGCCTTTTTTTACACATATTTTAAAACAGTTTTCTAATTTATTTTGTGTTTACTTCTTTGATATGTTCCATAATTGGGGATTTTCTAAATGTTTTTTTCTGCTATTGCTTTCTAATCTAATTTGATGTGATAAAGTAATATATGTAGTATGATTTTAACTAATAATATGAATTAAACTAATATATGTAGTATGATTTTAACTAATATAAATTTAACTAATTAAGTCCCTAAATTAGTAGGGACTAGACTTTATGGGATGGCATTTGGTCTATCCTGATGAATGCTCCATGTGCAATTGAAAAAATGTATAACATTTCATAATAACATTATAATGTTTACTTTGATATTAATATAGCTTTCTTATGGTTAATGTTTGCAAGCTACATCTTTCTTCCATCCTTTAAATATTAATCTATGTCTTATTTTTAAACTAGGCTTCTTTTATTTTTTAATTCATTTTATTTAAAACATTTTTTATTGCAGTGATTTGCAATGTTTTGTAAAGTTATGCTATACAGCAAAGCGACCCAGTCACATGTATACATACATTCTTCCTCTCACATTATCCTCCACCAAGTTTCATCACAAATGATTGGATATAGTTCCCAGTGCTATACAGCAGGATCTCATTGCGTATCCGCTCCAAAAGCAATAGTTTGCATCTACTAACCCCAAACTCCCAGTTCATCCCACTCCCTCCCCCTCCTCCTTGGCAACCACAAGTCTATTCTCCATGTCGTGAGTTTGTTTCTTTTCTGTAGATAGGTTCATTTGTGCCATATATTATATTCCAGATATAAGTGATGTATGGTATTTGCCTTTCTCTTTCTGACTTAACTTCACTTAGTATGACAATCTCTAGTTCCATCCATGTTGCTGCAAATGGCATCATTTTGTTTTTTTTATGGCCGAGTAATATTTCATTGTGTATATAAACCACATCTTAATCCATTCATCTCTTGATGGACATTTAGGTTGTTTCTGTGTCATAGCTGTTGTGAATAGCACTGCAGTGAATGTAGGGGTGCATGCATCTTTTTGAATGGAAGATTTGTCTGGGTATATGCCCAAGAGTGGGATTGCTGGGTCATATGGTAGTTCTATATTTAGTTTTCTGAGCTACCCCAATGCTGTTTTCCATAGTAGTTTTCCCAATTTACATTCCCACCAACAGTGTAGGAGGGTTCCCTTTTCTCCACACTCTCCAGCATTTGTATTTTGTAGACTTTTTAATGACAGCCGTTCTGACTGGTGTGAGGTGGTACCTCATTGTAGTTATGATTTGCATTTCTCTAATAATTAGTAATGTTGAGCATTTTTTCATGTGCCTGTTGGCCATACATATGTCTTCTTTGGAGAAATGTTTATTCAGGTCGTCTGCCCAGTTTTAATGGGGTTGTTTGTTTGTTTGTTTGTTTGTTTTTGCTTTTGGATTGTATGGGTTGTGAGCTGCCCTTGTGAGTTGCCACCTTTGCAACTATTTTCTCTCATTCTGTGGGTTATCTTTAAAAAATTTTTTTTATGGTTTCCTTTGCTGTGCAAAAGCTTGTCAGTTTGATTAGGTCCCATTGGTTTATTTTTGGTTTTAGTTCTATTGCCTTGGGAGACTAACCTAAAACCAGAAATAAACCCAGACACCTATGGTCAATTAATCTTCAACAAAGGAGGCAAGATTTTAGCAGGAAGGATTCTAGCTTTCCTCTGTTGAGTATTATATTGGCTGTGGGTTTGTCATAAATGCCTTCTATCATGTTATGTTCCCTCTATACCCACTTTGGTAAGAGTTTTTGTCATGAATGGATGTTAAATTTTGTCACATGTTTTCCTGTGTCTATTGAGATGATCATGTGGTTTTTTACTTTTTTTTGTTAATGTGATACGTGACCTAGTTTGACTTGTGTATGTTTAACCATCGTTGTGAACTTGGGATGAATCCCACTTGGTCATGGTCTGTGATTTTTTTTTTTTTTTGTAATTGGATTCGGTTGGCTAAAATTTTTTGAGAATTTTTGCATCTATATTCATCAAAGATATTGGCCTTTAATTTTCTTTTTTGGTAGAATATTTGTCTGGTTTGGTATTAGGGTGATGGCGGCTTCATAGAATATCTTCAGGAGTGTTCCTTCTTCAACCTTTTAGACAAGTTTAAGAAAGATGAGTATATGTTCTTCATTGTATGTTTGGTAGAATTTACCTGAGAAGCCGTCTGGTTCTGGACTTTTGTTTGTAGGGAATGTTTTTATTACATATTCAATTTCATTTTTATTGATTGGTCTGTTCTCTTGAGTTACTGCTTCTTGATTCAGTTTTGGCGGGCTGTATGTCTCTAGAGAGTTGTCCATTTCTTCTAGGTTGTCAAGTTTGTTGGTATATAATTGTTCATAGTATTCTCTTACTTTTTTTTTTTTTGTATTTTTGCAGTATCCATTGAGATTCCTCCTTTTTCATTTCTTATTTTGTTTATTTGAGTTCTTTCTCCCTTCTTGGTGAGTCTGGCCAGAGGTTTTTTTCAATTTTGTTTACTCTTTCAAAGAACCAGATCTTGATTTTATTGACTTTTTCTACTGTTCTTTGAATCTCTGCTTTATTGATTTCCTTTCTGATCTTTATGATTTCCTTATATTTTGATATGGTTGAGTTTAAATCTATCATCTTGGTATTTGTTTTCTCTGTTTGTTTTCATTTTTCCTGCCTTATTTTGAACTAAACATTTTCAGGATCCTATTTTATTTCTATGAACGGTTTATTAGAGTCTCTCAGCTTCTGTTTTCTGATAAAATTTTAATTTTTCCCACAAGAGTATTTTTGCTGGATATAGATTCTCTGTTGACAGTTTTCTTCTCTCTGCATTGTCCTATAGTTTGCTTAGTTTCTAACAGGATATCTGTGGGCATTCTCATTTTGGGTCCTTTGTGTCTTTTTTCATGTGATTGCTTTTTTAAAATGTTCTCTTTATGGGAGTTCCCGTCGTGGTGCAGTGGTTAACGAATCCGACTAGGAACCGTGAGGTTGCGGGTTCGATCCCTGGCCTTGCTCAGTGGGTCAAAGATCCGGAGTTGCCATGAGCTGTGGTGTAGGTTGCAGACGTGGCTCGGATCCTGCGTTGCTGTGGCTGTGGCGTAGGCCAGTGGCTACAGCTCCGATTAGACCCCTAGCCTGGGAACCTCCACTTGCCATAGGTGTGGCCCTAAAATGACAAAAAAGGCAAAAAATAAATAAATAAATAAATAAATAAAATGTTCTCTTTAATCGTTGTTTTCAGCAGTTTAATCATAATATGCCTTTGTGTGATTTTCTTTATGTTTATCTTGCTCGAGTATTACTGAACTTCCCGAATCTGTTTGTTGATAGAATTCATCAAATTTGAAAAATATCTGACCATTTGCTATTCAAACATTTCTTCTGCTCATTCTTTAGACTAATCATATTCATATTAAACTAGTTGATATTATTCTTCAGGTCACTGAGTTTCTGTTGATTTTTTTTAGTTTTTTTTTCACCTTTGCATTTCATTTGTTTAGGTACTATTTCTGTGGTCTAATTTTACTGATTTTTCTTGTACATGTTTAAACTACTCAATTTCTTATGGTACATTTTACACTTTAATTATTATGATTTTCCTTTCTAGACGTCCCATTTGGTTCTTTTGTGTGTATTCCATTTCTTTCATTATTATGTTCATTTTCCCCCTTTCCATCCTTGAGTGCGTGGACCAAATGTATGAGAACATTTTAAAATCTCAATCTTATAATTATATCTGTGTCATTTCTGGGTATGTTTCTGTTGACTGATTCTTCTGAGTACCATTTTCCTGCATCTTTGCATATTTAATTTCTTTTTAACAGTTGCTAGACTTCTGATTTTATGTTGTTGAGTGATGTTTTCCTGTTAATTTAATATTTTGAATTTTTTATGCAGACAATTAAATCACTTGTGGATTAGTTTGATCACATCACATCTTCTATTTAAGCTCTTTTGTCTTGGGTGGATATAGAGTATCTTTTCGCTGAGATCTAAATTTATTCTCAGCTTTAAGGTATGGCCTTTCTATAGTCTAATGAATGCCTTATATATGCCACAAAGTCTCTCCATTCTGGCATAAGAAACCTCAGACTCTTCCTGTCCCATTCGTAGCTCCAGGAAGAATTAACTGTTAATTCAGCTCACTAGTGATAGCTTTTTCCTCAGAAAATTTTCTTGTCTGTCCTTATGGAATTTACCTTATAAACGGGCAGAATGCTAGTTAGCTAAAGACTAAAGGTGAGTCTTACGTAGGTTTCTGGAACTGTCTCTCTCTATGTAGTTTTGTACCCTCAGGTATGTTACCTTGCTAATTCTAGCCACTTGGCCTCCCTGAATTCCAGTCTATGTCTGTTCAATACAGTAAAACTGCTGAACTCTGAGTTCTTCCTCTCTGAATCACTTGAGTTATGGTAAGGTTCAACTAGTCCCCCCTTCCACCCCAATTTCCCAAGGACCTTCACGGTTGTGCTACCTATTGTGCAATATCTGAAAACAGTTGTTTATTGTATTTTGTCCAGTTTTCTAGTGGTCTGGAAGGAAATTTCAAATTGCTTTATTTCCTTATAGACAGAAAAAGAAGTCTTAGTTTGCCTTTTAACCCTCGGTCTGTTTCCCATTGTCATGCTTTTTTTTCTATACTACCCAGTCCCCCAGCATTGGTTTTATCTTACTTTTTGGATGAATGGAATGGGAAGGGCTTAGCTCTTGGGCACAAGTAAAGGAAGATAAGGAAAACAGCAAAGCACCAACAAGGCAAGTGAATCTTTCTGCTTCTAAGATTGATTCCTCTATTAACAATTTTCCCAGATGTTATTATGCTGAAATATTCTCTTTTTCAGCCTTACCTAATTGTCTAATTAGGTAAGATTGTCTCCTTTTCCTAAGTCTGATATATTAATGTGCTAAATGATTCTGCGATTATTTTCCTGTGTTTTAACAAAACTCTCTTATTTTGTTAGAGGAGAAGGTAGTAAAGAGTGGAGAAAACATCAAGATGTTACAAAAGTGGTAAAAAAAATTGAGTCAGGCGCTGTGGTTATGAGAACATTCTTCTTGGAGTTAATGTTTGCTTCTCATGGAAGCATATTTTTAATATCTGCCCACAATCATTTATCATTCATATTTCTACCTGGGAGAGTGTTTATTTAAGATCCAGGAGGCCAGCACAAATACCCTGGGGGAATGGACCCAGAAGATAAAGTAGATTTCCCCCATATGACCTGCTTTTCGTTATTTTTTATTTTATGAGTTTGACATAACTGGTTCTTCCTTTATTTATTTCAAAAGATACCAAAGTTATTTTTCATAGGCACTGTTTTCTTTAGGTAGAATGAAGTCACCTTAATAAACTAGTTAAACACAATCTTTAAAAATGTCTCTCCACCACTCTATTTTAAGAAGATAGTATTTAACATTGATAAACATTCTTTCTATAATGCTGTAATTTTATTTGCTGCAGTACTTATTGTTGTCCTATGTACTCAATTGGTTCTTACAGATTTACTCCTGCTCCACCATAACCTGTTCTGTTGCCTCTCCAGCATACCCTCTATAGTCACTTTTTAACCTTTTCTGCTTTGCTTTGACCCCCAGGTTTACAAAATGCATTGTCTTGCCCCCCTTATCTGGCTTTCTTGCCTTGATGGTTCGGTCCAGAAAACTGACAGTCCCAGTAGACGACTGGAGGGAGAGAGAGAGAGAGAGAGAGAGAGAAAGGGCATTTCCTTTGTCGTTCTCTCTTCTCAGAGTTTGGCAATAGCTGTGTTCTTCCATAGATGGCAGCTCTTTTGGGGTGACCTCTTTCTCTTACTTCAGCTCTACCAGGTTTCAGGTACCACTGCACCTTCTATTTGTCCCTTCAGGTTTTGGCATAGTACATAGTAACAACTCCTCCGTTGTGGGTAATTCACTAATCCCTGTAAGATGCCTTTGTAAGTAGTCCCTTCATTAAACTCTCTTCAGCTAAACACTTTTGAATGTGGCCCTTTTTCTTACTGGGACCTCGTCTGATCTAAATCCCTTTTCATATAGTGTCTGGAGAGCTCATTTTAAAACCTAAGTCAAATAAGGCCACTCCCCTATTCCAAACTCTTCAGTTATCTTCCTTTACCATTAGAATCAAATCCAAATGCCTTGACAAGCCTCAAGATCTTAACTCTGCAATTTCACCTTTTCCCAATCTTTCCCTCTCTTCTTCTGTTTGAGCCACACTGGGTTTCTCTCTCTTCTATGAACATGTCAAGCTCATTCATTCCTTGGGGCCTGTATACTTGCTGTTCTTTCAGTCTGGCAAGGTCATCCCCTAGGTCGTCACGTGACTGACTTCTCATCATTCACGTTTCTGCTCAGTCTTCACTTCCTCTAAGAGACCTTCATCGATCAACTTGTCTAAATAAATATTTCATATCCTCTTACTGTCAATATTCTTTCTAGATGAGTCAGCAATTCTAGCAGAAGGTTCGTTTTCATTTGAGACACCACCCCTCCTTTTAAAGTTCAACAGGCTCTGCGCATGTGGACTCTTTCAGAAGTGCAGCCATGGTGTCTCTGCGGTGAGGCCTGCTACCTCTCCACTGCTCATTTGATGCTCAGTTTCTTCCCTGAGACATAGGAGACTCCCAACCCCTGGCTCTTCTAGACACACTAAACACCACACAGACTGTTGTGTTCATCCTGTCTTTCACAACAAGGTGAACTTCCCTTCTCCAGGTGCATTGCTTACCTACCCCAAATCTGGTAAATACATTCCATTGTCCTAAAACTTAGTCTCCTTAGGCAATGGATGAAAAAATATCATATTAACTAAATCTGTCTATGAAATATGCTGGTTACTGATTCTCATTCTAGATGAAACCGAGCCCTCCTCAGTGACTCTTAAAAAATCTCAATGGCCTGTCAAACTGTTGTTAAGTCTCTTTAGTAGATGTGAGGAGGAGCTGGAACAGTGACTTTGCAACAATCTCTCCCCACACTGAAGGAAGCAGAATGACTTAAAGCATCAGGTATCCTGTTTCCCTGGGGAATTTCCCTAGAAGAGCCTTGTTGAATAGAATATTTTTTGATGTTGGAAATGTTCTATGTCTGTGCTGTCCAGTGCAGGAACCATGAGTCACATATGGCTATTTAGCATTTGAAATATGGCTGTTACAGTGAGCAACTGAATTTAAATTTTATTCAAATTCAAGGAATTTAATTTTAATTTTTAAAAAATTTTATTGAACTGTAGTTGATTTATAATGTTCTGTTAATTTCTGCTGTACAGCAAAGTGGCTCAGTTAGACATATGTATATTCTCTTTCATACTCTTTTCCATTAAGGTTTGTAGTAGGATATTGAATATAGTTCCCTGTGCTATACAATAGGACTTTGCTGTTTATCTATTTTATAAGTAATAGTTTGTATCTGCTAATCCCAGACTCCCGGTCTTTCCCTTCCCCATCCACACTCCTCTTTGGCAACCACAAGTTTGTTCTCTATATCTGTGAGTCTGTTTCTATTTCATAGATATGTTGATTTGCGTTGCATCTTAGTTTCCACATATAAGTGATATCTTTTGATATTTGTCTTTCTGACTGACTTCGCTTAGCATGATAATGTTTGGGTCCATCCATTTTGCTTCAGCTGGCATTATTTCCCTATTTTTTTTTTTTTTTGTCTTTTTAGGGCCACACCAGTGGCATATGGAAGTACCCAGGTGAGGGGTCTAATCAGAGCTGCAGCTGCCGGCCTATGCCACAGCCATATCAATGCCAGATCCTTAACCCACTGAGCAAGGCCATGGATCAAACCAGCATCCTCATGGTTACTAGTCAGGTTCGTTACCACTGAGCCACAATGGGAATTTCTATTTCATTCTTTTTAATGGCAGAGTAATATTCCATTGTATAGTTATACCACATCTTCTTTATCCATTTATCTGTTGATGGACATTTAGGTTGTTTCCAAGTAAGTAGAGCTGCTGTGAACATTGGGGTACATGTATCTTTTCAAACTGTGGTATTCTCTGGATAGATGCACAGAGTTGGGTTACTTGATCATATCAATTTTTTTAATGATCATATATATTATTGAAATATAGTTGATTTACAATGTTGTATTAGTTTCAGGTATATAGCAATCAGCAAAGTGACTCAGTTTTATGTATATATATATATGTGATATATACTTACAAGTTATATATATATATAAGCACATATATATGTTTATATATAATTTATATATGTATTTTATATATAAGTTCTGTTATATAAATATATGTTATATAAATGTTATAAATATATAATATCTATATAGATCTATTAATTATAGATAAACAATACATATATATATGTTATATAAATACATATATATTTCCCTGTGCCATACAGTAGGTTACCCTTTGGTAACCATTAGTGTGTTTTCTCTGTGAGTCTATTTCTGTTTTGTGAATAAATGTATTTGTATCATTTCTTTTTAGATTCCATGTGTGTGATATCATATGATATTGCTTAATTTTAAATTTAAAAACCACATGAGGCTAGCGGCTACCATATTAAACAGTACAGATCTAGACTCTTCTTACCAATACATGACAGCCAAGTACAAAAATTTGCACCTCTATTTATTTATGAGGTACCATCCATTGAGGGATTGGAAGACTCAGAATTATTTTGGAAAGGTACTACACGTACACAAGGATATATCTTGTGTGTGTTGCTATAAGAGGTATTACTTCTTGGTCTGTTCATTCTGAAAACCACACTGGATTTAGACAAATAATGTATATCCAGTGTTAGTCACCAATCACTTTTATATGTGGTGTTGATAAAATTTGTGGTCAGGGTAGCTTAGGAAGCCTCTGGCATTCTTCATTTTGAGACTACACTACGATTCCGCTCAGGCAAATCTCATGCTAATTCTTCTCCAACATTCATACCTGATGAAACGTCAGTGTCCATTTTGACAAATCCAAACACTGTTATCTCCTTATGACATCTGCTCAAAATCCATCCATTAAAGTACGCTATGGAATGACATTAAGTATATTCCAAAGCTTTAGCTAACTCTGTTCCTATTTTATATAGTGTGTAAGTGCCGGTCTCTGGCTTTTTCCCCATGTGAGTGGACTCCACTTGTGCAATCTGTAAAACTTTCCGTTGGTGTCTTTTAAGTAGCAGATACTAAGATGAGATTAAACATGTAAGGGTTCTCTTAGGAGAAAGTGCCCACGTGAAAGGAAAGAGAGAGGTACCCAGAGGCAGCTGGGGGGGGGTCCATCTGGCCACTGGGTGAGTCTAGCCCAGAGTGAAGGAGAGAGGGAGAGAACTTTGAGTCGAGTGCCGCATAGTTCCAGCACAGCCATCAGGGAAGCCTCCGGCTGAGGTTAGCCAACTAGAGTCTCACGTCTCTCTGGAAAGGGTCTGCTGTCCTCAGTCACTGGCCGGAACAGCTTACGGGAGTGGCAGTCTGAAAGCAAACACTGGGTTTCTAAGCCGGGGCTCTTGGTCAGTTATACTCTCTGTAGGAGGACGTAGGCAAAGTGCATCCTCATGGCCCCCACACCTTGTTCAGTTCTGTTCCAGTTATGAGGGATAGACGAGAAGATGGAAGATGAAAAATAGGATGGCTAGAAAAAAATGTCTGAATATTACATAGAGCACTCTCCCCTGATGCTCAGAATTATCCCCACTAAATCCTCTAAGGGTAGTTCCAGTTCTTCTCTGTCAAATGTTTCCATTGGCTGCAGAACTGGTGCTAGAAGCTATGTTCTTGCAACTTTTCTGGGCTTTTCAGTTAAACTGTTAACCTACCTATTTACAAATGGGTCACACTGGATCTGGCCAAGCAGGGCTGCATTAGTAATGCTTGAGGATTGAAAAATTGCACCAGTATAATTTTTTAACCCTCCTCTAGCCAATTCCAAGTTTTTTTTTTTTTTTTTAATTTCCAGAATGCACCAAAGAGTAGCTTTTCTTTTCTTGTGTCCTGTCTGCAAGCTACTGTTACCGGCTTATTTACAGTTTGAGGGTCTTTAAAGGGGATCGATGAATAATACACTTCTTCTTCCTTCCATTTCAGAATAACTAAGAAATAAGAAAACAAGAGTCAGTAGATAGAGGCCCCCAAATACCTTAATTACTGGTAAAACTGCTATTGCAGATTTGACTTATGTCTGTGAACAAGCTGGCTCCCAGTGCTGTAGCTAGAATTAGTAGGTTCATCTATTTGGCTTTGTCTGCACTAGAATGGAGCAGGCATCCTCTTCTCCAAGTGCAGATTCCAGCCAAGCTATTGAGAGCACATGGTTTCCAGAAAGCTTTCACAGTTTCTTTCTCAAGTTCATCCATCAGGTTAACTCACTCCTACTCTTCTGGGACTGGATGGTTGTGGGAGGCAGAGAGAGGCCAGGAGTGTTAAACAAACAGACGGGAAAATCAGCAGTGGGGAAGGCGCACACCCTCCCTAGCAGGGAAGACAAAATACCAAAATGACACATGTCAGGGAATATACAGATACAGAAATGAAACAGAAGCCAGTGACTCTCATGTTTGGGGGGGTAGCCCTAAAATTGTTTCGAGAATTCTGAGTTCAACAGATAGTTACATTTGTATACCAGCTTCTTGTCTGGATTCTTGAAAAATGTGTTTTTCCTTTCTGTTTTGGCTCAAAACTTTAAAAGAAGTTCATGAAAGTTATAAATTCTTTCCTACCAAAAAGATATACAAACTCAATTTCTGCTGTAGTGATTAAAGGAGAGATTGGATTTCCTTCTGGACTCAAACCTCTCTGTCTCTTTTGTACACTATTTTTATTTTTGTACACAGACACACACACACACACACACACACACACACACACACATGACTTGAGAGCCTAAAGTCCCTTTCTTTCATTTCTGTTTTTCTTAAGCTCACTTGAGATGAGCGAAAATCACTATAATCCTGACTCTTGAATTTAGGAGCTTATGTGAAATGGTCCATAAACTCATTCTAAGAAAAAGTAACTTACTGCTGTTTCTGTATTACTGTGGAATTAACCCCTTTCTCAAAATCTTTGTTAGATTATCTTTCTCGGGTCAGAAGCACAACCTGAATTTTATAGATCTGGGGAAAAATCATAGTCATTGACTCACTTTGCATTGTGAGTTAGTACCACGTATTGAGTTGGAACTGAGGCGCTGGAGTCAGGCGGAACTGTACTTAAACCCTAGCTCTTTGACCTTGAATGCACCACCAGACCTCTGTGGGACTTAGTTTCATCGTAAAATGAGTACAAGGATAGTATGTATGTCACGAAGCTCTGGTGAGGATTAAAGGAGACATGTTTGTAAAGCATTTAACATGGCGCCCAGCACATAGTCAGCAGCCAAAAGGAATAAGCCATTCTTATTTTTACTATTATTTTATTCAACTTTATATGAACAGCATCTGCCACAGTGATTGACACAGAATACATGCTCAAGAAATACTTACTAAATGAGTGACTGGGACAAGTCTAGCACTTTATTCTTCCTGTGCCCAGTAGTTGGCCTTACTATAGTTTATGTCATTATACGGTGGAATTCACAACAGACCTGCCACCCTTGAGTCCTTCTGTGACCAAGAGAATACTTCTGAAGACATGACACTAAAAATTCTAGCATATCCAGCTGTTATCTTGTTAAGAGACTACCTGTCGACCACACATTTACTCCGGAGTTTCTCTTCAGGATAAATCAAAACACTTCCACTCAGAGCTCCTGACCTGGCTCAGCGGTAAGGAGCCCGACTAATGTCCATGAAGATGCAGGTTTGATCCCTCACCTCATTCAGTGGGTTAAGGATCCAGTGTTGTCATGAACTGCAGTGTAGGTAGCAGATGTGGCTCGGATCTGGCATTGCTGTGACTGTGGTGTAGGCCAGAAGCTGCAGCTCCAATTTGACCCCTAGCTTGGGAACCTCCATGTGCCACGAGTGCGGCCCTAAAAAAGACCAAAAAAAAAAAAAAATGCTTCCACTCAGCAAACATACTCACTAAAATCTTCATTACAGAGAGGTTTTGCAGTCTATCTAAGTAGATCCTTTCCAAGGATCAGTGCAGTTCTTTGGAAGTCAAAAGTCAAACTAACTTATAATTGACCTAAGAGATAAAAATAGCCTACTTAGAATCACTTGCTCTTTTTCCCCCCTTTTTACAAATATACCTATACCTGTATCCATCGAGAGGCAGATGTAGATTTTTGAGATGAACTTCCATTATTCCATAGATTCCATGTTTTTCTCAGCAGATTTCCCACTACCCCTCAGTATATGACCAAAAGTTTTCATATCAGGATTCACAGGTTAAACAGGCGTTTGTTTACAAAGGTGCTTCATTGCTTTCGTGTTCTCTCTCACAGGACTTCCCTCCTCTGCCTTGTTGGGCAGATAGAATCTTATGATTATGTCAACTTGCCAAATAATTGAGATTCTTTTCAGTAATATAGGACCCAAATCAAAAACATTCCTGGAGACTAGTACACTTGCAAATGTTATTGCTTATACAGATGTGTGTGGAATGGAATAAAATGTTAGGTATGACAACAACAGATTGTAGAAATATGAGGCTGCCTTCAGGCACATGAATATATACATGAGGATAGAAATGTTTTTGGTGGGAATTATGACTAAAGATGTGGGATCTTTTGAAACAATGTTTAGGAACAGAGGATTCCGAGTTAAAAGCAAGGGAACCAGTCAGTAAATATTACTTGATGTGCTGGTCACAGAGAATAGAGCCGTGAATGAGACACACACAGTCCTGCCCAGGCTTAAATAGCCAGATGCAAAAGAAGGACATTAAGGAAACAAATAATTCAGGGCGGCACGGTGCTTTGACAAAGTTCAGGGTCTTGTTGAATTGACGGTAAGGGCAGATGGAAGAGGAGAGGAATTTCACCTGGTCTGGGAGGTTAAAGGAAGATTGCTCTCTCAAGGAAGTAATCTTCAGAATAAGACTTAAAGCTTGGCTAGGGAATTTGGTCTGTCCATGCAAAGGGAACAGACAGCGTGAGCAAAGGTCCATGTGGAGTTGGGAGAAACTCAGTGTGTTACATTCCTAGGGCCGCCAAGACAAAATACCATGAACTGGGTGGCGTAAACAGTGGAAAGTTATCAACTTACAACTCCGGAGCTCAGGGGGTTGGTAGTACTTGTTCTTTCTGAGATCTGAGAGGAAGAATCTGTTTCATGCTTCGCCCTTAGCTTCTGGTGATTTGCTGGCCATCTCTAGTGTTCTTTGGCTTGTGGAAATATCACTCTCATTTCTGCATCCATCTTTACATGGTGTCCTCCTTGTATCTACATCCAACTTGTCCCGTTTCGTAAGAACGCCAGTCATATCTGATCTGGGGCCACCGTCCTCCAGAATGACCTCATCTTATCTAATTACCTCTACAATGACCCTATTTCCAACAGGTCACATTCGGAGTTATAACTACAACATATGACATTTACAGGGGACACAGTTTAACTCAGAGCACCACATACGCCCATCCTGGATTGAAGAGAAGAGATTGTGGTTTAGTGTAAGTTGAGAAAGACAACTAGGGTCCAGGCACACAACACATTTTTAGGTCAGGTTAGGATTTCGTGTATTTTTCAAATGGCTGTAGTAAACCATTTATGGTGTTTTAAGCATGGGAATGAAATGATCAGATGTGTGTTTTTAAATGATTGCTCCAGCTTAATAAGTGGGTAGAAGACTATATTGCATCTCTCTACTCCTCTTTTTCAGCATTTCTTTAGTCCTTTCTTTAGATAAACTTCTCTCTGCTCCAAAGCCTTGAATGCCATGACGCTAGTTTTTAGATGCCCAGATCATTTCCCTGTGTAAAAGATTATTTTCTCTGGGGAAACTGTCTATACTTTTGAATTGACCTGTTATCTATAATGTGTTCTTTTCCTTTAGACATCAACAAAGTACAAAGTTTAAATCTGCACCAAAAACTTGTCAAATAACTTGATCTTTTCAGATCATTGAGACTTCATTTTAAAGTTCATATGAAAATAGTGCTAATAACAATATTTAACAATGAATACAAAGACAATTTCAGTTTCTGTACAGGTGTAAAAGCACCCCCCCCAAGGTTCATAGCAGCATCGTGTGCAGTTGCCAAGACAAGGAAATAACCTCAGTGTCTATCAGAGAAGATATGGCGTATCTTACAAATATGATGAAATACTATTCTGCCATATAAAAGAATAGAATTTTGCCATTTGCAGCAACGTGGATGGACTTGGAAGGTGATATGCTAAGTGAAATAAATCAGACAGAGAAAGAAAAACACTGTATGTTGCCACTTACATATGGAATCTAAAAAATACAACAAACTAGTGAATATGACAAAAAAAAGCAGGCAATGATATGGAGAACAAACTGGTGGTTACCAGTGGTGGGAAGAGAGCAATATAAGGGTGGAGGAATGGGAGATACAAACTACTGGGTGCAAGATAGGCTCGAGGAGTTATTATATAACAGGGAGAATATAGTCAATATTTTGTAATAACTGTAAATGAAAAGGAAATTTAAAACTTGTATGGGAGTTCTTGCTGTGGCTCAGCGGGTTAAGGACCCAGCATAGTGTCCATGCGGATGCGGGTTCAATCCCTGGCCTCGTGCATTGGGTTAAGGATCTGGTGCTGCCAGTAGGTTGCAGACGCAGCTCAGATCCTGCATTGCTATGGCTGTGGTGTAGGCTGGCATCTGTAGCTCCCATTTGACCCCCTAGCTTGGGAACTGCCATATGCTGTGGGTGTGGCCATAAAAAAAATTCAATTGTATAAAAATCAAAAAAGCACAGCCTACATCTACATAAAAAATAAACAAACAAATAAATAGAGCTAGTTCAGAGGAGTTTCCAGAAAAGCTCTCCAGGTCGTCCCATAGTTGGATAGACTCCTCCCAATTGTGTGTGTGTGTGTGTGTGTGTGTGTGTGTGTGTGTGTAAAACTGAGTATTTAAGTCTGGGTTTTTAGAAAAGCCATGAGAGCATTCTTGAAGTTTCTTTTTGGTCAATAACTTGCGTAAACAAAAGGGAGTCTGATTCCAGTGACTTTCCCAGAGCTCTTTCTGGCTCCCAAACGTAAGCTGCAGGATTTCAAGGATTCAAACCCTACATCATCTGCGAGCGCTCCCTGGCTGCCTTGTGCTGATAGGCAGAAAACTACTTTTAGGGATCTAATCTTCTCATAGGATTATGCCTGTGGATAATAAAACTGTACTAAATGCCCGTGGGAATGTAAAGAGAGCCTTTGTAGTGAAGGTAATCTATTGTCATACTGCATGGCAGTAAACTGGAAGAACATTGAAAGTGATTAACGGAGCAATTAGAAGATACAGTGAAGGGAACTCTGAGTCTGAGTTGCTAAGAATAAACAAGAGACCTTCATTTAAAAACTCATCTTAAGCTTGAACATGTGCTTCTGTGATCATCATTGGCAGGATAGCAAGGTTTATTCTCCCCTTTGTTTTAGTCCTCAAGAAAAAGCCCGTTCCTTCTGTTAGGTCTCTTCCATTCAGAACTGGAACAGACTTCTGCTATTATTTGTTCAGGAACTTTGCGTTACTCAGGGTCTGGGCTAAGCCAGCGTAACGAAGAGAACCCAAACTAAAGCAGCTTAAAAAAGAGAACTTTTTTTCTCCTCTCTCACGTGAGAGAGCAGAGGGCAGTGGTGCAGGGCTGGTGGGACTTCTCTGCCCAGTGACGCGGCTTTGGGACCGAGGCTGGCGTGGAGGCTCTGCCGTCCTCAGCCACTGGGTCTAAGGTGGTGGCTCCAGTCGGTGGCATTTCTCAGCCCATGGGAGAAGGAAGAGTCCAGGCCAAGTGGCTTTATCCCTAAGGGATACCACAAAAATTGCAAAATCACTGTGGCTGTTTGTTGCATGACGACTCCTAGCTGAAAGGAAGCCTAGAAATCCAGTCTCTTACTGGGCACCCTTGTGCCTGGATAGAGCGTGGAGGAATTTATTAGTAAAAAGGATATGGAGGCAGCTCATGGTTTGTATCATACTTTGATCCTCTGATGGGGGTATTAAGTCTCAGAGAGGGGACATGCCTAGCCAAAACTCCGATGGCTGCTGAAACGCAGATTTCCAGACTCCGGGTAGGGGCAAACTTTACTGAGCGTCCCTGGGAATTGTCCCATTTCCTGTTACCTGCTTGCTGCTGGCAGTAAAAAGAGCCGTGGGCAGAGGTCAAGAGTCTGCCGCTTGGTTTTCGGGGCTTTCTAGGAACTAATTAATTTTATGTATCGGTCCCCAAATTAAAAATTTTATGCATTTGCTAATTTTGTTTGTCAGAATAAAAAGATAACGGTAAGCTTCTCTTGGCTTACTTTGGAAGAGGTTCAGCTGTACCACAGCGCTGCTCTCAACCCAAAATTCATATCGAAGCCTCTTTGCTCCTTTCACAAATTTTCAAATTAAAATATCCAGCGTTCTGGGGAAGCCTGCCACTACTTATCCTAGTTAACTTTTCTACATCATTGTCTTTCATTCTGAGATTCTTAAACTATTTGCTCAGATACGCCAAGCAGCACATAAGATGACTTGGAATACAATCGTTCTATTTCTGTGGACAGAAATCTTTAAGTCCTTTTTTCGGTAGGAATCTTCCCCACCACTTCCTTAAGAGAAACATGGCTCAAGCATGTTCAGGCAAGTACTGGGTATGAGGTTTTGTAAGTGTGGAAACAAACATATTTCCTTCTTTTTTTTTTTTAATGTCAGTATTAAAACTAGTACTTGTCAAGAAGACCTAATTTGTCCCTGTTTTAGTTTTAGGATCATATGGCCTTTGAGTGAATTTTTGACTAAACTTAAAAAACCTGGGGTGGTACTTCTGGCTCGCTGGAGCTGTAGACGGCAGTAAGGGTTTAGTATTCTGTTTTCTCTTGCTCGGTTCTGGACAAGATTGCTTCCCCTTTTCAGCATAGCAACAGTCTTGCTCCACGGAGGATACGGGTCTCACTGGAGAAAACCCCGGGGTTATATTTTTCAGAGATGGAGATGGTTCAATAATAGACGTATCCTTAAACCAACTCTTCAAGAAGTTTGTGACTAATTATCAGGTGTTTCAAAGGCCCTCAGGAAAATAAGTATTAGGATAGCATTTGTTTCTTTAGGTATAGTGAAGGTGGTTTTTCTTGTCCTTTTCTTAAAATTCTTAAATTTACTTGTTAGATCTTGCCGAGTCTAAGAATAACGTCCAGTGGGGAAGTGAGAACGGTGGTCAAAATAGTGCTCTTGTTATTTAATCCCTGCATTAAAACGTTTGGAGTTTAATTTTTCTTTTCTTTCTTGTTAATTTAAGAGAACTTCAATGCAAGTGGAAAAAGGAAAAAAAGAACTTTGTCCTGTACCTCTCCCGCCCCTCCCCCTAAAACAAACTTGAAATTTCTACTCTCTCTTCCCTCATCCACACTCTCGTTTTATACGCTCCTTTATTCAGACCGGGACACATCATGGGGTTTGGCTCTATTTCCATAGCAACCACATACAAACCCACCGGGGAGACAGGGGACTGGTCAACTGGAAAGTTTCTGCTTTTTGTTGTTACCCAGGAGCTGTGACCAAACTCTGCCTGTGTTTTTAACCTCTGCTCCATAGCTTCTCCTGTTTGCTCTGACCCCTTTTATGCTCTGAACTGACTTTGGACCCTTGCAAGCCTTTGAGAGTCAATACGTGCTTTCACTGCCTACAGCTCACGGGTCCAGATCCACCTTGACCCACAGGTCCTGAGCCCCTTCCTGAGTCGGACCGACTTCTAGATCTTCTCCCCATCCGAGGCTCTTGGCCTTGTCTCAGCTATCCGTGTGATCTTCTGGACGTGACCGGTATTATTTCTTCTTTAAAAGGTTATGAGCAAGCAGCTCTGCTGTGTCAGAAATTTCAAAAGGTTAGAGGGTATAGAATAACACTTCTAGTTCCAATGAAAGCTTAACAATAAAATTAAATCAACACACTTAATTGTGTGCCAGTGTTTATGGTGCTAGCAATAACATTTTAATATTAAGCTATTCCTTTAAATGAAAAGAATAATATTTCTATACAGCTAAGGTAAATAAGACAACCTGCAAAATAGTTCCGAGATAAGAAAATACAAGTCTGTTACTTTAGGCTTCCTCTTCTCTTGATCAGTTTCTTCTTCCCTAAATACCAAGGTATTTTTTTTTTTTACAGATAGTTCCTGCCCGTATTCAAGCATTTACCTTGAAAACCTCTCTAGACAAGACAAGAAATCATTATCTGTCCTAAATTTCCAAAAGCTGGGAAGGGTAAACAAGTTGGCCAAAGATTAAAGCATTGAATTTGAATTGTGCTGAGTTTAGTGTTTAGAGAAAGAAAGGGAGAGGGAGAGAGAAGTCCTCTTAGAGGAATCCACTCAGATGATTAGAAAGCTTAAAACAGGCAGCTGATAATGAAGAAGGAAAGGAAATAGCCTGACTGTTGGAACATTTTGGTTTCATTCAAATCTGTTTTCAAAAGCAGCGTTTTTAATTTTTTATTATAATTCCAAATTATTATAAAAGGATCAGAAAATACAGAAGCAAAAAGAAAAAAATGTCAGGTAGAGACCACTGCTGTTGTGGGGGAGTTTTAACCTTAAGTAAGAAGTGACCGAAGGGGGAGGTGATATTCCACAGGGAAATCAAGAGGCAGTTCAAAGCAGCAGAGCCCCCCAAATAGCCACATTTTCACAACATTGTAATATCTTTTAATCAGATTGCTTTCCTCAAACCAGCTTTAAAAATGGCAGTGTGGAGACAGTTTTGGTACATGTACAGAGCACAGGATTAGGAGTTTTTATGGAGAGAACCATGCATGTTACAAAGAGGGGGAGCCCAGAGCTCGAAAGCAGTGAAACCAAATTTACTCTGCTTGGAAATATTGCTTATTACTGTCAGCCTTGCTCAGTTGCCTCTTAGACACTCAGACACTTAACTCTTTTCAAGTCAGTTCTTAGACTTCCTAGTCTTCTTAGTACTCCAATCCACCCACCTAGCTCTCCCGCAGGCTTAGCTCTCACAGGAATGATAATAATAATGTTTATACAGCACACTACAGCTTGTAAATGGTTTCATATACATCATCCCATTTAATATTTATATTGGTATTCCTTCAACTAAGATTAAATGATCACCAGCTAACTTTCAAAGTGAACAGAACAAATCTAATGAATTAGGTGTTACAATCCTCCTTTTAACATAGGGAAATTGTGCTTAGGAAGTGTGGGAAACTTTCTGCAGAGGACACAGCTTTTATTGAAATCCAGGATTCAGCTCTAGGACCACCTACCTACTTTAAATATTATGCTTTTTTTTCTGTGGTACCTTGAATATAGGACAAAAGGGTCAGGGAGTCTGAGTTTCTGTGACCTAGATCTTTAGTGTTCTATCAAAAGAATTTGTTTCAGATGGAATTTTAAGCCCCAAAGTTTTTGTGAACCTTTTTTAGTGGATATCATGTACTTGACTCATTTTCATGTAAATATGGTGATAAACAAATAGTGAAAGATTTCTTTTGTTCAGAACACTATCTTGCTGCATAAAATCCAAGGTGCTTTGCTAATATTTACAGTCAAATATAGTAAATCCTCCAACAAACAGCACACTTTAATTCATTTTCAAAATTTTTGAATATACTATATGTAAATTTCATTAGAGTAAAGCTTTTGTGTGTTTTCTTCAGGGCTATATTCCCAGTATCTAGAATAGTGACCCATACTACATGTTTAACAAATATTTGTTAAATGAATGAAAGCACCTTGCTTTTTGTTAGCATGGAGGTAAAAATAATTTAAAGTGCTTTGTACACATTATTCATTCAACAAGTTAAGCCTTGGCCAGGCACTGTATTGGGAACTGAGGATAAAAGATTATGTCCTGGTCAAATGATTCTATACTGCTTTTAACTTGCAGGTGATAGAAATCCAATGCATTTGCTTAATCAAAAAGAAAAGTAAAATAAATTGGCTCAGATAACTGGAAGTTTTGAGAGAAACGTGGCTTCAGGCATTGCTTACCTAGGGAGTTCATGTGCTACAAGAGATATCTGCTTCCTCTTCATTTCTGCTCTCTTCATGTCAGCTATTTTTTTTCCCCCAAGATAGGCTATCTTTAAAAGACAGCAAGGAAGGAAAACAATATATCCCTGGCATATCTTTAGCTAGTGGTTGCAGACTATTTCTAGAGAGTTGTTGTAATGTAGTTGAAAGATGGTTATGATCTAAGCTAGGGTAATATCAATGGGAATGATAAAAGTAAACTAATTTGAACAATATTTACAGAGTAGAACCGATTAGTAGAGAGGAAGAGAGACAATGAAGAAAGGGTGAAGAAGACTCCTGATTTCCTGAAAATATGAATAGACCAAAGAGCAAGTACTGAAATTGAAAATGTGATTAAAAACCTTCCGGAAAACAAAAGTTCAGGACTGATGTTTATACAGGTGAATTCTATCAAACATTCAGAGAGAAGAGTTAACACCTATTCTTCTGAAACTCTTCCAAAAAAATAGTACAGGAAGGAACGCTCCCAAGCTCCTTCTATGAGGCCACTGTCACCCAGATACCCAAACAAGACAAGGATGCCACAAAAAAGAAAAAATACAGGCCAATATCACTGATGAACATAGATGCAAAAATCCTCAACAAAACATTAGCAAACTGAATACAAATATATATTAAAAGGATCATACACCATGATCAAGTGGGATTTATCCCAGGGACGCAAGGATTTTTCATTATCCACAAATCAATCAGTGTGATACACCACATTAACAAACTGAAGAATAAAAACCATATGATCCTCTCAGTAAAGGCAGAAAAAAACTTTTAACAAAATTCAGTACCTGTTTCTGATAAAAACCCCAGGAAGTGGGCATAGAGGGAACCACCTCAATAAAAATCACATATGACAAACCCACAGCTAACATCATTCTCAATGGTGAAAAATTAAAAACATTTCCACTAAGACCACGAACAAGACAAGAATGTCAACTTTTACTACTACATTGTTTTGAAAGTCCTAGCAATGGCAGTCAGAGAAGAATCCAAATTCCTTTTGGAAAAGAAGAAGTAAAACTATCACTGTTTGCAGATGACATAATACTATACTTGGAAACCCCTAAAGATACTACCAGAAAACTCTTAGAACTCATCGATGAATTCAGGAAAGATGCAGGATACAAAATTGATACACAGAAATAAATTGCATTTCTATATGTTAAAAATAAGAGATCGGAAAGAGAAATCAGAGGAACCATCCCATTTACCACTGCATCAAAAATAATAAAATACTTAGGAATAAACCTACCTAAAAGAGGCAAAAGAACTATACTCTGAAAACTGTAAGACACTGATGAAAGATGACACAAACAGATGGAAAGATATACCATGCTCTTGGATTAGAAGAATCAATATTGCCAAAATGACTATACTACCCGAGGCAATCTACAGATTCAGTGCAGTCCCTTTCAAATTATCATGGGCATTCTTCACAGAACTAGAACAGAATATTTAAAAAATTTTTGGAAACACAAAGGACCCTGAATAGCCAAAGCAATATTGAAAAAGAAAACTGGAAATGGAGGAATCAGGCTCCCTGACTTCAGACTATACTGCAAAGCTACAGTTATCAAAACAATACGGTACTGGCACAAAAACAGAAATATAGATCAATGGAACAGGATAGAAAGCCCAGAAATAAACCCAAGCACCTATGGTCAACTAGTCTATGACAAAGGAGGCAAGAACATGTAGTGGAAGAAAGATAGTCTCTTCAATAAATGGTGCTGGGAAAGCTGGAAAGCTACATGTAAAAGAATGAAATTAGAACACTAGCACCATACACAAAAATAAACTCGAAATGCATTAAAGACCTAAATATAAGGCCAGATACTATAAAACTCCTAGAGAAAAACATAGGTAGAATACTCTTTGACATAAATCACAGCAACTTCTTGTTTCTACCTCTAAAAGAGGGTCAATGAAAACAAAAACAAACCAATGAGACCTAGTTAAGCTCAAAAGCTTTTGCACAGCAAAGGAAGCCATTAAAAAAACAAAAAGAGAGCCCACAGAATGCAAGAAAACCTTTGCAAATGATGCAACAAACACAAGCATAATCTCCAAAATATGTAAACAACTCATATAATTCAACAATAAAAAACAAACAACACAATTGAAAAGTGGGAAAAAGACCTAAACAGACATTTCTCTGAAGAAGACATATGGATGGCCAACAGGCACATGAAAAAATGCTCAGCATCACTAATTATTACAGAAATGCAAATCAAAACTACAATGAGGGACCACATCACACCAATCAGAATGGCCATCATTAGCAAGTCAACAAATAACGGATGCTGAAAAGGGTGTAGAGAAAAGGATAACCTCCTACACTGTTGGTGGGAATGTAAATTGGTACAACCGCTATGGAAAATAGTATGGAGGTACTTCAGAAAACTAAATATAGAACTACCATATGACCCAGCAATCCCACTCTTGGGCGTATATCCAGTCAAAACATTCATTCAAAAAGATACATGCACCCCTATGTTCATCACAGTGCTAGGCACAAACAAGACATGGAAACAACCTAAATGTTCATCAATAGATGAGTGGGTTAAGAAGAAGTGGTACATATATACAATGGAATACTACTCAGCCAGAAAAAAGGACAAAATAATGCCATTTGCAGCAACATGAATGGAACTAGAGACCCTCATTCTAAGTGAAGTAAGTCAGAAAGAGAAAGACAAGTACCATATGATACCACTTATATCCAGAATCTAAAATATGGCACAGATGATCCTAGCCACAAAACAGAAACAGATCACGGACATGGGGAGCAGACTTGTGGTTCCCAGAGTGGGAGAGAGTCGGGGAGGGAGTGGGATGGATGGGGAATTTGGTGTTAGTGGATACAAGCTGTAACATTTGGAATGGATGGGCAATGGGCTCCTACTGTACAGCACAGGGAACTGTTTGTGATTGGGTCACTTTGCTGTACAACAGAAATTGAAGAAATATAAATCAACCATACTTTAATACAAAAATTTTAAAAAATTAAAAAGAGAGAGAGAGAGAGAGAGAGATCGGAGAGACAGGAAAGGGGGTAAAACAGAGTAAGTCTAAAGCCTTGAGAAGGTGAGAGGAGATGGATCCACAGCATAAGCAGAGGGATTTGTCACTGATAGGAGGAGCAATACATTTTTCACTCTAACAGGAGGCAAGGAGAAAAAGGATGCGTGCAAATAGAGGTGGGATTATTTCAGCTTGATGATTGCAAATTGAGAGGCTTTGTCATTGAAGCAACTATATGTCCTAGTTTGTCTGGGAAAAATCTTAGAAACCTATTGTCCTGGTGTAGTTACAGGAGTATCCCCTCTTATTCTCAAAACTGTCTCAGTCTGGAAGAGAAATTACGTAGTCACTTACTTAGAATGGCTTCTTCTTTTCTCAGTGACATTGGAGGTCATGTGTAGGCACAAGTTTGAGGAGAATAAAAGGTGTGAAACTGTAGTTATGGAGAATGGGAGAGCAAACAGATCAGAGCAGAAAATATCGTAAGAAACAGAAACAGATCAGAGACATGGAGAGCAGACCTGTGGTTGCCAAGGGGGAGGGAAGAAGGAATGGGATGGACTGCATGTTTGGGGCTGGTAGATGCAAACTATTACATTTAGAATGGATAAGCCATGGGGTCATACTGGGAACAATATCTAATCTCTTAGGTTAGAACATGAAAGAAGATGGTATGAAAAAAAAAAAGGAATGTTTACATACATGTATGACTGGGTCACTTTGCCGTACAGCAGAAATTGAAGGAACATTGTAAATCAACTATACTTTCATTAAAATTTTTAAAAAAAATCAAAACAAAAAAGAGAAAAGGCAGTAAGGTATTGCAGGGCCAACTGAAGTGAGACTTTGATTTTCTATAAGCTTGACTGTATGTCTGTCACTGGAGCTGTATTAATGTGCCTATTTACAGATGAGAAAACTGACTCAGAAATGCTATAGAATTGGGTTGTGATGATCGTTGTACACCCATAAATGTAATAAAATCCAGTGAGTAAAAAAAAAAAAAAACTGGGGTCACTGAATTTACCCACAGAAACATGGCAATAAGAGGTAGAGCTTGGATTTGAACCCAAACGCTTTTGATTCTGAAATCTCTATGCTTAACTACTACCTTCTGGGATTTTAGGTGGTATGCAATGCTACCTGTGCTCATGTCATAACTTTTGTGACTTTTCTTCGTTTATGATATAGAGTTGCTATTGCTTTTGTTGTACACGTGTGTGTGCTTTATGTTCCAAATCTGTAAATTACCCTTTGGAGAATAACCCTCCCACACCATGCATAAATTTGGAAACAAATGAAGACCTTAGCTTATAATTATTGCTTTGTGCTCTCAACTGAAATGTCATGACACACTGGTACGGCCCACTGGTTGTGATGAAAGATCACTAGTGATATGTTGCTAATAACAATCATTATAAGAAAGTTTGCATACGAGTTATTCAAAAAATAAAACACTGGAGGATATCAAAGCCACCTTGTATGTGCATGGTGGGCAGGGGAAAAGTACGACCTCTGTGATTCCATAAACAGAGACACGTTTTCTCCTTCTTACCTTTTCTTTCTAGTAAGTTGGGAAACACTTTTCACTTTTCCCTTTTCCAGGTGGCTGCATATGTGCTGGGTGGGAGGAAGGCAGGGGAAGGGAACTGATCCAGGTTCTTTAAGTGTTTAAGGAAAAAAACCCTGGAACTTCAAAGCTTTCATTGGCATTTTGTGTTTGCTAAAGATGAATTCCCTTTCACATTAGAGATAAAAGGAGTTTTGGTTTTTGGACTAAACATTTGCATGAACTTTCAGTTATGCAAAAGTAAACTAAAATCCTATTCTAGAATGCTGGATTTGGAATGAGAGAAATCCAGCTGCTCCACAAAGCAATGTAAATGACTACGTTTTCCGTGGTCGTGACAGCATTTCTGAGAGGTTACTATGGGGTTAACTGGTTTGATTTCTCCTGGACAAGTAGAACAAAGTAAAGATGGGGTTTTCACAGTAGGACTAGTGGATGAGTCTTTAGACTTTCATTGAGAGCCGAGGAATAATTAATGGATTTTAGGAGTAGGATTTCAACCTTTTTTGCAGTGTAATTACCTTATGTTTCCATAGCCTTTTCATTTATTCCGCAGGCCTTTACTGAACACACACTATGTGTCAGGTAATATTCTAGGTACTTAAGCTACCTCAGAGACACAAAAAGATCCCTGAATGAGTGTAACTTATAAGGGAATTCCTTCAGTGAAGCCTTTTGAGGAATAAAGCCTTGCGAGAGCTGTGTTTTGGAGAAAAGAAAGTCGTGTCTGGTTTTGGAGTGAGGCAGAGCAGAGACAAATTTGCTAGCATGGGGAGTGATTACGAGTGAGATGGCAGAGGCGGAGGAAAATGGCAGGGAAGCCTGGTATAGCCACAACGAGGAGAATGTAAGATTTATTTGCAAATTCTCAGGTCTTGGAAAGGGGCTTGGGCTTCATGTAGTCACACATAGTGGAGACCCAGATGGTGATTATCTGGGTATTAAAAGGATGGAGAATCCAAGAAGTTTTCTGTTATACCTATAACAACATGAATTGAATTCTCAAACTCAACTATATTACCTGGCGTGGGAGAAAAAGAAGTGGTACCAGAAATACCTTATAAGGAATTGAACTTAAATCTTAGTTATGTCCAATGTGCTTATGAATGCCATCGTCTTTCATGAATGCCCACTGCGGAAGAAAGGTTGAGAATTGGGACATCTATCTCCAGGAATACTCATACTAAAATGGAACAGAAGTGACTTGTCAATATGGTTTATTAGAGGTAGTACAGACATCCTCTAATTAATGGAATCCTAGATCACATTTATCATTAGGTTTGCCAGATGGAGATATTTTTATTCTCAGCCTGAGGATATTGTCCTTGTAAAATATTTCTTCCACTCAACCTATAAGGTCATAGTTATATGATTAATCAAATGATTGTTCTTGAAGAACACAAATTATGTAAGAATAATTTTGGTTATTATGGTATTTTCTATTCATTAGTCTATTTTCTTTCCAGAATTTCTCTCTATTAATGAAGTTATATTCATTTTATTCCAGGTACATCAATAAGTAATGCCATTTTTGTGTTCTCTGATTGCATTTATCATGTTAAGATCCACTTCCAAATTCGGTTTAGGCTTATATTTTACAGTATATGATGCACTTGCTTACCATATAGAACACCAAATGGACTTTTAATTCAACCTCATGCTTATGGAATTCTTGACCTGAAAGAGTTATTGACTTTCTGGATGGTATTAATGAGATACAGAGAACTCACAAGAACAATGTAAAAACGTTTCAACATTCAGTCATAAATAAATATTTCCTTCTTTCTATGTGTGAAACCCTTCTTTAGCTTAAGCTTTGTCTTTAACATCTCAATATCTTTTTAAATTCCCCATCAGATTCTTAAAATTCATCAGGTAGTAATGTCTGCTATGCCAGGTACAGTGATGACTCCTTCCCCCCAAATATATCTACATTCTAATCCGCAGAACCTGTGAATATAAGTTACATAGCAAAGAGGAATTAAGGTTGCTAAACTGCTGGATTTAAAGTAAGGAAATTATCCTGGATTACTTGGTTGGCCCAATAAAATCACAAGGGTCCTTGAAAAGGGAAGAAGGAAGCAGAAGATGAGTTAGAGGGACATAGAATTACAGACAAAAGCCGCAGGGAGATGCAATGTGACCAGCTTTGAAGATGCAGGAAGAGGGCCATGGACCAAGGAATGTGAGTGACCTCTAAAAGCTGGAAAGGGCAAGGAGAAGAATTCTCCTCTGGAGCTTTCAGAAAGGAAGGCAGTCATGTCAACACCTTGATATTAGGTTCTTATCTCCACAATGGTGAGATTACACCCTGAGTCATTTTAAGCCACTAAATTTTTGCTAATTTGTTAGAACAGCAATGGAAAACCAATATATATGCTATTTCTAAGATTACTATATTCTTATTTTGGATACCTCATCTTTTTTGTACCCTTTCTGCTTCTTTAATTACATGAGAGACCTAGATAAGTCTGAGTAGATAAATTTTGGAGAATTAACATCTTTACTATATTGGGTCTTCCATTTAGGGAACATGGTATGTCTCTAATTTTTTTTTTTAAGGTCCGCTTTGCTTTCTTTAATTAGTATTTGTAGTTTCAGCATACAGATTCTGTATCTCTTTTGTTAGACTTCTAGCTTGTATTTTATTTTTTTACTCATTGTAAGTCATATTTTTAAAAAATCCTTTCCAATTGTTTATTGCTGGTGTATATTGATAGATGATTGGTATTTGTCCGCTGACTATGTATACTGCAACTTTGCTAAGGTCACTTATCAGTACTAGGAGCTTTTCTCTCCCCCTTTTGATAGGTTACTAGAGATTTTCTATATGGACAATCACATCATCTGTAAATACAAAAATTTTTATTTTTTCCTTTCCAATCTGCATACATTCTATTCCTTCTTCTTGAGTTGTTGCATTTTCTAGGATTTCCAGTATGATAAAGAATAGGATTGGTGAGAGTCATATCTTTGCCTGGTTTCCATTTTATGGAAAACAGTCAATTTTTTACAGTTAAATATGATGTTAGTAGTATTATGTTGAAGAAGTTGCCTTCTCATATTTTGTCAAATGTTTTTTCTGTATCAATTAATACAATTTCCTGATGTTTTTATTGGTTGGAAAAAATTTTTTTTGCACTTCCATGTTTAATAAGCCATACCTACCTTGGTTGAAGTTGATATTGAGCCCGCCTTGTTCTCTTGGGGTAAACACTATTAGCTGTGATATATTATTCTTTTTATATATTGCTGAATTTCATTTGCTAACATTTTATTAAGGATTTTTGCATCTACATTCATAAAGATTATTGGTTTGTAGTTTTCTTTTTCTTTTTTTTTTTTTTTTTTTTTTTTTTTTTTTTGACCATGCCCATAGCACGTGGAATTTCAGGGAACCAAACCCCTGCAGTGACAATGCCTTAACCTGCTATGCCACAAGAGAACTCCTGTAGTTTTCTTTTCTTGTATTGTAGCCTTCTGGTTTTGGTATGGGAGTAATGCTGGCTTCAAAATCAGTTGGAAAGTATTCCTTAATCTTCTAATTTTTGGACAAGATTGTATAGAATTTGTGTTATTCTTTCAATGTTTTGGTAAAATTCACTAGTGAAACAATCCGGGCTAGGCAGGTTTTGTTTGGAATGTTTATATCTAGAAATTTAACTTCCTTGATACTTATGATATTATTCCAGTTTCTGTTTCATCTTGGATGATTTTAGATAGTTTGTGACTTCTGAGCAGAATTTTTCATCTATGTTGTCAACTTTATGTGCCTAGATCTCTGCATAGTGTTCCCTAATTTTCCTTTCGTTGTCTGCAAAGCCTGTTATGACATCTCCTCCTTTATTCCTGTTTTCATAGTCTCTGCAGTCCTGTTTAGATCTGATCTGTATGTTTATTATTCAGTGGAAAGTCTGAATTCTGGGCAATGATCTAAATCTTAGCTTAGTTCTCAGCGTCCTTCCTGGGCTGACTCGGGTCAGATCCCGGCATGTACATACAGTTGGTGAGTGAGTACAGGAGTTCACAGACAATTTTTAGGGTTATTTTCCTGAGCTCCTTCCTCTCTATGAGTTCCCTATTTCTTTCCAGTTCCCCGAGGCTCCCCTTTTCAGTCCTGCTGCCAGAAAGCTGGAGGTTGATTTATTCTGCTCTGCCAGGCATTTTTCACGACTCTACCCGTGTTTGTGGCGTGGTGATTGAAAGACAGGAAAACAGTGAGGCTTTGTCCTACTCTCTTAAGTCTTAGGCCCACCGCCCTTCCCAGTAGGGAGGAAATTTCCCCTCCTTCAGAGTTTTAGGTGACCCCTCACCCACTCCTTAAAGCTGATCTAAAGAGTTTTTCTTGGAACTATTTGTCTCCACTGGGGCTTACTTCCAAGTTTTAGGCTGCTTCGAGTTTAGGCCAGGGGAGGCCAGTGGCAGAGAAGGTAAGTGTGCTTATTTCAGCAGTACTCCAGTCTTGGCCTCCTTCCTCCTGCACCTGTTCTGAGTCTTCAGATCCTTGCCCAGCACAACCCGTCTAGGTTCTTAGCTACATTCAGTGGGAGAGACAGGAGAGAACGTGTTTATTCGATCTCACTCTGAAACAGAACTGAGTAGAACAGTTTTATTAGGTTGGTAATGCACTTTGAGCTGATAAACCTTTGCAACTGGACACTGTTTCCCTATTGGGAGGGTGATGATGATGATGATGAACAGGTCAAATGAAGATCAAGGTTGGGGGTTCGCGTCACGGCTCAGCAGTAAAGAACCCAGCTGGTATCCGTGAGGACTCGGGGTTGATCCTTGGCCTCGCTCAGTGGGTGAAGGTTACAGCATTGCCGTGAGCTGTGGTGTAGACTGCAGATGGGGCTGGGATCCCGCGTTGCTGTGGCTGTGGCATAGGTCAGCAGCTACAGCTCTGATTCAACCCTAGCCTGGGAACCTCCATATGCTGTAGGTGTGGCCCTAAAAATGCAAAAAAAAAAAATCAAGGTTAAGCAGCTTCCTCTTCATAACTTGACCCAGAGCTGCTTCAGCTCCCAAACTTATTATCCTCTGTCTTTTCCCGCCCCCCCCACCGCGCCCCTGCCGGCCTCCTTGAAGGCCACATGTTAAAGATCCGAGTCCTTTTCGGGAATCTTGCACGATAACCACCACACCAGCGGTGCCGACGGTCTGAGTCCTTTCTGGAGTTCCCATCATGGTTCAGCAGAAATGAATCTGACTAGGTACCATGAGGTTGTGGGTTCGACCCCTGGCCTCGCTCAGTGGGTCCAGTGTTGCCATGGGCTGTGGTGTAGGTGGCAGTCGCGGCTCAGATCTGGCGTCGCTGTGGCTGAAGCGTAGGCCAACAGCTGTAGCTCTGATTCAACCCCTAGCCTGGGACCTTCCATATGCTGCAGGTATGGCCCTAAAAAGCGAAAAAAAAAAAAAAAAACCCAAAAACGAAGATTAGAGTCCTTTTCAACTCAGGGGTGCAATTTACCATCAGCCTCAGTGTCACAGGAGAGCATCATAGAATTCTACCCACATTGCCCTATTTTTCCTGTCACCGGTGGTTTCACTGGTCACATCTGCTAATTTTGTCATTTTCTTGTGACATCTGTAGTAAACTTACATGCTATTGCATATAAGATTGAATAAAGAATAAGGATCTTTAATTTTTTTTAAAGCTTGACTACAAACTATTTTTTAAAAAATTGCATTGTTAACCAATTCTGGAGCCTACTGAAATGGTGAGAGTTCACACCGCTCTAAAATACACAGAATGATGATTACATATAATTTGCTGGAATCCTCCTTGTGTTTATGTCACCAGTAAATCTCTTGTAAGCAGTTTAGTTGTTCACACACTGAAAGGTATGTGGATTAGGGAGAGTAAAAGACCTTGTGGGAATTTATAAAAACCGGGAACGTTGGCTGGCCCTGTTGAATCCAATTTTCTCTTCTTCACGATCAGCTTAGAATCGGAATATTACGGCTGAAATGGACTATTCTTGCTGAAATCGGACAGTTTAAAAATATGGGGAAAAAATCAGTTAAATGGCTTGCTTCAGGTGACACAGCTAGTGGATGCCCAGACCAGGCGGAGGGTACAGGTCTTCCGACTTCCAGCCAATTGCACTATGTTTATGAAGCGGTTCTAAAGAACTCACCATTAGCGGGAGACGGTATTTGGGGTGCCACAGGCCACCAACAGTAATAAGTATGCAGCATAATGTCCTTTTGGAAAAGCCTCTATCTTGGCTTTAGTTCTTGTTTGGATGATTGAATTCTTTCATATACTGACTTGTTTGGAAGCTTATGTGTGAATTCAGCGTAAGGGTAAGGAGAGGGATAAAGGTCAGGGTGCTTGTGATTCTGCACTTTGGTCCCACAGCAAGACATGCTCACGAGCTTTTGCTTTCGGCGGACACTCGGTGCACCATCCCCAACAACAGTAATGAAAGCAAACGTTCACAAAGAGCACCTGTGGGCCAAGCACCCGGCTGGTCTCTGGAGATAAAGCAGGTAAGGCAGATCCATCTCTGCCTCAGTGAGTTCAGGCACTGCGGTCTGCTTCTGCAACGTTTTTCTTGAGCTAAAAAATATAGCTGGAGGCCCGTCTTTTTTTCCTCTTTCCCTGCTCTTATACTTTAGATTCATTACTCTTTCTAAATGTGAAATATGCGTTTAAGAACTATCTAATCTTGTTGCCTTTCGAAGGCTGGAGGAGTCTTCCTTGAATAAAGAACCCATGCTCAGCTATTCACAACAGCCAGGACATGGAAACAACCTAAATGTCCACTGATAGATGAATGGATTAAGAAGATGTGGTATATATACACAGTGGAATACTACTCAGCCATTAAAAAGAATGAAATAATGCCATTTGCAGCAACATAGATGAAACTAGAGATCCTCGTACTAAGTGAAGTCAGTCAGAAAGAGAAAGACAAATACCATATGATATCGCTTATGTGTGGAATCTAAAATGTGGTACAAATGAACCTGTCTACAGAACAGAAACAGACTCACAGACCTAGAGAACAGACCTGTGGTTGCCAGGAGGGAGGGAGTGGGACGGACTGGGAGTTTGGGGTGAGTAAATGCAAACTATTACATTTAGAATGGACAAGCAATGAGGTCCTGCTGTACAGCACAGGGAACTACATCCAGTCTCTTGGGAGAGACCACAATGGAAGATAACAGGAGAAAGGGAATGTGCATGTATAGTGCATATATATTATAGACACACACATATATATGACTGGGTCACTTTGCTGCATAGCAGAAATTGGCACAGCACTATAAATCAACTCTACTTTAATAATGTAAATAAAAAGAACCAGTGCTGAAAGCACGTAGAGTCTAAATACTGCTTCATTAAAGTGGTAAACCCAGTTTTAATTTCTGTTTGCCTCAACACCCCTGCTAGCCTCAGATCCTGGAATGCTCCTCACGCCCATGTCTTTGTCCTCATCTAAAGGGTGCTAGATAGTATCTAAGCTATCGAAAGGGTGCTAGACAGGTCCAGGGCCAGCTCATCTCTGGTTCTGCTTTCTCATCACCTGCTGTGATCCGGAGTGGCTGGGCTGCATCCTCCGCGGCATTTGGCCTGGGCTGGGCCCTGTTCTCGGGCTTCACTGCTCCTCGTCCACACTGATACCCTGGCTGGACTCAACCTGTTACGCAGAACAAATGGTCAGCATATTCCCGCTAAATAAATATATGCTAAACACCGAAGTGTTAAAAAAATAGAAAAAAACAAGTTTATTGCAATGGAGTCTTCCTTGGAAAGAGAGCTGGAGTGGGTGAAGGGGTGGTTCGTAGTAGTAACTGCAGCAAGTTTTTTTTGCTCTGCTTTGTACATTAATTTTTCTAGGTTATAGCATCCAAAGTTTTCAAAGTGATAATAGCTAATGTGGTCCAAGAAGCTCCTAGGGATTTTGTTTTCATAACTGGATGCCTTTGGCCTCTTTAGTATTTTACGTCTTCAAGGATTTCAATAAATACCTAAGAGACCGTGGCCACTCTTGTCACACAACGTGTAACAGAATCTTTCTATTTAGAAGCAATGGAATTGACGATTGTGGTGAATGGTCATCAGAGTCAGTTCAAGGAAGAACCAGATACATTGGCTTCTCCAATCTAGGTGAGGCAGGACTTTCGCCATAGCCCTGGCTGTGCTTTGCCAAGACTGGAAGCCCACCGTGTTTACCTGGGGGCCTTTCAGTTGGCTCTGCGTTCTTTAAGGGGGAATCCAAAAGACTGCAGGCGCTAACTCTTGACCTGAGAGCTCTTAGAGGGCCCTTTGAGGGGGTGTGAGTGAGGACTGATTAAGGCAAAGCACCTAGACGTCTCCAGGACTTACAGATCCAAGGCCTGGAACTTTTTGTAGCAACTTAGATTAAGGAGGAATCCAGGAGGTGTTCCTGGACCCATGTGCTGTGCTCTGTAGACTCTGATACAATAATGAGAGTCAGCCTGAAGTCACTGGCTTGTACCTTCAGATAGTAGGAGAGAGGGATGACAGGAAAAAAGGTCTGAAGGAGTCCATGTGCCACCGAACAAGAACATAATAACTAAAAAATAATTTCTAAATATAACTGATATTTATTAACTGCTTTACTGGTCATGTCTGTTTACCCATTGCAATATCCTTAAGAGATACTGTTATTTTCTCCATTTTACAGAGGAGCAAACAAAAATATTGTTAATTGCCCAAGGTCTCACAGATAGGAAATCGAATTTTTCTTTGTGTCAGATTGAACCTGTGTGAATGGCTCAAGGTAAAAAAAAGTAGAAATAGTAGAAATTACTATTTAAAATTATCTTTTCTTGCTATGATAATGGTATATTCAACCATAGTTTTAGATCTGGACGATGCCCTTTGATTTTGTGGTAGGCAGTCAGAAATCTTAAAAGACTCCTTTGCCCCGGATCATGCAGGTAATTAATAGCCAGAGTGAGGAGCAAAACTCATCTTTTGATAACCAAGGCAAATTTCTTCCACAAACTTTTTTAAAATTAAAGTATAGTTGATTTACAATGTGCCAATTTCTGCTATATAGCAAAGTGACCCAGTTACATGCTTACATATATATGCATACATGTATACATATATGTGTGTGTGTCTATGACTGGGTCACTTTGCTGTATGGTCTTTTTCACATATTATCTTCCATCATGTTCTGTCACAAGAGATTGGACATAGTTTCCTTGCTGTACAGTAAGACCCCATTGCTTATTCATTCTAAATGTAATAGTTTTCACCTACTAAGCCCCAAACTCCTCATCCGTCCCACTCTCCCCTCCCCGCCCCACCTTGGCAACCACAACTCTGTTCTCCTTGTCTGTGAGTCTATTTTTCTTCCGTAGACAGGCTCATCTGGGCCATATTTTAGATTCCACACACAAGTGATATCATATAGTAGTTTTTTCTCCTTCCAACGTACTTCACTTATTATGATGTTAGACTTCAGAATGTGAGGAAAGTTGAATTGCCTGCTTACAATCGGACAGTAACTAGGAATCTGCTACCATCTAGTGGCTCAACTGAGTAACTAATTTTTTTCAAAAAGTTTCAAATACTGGGCATAGAGGAGCCTCAAACACACACAGTGTACTGTTGTCAGGGAATATGGGATGAATAAGGGATTGTAGAGTTTATTTAATCTATTGGCAATATTTTACAGATGGGAGTCTAAGCAGATTCAATGAAATCTCCAAGGTTACATAGTATGATGGTGGCAAAACTGGGATAAACCTCTGGTCTCTTTGTTTTCAATTTCGTGCTCCTTTTCTCTGGTTCTCCACCAGTGGGAAAGAAAAGGAAAAGTTCTCTCTTCCATTTTTTCTTTTTTTTAGGCCGCATCCGTGACAAGTGGAAATTCCCAGGCCAGGGATCAAACCAGTGCCACAGCCGTGAACAGAGCTGCCGCAGTAAAATGCTGGATCCTTAACCTGCCGTGCCACAAAGGAACTCCAAGAAAAGGTTCTTTCAATTCACAGAATCCAGAATCGAAGTATTTGCCTGAAGTATTGTGAAACTTTCTGTGCATGTTATATCATTCCACTTTCCATTTTGGCAGTCAGTTCTTCGTTATAATTACATTATATAATTATATATATGATGTATATAATATGGACATAAATCTATATCTCCATACCTGTAAATTTTATGACTATGTCTATATATCCATCCGTATCTATAATATTTTCTCTAAGGCTAACCCCAGAATAAATTTCCATTTCTTGGGCCCTTGTTAATTTATAAATAGCCTCGAAGTACACTGCTGGTAGGAGACTGCTGGTCAGTTTTAAAAAAGAAGTTACTGGAGTTCCTGTGCGGCTCAGCGGGTTAAGTGTCTGGCATTGTCACTGCAGGGGCCCAAGTTGCTGCTGTGGTGCAGGTTTGATCCTTGGCTCAGGAATTTCTGCATGCTGCAGCTGTGATAAAAAAAAAAAAAGAAACTAATAAAGTAAAAAGGTTAATAGATTATACATAATGGAGTATACAGCATATGTTATATTAAATGTAGTTTGTGCTGTTATAGCAGTAGAGGAGGTTTGTAATAAGTTTCAATGAAGCTTACTTCAAAAATAGATTTTTATTTCTCCCTTGATAAATTTATTTTGCATATCAGGTAGCATACAAGATCTACCATTATAGACTTTTAAATATTTAAGAACTGGTTTGTTGAATCTGTGCTTGAAATGGGCAGTAACTGAAAACGGTGAGTTCTTCTCTCCTCTTCACATTTGCTACTTGGTTTCTTCAATTTTTACCCCAAACCATGTCTTGACTATCTAGAAGTGTAAAGAACTGTTTATTTAGTGTTGTCTTTCAAATAAATACAGTGGAGCTAAGCAAGAAAGAAACATAGGCTTCTACCAGGAAAAGGTATTTCTTGCATTTTTAGGGGGTGATCTTGGCTATGTGTGATATTTTGGAGATTAAAAAAAAATTTTTTTTACCTCTTTTCTAACTTTCCCAAGCCATTTTCATAGGTGACAGCCACGATCAAATGGCTTACTATTTGTCATCACCCTCAGTTTTGCAGTATGCTGGGCACATTTAAAAAATTCCACCACATTTTGTTCAATTTTTTAAGAGGAGAGAGAGGGAGAGAGAGAGAGAGGGAGAGAACGGTATGAGGGAAACAGGGAGAGAGGGAAGGAAGGAAGGAAAAACAAAAAAAAATTTGGATTCAGACAAAAATATATTTAATGAGCCTGGCTATTAGAATATATAGGTAGAAAATGCCTTTCTGGAGTTCCCGTCGTGGCGCAGTGGAGACGAATCTGCCTAGTAACCATGAGGCTCTGAGTTTGATCCCTGGCCTCACTCAGTGGGTTAAGGATCCAGGGTTGCTGTGAGCTGTGGTGTAGGTCACACATGTGGCCTGGATCCCGTGTTGCTGTGGCTTTGGTGTAGGCTGGCAGCTGTAGCTCTGATTAGACCCCTAGCCTGGGAACCTCCATATGCCACGGGTGCGGCCATAAAAAGCAAAAATAAATAGGTAAATAAATAAATAATTTTTAAAAATAAAATAAATGCCTTTCTGACCAAACCATAAGCAATTTCTTCCACTGTAACTTTGGGCTCAATTTAGAGAATCTGTTCTTAACTGCCATGCCCAGCGAGCAGAGAGAGTAGGATATATCTGAGCTCAGAGCGTTGCCCAGCTTTGAATCCCAGCTCTACCGCCACTTACTAAGGGGTAGCCTTCAACCAGTCACTTCATCTCTCTATGTGTCAGTTTTCTGATTTATAAAATTGGAGTAAGTGTTGAAGCTATTCCTTATAGGTGTGTGTGTGTGTGTGTGTGTGTGTGTGTGTGTTTAGGACAGCGCAGTTAAAGTGTTTCAAACATTGCCCAGAACACAGTAAACAATCTTCAGCTATTAAAATATTATTACTCTTGGGAGTTCCCTTAGTGGCTCAGCAGAAATGAATCCGACTAGTAACCGACTAGTAACCCACTGTGGGTTCGATCCCTGGCCTCGCTCAGTGGGTTAAGGATCCCACATTCTGGGGAACTGGGGAATACGTTGCAGACATGGCTCAGATCTGGTGTTGCTGCAGCGCAGGCCTTCAGCCACAGCTCTGAGTCTTCAACCCCTAGCCTAGGAACTTCTTGATGCTGTGGGTACAGCCCTAAAAAGCAAAAAAAATTTTAAAAATTATTTTAATTTCTTAATTATGCACCCTGTGGCATATGGAGGTTCCCAGGCTAGGGGCTGAACTGGAGCTGCAGCTGCCGCCCTATGCCACAGCCACAGCATTAAAATAACTTACCACTGTGCTCTAGTTAGAGAGCTTGAAGTGATCGAAGTCTAGGCTTAGCTCAGTGGCATGATGAATCAGGTAGCACTTCTTTTGAACCAGTCTCCAATCTGAGCGTTTAGGACTAACTCTGTCCTTGGAGGAGAGTTCTTCAGTGTCTTGTAAGGAGCGGGGTTTTCTCTGAAGGTGTTGAATCTGACTCTGGTGTGTGCTGTGCGGGGTCTATGCTACCACAGCAAGTCCCAAATTAGTCAGATGCCGGGGAGAACTCTTATTCCTCTTCTCCCCCAACAATTGTTAGAATTGGTTGGCAACCCAAGAGTAAACGGCAATGTAAGCTGCTCTCCAGCAGCATGTGAACGACGCTAAGTGTTGGCCTGGTCCTTGGTTAACTGGTCCCTTGGCAGGAGAATATGGACATCTCCGGTCCCCAGGCAAGATGTCTTGGTGACAGTGGAGTCAATGCCAGGGAGTCATGAGCACTGGAGCCCTGGATGACTCACACCGGAGAATTCCTTGGAATCCACCAGTGTCCTCCTCATCTCCCTCAACTATTGTTGCAAACTGTTGGCGAGATCTTGGCAGCCCTCGTGCAGACATCATAAAGTCCTGGCATGGCATTGCAAGATTTGGGACCTTCTGTCCATATCTGAGCTAGGCTATTTTTTCTTTCCTGATGGGTCTCAGGTAGAGGAGGTTTGTTAATGATGTTAATCATACTCCTCAGTTTCATCTTATCTACTTTGGTTCATGTCAGGCCCAGCTCTTGTCTAATGCATCCCCATTCCTCATACCCCGTTTCCCTTTGCCTAAAGGTAACCATTCTACATGCTTCCTCTGTATCCTTTCGTTGCATCCATTCTTGTTAGATACAAAATTCTGTTTTGCATATATGTACTTTTAATTTATGTAGATGGTAATGTATAAAAAAGTCATTGCATTTCTTGTAATTTTTTTTTTGTCAGCACCACGATTTTGTTGTTACATGCATATCTTCTGATGTTTTTAACATCTGGGTAATATTCCATGGTATGTACCCCTCATGTTCTGTCTGTTTATTTTTCTAGGCTAAGCTGGAAATCCAGTTTTGGTTTGACCCTCTGTTTCCCCAAAAGCATCCCCTACATGTTTCTCTCGTGCACCCATGAGAGATAGACTGATCTCTCAATCATCTATCATCTATCATCTACCTATCTATATCTATCTATCTATCTATCTATCTATCTATCTATCATCTATCTCTATCATCTATCTGTCTATCTGGTCTCCTGGTGCAGAATGTGGCATCAGAGTTTGAACCCACATGTCAGTGACTAGGGGCCTCTTAGAACACATATACTAGGCTCCACTCCAACCAACAGCGCGCCCCAAGCTCCTTTATCTACAAATCTCCAAAGCCACCATTATCCAGCTTTCCAAGCTCATTCAGTCTCACAGAGGTACAGTGATATCTCACTAATGTTTTAATTCATCATCATTTCTCTGGTAATTCATGAGTTTGATTATCTCTCTAAATGCTCATAAGCCTTTTGGGCTTCTAAACCTATGAATTGCACTTTTTTACTAATAGGGTTTATTTTTTAGAAGAGTTTTAGATTTGGAGAAAAATTTAGTTGATAGTACAGTTACCATATTCCTTCCTCCACCCCATGCAATTTCTCCTAATAATATCTTACATTCATATGTTACCTTCGTTACAAGTAATGAACCACAGCTTATTCAGACTTCCTTAATTTTTACCTGATATACTTTTCCTGCTCCAAAATCCCATTCGGGGAACCACGTTATACTCAGTCTTCATGGCTCCTTAGGTGCCTCTTGGCTGTGATAGTTTCTTTTTTTCTTAATGGTTTTTATTTTTTCATTATAGTTGGTTTACAGCGTTCTGTCAGTTTTCTACTGTACAGCAAAGTGATCCAGTCACACATACATGTATACATTCTTTTTCTCACATTATCCTCCATCATGCTCCATCACAAGTGACTAGATATAGTTCCCAGTGCTATACAGTGGGATTTCATTGCTTATCCATTCCAAATGCAATAGTTTGCATCTATTACCCCCAAATTCCCAATTTATCCCACTCCCTCCCCCTCCTCCTCGGAAACCACAAGTCTGTTCTCCATGTCCATGAGTTTCTTTTCTGTGGAAAGGTTCATTTGTGCTGCATATTAGATTCCAGATATATGATATCATATGGTATTTGCCTTCTATTTCTGACTTACTTCACTTAGTATGAGGGTCTCTAGTTCTATCCATGTTGCTGCAAATGGCATTATTTTATTCTTTTTTATGGCTGAGTAGTATTGCATTGTGTATATATATATACCACATCTTCTTATTCTATTCATCTTTTGATGGACATTTAGGTTGTTTCCATGTCTTGGCTATTATAAATAGTGCTGCAATGAACATACGGGTGCATGTGTCTTTTTCGAGGAAAGTTTTGTCTGGATGTATGCCCAAGAGTGGGATTGCTGGGTCATATGGTAGTTCTATATTTAGTTTTCTGAGGTACCTCCATACTGTTTTCCACAGTGGTTATACCAATTTACATTCCCACCAACAGTGTAGGAGGGTTCCCTTTTCTCCACACCCTCTCCAGCATTTGTTATTTGTGGACTTATTACAGGTGTGAGGTGGTATCTCACAGTAGTATTGATTTGCATTTCTCTAATAGTCAGCGCTGTTGAGTACTTTTTCATGTGCTTGTTGGCCATCTGTATATCTTCTTTGGAGAAATGTCTGATGGCTTCTTAGACTTTTCTTGTTTTTGATGACCTTGACATTTTTCAGGAGTACTGGCTCAGGTATTTTGTAGAATCTCCCTTTAGTGGGATTTGGGTGAAGTCTTTCTCACTAATAAACTGAATTAATTTATGGATTTTAAGGAAGAAGACACCAAAGGTAAAGTTCCATTTTCATTCCACCACATCAAGGTGCATACGATCTGCATGACTTTTCACTGTTAATGTTGACTTTGATCACTCGGGTGAAGGGTCTTTTTCAGGCTTAGCCATTGTGAAGCTTATTTTTTTCCCCTTCTTTTCCATATTGTACTTTTTGGAAGGTAGTCTTTAGGCAAAGCCCACCTTTAAGGAGTGAGGAGTTATGCTCCTCCTTCTTTAGGGAGGAACATCTGCATAATTTATTTGCTGTGCTTTGGCAGGGCAGTTTTATTTCTTCTCTTTCATTTATTAATTTAGGCAATCATTTAATTATATTAGTAGGGACTAATTTATGGACATTTATTTTAAACTTGTGTTGCAATCCAATACCACTACATCTATTTTGTTCCAGATCTGACCACCAGAAACTCTTTACATGGGCTCCCGTGTCCCTTTGACTCACGTCAATCTTTTTTGGTTTTTCCTTTTTTTAAGCACTTTCACTCTTCCTTGCACTATGAGATTCTCTGGGCTCATTTCAAATATTTCCTTCCCTAGTCCTAGAATAGCCATTTCACCAAAAATTCCTAGATCCTTTTAAATAGAGAGTGGTATTAGAAATCAAAATCTGGGTACTAGGTGTGTTCATTGCTCTTGGGTTGTTTCTTTTAGGCCCTCTCAGCTGACACAGCAAACAAGTATACGTGGGTACACTAAGTCCTGTATACACACACATGTGTCAATATTTCTATGTGTAACCATCTGTATCTGCCTTAAATTAAACGAGTTCTTACTGACATCTCCCAAGCTGATCTTTTACCACATTGATCACTTCAGCCTCCTCTCCTCACTTATTTGTAAACTTTCTCTCCAACAGTGAGAAACCTGGCTCCTACGAACCTCCACCCACTTACTTAACTGCTCGATTCCAGTATGCGTGTGTAGCAGCATCGGAATCGGTAACTCGTATCCTCGCAGGAAGTAACTTTATCAACTAGAGTACAGTGCTAAGATGCAGTTCCTTTTATCTTTAGGCCAACAGACTTCATTTATTGTTCCAAAGTTACGCGGGTTAACACTTTTCTCTTTCAGTGAGCTTATTTCATTCATGTCTAATATACTTAGATTCTTTTGTCACGGTCTGCATTCTTTGCTAGAATCCTTAACCTCCTAAGGGATGATTTTAGAATTACATATGTTAAGGTTCACTATTTGTGTTTTGCGGGTTTTAAAAGTGTATAATGCCATTTATCCACCACCATACCGTCATACAGAATGGCTTCACTGCCCTAAAAATTCCCTGTGCTTCAGCTATTCATTATATTGATGCATTTTTACTTTTTCCTTTGTGTATTTTGTTACATTTTCTATTTTTTTATGTCTTTTTTAGGGACACACCCATGGCATATGGAGGTTCCCAGGCTAGGGGTCAAATCGGAGCTGTAGCTGACGGCCTACACCACAGCCACAGCACTGTGGGATCCAAGCCGTATCTGTGACCTACACCACAGCTTATGGCAATCCTGGATCCTTAACACACTGAGCAGAATGGGGATTGAACCTGCATCCTCAGATTCATTTCTGCTGGGCCACGATGGGAACTCTGATTTCGTTATATTTTCTAAGTTTTAATGCCCTGTTGATTTTGCAAATATATTCTTTTAGTTATTAAAGTATAGTTAATTTACAATATTGTGTCAATTTCTGCTGTACAGCAGTGACCCAGACATATATATATATGTATACGCATTCTTTTTCTCATATGCAAATATATTCTTTAACTGTGTATATCTGTGACCTTTAGCCATGGTATCCTCTGTCGAGTCAGAACTCCTTGACATTAATGAAATTCATCAATATATTGCCTCTGATTGTCCTTTTTGAATTTTTACTAAGTAGGCTATTCCTGACCTCATGAATAAACATATTTACCTACTCTTTTTGGTTAACTCCAGAGAATTATCATTTATTTTAAAACCTTTAGTCCATGTGTAGTTTACCTTTGCATGTTCTTTTTGATAGGGCTTCAATTCAACTTTTCCACTCAGTTTAAAAATTCTACATCATCTGTAAAATAATCCAACCGTTTCACTTTGATCACTATAGTATTCTAAGTTTCTATATGTACTTGAATTCCTATTTTATTCTGTTTAACTGTATGTTACTATACTGCTTATTATTAGTATGGCTTTTGTATTATGTCTTAGCATATTATGCATATATACATATAATCCCAGACATTCTTTTTTTTAGTCTTCTTCATTTTAGACTTTATATTACTACATATACTTTCAAATAAGGGTTTTGAGTGACTGACCAAAAATTAATCTGTAATTTTAACCAAGGATTGCACTTTATAGATAAATTTGAAGAGAATTGATACTTTTATGACAGCAAGTCATTTACTCCCGAAGCATGCACTGTCTTTTCACTTGCTCAAGCTATCTTTCATAATTTTATTAGCATTTTAAAGTTTTCTGAATGCATGCGCAGGTTTTAGAAGCTTTCCTCCAGTTTTCCCTGCCCAAGGTCGAACCCACAACAATTCAACCTCCCTCTCTGCTGTCGTTCCAAGTTCAAGATCCCAGCTTTCAGACTCTCCAAAGATTCTCATAATAATACTTATTATGGCCATTAGTTCTTCAAACCACTTTAGTTTTCTTTCAGCTTTTCCAGGCTTGATTTTGGAGGAGAGAAGGCTGGCAGCTTGCTTTAAGCCACTATCCTGTTAGGCCCAGGTGCAATTTGTTGTTGTTAAGCCTGTCGGGATGAAGCCGCTGGGTATCGCTTCTGTGTGGGGCAAGAAAGGGAAATCACTTACCTGATTCATCTTAGTACCTACAAAATACAGACCTGACTTGAAACTGCAGGTCCAGGTGTAAGAGTCCAAATAGAGATGCACATAGCATATGTTGAAATATTTGCAAGTTTGAAACCAAACTGACAAGTTGTTAAATAAATATGTTCTATCCTCCTGGCTTGCCAAACATACTTTCATAACAACCTGAAAATGCAGGTTTAAATGTAAAAATCCTTAGAGTCCTCTGAACTCTGTAGGGGAACTTGGCAGTATGCAGCAAGCCAGCCTCCAGCCCACAGCCTGTCCCTGTTTCCTTCTCAGTTCCAATTCCATCCAGGTCCATGATGATCTCGTATACACACATAGCAGACTCTGGCCCACACGTCTACACCCTGTCCACATTGTCTGCGAACAACCGCCTCCTGGCCCGCTAGCTGGGGCTGCTGCCTGGAGAAGCAGCCAGTGCCAGTGCTGGAAGCCTGGGATTTTGGCATCCTGGGTTCTAAAGGGAACTCTGCCAGCAGGAGAAATGGATCCTTGTATGGGCCTGTCCCTTTGACCCCACGGATGCCTGGCCCACAGGGAGGCTCCTGGCTGGACTAAGGCTAGAATCCTAAGCTGTGATGCCCGGAGCTGGGGCTCTGTGTGCCAGGTCTCAAGGGGGTATTTGGTCAAGAACTAGTGCTGCTTTTAGGCTTTGAAGAAAATAATAGAATTCCTTTCGTTTACATTCTAAAGAGGCATAGTGATTGCCTAAGATGAAACAGGGGAGGGCGTTCTGTTTGAGGAGTAAAATGAACTGTGGATTATGAGAAAAAGAGACATCTCCCTGCAAATCTCTTTTCTTTCTGTTCCACTTGCTAATACAGATAAGTATTACGAGTTCCCCATTTCTCAGCCCGGCTGGTAAATGAGAATGGAATGACTTTAAACGGAGGCTGCAAAGTATGGGTGGGGAAACAGACCACCTTTTAAAAAACCTCACAAGATATGGACAGTATAGCTGTTTTGAAGTTGTGTTATGGCTGGGTTTAAAATCAAATAATGTGTTTACTTATCTGTGTATGGAAAAAAAAGCCCCAACCCTGAAAGCTGCTTTGGGGATTTTATTTTCTAAATTTTAAGGCCTTGCTGATTTTACATTTGCAAATAGATTCTTTATCTGCATACATCTGTGAACTTTACCCAAGGTATCCTCTGTTGAATCAGAACTCCTTAACACTCATGAAATTCATCAATATTTTGCTTATGATTTGTCCTTTTTGAATTGTTATTAATAGGCTGTTCCTGACCCCACATTATAAACGTATTTACCTACATTTTTAAAATTAACTCCAGAGAATTATCGTTTACTTTAAGTCTTTAGTCCACAACACTGGTGTTCTAGGCATTTTATTTAATGGGTAAAATGAGTTTTTCGTTGAGGAGGGGAGGTGACAAGGGCGAGATATAGACCTGTGCCAACATTGTAAAGATTGTGCTCTCAACCGGCAGTTGCACAGACCAACCTCTGACTGGGAGGGGTCCACAGTACCGTATTTCATGTAAAGTAGCAGAAAAGGCTCAATGGTCATTTATCATCCTTCCTATGCCTCCATGCGTGGGAAGCAGATGAAGGCTGATGAGTGATGGCCTCGTTGCTCTAGGAGCACAAGTGGAGGTTTGTAGGTCTTGTGGGTAGTGGTCTCTGATAGCCTGAGGTTCTAGTCCGGTCATTTGGTGTTTCCTTCATTCAGCCCACACATTTAAGTGTAGGAGTGGAGGTAGGACGGGTGCTCCTGAGAGAAGTCTCTTAGTTAAGTATTTAAACTGTTGGAGTTCCCTTTGTGGCTCAGTGGTTAACGAATCCGACTAGGAACCATGAGGTTGTGGGTTCGATCCCTGGCCTTGCTCAGTGGGTTAAGGATCTGGCGTTGCCGTGAGCTGTGGTGTAGGTCACAGACATGGCTCAGATCCCGCGTTGCTGCGGCTGTGGCGAAGGCCGGCAGCTACAGCACCTGTTAGACCCCTAGCCTAGGAACCTCCACATGCCGCGGGTGCGGCCCTAGATGGTGCAAAAAGACAGAAAATAATAATAATAAACTGTAGCACACTCTGGCTTCAGGGTTGTTTTTCAAGAATAATGAAGAAGTAGAAGAAAGACCTGGAAGATCTATTTTCAGGAACAGCAATCTCTCTTAAAATTTCAGCAGTAATGGTGTTGTTTAAACATTTTAACTTGTCAGAAAATTTTCCTCCAGGCTTGCCTTATAGAATGATGGAAATGCTGAGAGCAATAACAATTTTAAAATGCCGCTGTGCTGATGAAAAATTATATGATTGACTTTTAATTGCCGATAGACGAGAGCATTGATTGATTTTATTTGCATCAAAATCACAGGTTTCATCATTGCTGTCTTCTGAGTTAATAACTAACGATCCCTCACAATTTCATTCTCTGCTTTTTACATAGAGACAATCTAGTAGGTTAGAGTAGCAGCTGAATGTAATTGTTGATTTAGCTTAAGTTTATTAAGTGTCATAATTGGGAACATCTGAATGACAATGAGCCCTATATATGACGGACAAGATGAGAAAAACTTACATAGGTTATTAAGTACTCTTTCCCTTCTATGTTCAGCTTATAGCACTTTTTGGCTTTATTCTGAGTTTATATTAATTTCTTATTTTCAGCTGATTAATTTTATAATATGTAAATTTTATTCTAGAAACCAGTCAGATTTCTGATGCTGAAATAATTTTTTTTAAATGTTGCTGATGTTGTTTCTGCTCAGCACGTCTACATTTGATGTAGCCTTTCCACTGGCATCGTTTCCCCAGCCTTGGGAGCATATCGTCCTGTTCTTCACGACCACTGACAATGACAAATATGTTCATCTTAGAGTTTTCTGAGTACTTACCTCGCGGAGGTCAGTGAGCTATGTATAGATGGTGGTTTTAAAACATCTGTAAATTATTTAATACTTCATTCACCAAAACAAGCAAACAAACAAAAAACTATAGTCTATTTTACCTCCCCTTGAAATTGGTTGGGTCTTTGCCCTGCCTGTTGGATAGGCTATGGTGGGAAGGACGACACCTTACTTCTGAAGATCAGTGAGAAAACCACTTACAACATCACATATTGGGAAGTGCGTTCGGGTAAACTTGAGCCACCACATGAAGAGTCTGGCTGCCCTGAGGCTGCCATGTCCAGACCAGCTGCGCAGACCACCAAGTGAGAGTTGCCAAAAAGAAGTCCCTCGACTCCAGACCCGAGCTATGGACTCCTTCCAGCCCAGGGCCACCTTGTACGAATGAACGTGCTTTCAAGATGGCCCCAGCTCCAGCCACCACTGGTCTGCAACTGTATGAGGAAATCTGAGCCCAGTCAACCACCAGATGGCTGAGCACGTCTAACCATTGTTCTTTGTTTCAAGTCGCTCTTTCAGGGTGGCAAGTTACTAGGCAAGAGATAAGTGGCACAGCTCGAAAGCGCTACATGCTGCACTGCATTTAAGGAAAGTGCTTAGTAGATGTTTGCTATTGTTAGATCAGTCTTTGCTGTTAGCTGGTTACCTCTGTGTGCCTCTCACTGAACCCGTTTTACCTGTAAACTCATTGTATTAGGACATGGATTATCTGCTTCATGTGATTGCGATGAAGACTAGATGAGATAATATAAGAAAATCTTTTGAAAAGTAACCCAGTATATAAAAAGTGAAGTAGTTTACTATTTTAAGCATTTTTTTTCTTACATAATCTTAGTGGGAGTTTAATATTAAGAAAGACTTTATCACTAATGCTATCTTTTAAGAAATAAAATTCTTTCTCAAATTTGTAAACAGTCTAAGGAATTAAACGAAAAATGTTGATGGTCCGTGTACAGCAAGTGGCCAAATTGGCACAGTTGTCCAAATCTCTAAGAATAAAAGCTGAAAAGTCTATATCATGCTAATGAGGTCCAAGCTTTTCATGCTGTACTAAGTGGAGACGTAGCACAAAGTAAGCTTATTCCAGGCGACTACATGCTATCAATTATATTAACATCTAATTTCAGAATAGATTTCTGCACGGCCGTCTGCATTGATACCTGCAATCCACAAGGTGGAAGCAAAGATTTTGATTTGAAATGGGCATGTCCCTGAAGGCTTTTCATGGCTCAGCAAATAAGGGATACCAGGATCAATACCTTTTTTTTTTTTTTTTAATGGCCAAACTCTGGGCTTAGGGAGGTTTCGAGGCCAGGGATCAAATCTGAGCTGCTGCTGTGACCTTCGCCACAGCTGCAGCAATGCAGGATCCTTTAACCTTGGGCACCCAGATAGGGATTGCACCTGTGCCTCCCTGGCCACTGTAGTGGGATTTTTAACCCACCGTGCCACAGCAGGACCTCAAGATCCATACTTCTGATATGAAAGAATGAGGACATAGACATCCAATTCATTGTCAGAAACTTTCTTGCTTGGGGAGAAGCAATATTAGGAACTTCAAACCCCTGATCTATGGATGATTAAGTCATATATTAATTGTAAACCAGAGTTGCCAAAAAAGCTGAAGTTCTACAACTAAGAGCCTTGTGGTTGTGGGTGGGGCGGTGGGAACAATTAGGTACTTTTCTTGGGCTAATGGGAAAAGGAGTAGTTCAGATCCTGGAAGAAACGGACGAGGATGAAATTGCCTGTGGGAAAGGCTTTTGACTTGATTATTCATGACTGGGTTTTCTATAACGAGGGACAAAAATTTCACTCTATACTCAACAGAATTTTCATAATGCAATGGCAGATTGGGATAAAGCAGTGTCAGACATTTTCACTTCTCCAGTGTAATCAGTTGGCCAGTTGGTGCTTAAACTGGTTGATCTCGGAGTCTTTCCTTTTTCTAACTGGGGTGAGGGTGCTGCGCTTCTCGGACAGTGATTTTCAGGCTTGACCGCACAGCAGCTTCACTGATTAAACTCGAATCTCAGAGAGGGTGTCCTGGGCACTGTTTCCCCCCCCCCCCAAATTCTTCAGATGATTCTAACACGTAGCTAGGCTTGAGAACCACGGCTCTCTAGGAGGGTAGGGGTGAGACTTCTGTGGCGTGGAGAGGCACACAGAGGAGACAGCCTTGCTGTTTATTTCTGGCTATTTATCACCAAATAGAAATAATTCAGCTATGAAGTGGATTAACTTCTCGTTTCATTAGAGTATTACTGTTGATATTAAATGACATTAAACGAGACTTTCCCCTTGTTTATATTTTAAAATTTAAATCTCCACAAAAAGAAGATTTGTGTTTCAAGAAGTTCCAGGTGAGGTGGTAATAAGCTAGTCCTGCACGGACCGTTTAAGGTGCTGGTTCCCAGGGGATGGTTTAAGAGCCACCTGGGGGTGACTCAGGCATCCAGGAAAAGACAGGGTGCTAGTACTGCCGCCTGAAAGACTTTACACCTTATAAAGGACAACGGAAAGAAAAGAAAAGAAGGCTCGTGTGATGGTTACATTTTGGGTGTTGACTAGGCTAGGCTATGGTGCCTACTCGTTTATTCAGACATGAGTCTAGACGTTTCGATGGGTAATTTGTAGAAGTGATTAACATCTACCACCAGCTGACTTTGAGTAAAGACGATTGCCCTTGATGACGTGCGTGGGCGTCGCCCAATCAGTGGAAGCCCTTAAAAGCCAAAACCCAGGCTTCCCAGAGAAGCCGGCTTCAACCCCATAACGCGGAGGCTCTCCGAACTTCCAGACCTCGGACGTGCCAGCTCCACCGCTGGGTAAGTCAATTTTCATAATTAATCCATCTTTCCATCTCCTTTTTTGTTCCATTTCCTTGGAGAACCCTGACTGATACAGTTTGGAAGTTTCATTCTTAGAAACAGAGTACTGTTTTGTTTGTTTCTCTCATGAAGACCAGTGTTTTTGAAGGAAGGTCATCGAAGACTGAAGACTGCTTATAAAAATGGATGTTAACCGGTACACAGTAAGTGGAAATTCAAAAGCATTTCTTTAATGTTGGGAAGCACTTATGAAGTAACAATAAATTTTGACAACATTGTCTCAAGAGCTCTCTTTCCTACAAAATAGAACGCATGCAAATATAATTATACATAGCCTAAAATTAAGACTTGTACCAGAATGACGGGAATATTTGGGTCAGTGATTCTTAATATTAAAAAACAAAAGCAAAAAATGGTGGAAGGTGTTCAGTTTGCTGGAAAATATATCTGGGCGGGGGGAGGCATGAAAACACTACTTCAACCAGTCTTGTCATAGTTATTAAATGCTTAGTGACAAAAAACACCCAGTTCTACCCGGCCAGGCATAAAAATACTTGACCCAGACAGACCAGTTTGTAAGTAGTTGGTGAACAACTTGTAGCCTCTCAAAGGGGAGCAGGGCAGAATTTCTCAAAATTAATTTCACAGAGCAAGAATTCTAAAGGAAAAGAGGTCTGTGGTTAAATTTAGATGGTGCTAGGCTGTGTATCTTCAACTGTGACTCTTCAAGGGACCTGTGCTATATTACGATCCTGAGACGCATTTGACTGGGGAGCACGTTTTCAGTGTCTGTGGGTCTGGGGTGGTGTTGCTGGAGGTGATAGCGGGGCCCCCGTCCTTCCCTACCTCTGCTAGCTTGGGCTACTCGCCCGCTTTTAAGGAGCTGTGTTCCCCTCATTTTTATCAAGAGATTTAGCTTCTCAGAGTTGGTTTTGAAGCTTCAGTAAGGGCATTTTGGAAGTGGAAAAAGAACTTTAAAAAATCTACAACTCGTCTACCAATCCCACACTCGCCATTCATTCCCCCCACACAACCCCCAACCACACGTCTGTTCTTTGGGTCTGTTTCTGGTGTGTAGCTACATTCATTTGTGTCATATTTGAGAATGGATAAGCAAAGAGGCCCTACTGTACAGCATAGGGAACTATATCCAGTCTCTAGGGATGGAACATAATGGAAGAGAGTATGAGGAAAAGAATGTATGTGTGTATATATATATGGCTGGGTCCCTATGAGGTACAGTAGAAATTGACATAGCACTGTAAATCAGCTATAATAATAACGGTGCTACGTATGTAGCGAGGAGGTTGCTGCTCTTCTACTTCATGGCGTCCTCTAAAGAAGTTCCCTATTTGGAGTTGAGTTCCCCTTTGGGGATCTTTGTGGGAAGAAGCTGCAAGGGACGGGTGTTGGATTTCCCAGTTCTTGGCAGCCTTGGGCCCCTGATCCAGGCTGCGTTGTTGAAAAGTAACCTGCTGGACTTAGAATCTTAAAGAGACCAGGGATGCTTTTGGTTGCTATGACTGCAGTTGTATTGGCTATAAAATGTTTTGTCTCTACCATAAAACTCTACATCGACCAGGAGATGAATTCCAACCCCTCAAAAGAGTTAACTATAAATATAGAAGGTTTTTCCTGGCTTGTATTGTTTTCAGAGGGGTCTTTCCTCTGAAAATAGAATCTTTCTTTTGTAACAAAACCTGTTGAGTTAGAACACCTTCAGTTTCCCTGGGCAAAGAAAGCACTTTGAAAGCACATCATACAGTGCATATATGGTAAATTGAATTAATTTGGAATCATTGTCTTTAGAACTTTGGCTCAATAGGACTCTGAGGGGTCCTTTTAGCAACAATAAACTTCTGCCACAAAGATTTGATTTTTGCAAGGCAGATACTGCCTAATTCCATATGAGCTGCAGCTGAGAGCAAGACAGTTCCCTTAGGAGGTTCCTTTTCCTTTAATTAAAAACAGATTTTTGTCTTTTTAAGAAGTGAGCTATTCCAGGCTATTGATGGTGGAAGGCTGTTAATGTGCCTTAATGATACATATGTGGTAAGCCTGGGAAGCAGCCTAAAAACGGAGCTCAGTACTTTGGGAATTGCAGAGTGGGTGCTTAATGCTCCGAAGCTTTGAGGACGGAGAGATCTAGAAAACAGCAAGGGCATGTGAGGCTGAGGCTGCCTCCTGTAGTGTCATTGTCAAGGTCACAGGAATGGTGCTGAAGATCAACGTTGTAACATGCTCAGCGTTCATGGTTTGCATTATATTTCAATTTATTTTGGTAACAAATTGTCAGACTCATCATCATATGAGGATAATGAAGCTGATAACAAGCAGGGGGTATCTGGTTTTGCTCAGGTTAGGCTGTCCAACGTGATTCCCAGGTGGTTCCAGCTCTAGGTCTGTGAGAATAACAGAAATAAATGCTAGAACAACAGAGCCAACGGGCAGCAATCATCCAGCTCAGCAGTTTCATTTAATGTCACATTTTTATGTATAAAGATAAACCTGTCTAGGATGACTCGCCTATCCACCGTGGCCCACCTCATGGGTGCAGTGTAAAAAATGTAAGAAAGTCCCAAGATCTGAATATAAAGCCATCTCTGTTATGCCAAGGTATATTATACCAGGTCCCCCCCCAACCTTGGGTCTAACAGTGTATGTAACTTTATGATCTGAGTCTGAATAATTGCCACCAAAGCGCGCGCGCACACACACACACCCACCCACACACACCCACCCACACACACACACACACCCACACACCCACACACACCCACCCACACCCACCCACACACACCGGGGCAGCAAGCAATCAAAGGCATAGGAGGCCCCTCAGTCCCAGGACTGAGCTCAGAGTTTGGTATTTACTTTAGTAATTCAGTGTGGGTTTTTATCACATCACCTCCTACTTGGTAATGAGGCATGTGTCTCGCCCCTGTTCTTAGACACTGCAGGAGAGTTGTATCAGAATTCTGTTTGCTGTTTGCACAGTACAAGAAAAGCCATCCTTCATTGTCCTCACCGAGTTGATGCTTTGGGGTGAGGATGAGGAGGGAGACGCCTCTATGCTTCCCCCACCTGCTTCTCTCCTAAAAGCACGTGGCTGTGCTCCGTGTGATTCTAATAGTTTCCATCCAACCTGATTCTCCAGCGAGAGCTAACTCCTCTGTCTGTTGGCAACCCAAGGAACACGAATCATTTCCAATACTGCAGGAAAAAGAGACCTGGCTTTGTGGGATTTATTAAGAGACAAATTCCCCTTCTGATGGGACATGCAAATGTGGCCACGGTCAATTTAGGGGCTAGAGGAAATTGGTCAAAAGGACCAATAACGGTCAAGATGACAACTCAGGTTTGTTAAGACTTAATGAAATAGCCACAAATTGTTGAGTGGAAGACATGAATTGCACGTGTTCCTAAGGATGGGAATTCCTTGAGACAAAAGCTTCAGTTTCGACAAGCTGTTCAAATCCCTAAAGGGGGGTGGGCTTTCACTGAACAGCACCTAGCTAGCCAGAGCTGGTTTAATAGTTTTAGGAACTGCATTACATTAAATAATGTGCCCCTTCTGTCATCTGGAGCATAACTGTTTGTCTTCTGCGATTTTTTTTTTTTTCTTACTATAACAATGGATGTATTCTAGAGTAATCTAAAATATGAAGAAAAGGCTGGTTTAATGAGGGTGGGGGAGGAGTTCCCTTTGTGACTCAGCAGTTAACGAACCTGACTAGCATCCATGAGGATGTGGGTTTGGCCCCTGGCCTTGCTCAGTGGGTTAAGGATCCGGTGTTGCCGTGAGCTGTGGTGTAGGCTGCAGACATGGCTCGGATCCTGCGTTGCTGTGGTACAGGCTGGCGGCTTCAGCTCCAATTGGAACCCCAGCCTGGGAATCTCCATATGCGGCCCTATAAAGACAAAAAGACAAATAAAAAAATTTTAAAAAGGGGGGGAGCAAGTGCTCATTACTTGTTTGGAATGAAAGTCAAGTGCTGGATTCAAAAGCAGCTCACAACTTGAACCCTTGTTTGGGGGGGCAATGCTGCTCATAATCGAGTGAATCCAGGGCTGCCTTACAGAGCAACAGTTCCTCCCAGGAACCTAGAAACCACAATCTGCTGGCTGTGTTCTGGAAACCTAGTAGAATTTTTAGGTTGTGGCATCATTATTTCTAGATGTCAAGTGTCCCAGGCCCACAGCCTCATGGCCAAGGTATACTTTGCTCTTTCAAAGCCACATAACTGCTTCTAATGTAACAACCCTTTATAATTGCAGATAGTGACTATAATAAACAGGTAGTACATAAAATCAAGCTCAAAAGAATCAATACATGTTGCTGAAGCATATGGAAGGAATACGGGAGTGAGTTTTGGGGCTTCCTTCCAGATCAAAATGTTTTAGTGGTCAAAAAATTGATGCAGAAATTGAAGGACCGATTGAGTCCATAGAAAAAATATTGACTTGAGAAATTAAAAAAAAAAAACACTTCCCATAGAGCATGAAGTTAAATGATTAGAACCAGAGGAATAGATATGTTAGAATCTTCATTAATCTGTCATTAAAAAAAACCCCAAAAAACTGTTGACTTAATTAGCAATAAAAGTATTTCTGAAAGTTGTTAAAAAAAACCTCTTAATCCAACAAAATGTTATCTCTCCTTTTCTTAAAATACCCTCTATGCATATTCTTTCAGCTCCCGGAGACTGAAAGAATATGAATATACATGAGACAACAAGAAAATGCACTGAGTTCCTAGAGAACAATATAAGCCAGTGAAAACAAACCCAAAGGTGAGGTTATCACATAGCTTTCCATACAACCTCGAAATCTTATTAAAGCTAGAGGTACCTAGGTTGGTGGGAGGGGAGGTGACTGTTGTGTATGGGGATTTTAACTCAGTAGCGGTTACATGTGGATTGAGCAAAGGGAGGCTGGATTAACTGAGAAAGGATCAATAATTTAGCAGCAACAGAACACTCACTGTAACTCCAGAATATTTACACTCAAGTAACTTGGCTTTTAACTTTTTTTTTTTTTTAATTTTACGGTCACACCTGCGGCATGTGGGCGCTCCCCAACCGGGGACTGAATCTGAGCTGCAGCTGTGGCAATGATGGATCCTTAACCCACTGCGCTGGGCCAGGGATTGAACCTATGCCTCTGTAGCAACATGAGCTGCTGCAGTTGGATTCTTAACCCACTGCTGCTACAGCAGGAACTCCGGCTTTTAAGTTTTTAATTGAAGAATTGACAACAAATGAGTTTCAGGTGTGGCCTTTAGCATCCCCGCCCCCCCCCCGAAATTATTCAGTGAACTTACTTTCCCTTTAGGACCTGATATTCATATGCCAAAGCAAAAAGAACTTATAGGCAGAGAAGCTTGTTTTAGTGTAGATTCATGTTGTGGACAAAGAATGTTGCCTGCCATTCCAACAAACAAGAGAAGTTACCCATCATTAACTACTGCAGCTGTCTGGTTGGGTTGGTGCTTTTGAGGAGGATTCAGGATGGAGAAAAAGGATAGTTGCGGTGCTCTGGATGCCAGCCTTGGCCCTAAGTAGTTAAGGTGCGTATCTAAAGGAATACTTTGAATGAGCCCAGATTCTTAAATGTTGCCATACATAAACAAGCACTAAAATCATTTAAGATACCTATTATTGTGATCAGTAGCAATCTTTGATGTTCAAATATATTTATGCTTGGTTGTGTGTTTATTTTATGTATTTTTTTTTTTTTGCAAAAAACTTGATATATATGCTGTCCCCTCTTTGACCTCTTTGGAGCAGTTTCTCAGAGCTGTCTGAGTTGTAGACTCCTGGGCTGTCATCCTCAGGAAGATCCCCAGGTAAAACACAACTTGAACTTGGAGGTAGTGTGTCTTTCTTCAGTCGGTCAGCTGTTTTATCAGTGGTAGAAATGGTGGCGGTAAAAACTTTGCTAGTATTGCTGCTACTACTTTCTAGGAGTTTTCTATGTATCATCATTTTATAATTATTCCTATGAGGCTGAGCAGTGTAAGAATTTTCTTCTCACAAAAAAAAAGGGAAACTGATCTTTAGGGAGTGCAAGTAACTTGCTCAAATTCACAAACATAGATACAGCGGGGTGGGGTGGGGAATTCTAATCCATATTGGGCGGTTCCCAAAGTGAGTTTCTTTGAGCACTCCCATTGTACTGCCTCTCAGAATGTCAATTTTCTTTACTCTTTCTCATTCGGATGGTTGATAGCTGAAAGCTTGAATATGGTGGAATGATTTAATGTCACAGACTTTTGCTTCCAGATCATTTTGGGGAAAATCAGTAAATCGGCAAAATTAAAATTTTATGTCATTGAAAGGCCTCAGTTCAACTAATATCTGAAATAAACCAAAACCATAATTTAAAAAAAATTAAAGTCTTGGTAGTATCTTTAAAATGAATACAATTAAGTCTGGAGAGAATATTTGAATAAATGTGCCAAGCTGAGGTCACCTTCAGTTTAAAATAGCTGTCTAAATCATTTTATACCCTTAAATCTTCATCAGACATTTTTAAATGGGTGAAAACATATTTAAGAAAGTGATATTTCAGCAGTGATTTAATTTGAGGAATGCCTCTTTTCTCCTGTGAACTCTGCTGTGTTATCGTTTAACTTGATGGAGTTTGTCTTTACACTTTTTTTTCTAGTGAATGCATCAAAATTCTTGAAATCTGGAGTTTGCTTCATGGAGCAGTGGAAACAAATCTGAACCATGAGGTTGTGGGTTCGATCTCTGGCCTTGCTCAGTGAGTTAAGGATCTGGCATTGGCATGAGCTGTGGTGTAGGTCGCAGATGTGGCTCAGATGTAATGTTGCTGTGGCTGTGGTGTAGGCCGGCAGCTGTAGCTCCTATTGACCGCCTTGCCTGGGAACCTCCATATGCCACAAATTCAGCCCTGAAAAGTGCACTCCCCCCCCAAAAAAATTCTTCAAATGATCTCTATGCTGTTGGTCCTTAGATGTGAAGTTACGGTGGATATGGTACCAGGCTGTGGATGTGGATTCTAGTCCTAAATATATCAGATGTTGGTTGGGTAACACTTGTGTAAGCTGCTTGACGTTTCCATATGCTTAATATTAACATCTCTAAAATGAGTTCGACTAGATAACAGGTAGAATAAATACCTTGAACAAACAGGCTCCTTCCCATCATGATTTTAACAAAACACTGTACAAAGCTGAATTCTTTTGCTGCCTTTTAAAATCTACTTACCTAAGACAGTACACATGTGGCAGGACTACAGGGCATTCATTTCAGCATCAATCTGAAATTAAAAAAGTCATTCGAATTGTGAGGTATTTTGTTTGCAGACTAGAAGATCATGCAGAAGGTAGAAACAATTTTAGTCTTAGAGGAAAGGATTCTTTTTTCTTTTGTCTTTTTGCCTTTATGTAGAGCCGCACCCGCGGCATATGGAGGTTCCCAGGCTAGGGGTCTAACAGGAGCTGTGGCCGCCGGCCTTCGCCACAGTCACAGCAATGCGGGATCCGAGCCGCGTCTGCGACCTACACCACAGCTCACAGCAATGCCGGATCCTTAACCCACTGAGCAAGGCCAGGGATCGAACCCGCAACCTCATGGTTCCTAGTCGGATTCGTTAACCACTGAGCCACGAAGGGAACTCCGAGGAAAGGATTCTTAATCAAAATGCAGTTTTTATTGAACTTTTCATTGACCATCCTTCACAGTTACTGGTTTATACTATCCCTGCCCTTGAAGAGTTTACAGTGTTCCAGCACAAATAGTCAAGGGAAAAAAAAAATGGCAAAGGTTAGTAAATGCTAATTATTGGGTGTGAACAGGATGTTAGGAATAATCGAAGAGCTTGAGTGCCAGGGAAGGATTCCCAGGGGAGGTGATGGGTCTAAACTGAAGTCTTAAAGCTTGATGAAAGATCAGCCAGGTTACAGGGTACAGATAGGGCCGTCTGGGATGATACGTACAGAAACCTGGACGTAAGAGGGAGTTTAATGTACTTGAACAACGGCAAATAGTTCAGGAGAACCAAAGTGGGAGAAACCAGAAATAACAATCAAAGGGTCCACGATCTTTGATTAGAAAAACAAACTGGACTTCGATTTAGAAGTAACGGAGAGAAGTTAGAATATTAACCGTTTTGTGCTTGACAAAGGTTATTTTGCTCTCGGTGGAGACGGGATTAGGTGTGAGGCGCTGGGGTAAAATGAGATGGGAGACCAGCTGGGAGGTTGTAATCCGAGTGAAAGGCTGCCTAAATTTAAGTACCGATTATGTAGAA
>PVHT020000886.1:19465152-19512899 GCA_004024745.2 Catagonus wagneri | reverse complement strand
AAAAACAAACTGGACTTCGATTTAGAAGTAACGGAGAGAAGTTAGAATATTAACCGTTTTGTGCTTGACAAAGGTTATTTTGCTCTCGGTGGAGACGGGATTAGGTGTGAGGCGCTGGGGTAAAATGAGATGGGAGACCAGCTGGGAGGTTGTAATCCGAGTGAAAGGCTGCCTAAATTTAAGTACCGATTATGTAGAAAATGGGGTATCTACTGAGAGGTTGAGGAGTTAGAATTGATGGGATTTGGGATTTAGTTGAATGTATATAGAAATCAAGGGTCACTTTGCATTTTGGTCAATGGGTGAATGGTGGTGATATTTATAAACTCGGGAAATGAGAGGAGGTTTTAAGGGGAAGACTTTAGGCATGTTGAGCTGGAATTTCTTGTATGACAAGAGAACCCCATGGAAAACTGGATAAAAAATCTTGGTGCTAAGGGCAGAGATCCTGGCTAGAGTTGGAGGTCTGAAAGTGAAAGGTGTTCCCACAGCTGCGAACACTCAGGAAAAATGTAATGTCGTGGAATGTGGAAAAGATCAAGGAAAAACTCTGGAGAACATGGAAATTTAAAGGATGAATAAAAGAAGAGGACAGTATGAAAGAGTGAAAAGGGAAGAATCGTAGAGCAAAAGGTAGAATATGATAATATGAAAAAATTGCTTCAAGAAAGAAAAACTTAAGGCTGTTAAATGTTTTGCAGAGAGGGCTGGTAAGATAAGGACTGAAAAATGTTCTTTAGATTTAGCGAGACAACTTCAGTGTGACTCTGTCATTAGTGGTATGGTGCCATCCGTCAGGAGTGCACTGCAACCGGTAGAGGACTTACTAGGAGATGTGAGAAATGAGAGTATATTCCTGTTCTTTCAAGACTCTTGATTGAGTTCCTATTGCTGCTCACTGGTAACAAACCCCGACTAGCATCCATAAGGATGTGGGTTCGATCCCTGGCCTCGCTCAGTGAGTTAAGGATCCGGCCTTGCCGTGAGCTGTAGTGTAAGTGGCAGATGGGGCTTGGATCTGGCGTTGCTGTGGCTGTGGTGTAGGCCGGCAGCTGCAGCTCTGATTCGACCCCTAGCCTGGGAACCTCCATATGCAGTGGGTGTGACCCTAAAAAAAAAATGGCCGTAAAGGGAGAAGAAAGAAAAGTTAGTAGTGTCTAAAGTATCTTATTTTAAGATCAGGAGGTAAATAACTTTACATTAGACAGAACCATTAAGTGATTGTTCAAGCAAAAGAGTTTAGCTAATGAAGATTTCAGGGAAGTGGGATGAATGGAATTCCAAGTGATACTACTGACCTGGTATCATTTTTGCTGTTTTAACAATTTGGGATTTTCTGTCAAACAGTAGTCTTCTGGTGTTGCTATTTGTCATGATTAGCTAACTTAGCACTGAAGTCTGACAGTGACATGGCATGAAGGTAACAGACCCATATGAGATAAACTTATGATGCCCCTGACATCATATAACCTCTGTATATCTCAACCCATTTGAAAAAGGGGAACTAAAATGGTACCTAAATTAAATTTAAAATTAAACAATTAAAATTGTTTTAGATCATTCCACAAATACGTGTAAAATTATTATTCTGTTTAACAAATAGTAAAGCCTTAATAAATGACATTGAAGATCATGAAATTACTTATACTGAGAGATATAAGGAAGTTTTTCCTGAAATATGAGAGAGAAATACGTGTATTTGATTGTGTTTGTGAAACACATGCATAAAGCTCAGTTTGTCTTGTACAAGGTCAAAAAGGAAAATGGGGGTTCCCTGGTGGCCTAGTAGTTAAGAATCTGGCATTGTCACTGCTACGGCTTAGGTCACTGCTGTGGTGTGGTTTGACTGCTGGCCTAGGAACTTCTGCATGCTGTGCCACCCCCCCCAAAAAAAAAAAATCCCAAGATGTGTGTATGTGGATGAATGGATAAAGGGACTGGGGATGGATTACAAAAGTGGTATTTTTGAGAGAATGTAAAAACAAAAAACAAAAAATTTCCTTCCTTTAATGACAGAATGTGAGACCCTGAGAGCAAATTCTGCTAGTAAAAAACACCTTCTAGATAGGTTATTTTTTTTCTTTTTCTCTTCTAGGGAGGGCAACCTAAATTCAGCTGTTACATTACACACAGCCACGTGGTAGTAAAGGAGGAAACTGCTCGATTTAGTTGCTTTATGCTAGATGTTTTAATGCTGATAATGACCAAAATAGCTTAATGTAAGTTTTTTTGGTTTCTGTGTAGAATCTTATTTGTATAGGATTTTAATGAAAAATGAGCATGATCTATTGCTCAGCAGAATTTAAAGGATAGGTTTTTATTTTACTCTGTTTTTTATGTGGAATTCTTTACAAATTGTTACAACATTGGTGAATAGGTTTGGGATTGGCACGTATACGTTGAAACTGGAGGAGAAATCATAATTTCCAAGGGCAGAAAGAAGAACAATAAACAATAGGGTATACCTCAGTTTGTTAGATATGACTTTGTTAGCAGCTACATGGTGGAAAAAAATCTCACTAAAATATTAAAATATTGAGTTTATTTGTAGGCATAATACAAGATGAAAAACACAAAATTTCACTAAAATATTGGAATTGGTACACATAATCCAAGACTTAAAATTGCAAACAGAAATTCTCACAGCCTAACTTTTAAAAAGCCACTTTCATATAAAATAGCCTCTATTGAGAAGAAGAGACATTTTCTAGTTGGTAAAGAAAGCCAGACTAGATTCATTAGAAATTGAGGGAATGTCATGATTTAGAAAAATGTTCTCATAAATGAAGCTACCCAGTGGTAAAATAGCTATGTCTAGGAGAAAGTAAACTGACTACAGCCATTTAAATAGAGGCTGATTGATCTATGGAAAGAATTGAGTGAAAAATCACACTAATGACTTTTATGGTTTCCTCCTAACAGAAATTTTGTGTTTTTTTAAATTATTGGGCATTTTCAAATGTGCTAGAATAGAATAGTAATAGAAATGGAATAGAAAAACAGAAATACTAAAAATAAAATGAAACCAAGTTTCATTGCTTCCATGGTTTAAAGGGACAAAAATTCATGTAAATTCTTGAAGAAAAATTCTTTAGCTTATAGAAAAGGACTTCTAATTGGCGTTAAATCACTGACCTAACTAGTCTTAACTTTTAAATTATCTTTATGTAAAGACACAAAAATGAAGGGTCAAAAAAAATGGATCATAAGTGCTTCTTTCCCAACATAGGACAACATAATAGTATGATCCAGTCAAAAGGAGTACAACCTAATATCATGAGCTTTAGAAGGAGGTGAGCCAAGGAAGGAACTCTTTTGTCATGGCATTGAGTTGTTCTTAACTCTGCCTTATATTCCAGAAATACAATGGGCGAGACATCAAAATTCTCGAAATTGCCACTAATATCCTCAAAGTAGCCAGTAAGTGAAAGCGCGCGCGCGCTTATTCTAAATAGCAAAATGACTGCTGGGGAATGATGGGTCAAGCGGAGATGTGAACAAATGGGTTCACTGCATCTAAAAAGGCCAAGAAAACATTTCCCCCTGAATACAAATACGATAGGCAATGAATAACAAATGAGTAAATCTAAGTTCTTTGTACTTTGCAGTGATCAATAGGGGTTCCACCTTCTTACCTCTGAATCACAGTAGAGAGGAGGTGAGTTTATGGAACAGCACTTGGAGGCAAAGTCTGAGCGCTTCTTAACCAGCTCTTCGAGTTCTGTCTCTGTGGCATCAGGCAACTTTCCCCTTAGTCGCTCTGCCAGTCTGAAAGGCCAATTTTGTGTAAGGTTTTATTAGGTAAAGTATTTTATAAACACGTCTGCTGTAAAATGACAGCTACTTCAGATACCTTGCAACAAAAAATAGTTGCCCTTCTTAAGGAAACTGTACCTGTCAAATGATTTTTTTTTTTTTTTGTGCCTCAGTTTGAGATTAGAAAGTGAAATCTTTGTCTTTAGATCATGAAAGTAAACTGAACTTGAATTCCAGCCTTTTTTCCTTTCATTTGCTCAATTATATCGGTCAACACAGGGGACTTCCTCTTGTGTTTTCCCTGACCTTCCATCTCCTCTGCAGTTCTATATTTCAAACTCTTCAAAGACTATTTCCCTTACAAAACTTTGTGTTTGCTCTCATATCTTACAGAACGTCCCCTCGGTTTGCTTACACTTCTCAACTAGCTGTGCTGGAAAATGCGAACAGGGTCAGAGACTTTGGCTCTTCTTTGTAGCTCCACAAAGATGGACTAACTCTTCATCTTAGTTTCAGGGTGGTGCTAGGAATAAATTCCCTTGATTCTCTCCCAGTTTGAATGGTCTAGATCTTCGTGGCTCTCTACCCTCATGATGGATAACTCAGCCTGATTTTAGGACTTTCTCCGAGACGTGCTTGCTGTCCCAGTAGTGCCCACTGGGAAGTAGTAGAGATCCAAACTGCTCTAGCGTTGAGATTAGCAAGTTAGATGCTAAAAGAGAATGAGAGAGACTAGCTTGCTTATTAAAGCATTTTTAGAGAGTTGGTCCCAGCTGAGAAGGAAAGCAAATCAGACCAGAAAGAACTTAGAGGAAGGGTGTACCTACGACATATGGAAGTTTCCAGGCCAGGGGTCGAATGAGAGCTAAGGCTGCTGGCCTAAGCCATGGCTCACGGCAATGCTGGATCCTTAACCCTCTGAGCAGGGGCAGGGATGGAGCCCACATCCTCATGGATACTAGTTGGGTTAGTCACCACTGAGTTACAATGGTAACTCCACGTGTGGGATTTTAAGTACCTAGGCTCAGTTTCAATCTTCTCTACTTTCAAAACCCAAAATGTCAGTTCTACTGTATTAAGATATTAATGTATTGAGATGGTATAAATTATCACTCAATTGACACATATAATCCTAGAATTCAAAACTATTGGCTGAGAACTTACTTTTGTACTATCTGCAATATTGTACTGTATACTGTCTCCATAATATTAATCATACAATTTCCTGGTTACTGGGAGATAACCTTCTTGAACTTAAAAGCGTTCATAGTTTTTCTTTTTGAGCTTTGTTACAGTAGACTTCACAAGGGTCACTGGAGAAGTTGTCCTGCTTTGGGATGCTTTGGAAAGGTTTTTTATGGAGTTCCATTTGTGCCGACTTGATCTATGTTGTGCAAGATGATTTGAAATGGATTTAAGAAATTAATGAAGTTGGGAATAACATGGTCTTATTGCCAGAGATATTTTCTGGAAGCTAGTAAAACTTTCATTATTATGGCCTATTTTGTGTTAATATCTATTTATAAAGAAATGCTTCCTTCTTTGACTTGAGAAAAATGAGTATTGGAGAAGAATGAATACTGTACATTATTGGTTAGCATTTCTGTTTTCAATTTATAGAGAATACCTACTGGTGATGGATGATACTATATTTGAAAGTTTGGGCTGTCTTAGATAAAACACTAACATTTTTCAGCATTCGTTTTAGTTTCTCAGTTATAGGGTATCTATAGATATCTTTATGGCAAGACTGTTGATTAAATTATGGTCTAATTTTTTCTTTTTTGAATCAAGTTCCTGTGGATTTTGTAATTTATATCTTTATGGCTGTGTTATAATTGACCTCTCAGCTGATAATACATGACATTTTTTCCTTCAAAATAGAGCTCAGTTTTTTCTTAGATACTAGATTGACTACTCTTTAAAACTCGTAATGGCATCTCCTTTTTTTATTGCTCATTTCGCACATCTTAAGTCTTCAACCATGCTTCAAATCATAATACTGGACTGCTTTATTAATCAATTTGAAGGAAACAGCCAAAATAAGTCCCTTACTTTTTCTTGTATTCAGTAAATGTATTTTCTGAATAATCCGCACATAGTTCTTGTCCCTTTTCGATGAAAGAAGATAGTTCTTTCTTCAATTGAGGGCCCTGTATAAAAAAGCAAACAATAATTAACAATTGTTTGTCTTAAAACACTTTTCAAGGAGTCATTAAATCTGACTTCCATGCAGTCTATCAATATGAGTGTTTATTGGAGTTCCCGTCGTGGCGCAGCGGTTAACGAATCCGACTAGGAACCATGAGGTTGCGGGTTCGATCCCTGGCCTTGCTCAGTGGGTTAACGATCCGGCGTTGCCGTGAGCTGTGGTGTAGGTCGCAGACGCGGCTCGGATCCTGCGTTGCTGTGGCTCTGGCGTAGGCCAGTGGCTACAGCTCCGATTAGACCCCTAGCCTGGGAACCTCCACATGCCGCAGGTGCGGCCCTAAAATGACAAAAAGGCAAAAAAAAAAAAAAAAAAATATGAGTGTTTATTATCTACATCGGATGTTGGCTAAAATTTCTACATAAGACCAGAGAGTAAAACATTTTGGGCTTTGTAAGTCCTATACTCTCTGTTGTAACTACTCGCCTGTCATGACAGCATAGAAGGAGCCATAAACAATGAGTGGGACGGTGTTCCAGTGAGGCTTTATGAGCCCTGAAGGTGGAGTTTGACATAATTTTCAGGTGTAATGAAATATTTTTAGATTACTTAAAAGTGTAAGACCATTCTTAGATGACAGGCACCAGGCCAAATCTGGCCCATGAGCTGCTTTTGCCACGCCTTGATCGATAAGGAGGCTGAAAAAGAAAGTGTAGCCAATGGTACCTTAGCATTAAAACAGGCAGTAGAGTCTTCAGAGTGGCAGCATTCATCAAGGCCTTTCAGGGTTGGCTCAAGTATTTTACTGAGAAATACTTCTGGAATGTGCGTCTTCCTGCTTAGTTCAAATATATACCTGGCATGAAAGAGAAAGAAGATAACACCTTTTCACATGGGTAGATCTGTGTATGCATGTCACGTTTTGAAATTTGATGTCTGTTATTAATGGCAGACCACCTGGCTTAATTAAAAATAAAAGGTTTAACTACAACTGACTTCCACATCAACAAGTTTTAAGTTAAAATCAATATGCTCATTGAAATGCAAGTTATCAACTATTATGACTAGTAATTTGGCAACTATTATGACTAGTTAATTTGACTAAATTAAAATTCTATGTGTACTATATAAACACGTTTATGTATAAACAGATCTACTTCAAGGACATATAGAACTGTCATTTGTGCAAACTGTCATTTATGCAACTATAATACAATGAACCCTACACATAGCATCAAGCAGTACCTTAAGTGGCTTTTCTGTGAAAGCTGTTAGCATAAATCCATCCATTGTCTCAACCCATTGTCTGTGCATTTATAAAAACAAGGAGTGTTTAAACAAATGTACATCAGTTTCAGTCCAAATTCAGTCTAAATTCACTCTTAATAGTGGTAATTGATTTTCAGGTCTGTTAATTGAGAAATATTTTTATACTGTGGGTAGGCACATACAGCTCAGTGTATACAACTTGTGCATTTTAGTTCTTGGAAGAAGATGGATAAAGACAACATTTCTTCCCATTTTAATTTGTCAGTCAATGCCAGTAAATATCAATATTGCCAAATTAGATCAACATTACTTACTGATCCAGGACTTTGGTGTTTCCTTTATCACACACGTCTTTGTTTGTGGGCAACTTGACATCTGGTAGCTCAGGTGTTGGGGCAGCTGGCATGAAGTAAGTGCACATAAAAATGTCCATGGGTGTTTTTTCTTGACAGCAGTCCATAAACTTAGAGTTCTTGGAGGATAAGTTGTCACAGATTTTTACCGTGTACTCGGGCAGCTACAAAAGCAATTGTGCGTTTGTACACTGTTAGTTTCCTAGTTGGCCTAATTAAAAATAAGGAAGGCTTACATAGGCTGACATGCCCTGGCATAATGTAGGTAAAATCAGTGTGAGGCTCTTAAAAAAATATGTTGGTAGAATGTTTGTGGAGGAAAATTTGTTAATACTTACTCAAAGCCTTAAGTATACGATCTGATTTCTAAGAATTTACTCTCAAAATATGGGTAAACGGAAGATTTGGTTATCAGGCTATGAAGGGCAGCATTGCATAATATATTAAACTGAAACAACATAAATCCTAAAATAGGACTGGTTAAATAAAAATGTGGTATATCTAGGTAGATAAATGCAGTATATACAATAGATATATACAGTAGGGGCCTATTTAGCCATTTTAAGTCAGGCTATAGAAAAACACCTAAGGACACAGACAGGTTTTATTAATGGAAAAAGACCAGGTAACACCAAGTATTTCTAAAAGAGGTCCACAGACTTGTAGTGATATTTAAAATAACAGTTGATATTTGTATCTATCTGAACGGATTATAAAATTATACAAATGAAAAATGGTGAAAAAATTGGATAACTGTCAAATTTTAACAGATACAATAAAGACATTAGAAACTCATAATGGCTGCAGTGTTGTCCAGCAGAACTTGTGACGATGAGCAATGATCTCTACCTGTACTGACAGTACCAAGCATGTGAAATGAGGCTAGTGTTACTGAAGAACTGCAGTTTAATAAACTTGAATTTAAGCATATATGGCTAGCGGATACTGCACTGAGCTGTGCATGTGGAGTGAGTTCTCACAAATCAGAATCTTGTCCTTATATATAGACTTTGTGTGTTTTCAAACTATTGATCCTTGCTAACCTTCTGTTTCAGCCTCTGCAAAACTGAGTAAACACTATATTTAAGTCTCCTAGGATTCATTGGGATAATGCATGTAAAAAGCAGCTTAGGGGAGTGCCTGCTACTCAGTCTGTGGCCCATGAGAATGACTTTCTTACCTCCTTGGCCATGCAGTCCTCGGAGGCGGAGTCACAGCACTTGGAGAGGATTGTGGTGACGTCTTCAGCAAGTGGCAAAACATCCTCCAAATTCGCAGTAGGCACCTTTTGGGCTAATTTTATGAGATGGCTGAAGAGTTAAAAATGAAGATTTAGTCTACCCACACTCTCAGTTGTCCTGGTTTCATAAGGAACATATAGTCTGAAGGAATAATTCCATAGATTCAATTCTTTGTCTTCAACAGCTGCATAGAGCATATCAGCTATGTGATGGATCTTGTGGGCAGAAGTCACTATTCAAAATTGTCATTCCCGGTCTTCTAAGATTTTCAGTACTGATAACATAGCTTCTATTCTGGCCAGATCTACACAGTTGAAGCATGCCTTTAAAATGTTAGATCTAAAATAGCGATAAAAAAGAAAGCACTAATGTTTGTGCATAAGGGCAGTTTTGTGTCTTGGTGGCCTCTCGTGGTCTTTAAAAAAGCTCTCATAAATTCATTTAGAAATTACAGATAAAAGGAATAATGAAGTGCTGCAGCCCTAGGCCACAGAGTTAATGTAAATGTTGACATTTTGGTATATTAGCCTGAGTGTTTTATGAGTCTTTCAAGGTATTTTGTAAAAGATTATGCTTTGCCATGCTATTCACCTATTTGCTCCTTTCACTTAATGTATCAGGAATAGGTTCTATATCATTTTATGATTAAAAAAATGCATAAAATTGGCCATCTCAACCATTTTTAAGTGTATGGTTCAGTAATGTCAAGCATATTTACTTTTATAGAACAGATCTCTAGAAATTTATCTTGTAAAATTGACACACTATGTCAGTTAAATTCTGCCCCCTCTCCACTGCTTCACCCTCATCTCTTGGCAAGCAACTAGCTTTTTGCTTTCTGTTTCTACAACTTTTATTATTTTAGATATTCCATGTGAGTAAAATCATACAGTATCTGTCCTTCTATGACTGCTTCTTTTGCCTAGCATGATATCCTCGATGTTTATCCATGTTGTAGCATGTGACAGGAATTTTTAAAAGGCTGCATAAAATATATGCATTATATGTTTACACCATACTTTCTGTTTGTCAGTGGACATATGCTTCCACCTCTTGGCTATTGTGAGTCATGCTGCAATTAACATGGGTGTGCAAATATCTCCTTAAGATTTCACTTTGACTTCTTCTGGATATATATGTGGAAATGAGATTGCTGGATCATATGGGAACCGAATTTTTAAACTTTTGAAGAAACTTCATACTGTCATAATAGCTGCACCCCATATTTGCATTCCCATCATTAGTACATAGGGATTCCAATTTCTCCGTATCTTTGCCAACTCTCATTTTCTGTTCTTTGGTGCTGCCTATCCTAATAGCTGTGAGATGATATCTCATTGTGGTTTACGTAGCCCTGTCTGCAGCACATGGAAGTTCCTGGGCCAGGGATCAGACCCAGCCACAGCAGTGACAATCCTGGATCCTTAACCTGCTGCACCACCAGGAAATGCCTCATTGTGGTTTTGATTTGCATTTCTCTTATTTGTGATGTTGAACATCCTTCCATATGCTCGTTTTCCATTTACATGTGCCTTTTTGGTGTACTGTCTATTTAGTTATTCTTAGTTGAGGTAACTTTTGTTGAATTGTAGAAGTTTCGTACACATTCTAGATAATAAACCCTTATTAGATAGACAACTTGGAAACATTTGTTCCCATTCCATAGGTTGCCTTTTCACTTGGTTGTTTCCTTTAATGTCTACTTTTGTTGTTACCTATGCTTTGGTGTCATTTCCAAGAAATTGCCAAATCCAATGTCCTGAAGCTTTCCCTATGTTTTCTTCCAGGAGTTTGATAATTTTAGATCTTAGTTAAGCTCTTTAATCTATTTTGAATTAATTTTAATATATGGTGTAAGGTAAGGGTTCAACTTCACTCTCTCGTGAGTGCAAATCCATTTTTTTTTCCCCAGCACCACTTGTTGATGAAACTGTCCTTCTTCCGTCGTGTAGTCTCTACATCCTTGCAGAAGGTCATTTGGCCAAATACATATGGGTTTGTTTCTGAGCTCTGTTCTATTTCATTGTCTATATCTTTTTATGCCAGTACAACAGTATCTTTATTGCTTTTTAAGATGTTTTAAAATCAAAGCGTGAGACTTCCAACTTTGTTGTTTTTCAAGATTGTTTTGGCTATATGGAGTCTCTTGATATTCCACATGAATTTTAGGGTGTTTTTTTTCTATTTTGGCAAAAAAACAGTGCCAGTGGGATATTGATAGGGACTGTATTGAATCTGTAGGTTGCTTTGGATACTATGGATATGTCAACAGTGTTACCCCTTGCAGCCCATAAGCATGGGATGTCTTTATTTGTGTTTTTGATTTATTTTAGCAATGTTTTATTTCCATTGTTTTCTTTTATAAATATAACTGACAAACTACATGACATTCACTCATGAATAGATCATAAGTGATGTAAACAATTGTGATTACAATTGTGCTCTGTTATATTTAGGAAGTCTCTAAGTTTTTCATAGTTAAAAAAAAAATGTGGCAGCAATATTCCTAGCTAAATCTTTGTTCATACTCAGTGGTTTATTTTCTTAGAATAAACTCCCTGACAAATATAAATGTGTGATTAAGACATATAGTTTATAGGTGGTTTTATACTATTCTTAGGCTCAACTTGCCATATAATCAATTCCTAAGGAAAATTAAAGGGAAATTCTAGAATGCCATTTAGAATTTGGGTTGTTCTGATGGAAGATTAAAGGACTTAGAAAACAGCTTCTCTACCCATTGGGGAACTTTAGGATCTGGTGCCAGGATGAATTCTTTCATTACTGTTAGTGGAAAAAAATTTGTGGGTCAGAATTATAGGAATAAGACTGTAAATACTGAAGATAAGAAGCTGGCAAATCTAGATGTCTGAAGAAATAGAAGTATAGACATAGAAATTGTCAGTTAAAGTGTGAAATTAACAATAGCCATACCAAAATCAAAGTGAAGGTTACAAATTATCTAAGAATAAATTCATGAAACTCAAGAAATATGAAGCTTTGTGCTATATAGTATATAATAAGAATTCAGGAAGTTTTTTTTCCCCAAGAAGAAAAAGGGCAAAGCAAGTGATGGATGATGAACCAAAAAGGACTGTTTTCTTGTATGTTTGTAGTAGACAGTAATATGAATATTGAAGAAATAATTTCCAGTGGTCTAGCAGTCTTTCTACGTGAGCATGGAAAAAGTTGAAGAAAAGCAAATTGTGTTTTACAACAGTATTCCTCTTCATTCATATTTTGTGTAGAGAAAAGAAATAACTGGGCCCTGTGTTTGAGGATTATTGGAGCATAACGCTATGGTTTGTATCTTGTATTATAAATATATTCTTAGAGAATCCTAATATTGTGAATAGATAGTATAGAAACAGATAAACATGCTGATGGTGTTTAGTCATTACCTGAGCCTTGCTTTATCCTTCCCATAAGCAGCATATTGTGAACAGATTCTATTTGACATAATGGTGAGAAGTGATAGATGTTTAAGCTGAAGTCTCTAGAAAATAAACGAGAGAGCGCCTCATTAGATGGCCAGGATTCACTGAAAGTGCAGTGTGTAGGAAGGGCAAAGAGACCATTCTGACTCTTTGGATGACTAGAAAACTGAATTCTGGCCAAGGAAACTCACATTTTTTTCCCCCAAAGATGGTTATGTGTGTTTTTCCAATTAACAAAATACAAAAGAGGCATTTTAGAAAACATTTCTGGATTCCAGAATCTGAATCTTTCTAACATTGTTTAAAAGGAATGGCATTAATAGAAGAGGAAAATAAATATAACTAGGTAATAAAATGACACCTACCTCTTTCAGAAAGCACACCGTTGGGCTTGGTGAAGTACAGCAGGACCCTACCATAGAGAGGTAACTCTTGGTATAACTGACTAAAAGTGTCAGAGGAGCTTGTCCGTAATTAGTGGAATATTCATACATAAATCTGTGGGGCGAAAATAGCAGAATTGGTCAAAACAGTTGTGGTAAACAATCTACTTTTTCAAAGGTACTCAAAGGGTACATACTATATTCATAGTTTTACTGTCTAAAGCACTAGGGATTTATAGAAAGGGTTATAGTAGTCACTTTTAATCAATATTTTCATCAAGTTTTTTTCCTAAATACTCATGTGGATTACCTTTATTGTTCCTGTATTCCTTCTGTGTCTACCATGTGCCATGTCAGCCTGTGGTAGCTGCTACTTAATGGAAAAATTTTAAATGAATGTAATAGATTTACCTTTCATTACCTGCTTATTCCAGACAATTGCTCTGTATAGGTCAGCTTATTTGTTGAAATCACTTTAATTTTTAGGAGCATAAGCCCCTAAATGTCTAAATAGACTGAGCTCTTGGGCAAGAATCCTCTTTGAAAAGTTACAGGGATGGGCAAGCCAACCAGCTTTTATAAAATCATGACCTTGATTTCGTACTTCTAAAGCCAGTTGAATGACATTGCTTTTGACTTCCGTGTGTGTATGTTTTTTTCTATTATCATAATTTTTTTGCCATTTCTTTGTTTCTATGATCTTCCAAGAATAAAGGATCAATATATAATCTAATTCCTCATGAATGTTAAACAATGAGAGGGTAAAAGTAATACGGTCATTGACGTGGTACGACATGAATGATGCTCACGACTATTTCTAGTTGGGCGAGGTACTACAGGAATGGAGAAAACTGTTTATTTCTTAAGCTCTACTGGAAATTAAATACTTGTGCACAGCAATAAAATTCTATCAGCCGGAGTATGCAAGGATCCCTAACATAAAGGGAATCGCAATAGCTGCTGTCAAATATTCGAAAATGTCCCATGGACAGGGGACCCAAATGATTTTGCTTCAGAGACTAGAACTAGGAGGAGAGAAGACAGGCATTTGGGAAAGTTGATTTCATCTCTGTCTGAGAAAGGCCTTTACAATTATCTCTAGTGACAGAGATAGGCTGTTTTGGGTGAAAGTCAAGTTTTTGTTAGCAGACATGGCCCAGGTTTCTGTCTAAGAGGGGTTTATGCAGAGTGGGGAGTTCGGTTAGACATATTTGCTATTTTATGCTCTGACGTTTTATGTAGGATGAAAGCAGCTTACTGATCAGCAAAGCCCCTGGGATCTTTCCTGAATGCTTCACAGATCTCGTCATTGGTCGGCTCCACGTAGGTAGGGAATTCTTGGGGCTGGTGCTTCAGGGCAGCCATGCAGAGTTTCTTTTCCAGGCCCTCTTTGGTGCAGCACTCAGGGGTCCCTGGGTGCACTGGGAATGGGGAGTCGCTTTCACAGGACTTATCCGACAGTGCTGAAGTCTAGAGAAAGAAAAGGAAAACAAGTAGACTCCAAGGTATCTGACCTTCCAGGCTTGTAGTTCTCCATTTGGCGTACCATCTCAGTCTTAAATTTTAAAATCCTCCTCCAGAACAAACTCTGTGACAAGTTGCATAATTCTAGTTCTGGGCAAGGAAGAGACGTGAAGAGATGACTCAGAGAACCTTCGTTAGCAGGTGGACTGAGTGTGAGTACAGCCCTTGGGGGTTTTGTCCTCTAGCTCAGTGTGTTTTCTCCGAGGGGATGTTAACATCTCTGAGGATGAGGGGAGTTATTTGAAACAGCTCCACTGATGTCGACAGGATCTCCCATCTGCATTCTGCTAGAAATACCCCCTTGAGAATGAAGACCTCCCTCTGCCTTCTGCCCCTCCTTCTAGTAAGTGAACAGACTCTCATTCTTGACTGCTTTGGTCTTCTGTATTGATTTGCGTTTTCTTACCCAGTGCTTCTTGAACCTGCTTTTCCATCAGGATCAGGTGTGTAAAAATAAATGCCTGGGCAACACAATGCAGAAATTCTTATTCAGTAGGTCAAAGATGAGACCTGAGGAGCTGGTGTGTGTGTGTGTGTGTGTGTGTGTGTGTGTGTGTGTGTTGTTTATTGTTGTTGGTTTTTCCTCCCCCAAAGCTCTGAAGGTTTATTCTCGAGCACATCACAGGTAAAAGCACTGGTACAACGGAACTTACTGCCTCAACATTGATAGACTGATACATGTAGGCAGACCAAAGAGTACCCCCAAGGCAATTGTCACAACAAAATGTGTTTGGAAAGAATTTGATGTCTGGATTAAAAATGTAGAGTGGAAATAGTCATCACAGAAAAAAAATAGGATTTACATGGGAAAAATACCATGGGCGTTTTTAAAATTATTTTGCGAGTTATCTTTTTAAGGCAAAACTTTGACGATCTTTGCTATCAATGAAGGAGAGCCGTGTGATGAATTAGTTATGTAAACTAAAAGTGAACGTCTGGTCCTCTTCTACACCTGCTTTCCACGAAACTCTCAGAACTTAAGTTAGCAACTCATTTTTTAATCCTTATCTCTTTTCAGTGAAGATTTTCCCATTTCTTTCTCTGGCAGCTTTCCTGTTCTTTCCTTTATTATCTACTTTCAAATAAAAAAGAGGTTTAAAAAGAAAGCAGTAATATATTTGGAAAAAGTGCTTTAAATAACAGGAAAAAAAATGGCGTCACGCAAAAAAGGTCAGTGCCATCTCTGTTCTTAAGATCTGTCTCTGACAATCCTAGAGCCCAGCTCTGGTCAAGGGAAGGGTTAGCAAACAGGTAAAAATTAAGTGGAAATAAGAATGTGTTCTGTTTGGTTATGGCTGGTAGTTTGCTTGTTTAAGATAGTGCAGAAGATTGGGTTGAAATAATACGCATTTGTGGAGTTGGTGGTGGTAGGGGAAAATGATACAATTCTTAGAAAGTAGGTAAGAGCCAGATAAAGCAATTAATGGGTAAGAATCATGGCATAGAATATATTCTAATCGGATCTTTGGGGAATTGTTTATGTGGGCTAATTGCTGCAGTCTTGAGCAGCAAGACATCTGCCTGTCAAGATGCATCTAAATGTCATTTTTATTCAGTCCAACGATGCCGTTAGTAAATTGCTAGAAACACTTGTTTTCCCCCTTTTCAGCTGTTGTCTGTATTTTGAAAACTATCATTTGAACATTTTAAGTTTCTGCATATATACTCTAAGGGAGAAAATGCAGAACTGTGTGGGTGTATTTGTGTGAATATAGGGCAGTTTTCGAACTCCAAAATTATTTGAAACTGAAAACTAAATTTTTCTAGGGCAATTAGTACCAGTTGCAGCCTGATAAAAGTATGGGTATCTGTAGGCTTCTAAGATACACCGAATATATGAGAATTACTTCCAGAGGTTCATAAATTAATATACACCACAGTTTTACCATTTGAACCTTGTGGAACTAATGGGCAAAATTGATTTACTATGCTAGAGTAAATTTGGGTCCTAGAATAATAGGCTTCATGTTTCCCCCAAACTTGGAGTAGGTGGGTGGCTGTTTAAGGTTGCCCCACAGTGTGACACAAAGGCCTGTCTTGACTGCTTTCTATGAGCCACCGTAGACATGGCCAACCACACAGCCCTACCCTGTTGTCATAGCAGTCAGGGTCGGCTTCCTCAGCACAGCAGGTTTCTGTCAAGGACACAACTTCATTCACAAGATGCCTGATCTGTTCAAAGGTGCCGCTGGGAAATTTCCGGCTGTATAGGACCATCGACCTGAGGGGGAAAATAAGTCAAAAGAAATTCAGAATTTTAAGTTTTCACATTTGCACACTTTTGTATGAAATGCGTATATTTTTAAAAATGGAATATTGCACCCATACTCTTCACCAATGAAAATATGATTGTTGACTTTAGTCGTTGCTCTGGGCAGATGTATTTCAATCTTGCAAAGCAGTAGAAGTGCGATCTGCAGTTCCATCAGATTAGCTTCCTGTTCTTTCCTCTCCCAGGCTCCCTAAATGAACCTGTTCTGTACCTTGTTACCTTTGCCAGAGTCCCAGCAAGTCCTATTTGTCTGTTAATGCACCCTAGGAAACTATGCGTATACCCCCAACTGGTTAGACTTGGAGCAGTTTCCTGCCTATAGCGACAGCAATTTAGCTGGGATCTTTGGGGGTCTTCCATTTGCCTGACACCCCTGCTCACCTTGGCCCTGGTCCTTCGCCCTCTTAATCTCTATGAGTTCAGCCCCCACACGGAACTGAAGTCACCTCATGCTAAACTTCATTCAAGGCAGGTAATCAAGAGAGCGAGTGAATACCTCATACTTACAACGATGCGAAGTCGTCTTTTCCCAGACTGGCAAGTTCCTTGCAGACTTTATCCTTCTCATAATCTCGACCTGGGAATCGGAGGTAGAAAAAATATCTTTTTCCTTTAAACGAATGTTACTTTAAATATGTATTTGCGATCTGCTGCATGATTCAGCGATGGTGAAAGCATTTCCTCAGTATCTATATGAAATTTCATTTTTGGTGCCTTTTTTTCCCCCACAATGGACCAGAATATGATAATTTAATTTTCATTAAAATTTATATTAAGAAAAAAGAGTGAGCTAGTACTGAAAGGAGGCAAGTCAAAATACACGTGCCAGCTAGTGAGTCAGAACCTGTTGACAGGGCAATCATTATCCTAGGTCCCTTCTTTGTAATAATGCTAAAATAAAGCTTTTTATTCCCTCCCTTCTTTCTTTGCTTCAGTTTCACCTGAGGCCCCGAAAGAAGCAAGAACAAAGAATAAGCGCAGTGTGTCTACATCCCAGAGTGAAAGAATGCCCCACTAAGGCGGGACTTCAAGAAGGGGGTGTGAGGAGTTCCCAGGGTGGCTCAGTGTGTTAGGAACACAACACAGTGTCTTTGAGGATGGGGGTTCAATCCCTGACCTTGTACAGTGGGTTAAGGATCTGGTGTCACAAGCTGTGGTGCAGGTTGCAGATGTGGCTTGGATCCAGGGTTGCTGTGGTATAGGCTTGGTGTAGGCTGCAGTGTAGGCTGACGGCTGCAGCTCCAATACAACCCCTAGTCTGGGAACTTCCATATGCCACAGGTACAGCCCTTTAAAAGAAAAAAAAATGTGTGAGAGCTGGTGTTGCCACCCTTGCTCCATTACCCACCCCCGGACTCTCTAAAGGAAGGCTAGGAATTCAACTGGGGGAAAAGATGAGAATTAGGCAAAACATTTTTTGGAGAAAGTTCTCAGTGTGGCGGGTTTGAGAGAACGGTGAGTGAGTGCTTCCCTTCACCTCAGCATAGAGGAGAGTCCGAGAACACACTCAGACCTTGATAAGTGACCTTGGAAGTTCGTCTCTGATTGAGACTGGAACAATCCACAGGGCAGGAGGACGTTAGGCGACAAAGGAGAGGGCTGTGAGCGGGAAGCTCTGCCGTGGCCTGTGGCTTCAGCCCTGATGTAGATGGCCTGGAATTGCTCTACCTTCCTCAAGCCTTTTCTGAGCCGGAGACCTTGATTTTTGAGGGCAGTAGGTTACCAAGAGTGGGACACCTCTGTGCAGATGCAGGCAAGTTGAAAATCAAAGGGCTAAAGAAGGGGCTTAAGGTGCCAGTTGGATGCGAGACCCCCAGGAATGATAAAAGATAATCCAGAGAACCCTTAAAGAGAAAATGTCAACTGTGAACATCTCCCACAACCTGAGAAAACAATACTGTCTCATCAAGCTGCCCACTGAATTAGTATTTCCTGCTGGCTTCTCTTTTTCCTGCTAGCGTCTCTTTTTCCCTGTGTTAACCCTGGAAGAGCTAAAAGCAGCTCCAGAGTGAGAAGAAAGAACAGCAGGAGAGCAGAGAGGAAATTGTGCACCTCCTTTTGCCACCATAGGCAACATTCCTGATCTAGGGGGGAGTAAGCTCAACTTTAAATCCATTTGCAAATTTTAATCTATTAAACTAATCAGATGTTCCCATGACTATTACGAGGTAGTTATTTTGAGGGTCAGATGGATCAAAGCACCTTATTATTGGAGTGATCAGAAAAGTCACAGTTCCTGTTGTGGCTCTGTGGGTAACAAACCCAACTAGTATCCATGAGGATGCGGGTTCGATCCCTGGCCTTGCTCAGTGTGTTAAGGATCCGGTGTTGTTGTGAGCTATGGTGTAGGTAGCAGACGCAGCTTGGATTCTGTGTGGCTGTGGCTGTGGCGAAGGCAAGCACCTGCAGCTCTGATCTGACCCCTAGCCTGGGAACTTCCTTATGCCACAGGTGCGGCCCTAAAAAGACAAAGTGCAGAACCTGCCCTTAGGTCCACTCACGTGACTGGGATGAGCTAGTTCCCACAGGAGATGATTCTTTGTTGATGGTGAGACCCACTTGTTCAACATACCTATTACATACACAATAGAGTAGACCCATGGAAGGCAGCCAGTGTTTTTCTTCCCTCCTTCATCATTTATGAAAGTTAAGTCTAGGGAATTTCCCAACACTTTGATGCTATATCTTTAAAAAAAAAAAATGTAAGTCTTTAAGTGAAATCAGAAAAAGGCAAACACTGTGTGACAGGTTCATTTGTGCCATATGTAAGTGCTATCTACAACACAGAGACAGACTCACAGACATAGAGGACAGACCTGTGGTTGCCAAGGGGGAGGAAGGAAGAAGTAGAATGGATGGGGAGTTTGGGGTTGGCAGAGGAAAGCTATTACCTTTAGAATGGATAAGCAGTGAGGTCCTACTGTATATCACAGGGAGCTAGATCCAGTCTCTTGGGACTGACCATGATGGAAGCTAATATAAGTAAAGGGACTGTATGTATATATGTATTATATATATATATATATATATATATATATATATATATATATATGTATGTCTTGACGGAGTCACTTTGCTGTACAGCAGAAATTAGCACAACATTGTTAAATCAACTATACTTTATATACTTCTTACATCTTAAAATCTTTTTTATTAAATGACCCAGATCCTGTTCTAAATATTTTAATGTTTAGTAACTTATCCTCTATCCTCTCGGATTTAAATATGGGGAAATCCATCTTGGAGAATAGAAAAGCAACCACTGTTCTATGCCTTTTACTCTTAAATGTCCTCATCTCAGGTCCGTGGAAGAGTGAATACACATAAGGCAGGGCAGAAAATTTTGTTGTGTGGTTTGAAGGGGAGGTGACCTAGTTGGATACAGGCCGAGGAGGGTTTTCTTTTTCCTTTTAAAAAATCATCTCTATGATTTATTAGACTCAATGGTAAAAATGTCTGATTTCAGGGAAAATTGCCTGCAGAGGAAGCTGTTGCATGCGATGTCTTTCAGGTGTACTATTCCAAGTATGTAACTGAGCTGAGAGGAGTCAGAATTGAGGGACAAAGACCTTCTGAAGCACTATTTGGTGATAAGGGACCAACTCAGATGCCGTCAATATCGCATGGAAGGTGGAAAAAAGGATCAAATCTCACAGTTTCTCAAATGAAGGCAAGACAGCAGGATTCCTAAGGTTAAGAGTCAGTGGAGAATAAAAAGCCACTTAGAACCTGTCACCTGAGATTCTTCAGTATCTAGAACATTTTCTGTAATTTATTGACTCGTTTACAAAGTTGGGTATGGTCACAGTTTCAAAAGGCCAGATAAGGCGGAAGTTTTCCGTTAACCATTAATGGTGTTCACTGGGACTCTGGAAGGGCACAGAGGGAGAGAACTGAGGGCGGTGTCACCCTTCTGACGTGAGATGTGTTAGGATGGTGATGGTTTCTGGTGCTTGTAAGTAGAGCCTGGCAGTAGGTTTTAGCTGAATGTGAGGGAACTTTATGGTAGCTGTGCCTAAATAATAACTGGAATGATGAACAGCTTGTTGAAGTAAGATTTCCCTCTCCCCCGGAAACACTCAGGTTTAAATAACTGTATTAAAAATGCCTGGATTAAGTACAGAATTGTATCCTCATGATCTTCAAGTTCACTTCTAAAAGGTTATAAAATCAAAAGGGTTATAAAACCCTTCTAGAAATAAGAATTTATATGAAATCTTTTTTCCCTAAAGCTGTGGTTTTAAGTCGCAAAAAAAAAAAATAACTAATGAGAACTCTTTCTTTAATACCAGGGATCTGACCTTGTTCAATAAACTCTCCCTAGAAAACTGCAGAGGTCATTTTTGTTTTGTTGGGACCACTCAATAGCATGCAAAAATGAGAGCCTGCCTTCAATGGGGGCACCTCTAATGAATGTCAAAAGAATGGTTTTACCTGACTAGAATCCATGAGGACACAGGTTCGATCCCTGGCCTCACTCAGTGGGTTAAGGATCTGGCATTGCCTTGAGCTGTGGTGTAAGTTGCAGACGTGGCTTGGATCCCCTGTTGCTGGGGCTCTGTTTGGACCCCTAGCCTGGAAACCTCCATATGCTGCAGGTGCGGCCCTGCAAAGACAAAAACACACACACACACGACACACACACCGAATGGTTTTGTTTCTAGCTTGCCAGATTCCGTTTTGTCACTTCACCAAGAAAGTGGTGTCGTTCAGTGTGTTGAGAATGTGAGTGCCTGTGAATGTGGTTTAAGTGGACCCTTTAATTTAACCACCTGTGTCTGCACAGAAGTAACTGGAATCCATAGGTGTTATGTACTGCTTTAGTTAGAATGTAAAATGACAAAAAAGTGGGACTATGGAGAGCGATACTCTGATCTTTCTCTTCCTCCTGACGATGTGCCCAGAACCGTTTTTGCTGGTATAGTCAGCCTCAGGCAAGACAGAATAAAGAGAGGCTCCAAAGATTCATTAAAGAAATTGAGTTAAAACTGACAAATGTGGAAGATAGGTGTAGACCAAGCCAGAACCAAGACAGGTTTTCTTCATAAAATTGTCACTCCCTGGAATGTTACTATATGATTTTTGTATATATGTTTATTGCTTATCTTCCCCAATAAAATATAAGCTCCAAGAAAAAAACAAAACGAAAAGGAACTGAGTTAACATATAAGGGTAAAACTGCTCTTATAAACATAACCTATAGAGGAGGCTGTTGTACCATGTATCTTTCAGGAGGATTACTTGAAATACTGATTAAATGAATAGATGAAATTTTTTTTATTCAAAAAGATCTATATAGTGTAACAGCCTAAACAAAATAGGTTAATCACTTTCTCATCTTTCAAAAAAATAATGCTGAATTTGCAATGTGATTGTTAAATAGATTCCTATTCCACAGAGCACTGTTGATGTTTTCTTACCAGTTGAGCTCACTTAGGATTCAAGTATATGAATCAATCTCAGATGAACTCTAAGTGACACACTCTCTTTCATGTCCTGTGTGGTTATGAAAAGGCCGATCTGGACTTTGCTATGGCTGCAGTAAATATTGGCATAATCCTGGTCACACCGGTGAAATCGTTTTCCCATCATGACCCCTCATCCCTAAATGTTGACAGATGTCATGGACAGAATTGCTCTTTGCAATCCCATGTCCCTTTTCTATCTGTATTGTGAAACCTTCTGGTAAGTCGTACGTAATTCTGAACTTTTGAAAACTTCTGGTTTACTTTTGGGACGTCTTTGCTGCTTCATGCCTCTCGCCTCTCCCAACACATTCGTATGTGCAACCGTTATGTCTTGAAGACTTACTCTGTGCCAGGCATTAGGTTCGCTGCTGAATATACAACTGGGAGCAAAATAGACACATCCGTGACCTCATGGGACTTTCAGGGTAGTGTGGCTAGACAATACCATACTTACTGTCTTGGCTGTTTAGAATGCTTCAACTATTATTGGTTTTTCTCTAAAACCAGTTTGGTCCCCTACTAAAGCTGTTTGTACACCAGGAGCAATGGATGGACAATAAATAACATTAAGTGGAATGAAGGCTGATTCAAAATGCTAGGAACTGTCTTAAGTTACATTCTGGAGAATCATGGTCTTGCAGAGCTGTTGGGTATTTATAGTTTTGCAGTTTTATTCCTTTGGTATGTTTATTTCTATAGTTATTCTCATCTATGTCAGGAAATGTCAGTATATTTTTTTTAATTTAAAAATATGCTTTGTAGTATTCATTCAAACTAATCAGGCTATATATTCAAAATAGCGGTTTTAGTTGAGAAAGTAAACATTATTGGGCTGGTTTAAGAAGCTGTCCTGATTAATGGAATTAAAACTGATAATGTCATTAAAAATCTCATAGGAGTGGCAATCAGTACTTTTATTTCACTTTCTCAGGCTCTTGGGGTCTCATTTCCACTGACATTTTAAATCCTAAAGCATATATATCTATATCTATCTATCTATCTATATACACACACACACACACACATATATATATACAATTTGCAGGCAGGCATGCAGTTTCAAGTTTGAGTCAATGGAAAGAAATTCAATCCTTTTAATACTAAACCTCGAGTTTTGCATGACATCTACAGATTAATCTAGAGAAAATTAACTGTACCTTTTAGGGTGTCATCAGTGAAACACTGCAGATAATGAAAATTCAGAAACAGTAGAAGATAAAGGGGAAATGGACCAGTTGCTCAGGAACTACGACTGTGGTAGTAGATGACCTCAGAGACTCGCTCAAATTTATTGTCTTTGGATTCAGCTTGGGTGGCAGCCCGTATAGATGCCACACTCACCCGAGTCCCAAAGGAGGCATTCTTCCCCATGCATCTCATTCCACCCCCTTCCCTTCAGAGGCTGAGCATCTTATTTGCAAATGCTTTCACAGGGATGAAGATACGGGAGCAAGTTTTCCTCTCCCACCTTTGGCATCCTGCCTTGGGAACTTAGAATGCATTGCAGGGCTTAGTTGTTGAAGTAATGTAAGAATAAGTAACATGATAAAGCATCATACAGAGAACTTGAAAGCCACCAATACTTAAGGAACTGAGGTCTGATAGTAGAGATTAAGAATAAGAATAAAACACCAAGAGCATCAACGGTGATCATTGCCATTGAAGAGACTGAAATAAAGCATAGGAAACCACGGAATGGAAGAGGGCACTTAGACAGTCTCGTGAAAGGAGCTTAACAGTTACTTGAAGTGGAGCCTGGATGACAGGCAGGACTTTTAACAGGAATAAATGAATCGGGAGAGGAATTTTAAGTGGAAGGAACAGCATGAAGAGATACCTGAAATTAGAAAACCACAAGTCCTGTCTGGAGAATGATTAATCCACTAATGAAATGGAAGTATGGGACTTCAAACGCTAGAAGACTTGGTGGCCAAAGTTTTATTCCTTTTTAGGTAACGGGGCATCTACTGAAATATATTCATGTAAGACAAATGACCAACTCATAGCTGTATTCCAGGAAGAATGATCTTGGATCTAAGAGAAACAGTACTTGGTAAGGCTGCTCTGTGAAATATGTGAACCTGTATACAAATGCTTAGCACATCTCCTGCCTAACATGTGCTAAAAACTCAATGATAGCAGCTCTTTTGTAGTAAAATTCAGTGATAAATTCATATGAACTACAGTCCATGCTCTTGTGACAGAGTCCCACGTGACTTGCTTTAGTCCTTTCTCAGGTGTTGGGCTATATTACTTCTGGTCAGAGGAATGTGGAAGAGAAGATAAAAAGTAGAAAATTTCCAGGAAGCAGAGAAATGAGTTACCGCTTATCTCCTGGCCAATTCTCCCTGGATCTGGCCAGTAGAACTGCAGTTGATCCACAGTGAGATGCTTTGACTCGATGCCCCTTTCCTTTGGGAAGCCTCAGCCTGTCACAGGACCCCGAAGGCTACAGTATCAGATTTCTATTACTGTTGTAATGCGTCACCATGAATTTAATGGCTTAGGTCTCCTTTGGGTGGTCTGAAACAAATCTCATAGAGCTAAAGTCAAGGGGTCGGCATGGCTGTGCTCTGTCTGGGGGCTCTGTGGGGAGAACCCCCCTCCTTGCTGACAGCAGCTTCTAGAGGTGACCTGCATTTCTAGGCTCCAGGCCCCCTTCCTCCATCTTTAAAGCCAGCAACTTTGTATCTCTCAGTGCCTTTCCTCCTTAGCGACATCTTCTTCTGATAGATTCTGTTCCGTTTCCCTCTTGAGATGACTTTGCCTTTGCTCAGATAATCCAGCATTATTTTTCTATTATTGTCAGCCGACTAGCAGACTCTATTCTATCTGCAACCTTCATCCCCTCCGTGGTGTAAGCCATCCTATTGGCAGGTTCTAGGCATTAGGATGTTGACATTTTTAGAGGGTTCTCACTCTGCCTACGGTACAGTCGCTACTATTTCAGCCTGAGGTTGTATCCACTATCAGGTGACTCCAAATAGAGACCAGAATTGGGGTGAGTTTGTACCAGACAGTCTGATCACTGGGACCCCAACTGCCGGCTATACACGTTCACCCCTATCATTTCATTAACCTCCCAATAGTGACCCCAATTTTTATAATTCACTTATGTATTCTACTTACCACATTTGTATCAGGATTGGCTTTTTTTTTTTTTTTTTTGCTTTTTTGGTCTTTGTTTTTTTGTTTGTTTTTTGCTTTTTAGGTCTGCACCCACAGCATATGGAGGTTCCAGCATATGGGGGTCCAATCAGAGCTACATCTGCTGGCCTACACCACAGCCACAACAATGCAGAATCTGAGCTGTGTCTGCCACCTACACCACAGCTCACAGCAATGCCAGACCCTTAACCCACTGAGCAAGGCCAGGTATCGAACCTGCAACCTCTTGGTTACTAGTCCGATTCTCTTCCGCTGCACCACCATGGGAACTCCTGCACTGTATTTTAATGTGAATTGATTGGGAAAGGAATGGGAGACAGAGAATCGGTGAGGGAAGCCATTTCAACAGCTGGATGCAGGGGAACAAGGGCCAGGACAAGGGCAATATAAAGAAAATGACAGCGTGGTAGTTAAGAGAGGCAGAGTTCCCAGACTTTGAGAACTGGATGCATGCAGGAGCTAAAACGGAAGTAGGCAAAAAGGATACCGAGGGTGCTCTGTGCAAGGTGATGTATTTCAGGGCTGAAATTTGTAGAATATTGAAACGATGGAATATAGATAACAAAAATGAGTAACAAATATGATTTGGGAGGTGATCATTCCAGGAAAAAAGGAAGTTGGTAAACAGAGCTGGTTTCATGGAGTAGGAACGAACTGGGGTTTAGATCCATTGTGGCTGACAAAGGGGTGGAGGCGTTTTAGGATAGAGCCCATATATTCAGGCAACTCTAGGTTAAATTTCTGGGTTTGGATCTCTCCCTCAGAACACTTAGGACAACAAAAGCATTGACTGTGAACCGGCCAAGAAGGACTAATATATGCATTATCTCTTAAACATGTTTGGCCATAGAAACTTTTTTCCAAAATGAGACTTGATGGAAATGCACCTTGGAAAAGGGGTTCTAGACAAACGCTGTGGGTGGTCGGTTAATTCTCTAGGACTGTAACAAGCAGAGAGAAGGCAGCCCAAGCCAAACTTTAAGCTACCAAAATTCTTCTCAATGCCTTTAATCTGTACTGTGTAACCTTCTGCCAGGAAGGAGCGCACCTAGCTTTCAGGTAAATCACTGACTTGGTATTTGGGTCATGCTCAGGTATTATAGAACAGGGGTGAGGATGGGTCAGGACTACTCCCCACAAATACTGGACATTTAACATGTAGATAAACTATATTTTATGTCTCGGGAGTCATCATCTGACCTATGGTGCATGAGTAATCAAGTTCATTGTGAAGTTCAGACCTTCAAGGGAGCCTACTTGACGTTTTTAGCCTACATGCCATCAGAGGCTGAGCGAATACTAAGAGATGTTGAAACAGAGGTTGCAGAATATGGCTAGCCCCCAGGGCACTGTAAGTCTTTGGCGTGAAGCCCGCGTATACTTACTGAGTCAGCAGTTCCCTGTGGTGACTCGCATTCCACATTATGGCATCCACATATACTCCCGGGGTCTACTGGACTTTCTGTGTCTTGTATATTCTTATCTGAACCCACTCTAGTAGGACTTCTCAGATTCATACCTGCCCCACGGAAACCCTGGGTGAAGGAATAAGCTTTCAGAGTTCCTGAGCCCTGGCCTCTTCTGAAGTCTTGTAAGAGACACGGGTAAGACAACACTGAAAATGATTGGAGTGACGAAAAGTGAGGTTTTTAAAAGAAGTGAATGTAAAAAGAATCAAAGTCAGGAGTAAAGTTATTCTTGTCAGTTAGTAACTGGTGATTCTTGGGATCCACACATTTTATTCCACTGGTTAAAGGTTATTAATAGGAATACTGATGTATGACTTGAGGAAGGCTGTTAACTGGCAGCCCTCTGTGAAACTTTAAAATTTTCAAAGCCAGATGAATACAGATTCTTTCTATAAGGATTAAAAAAACAGCCAGAAAGTAAATGGAAACTGATTATGAATTTTGCAGCTTGGGAAATTCTCACAAAATTATGTATTACTCAAAGATGAAGTACCATTTGATGAGTAACCGAATGGAAAATATAGCTCAAATATGGTCATGTTTCATAGCTATCAAATTCTTTTTTGTGAGATATTTTAAGATTTTCAACTATTACATATAGAGAATTCCTTGAAGATCAAAGTGCATTACTGACATGGTGTGTTGTGTCCTTAATGGCAATAAATATTTGAAGTCTGGAGAAAGAAAAAGCTCAGTGATGGATCACAGCCCCCATTTGCATTCCCTTTTAACAAATAAATTCTAATTTTGACTCATTCTCTAGATCTTGGTTATCAAGTAAAGCAGGGAAGGATAAGTGACAAATTATATAATTTCTTCTTTCTTTTATGAGATTCTTATCTTGATTTCCTGTCTATTCTATTTGAATACTATATGTCACATTTGAGCTAGATGAACCTCTTTGAGCCCTCCTCCTCTTCCCAACATATTCACTAATTCTTCTTTTTCACCATGTGTATAATTTGTGTAAATGGTCATAAAATTAGACGAATGAGAGTTCTTATCAGTGGTCACGGCACTGGGAGTCTTACCTCTTTCTAAAGCGTGCACAAATGAGACAGCAAGCAGGAAAACCAGGATCCCCTTCATTTTTCTGCTGGCAAGTCCTGCAGCACCCCCTGTCTCCTGCAGGTTACAAAGTAAAAAATGGCAGCCCAAAGTTACCAATTCCCCTTTACTAAGATTCCTGCCTATGAGCTAATAAATTATTAATCTCTACACAGAAGCAAGGGTGGTCATCCTTGGCCCACAAGAGATAAAATATCATCAATCAAGACAAATAGACAACCTGGGGGAAATGCAGTGGAAAAATCTAAGCCATTTTAATCATTAACTTTGCAAACTACAGATGAGTCAGAGTATGTGTAGATTTCTTTCCACTGCTGCCTTTTTTTTTTTTCTAAAGCTTTATCTAAGATATTAGTGGGCACATTTCTTTCTTTATGTGTCTTCTTTGGACATCCCTTGCCCTTCTCGTGTATAAATGGAAATTTGGAGGTCTTTCCTCTCTGTTTAAATCTATTACAAATAGGGTTCATCTTCAAATACTGGAGACTAGATGTTTAAGTAATAAGAAAAAGCAAGAAGCCAACTTGTCGCAGTTACTCAAATCTATAATTTTAATGCTATAAGATGATCAGATATAATTCTATAAGATGATATAGTTCTTTATATGTTATATTACATGCATATATTTCTCAAGTGCTGACATACATATTAGAAACAACCCTTGGGAGTTCCCATTGTGGCTCAGTGGTGACAAACCTGACTAGTAAACATGAGGATGCAGGTTCAATCCCTGGCCACGCTCAGCTCAGTGGTTTAAGGATCTGGTGTTGCTATGAACTGTGGTGTATGTCTCAGATGTGGCTTGGATCTGGTGTTGCTGTGGTGCAGCCTGGCAGCTGCAGCTGCAATTTGACCCCTAGTCTGTGAATTTCCATATGCTGCCAGTGCGGCCCTTTAGAAAAAAAGAAGCCTTAAAGTGGGGTAAATAATAACTGCAGAGGTTAAATGATTTGACCCAAATCACAAAAGTTAGTGGCAAATCTTGGACTCTCTCCAACTAACTTAAATTTCTTTTTACTCGTACTATACAAGTAGTACATTTTAGGGGAATATAACTTGAGAACTCCCAGTTGGCCCTGTAGAATGCAAAATCCAACATCTTCACTTTACAGAAGAAGGGACTTATCGTTAACCCAGTGAGTTATCATTCATCCCATCATTGGAATTGGGTCGGCATCAGGCTCTTGGAATTGTCCCTTTCTAGGAAACAGGGTCAGATAAGGTTCAGGTACACAAGTTCTGGAATCAAATTCCTACTGGGCTCTTATTGGCTGTGTAACCTGGGGAACTCATTCTGTCTCAGGCAGCCTTTAGAGATAACTCTTAGTACTTTTGTCACAAGGTTGTTGTGAGCTAAACAAAGATAGTGTGTGGGGTCTGCCATGACATCAGACACATGGTAGCATGCATTAATCCCTTTTTTTTTTTTTAGGGCTGCGCCTACATGGAGGTTCCCAGGCTAGGGGTCAAACTGGAGCTACAGCTACCAGCCTACGCCACAGCCACAGTCACAGCAATGCAGAATGCCAGCCGCGTCTGCGACCTACACCACAGCTCATGGCAATGCCAGATGTTTAACCACTGAGCAAGGCCAGGGATTGAACCCGCAACTTCATGGTTCCTAGTGAGATTTGTTTCTGTTGTGCTATGAAGGGAGCTCCTAGCATGCATTAATCTTAGCTCTTGCTCTTATTCTAGTTCTTGCCCACTCCTGTCACTGGCTCTCCAAATTTATAAGATATGAGAAGGAACTGAAACTAATGAGGTCTGGAACTCAGTGGAAAACCTTAAAGCCAGCCCTGTGTCTTGGGTCTAGGACTGTCATAGTTAAGTGACCTAGAGTTCTGATTTTGGTTTAGCTAAGGACTAACTGCATGGGCAGATTCCATCAAAATCTCGAACAGCAGCTACATTTTTAGTTGGATTCCCCATCTGTACTGAAAATAGTTGAATGTTAAATTTGGAAGCTAGAGTCCAGGTAGTTGGAAAAGGATAACTAGTATTCAAGCAAAGATCCTGCTGTAAGGCCAATGAAATCCACATGGTAAAGGAGATTAGAAGATACTCTAAATAGTGCTAGAGACAGTATGGGAAAATAGCCTTATTGCTCAAAGACCCAACTGTGTGCTGATCCTGCCTGCTTCAAGTCTCCTAAAGTTCTTTAGCTGAACTCTTTCCAAGTTAATTTAAAAATGTTTTAGTCTTACTAGAAATTATCTGGAAATAAAACTCTAAACAAGTGTCAAAACACTTAACGATAAGAAACCCAGAACTCAATAACTGAATAACTATTAACACATTATAGTTTCCTTTATTCTTTCTTATTTTTTTAATTTTTTTTAAAAATTTTTTGGCTTTTTAGGGCTGTACCTGCAGCCTGTGGAAGTTCCCAGGCTAGCGTTCCAATCAGAGCTACAGTTGCCGGCCTAGGCCATACAACACTGGATCCAAGCTGTGTCTGCAACTTGCAACCCACTGAGCAAGGCCAGGGATTGAACCCGTGTCCTCATGGATACTAACTGGGTTCCTTACTGCTGAGCCACAAAGGGGACTCCTATAGTTCCATTTTAGGGTGATACAATATATGAATTTTTATAGTTTTATTTAACAGTATTTTATCTTATGATTAATTCATTCAAAGATACACTGGATTGTTTTTCATTAATTTTGCTGCAGAGTTTAAGATCAGCCTGTTTCATTTTTTTAAAGTTATAACTTTATCTCTAGTTTTGCAATAACATCTCCCACTTTTGTTTAATGATAAACTACATGTAACAAGGGTTGCAACATCTCATTTAGGTGTCCTCTTGAGAAATCTTTACACAAGCTGCCAAATGAATTCTCTTGGATGAATTTTTTTCTAACTGAAAATTGACACATGCTAATAGCTAAATACGTGAACATTTTCTCAGTCTTATTTATGCAACTCCCCTCAATTCTTTCTTTTCTTTTTATGGATGCACCTGCAGCATCTGGAAGTTACCAGTCAAGAGGTCAAGTCGGAGCTGCAGCTGCTGGCCTATGCCACAGCAACAGCAACACTGGATCCGAGCTGTGTCTGCAACCTATGCTGCAGCTTGCAGTGACATCGGGTTCTTAACCCACTGAGCGAAGCCAGGAATCAGACCCACATCCTCGCGGACACTATGTTGAATTCTTAACCCACTGAGCCACAGTGGGAACTCCTTCCCAATTCTTTTAAATGTTGATTGCTTAGAGTGGTTCTACTGGAAAGAAATTGGCTTAAAAGAGATGTCTCGTGTTGCCATGACTACTAAGTCAGATGGGGGAAAAAGGTAGAAAAGACCAGGTGAAATCTGACACTGTCACAGCAGCACTTTTTGCAAGTCAGAAATTTATAATGGAAATAGATATTTTAAAAGAATTATCCATTAAAGCAGTAGAATTGTACAGGAATCTTTTTGCCCTTTAAAGAGTTGAATAGCACATATAGAAGCTGAAATAAATTGTACACATGAAATTAATATATAAACCACTTAAAAACCTTATTTGAAGTAACCTCCCACCATTGGCTTCTGAAGAAATGTACGTTTTTCCCTAGACAAGGCTAGTTCTAGGCAAAATTTGGAGACAAAGCCCATCTTTAGTTCTTTCAGTATCACAGTCTCTTCTTTCAGTAACTTAGATCTTACACCCTTTACCAAAGGAGTATCCTTAGCATTTTTACGCGGCTGTAGGCTGCTTAAAACTCTTCCATTACAGTGTTCCAGTAGAAATGACCTTTTTCAAATTAAAATCACTTGCCAGAGTGTGGGTTTTTTTAAATTGAGATTCTCTTTATACTGTTAAAATGCATTATCAGTATCTTTCCCTGATAAATAACCTGATGAAATGAATGTGAGTAGAATAAAGTGATGTCCTTAAAGCTGACGTGCAGACGTGGCCAGAAGGACGTCTGGATCACCACTTTCCTTTTGTTCACCACCATGGAAAATTCCAATAGCCTAATAAGTCTTCCTTTTTATTTAAACTTATTCAAGCTGCATTTGTTTGCAATTAAAAGCATTCTGACTAATGTGCTTGTAGACCAATCATCCCTATGTGGCTGTCGTTATTTACATAAAATGCAAATAGGACTGGTATTACCTCCCCACTTATAACCCTTCAGTTCAATGCCTGTATTAAAACTCTGTGATTTCATCCTACCTACCTCTGTAAGGTACTCTGTGCCTTGAATATTCACAGTTGGTACAGCCGAACGGTGGTTCACCGAGCAGACTCTGCTGCCGGCCTCCGAAGACCTTTGGTCACACTCTTTCCCTCGGAAACCCCCTGTGCTCTTTGGTGTGTTTGCTCTCTTGTCCTGCAATAGAATAAGGCCTTCAGTTACTCATTCAGCATCTAGTTGACACCACTGGCCGCCAGCTAGGGTGCAAACGGCAGGTGGTACAAAGGCACACAGACCTGCACAGTCCTTTAAAGACCTTCTAATCCAGCTAGGAAGGCGGATGATAAAAACAATGAATGTGCTGAGTGGCGAGTGTGTGGAGGATGGCAGGGGAGGAGGCAGTAAATGCAGATGCGGAGAGAAGGGTTTGAAGGCTGCTTTGAAGTCCAAGCAAGGAGGGACAGTCGCTGAGCCTTGGTGCTGGCAATGGGATGAGGAGACTCAGACCACAGAATCTGGGCATAATAACTGACTAGATACTGGGAGGGAGGAGGAGTCAGAGGTGCCTCCCTAGGTTTGTGGCTGAGGCAAGCCTTTTCTGGAATAGAACACGCTAGAGAAAACAGTTTGGGGGAAGACTGATTAGGGAGAATTTTGACTAAGCACCCGAACATATAGTTGACTCTCCATGGCTGTGGGTTCTCTATCCTTGGATTGAATGAACCTCTGGTTGAAAATATTTTAGAAATTCCAGAAAGTTCCAGAGGGTAAAACTTGAATTTGCTGTGTGTGGCAACAATTTACATAGCATTATATTGTATTTACAGCTATTTCCAAAGCATTTACATTGCGTTAGGTATCATAAGGAACCTATAGATGATTTAAAGTGTACCAGAGGATGTGTGTAGCTTCTATGCAAATGATAAGACCATTTTACATGAGACTTGAGCATCCTTGGACTTCTGGTATCTGCAGGGATCATGAAGCCAATCCCCCAGGATGTTGAGGAGTATGGCAATATATATTACTTACTACCCTGGAGTGCAGGAGAGCCCAGAACTTGCAGGCTGCACTGGCCTTCCTTTCTGGGCTCTGCCCTCCCATACTGCACTGAGTCTAAAGCTCTCTTATCTAGGCATTCCCAAGAGATAGCCCAGAAACTCAACATGGTAAATCCTGACTAATACACACTTTAATGGAGGAATTTAAGTATCTAGTGAGTTTGTCAGGTCTGCGTTTAAAAGACTAGAATAGAAGTCTGTAATTTGTGCTCTTTGAAATCCAGGTAAATTTTGAAAGAAAAAAATCACTTTGTTGATGAACAAGCCAATGCATTCATAATTGTACTTGGATTTTTATGCGAATCTGTGAATAATTCCTTTGTATTTAAAATGAAAGGGGCTATTACATAGATTCAACAGAGTGCGGGAGTTAGAAAATCTCACGAATGTAAATGGTTTAAGCAAGATGGCGTCGTCTGTTTTAAAAGGAAAATTAAAGCCAGAATTAGAGAAAATTGCTTCCTGTCATGGCTCTACCAAGACTGCAGTTGTTACCTGGTAACTTACATGGTAAACTGGCAAATAATCTTCAATTTCTCAAGAACACTTTTGTAAAGAAATACCACAGGTCATTAAAGAAAACCACAGATATTTAAGAGAAGTATTCAGGCTAGAAGAAAACAAGTTTATATTCTGCTTGGAAAGACAAAGAAAAAAACCAAAAGAATTCAGGAATACGTTTCCTATGAGATTTCATCATAATCTTAGGCAAACATCTACATCTTTCTGCCTCTACTGTTGCTGATGAAATGAGTGCCATAGTCACCGCTGTGAACGTCTAGTCATAAATTGTAAACTATCAGATAAGTGTTCTTAGTGTTATTGGGGAAAAGAGGTGTCTTGGTTCAGTTAAAAAGAAACCACTTTCTAGCAATTTTCCAACACTGAAACCAAGTGATTTGAGAAACAGGTCTGAGTATTAAAACCCTTTTAGAGTATTGCTAATGGTGATATATTTTTTTGTATCATTTATAAAAAGAAAAGCAGAGGTTGAAGAAATGAAGGGAAAAAAAAGATGAAAAAGAATGAGAAACAGTCTACTTATAGTAAAACATCAGGTATGAACGGTATAGATGGTTGAGCCCCAAATATACATATTTCTATTCCACATTTAATATTTTCTTAGAACAGGGTTTGAAAATTATCAAATTGCTAATATTCATAGGCTTTGTTAAGCTTCATTAAGGGTTTCTAATGATGTTTCTTTTTCATTCTCTAAGAAGGAGGACTCCAAAGATGGCTGGAAATTTGAATACATTAAAGTGATATTTAAATTGGATTTTATGGGTTTAAAAGTTTTCAGGAGCATATTGTAACACTAGTTAATCTTAGAAAATATAATAGATTCCACCTGGGGGAAAATGTATTATCTTTTTAAAATTTAAAAAAATTCTTTTCATGGCTGTCCATACAGCATATGAAGTTCCTGGCTAGGGGTTGTATCAGAGCTGTAGCTGCCGACCTACACCGCAGCCACGGCGACACCAGATCTAAGCCACGTCTGCAACCTACACCACAGCTTATGGCAATGCTGGGTTCTTAACCCACTGAGCAAGGAGAGGGATTAGACCCACATCCTCATGGAGACTATGTTGGGTTCTTAACCTGCTGAGCCACATGAGAACTCCTTATCTTGCTTTTTGTGAATTTCTTTTTAGGTGGGTCTAGAAAGTTGAGGAATTAGAAATTTTGTGTAACTAATTGTGATAGGCAGAACAACTTTCCCTCCTCCTCTATTGTCCACATCCTAAACCCTGGAAATTGTGATTGTTATGCTACCTGGCAAGGGGGAACTAAGTTGCTGATGAGATTGCTATTAAACATGGACATTGTCTTGGCTTGTCCTGGTGGGCCCAATGCAATCACAGGGGTCCCTTAAATGTGGAAGGATAAAGCAGCGTCCAGTTAAATGTCAAAGGCCAAGCTAAACACTGGCTATCTGAGGTGCTACCGCATTTACACAAAGAAAATTGGGTGTAAGATCACAGGTCTTAAAGTCTTTTTGACACTGTGAATGGATATAGGTAAATGCTAATGTGAGCAATATCATATGCACTTCAGTATGGCTTTACAGTTTATAAATTGCTTTCCTATACCTTTTATTTCCTCTGTTCTAGACAGCAATTTAATTATGGCCGGGCAGAAAATCATACATTAATTTTATGAACCAGAAAACCTTTTCCTCCTATTATGAGTTATTCCAAACATGTTAAGAGGTACAGAGAATTACCAAATTAAAATCCATGTACATGTCACATAAAAAGTTGTGTTTGAGGTAGCTGGGATATATGTGTTTTTTTTTTTTGGCTTTTTTTTTTTACTCCAATTAATACCAATATATTATGAGTGATTTACTGAGTAATACTGTTTTACATGCCTCTGTACTTAAATGCTGCTTTTTACAACGTGCCTTTTGTTCCCTCAAAAACAACGCTTTTGGGATTCTTGAGTTGATACCAGAAGTTCTGCTTCATTAATTTTCCCAGGTACAGTAACAATTACATGGATATGCCATATTTTATTTATTCTCCTGTCAACAGAACTTTAGGTTGTTTACAGAATTGAGTGAAAGTTTGATCTATTCTGATACTTTTTCTCTTGCTACCCAAAGTAAAGAGCTTTGTGGTTTATGCCCATTAAGGAGTATTAAACCACTTACTTTTTATGAGAGCTGCTGCCTTTAAACTCTTGGGGCAGAGGCCAAACCGCCGTTGAGGTCTGAGTTAACAAGAGGTGAGGAAGAGAAAATGACCTGATAAGAATCATGAAACTTCTGAGTTATCTGATTTGCGGAGTTTGAAAATGGAGATACGTGTTAGGAGAATCTTTGGCCAAATCTAAGAGGATGCTCCCTTCTGCTTACTGTTTTCCTAGGCACAGACTGTACTTTTAGAAGGTTCAGAACTCATTTAAGAGTCACCTGTCAGATGGTTTTGTAACAGTGTTTTTATTTTGTATTTAAAATAGTATTAATCAGGGATTTCCCGTCGTGGCTCAGCGGTTAACGAGTCTGACTAGGAACCGTGAGGTTACGGGTTCGATCCCTGGCCTTGCTCAGTGGGTTAAGGATACGGCGTTGCCGTGAGCTGTGGTGTAGGTTGCAGACGCGGCTCGGATCCCGCGTTGCTGTGGCTGTAGTGTAGGCCGGCAGCTACAGCTCTGATTGGACCCCTAGCCTGGGAACCTCCACATGCCGCGGGTGCAGCCCTAGAAAAGGCAAAAAGACAAAAATAAATTAAAAAAATAGTATTAATCATCCAACATTATTTGCATTGTGTTCTCAGGGTTCTGTCAGGAGGTCTCTTTATTTGAATGGTTTTAATGATTTGAGCATACATGGAAATCCTTAACTTCCTTTCCTAGCCTTAGGACAAAAGAAGAGAAATAAGTCTGGAATTCATGCAGTGGCTCCATGGTAATGAACCCAACTAGTGTCCATGAGGATGCAAGTTTGAGCCCTGGCCTTGCTCAGTGGGTTAAAGATCCGGCGTTGCTGTGAGCTGTGGTGTAGGTTGGAAACACAGCTCGGATCCTGTGCTGCTGTGGCTGTGGTGTAGGCCGGTGGCTACAGCTCTGATTGGACCCCTAGCTTGGGAACCTCCACAGGCCGCGGGGGCAGCCCTAGAAAAGGCAAAAAGACAAAAATAAATAAGTCTGGAGTTTCTGCTTTGGCCCTACCCTAACAAACCCAACTAGTGTCCATGAGGATGTGAGTTTGATCCCTGGCCTTGCTCAGTGGGTTAAGGATCTGGTGTTGCCATGAGCTGTGGTGCAGGTCACAGACATGGCTCAGATCCTGCGTTGCTGTGATTGTGGTGTAGGCTGGCAGCTGCAGATCCTCTTTGACCCTTAGCCTGGGAACTTTCATGTGCTACTGGGGTGACCCTAAAAAAAAAAAGAAAAATAAGTTTGTGTTTCATCAAACTTTGTGAACGTGACCTAGTCAGTGCTTCTCAGTAAGACAGCTGTATCTATAAAATATAGCCACATTGGCAAAAAATGACTTCTTATCTGGGACACTGATAGGTGGACTTCATTTGTTTGATGATATATCTGACAAGGGAACAAGCATGGAGATATTCCCATGATACAATAAAAGATAGAAAGACTGGGGACAACCTCATGTGCTTTCCTCCTCTCTCTCTCTCTCTCATAAATCTATATCATAACCTTCTAGGAGACAAGGACCCAAGGCCTGTTAGAACCAGCGTGCTTTTACCAAGTTATATACACGATGCTGTTCACCAAGTGACAAATGGCCAAGAAGCCTCCATTGCATATGTCCCCACAGTATTGTCCTAAATCCCTGGACAAGTAAGAGTTGTTTGTTCTTTATACACAAGCTTAATGTAGGTAAAGCAGAAGAGTGTTTTTTCGAACCGCGAGAAGAAAAAGCAGGATGAAGTTGATGGTGGTGCTTTAATAGAGGAGCCAGAACGGGTTGTCAATAGATATTTTTCCCTTGAAAACTGAGACAATTATTGCATTGTGTGGAAGAGCTGACTTGTGGGATTCATTGTGTTTTCCATGGAGCGTCTCAGGGAGGCAGCAGGGCCTCAGGTGAGACTGAAAACTGCTTCCTATGGACCCAGCTCCCCTATTTAGCAGGAATCATGGTGCTCAAGATGATGCCCAATGACACAGCACTGTTTCCTTCCTAACGAGCATAGAGCTTTTCTATGGACTTAAGGAAGGTACTTGCTGAATGTTTTAGAATAAGACCCTGGAGTTCTTACATAACCTTAGAGAAGGGCCGTCCAAAGCACGGTGAGATTGAAGTTTTGGCTGGTCAGGCGTGTGGAGATTCACAAGAGATTTCATTCATTCTGGAGAAGCAAAACATACCATCCATTTGTCTCAGAACTGAGAATATGATAAACATGTCAATAAAAAGCTGAATATACATTCCGAGGCTATGACTTAGAAGACAACTAATGGGCCTTATGTTGCTAGATTCTAACTAATCGATCACTTTGGCATAACTTCTGGTGATAATTAGGCCCAGCACATAGTAGATCATATGTTTCTAAAAAAGCCATTAAGTCCTGTCATTTCTACTTCCAAGATGATCGTTATTATAATGACAGCAATAGGTAACCTTTATGGAGCTCTTTCTCTGGGTCAAGGCTGCTTCTACACACTTTACAGGCATTATTAGATCATGTGGTCCTAACAGAAGTGCTATGAGGAAGAGTGTAGTGTATCTCAAACTTTCAGAAGACACAACTGAGGCTCTGAGAGAAACTCGCCCGCCTCCAATCCATTCACACCCCTTTATATCCTTTACCACCCCCTTAACCTGGACACAGCCATTTCTTTGATTACTGCAAGTCGCTTAATGGCTTCCTTATATACCTTCTTGCTTGACTTCTCTCCATTTCCCGTAGGGCAACCAAAGGGTTTTTAGAAATCTTGTTGGATCCTATCCCTTTTCTGATCCTTTAGGAGGTTCCTATTGTTTTCCTCTTACCGTGGTTGTCATTTTGTATCCCCAGTGTATATAGTCCCCAGAATCTAGACATCCTGTAGTATTTCTTCCTTTGCTTACTAATTTTCAGCCGAACTAGTCTTTTGATTCTGAAGGTACAGAATACTTTATCCTATCCACATAACTTAAAGTGTTTTGCCTTCTGAATAACCTTGTAGAATGTAAGGGTCGGGGAATCAAGAAAGTAGGCCCACGATATAAGTGAAAATTTTTTGGAAAAATGAAAATAGGGCCATGTTCTGAACTGAAAAACTGGGTTCCCTTCTTGGTGAGTGTTGAGCTAAAAGATGCAACCAAGCCAAAGAGCCGGAGGAGAATTTATTACTTGCAGCAAGTTAGGAGAACACCAGGAATCTTTTCCGAGGCAATGTCTCCTGGAACAGCAAAACTGGAGAATTGTAAACTAAGGGTTTCTGCATATTCATGAAGGGGCTTGAGCAGAGGAAAGTTCAGCACAGAATTGGGGCAAAGGTTGACCTAGTCCAAGCTTCTGTCGATTGAAGTCAGGAAGGACAGAAAAGGTCAATATCATCATTTCTGATGTTCCCCCAGGCTGGGGTCTCAGTGTGTAGTTACCATCCTCCACCGGGGGGGCTTTGTCCCTGCAGAACTCACTCAGACGTGTATCAGATTGTTGTAAATATCCCTTGATGAAGATGTTGTAAATATCCCTTGATGAAGAACTAGCACTGTTTTATCTATGCTTCTTGACGCCTGTTGTTTCTTGACTACTTTTCCTTTGTTCTTACCTTTAAAGCCATTAATTACTGAGGCCTGTTCAAGGGCAAGCATTGAGGCCATGCCTAGATCACAAAGTGCCTTAGGCCAAACATAACTTCTCTTATATGTCAGGAAAGCCATGGCTGGTTCTCTTTTTCTGGGGACCCAGTACCCTACCTGCTTACAATTTGGAAAACAATAATGTAAGTTCAGAGAGTTGGATTTTAAGAGATCCTGACCTGTTCAGAGGATTAACTTTTTGCCTAGATAAGGAATGTCCAAATGGCAGAGAGAAATTTGCAAAAGGAAAATTAAAAACTTGAGACAAGGACAGCTAAGTAGAAAGTTGATGTTGAGTTGTCAATATTATAAATTATTATCTGGTTAAACTGGCTTAAAACTTATCCTTTTCCTATCCTGCTAATTGCTCTAGGATGTGGTTACTAGTTTCTAAAATAATGGCGAAAGTTACAAATGCCTAGAAAGGCAATGTTGTTTTTTCCGCAAATGTCTTTCATGTGAATATATAGATAAGGTGACGGAAAACAGACGACAGCCACGTCACTGAATATTCAGTTATTAAAATGCTAATGAGGAAATCTTTCAACAATTTTACACAGAAAGTTGATGTTAATTGTTTGGCTAAGAGGAAGCCTGTTCAATACATTTAGGTATTAACAGAAAGTTTTGTCTTATTCTTTTTTTTCTTTCCTTTTATGGCCTCACCTGTGGCATATGGGAGTTTTGGGGCCAAGAGGAGAATTAGAGCTGTAGCTGTAGCCTCTATATGACACAGCAGCACTGGAGCCAAGCCTCATCTGTGACCTATGCTGCAGTTTGCAACAACACAGGATCCTTAACCCACTGAGCCAGGTTGGGTGTTGAACCTGCGTCCTCAGAGACAAATGTTGGGTCCTTAACCCACTGGGCCACTATAGGAACTCCTGTTTTATTCTTAAGGGAAGAAAATGTGTATTTAATTCAATTGCACTTATTTCACACCTTTCATGGAAGATTTCTTTATCTTGCTCGCTTAAAGAGGCATTATAAATAATTGAGTGTCTCTTACATGCGAGTAGGAGATGTGATCCAGCAAATGGAGCTATTAACATTTTTAATGTCTGTCACACATTTTGCCATTTAAACTTTTAGGGGGAAGTTTTCTCTTTTCACTACTTATCCTAGAGTATCAGGGATTGATTGAAAAGAGCAAAACTTCATTTTAGAAGGGATGTCTAAAAGCCCAACGAAGTTGATTTACTCAGCTTTGGGTAGAAGGAGCAGGTATCAGGAGAAAAAGAAATAATACTCTAAACTTTCTTAGATTGACCTCTAACTGCAGATTTGCTTCTATTTCCTACACCTTCACAAATCTCTATGTACAATGTTATACGATAAACACTTCTTCCTATAAGCTTGAAAGTGGGAATGAGTGACGTGCCAGCCTGTTAAGGAGATACATTTGTTGACGAGTGATGTTAAAGACGAATTACACCAGATGGAATTAAGGAGGCAGAGAAGATGGTTCAAGACTTATCGGGATAAGACAGACGCTGAACTCGAGTCCACTGAATCAAAGGCAGGCGTTTTTAAATGCTACCGTGAGCTAATGGAAAGTCCTATGGAGGAGTGTAGGAGGAGGCTGATGACTATGGTCAGGCCAAGTCTTTGCAAACTGGTACTTATCAAATTAGGCTTCCACTCCCACAGAGAACAGGAGGGAGGGGCGCCGTCTTTCTTGATCATTATATTTGAAGGGGATGGCCCCCAGGTCCTTGAGAAAAGCATTCTAGATTATAAAACTGGCAAGAGGCTGGGGAAAAAAAATATCTCAAATGGGCACAGAAAAAAATTTAAATCACAAGTTTTCTAAAATAAATGCCCCAAGCAAAAGGAGGTCGGGGACCTATAGCCAGGAAGAAAACTGTCTACATTAGGTCAGGCTGAGGGGAAGGTTAAAGCCATCTTGATGAGGAAAGTCGCAAAGAAGTGAAAATTTGAGGTTTCATAAAACATCAGATTCATTGAAGTGTAGAGGTGGGTCATAACTGATGGAGAGGTGAAGGTAAGACGAGAATATGTAAGAACCATTTCTCAGAACATACAAGGATGGGGGAATTTTTTAACCCTGGCTTCTTAGACCATCCCGTTGAAGAGAGCACAGGACTCAGATCAAGTTCAACACTGTCAAACCAGTACAAGATCCTCTTTCATCAAAAGATAATGCAGTTACCGTGCTTTTTAGACAAGGACCTTTTTTTTTTTTTATCAAGACTTCAATCATAGTGGTCACCTCATCGATGAGCATGTAACAGAGTCATCCTAACCTAGGCAAAATATGCTGTTCCCAAAGCATTCTATTAATTAAAATATCAGTTTTATTGCAGAGCACCAAGAGTTCTTCTGTTTATGGAATGTTCTTTGCTTTTTAAGTGTTGAGTCTTTTCTGTTGGCTTTTTTTTTTTTTTTTGTATGTTACAATCCCCTGCTTATTCCTGGGAATACTTATCCCTCAGTGGTTATGTGCTTCAGATTGCAAAGCTTTCGTTTACATGACCTCATTTGACAGTCACACCCCGTGAGCTAGTCAAGAACAGGCATCTGCAAACTTCTCCTGTAAAGGACCAGATGGTACATATTTTAGGCTTTACATGTCATAAGGTCTCTGTGACAGCTACTGCATTCTGCTTTGTGGTTTGAAATGGCTAGCAACAATATGCAAATTAATGAACATGATTGGGTTTCAATAAGATGTTATGGACATTGAAATTTGAATTTCATACTTTTCCTGAGTCATGATATATTATTCTCATGATTTTTTTTTTCAATTACCCTTAGCTTGTGGGCCATACAAAAAAACAGGTGGCAGGCTATAGAAGGTCTCAGAGGGTGATATAATATAAAAGTTTAAAAATCATCTCTATTTCTCACTAATACTGAAGTCTTGGGTACATTTTATTTTGAGCTGCCATTTCCACATTTTCATATTAGAAATGGCAACTTCCTAGTTCAATCTGGAGAATGAAATTACATGAGATGTAAAGTTTTATCCTCAGTATGTTCTCAAGTGATTCTTCTCTTTATCCATGTCTCAAAATTAAGTGATCTGTCCAGGATTATAGAGTAGTCACTGGTAAGGCTGAGACTTAAAAAGTCTTTGTCAAGTTTGAACTCGGGCCAAATTGCCTTCTTTTCACACGGCAATTATGTGCAATAGATCTATGCCCCTTTCTTGACTTTTTTCAGACATAATTTGTACAGCTCACTGGCTTCCACTCCTACCGTCTTATTTATAGCTCAGTTCTTAGTATTCTATTTCTTAAAAAAATGATTTTTATTTTTTCCATAATAGCGGGTTTACAGTATTCTGTAAATTTCTTACTGTACAGCAAGGTAACCCAGTCACCCATACATACATTCTTTTTTCTCCCAGTATCCTCCTTCATGCTCCAGCATAAGTAACTGTATATAGTATTCTAAATTAAGAGTTTTTTTGCTCATTTGTTTTTGTTTTTAAAAATCCAAGCCAATACCACAAAACCTGGAAATAAGGCTTGCCAATCCAATGACTGTTTCCCTGGGCTGCTTCTCCCCAGAGACCACCAGGTTTCTTGGAGTGGAGAAGGTCATTTGTGTCACCTCTCATGGTGTTTTTGTTTTCTATTATGAGGATTCTCCTCTGGGTTGTATACTGGACAGCTGGCGGTGGAAAATGGGAGACAGTTACGGCAATATCGTAGTAGAGTATAAAATGATTCATTGTATGTGAAAATGCTAGCTCAACCTTTCAGCAAACTTGCCCTAAAATAGGAAAAAGCAGTTGGAGAAATCCACAGTGCAGCTCAATTCAGTGTCCAACGGGGCTAAGATGTATAATCCAGTATTGAAAACGGTCTAGCTCCTACCCGCTCTAGTCCAGATGATTTAATTGGTATTATTGGTGAAATATCCTTCTGATGAATTGTTTTTCAGAGCTGAATAGCAATATTTGGTAACTATAGCAAGAAATCGAAGCCACGTACATTTGAATTAGCCTTGTAAGAATGAGGTGCTGTTAAAAATTTCAATAGCTTATGTCTCAATCCCCTCCACCCTTGGCCCACATTGCTTCCCTAAATGCAGGAGAATAGTAGCTCAAGTACCACAGATACACGTCAAAGGAGTCTAGCTTCTTTATAGGGGTAAGAAATGATTGTTTCTAGTAAGAAATGATTGTTTCTAGTTAGAAGCAATCCAAATTTAGGTAGGAATTGTAAAACCATTTCCCCAAGGTGGGTCTATGAACACTAATTTAGCCAAATGTGACAAGGTACCACACGAACAGTGTGCTCTGGGGCCCCTTTTTTCGAGAATTACGGTTTAAACAAAATTAAATGTATATTCTCTCAAAACTTTCAGAAGGCATTTGTGAATTTCCAAGACGAAGGCGTCCTAGGTAGTATTTTCCTTCTTATAGGAACTGCTATCTGAAAGGGCCATGCTGAAGGGGGCAGAATGCTGAAGACAAATTTTAGCAGGTGGCTAACAGTGTGCACTTGTCACTTTCTGGTGTTTTCTACAAAATTAAACCTGTACTCATTCAAGTACAAATACTTGCTCTGTGTATGAGTGTGATTAAAAGAGACAGCACTACCAACACACACTTTGCTTATGAGGTGTTTGGGGTCCTTTTCAAACCACTAGGTAGGACCACAAGCATCTTCTTGGCTATCCCTTTGAGTCACGGATCTTCTACTTTTTAATAGCACAGAATCTTTTAAGTCCTCAGGCTAAGAGTAGTATTTCCAAATCAGTCTATCCTGGGAAAGTGGGTTCCAGATGTCAATCCAAATATGTCATTTATTTTCCCCAGTTGCATTCTGTTCTGAATTATTTTTAGTTAAGATGCGGTCAGTATTTCAAATATTTGAAATCTGTCAGGACCTTCAATGCCAAGGAAATGTTCAGTTTTCACAAATGTTTGAAGGAGGTTTGAGAAGAATGATTGCTATGTTCTGTGTATGACCATTTGATCAAAACTTTATTCAAATCTTTTATATCTTTATCTTTTATCAGAGAAATGGGTTGAAATTCTTCCACTGTGGTTGTTGATTTGGGAATCCTTTTGTAGTTCTGTTTTGCTTTATAAAATTTGAATGTTATGTAGGTTTATAATTATGTCTTCCTGACTAAAAAAGTGTTTATGAAACACACTGAACTTCTTACTTCTAAGATTTGCTTAAAATCTTCTTACCAGATACTGATATAGCTTTAATATTTTGCTGTGTATTTTCTCCATTAATCTACTTTGAAATTTTTGTTGTTCTTATGCCATATGCCATATACAAACAGTATATTGCTGAATTTTTTTGTCTGTGTGTAGGATTACTATTCATTGCCAGGTTTAATCCATATTCAATTTACTATACTTTTTGGTATTTTTAATTTTAACTTGTGTTTTCTATCTGGCCTCTTTCAGTTTATACTCTGCATGATTTGTAACAACTTATTGAGGTATAATTTCGTATAATAAACTGAACATATTTAAAGTGTTAAATAGATATTAACTTCTATATGTACTCATGAAGCCATAACCAACATTAAAACTGTAAACATCTCGCTACCAAAAGTTTTAACCCAACTGACTTGATTTCTGTAACTATATATTAATAGGTATTTTCTAGATTTTATATACATGGGATTATATAGTACATGTTTTTTATTTTTTTATTTTTGTTTTTATTTTTTGCTTTTTAGGGCTGCACCTGTGATATATGGAAGCTCTCAGGATGGGGGTTGAATTGGAGTTACAGCTGCTGGCCTACACCACAGCCACAGCAACGTAGGGTCAGAGCTGTGTCTGTGATCTACACCACAGCTCACAGCAATGCCAGATTTCCCACTGACTGAGGCCAGGGATTGAACCCGCATCCTGACAGGTACTAGTCAGATTCATTTCCACTGAGCCACAGTGTAAAATCCAGTATATCCTTTTTTTCGACTTCTTCCACTCGGAGTAATTAACTCAAGATACAATCATATTGCAATAGTTTCTTCCTTTTATTATGTGCTTTTAAAGTTTATTTATATTAAAGATTTACTATGTTGTGCCAGTGTAGTTTATTCCATTTTAATGCTGATCAGTATTTCATAGTATGGACATACCATGATTTGTTCATTTTATCTATTGATGGACATCTGGGTTTGTTTCTTTTTAAGTTTCAGACTACTACAAATAAGGTGGCTATAAATATTCATATAAAGTCACTTAGTTCTAATAACTTTCAAAAATTCTAAGGGGTTTTCTGTATAAATAATCATGTTGTCTACATTTCTGAGGTAAACCTGATTTGGCCATGATGATATATTATCGTTTTTATAGATTTTGGATTCAATTTGTAAAATTTCAGGTTTTTTTTAAATCTATGTTCATGAACTTTTCAAATCTTGTTAAGGACACATGCTTACATTTTTCTTGGGTATATAACTGAAAGTATAATGGCTGCAACATACAGTACATGCATGTTTAACATTTTAAGAAACTGCCATATCTGCTTTCCATGGAAGTTGTACCATTTCTGTTTCAGTCAGCACTGTGTGAGTGTTCCTGCTGCATTCTCACTGATATTTGCATAGCTAGTCTTTTTAACTGTAGACATTCTAATAGGCTTGTGGTGATACTTCATTGTGGATTTATACTGGATTTCCCTCATGATTGAGGTTGCATTATTTTCATGTGCTTATTTGACACGTGTATCTTTTATTTGAAATGTTGTTTAAATCTTTGCCTAACCCAAGGTGACAAATGTTTCTTTTTTTTAAATTTTTCCATTATAGCTGGTTTACAGTTTACTGTCAATTTTTCAGCTGTACAGCGTGGTGACCCAGTTACACATACATATATAGATTCATCACAAGTGATTAGACATAGTTCCTGGTGCTATACAACAGGATCTCATTGCTTTTCTATCCCAAAGGCAATAGTCTACAACTATTAACCCTAGACTCCTATCCCATCCCACTCCCTCCCCCACCCTCTTGGCAACCACAAGTCTGTTCTCCAAGTCCGTGATTTTCTTTTCTGTGGAAAGGATCATTTGTGCAGTCTACTAGATTCCAGATATAAGTGATATCATATGGTGTTTGTCTTTCTCCTTATGACATACTTTACTCAGTATGAGGGTCTCTAATTCCATCCATGTTGCTGCAGATGGCATTATTGTATTACTTTTCATGGCTGAGTAGTATTCCATTATATATACCACATTTTCCTAATCCAATCATCTATCAATGGACATTTGGCTTGTTTCCATGTCTTGGCTATTGTGAATAGTGCTCCAATGAACATGCAGGTGCATGTGTCTTTTTCAAGAGTGGGATTACTGGGTCATATGGTAGTTCTATGTATAGTTTTCTAAGGTATCTCCATCCTGTTTTCCATAGTGGTTGTACCAGCTTACATTGCCACCAACAGTGCTGGAGGGTTCCCTTTTCTCCACACGCTCTCCAGCATTTGTTGTTTGTGGTCTTATTAATGATGACCATTCTGACTGGTGTGAGGTGGTATCTCATGGTAGTTTTGATTTGCATTTCTCCAATAATCAGTGCTGTTGAGCATTTTTTCATGTGCTTGTTGTCCATCTACATATCTTCTTTGGAGAAATGTCTATTCAGGTCCTTTGCCTATTTTTCAATTGGGTTGTTGGCTTTTTTGTTATTGAGTTGTATATGCTGTTTGTATATTTTAGAGATTAAGCCCTTGTCAGTTGCCTCATTTGACACTATTTTCTCCCATTCTGTAAGTTGTCTTTTAGTTTTCTTTTTGGTTTCCTTTGCTGTGCAAAAGCTTGTCAGCTTGATTAGTTCCCATTGGTTTATCTTTGCTTTTATTTCTGTTGCTTTGGGAGACTGACCTGAGAAAACATTTGTAAGGTTGATGTCAGAATGTTTTGCCAATGTTTTCTTCCAGGAGTTTGGTGGTGTCTTGTCTTAAATTTAAGTCTTTAAGCCAATTAGAGTTTATTTTTGTGCATGGTGTGAGTGTGTTCTAGTTTCATTGATTTATATGCAGCTGTCCAGGTTTCCCAGCAATGCTTACTGAAAAGACTGTCTTTTTTCCATCTTATGTTCTTGCCTTCTTTGTCAAAGATTAATTGACCATAGGTGTCTGGATTTATTTCTGGGTTCTCTATTCTGTTCTGTTGGTCTCTCTGTCTGTTTTGGTACCAGTACCACACTGTCTTGATTACTGTAGCCCTGTAACATTGCCTGAAGTCTGGGAGAGTTATACCTCCTATTTGGTTTTTGTTCCTCAGAATTGCTTTGGTGATTCTGGGTCTTTTGTGGTTCCAAATAACTTTTTGGATTATTTGTTCTAGTTCTTTGAAGAATGTCATGAGTAATGTGACAGGGAATGCATTGAATCTGTAGATTTCTTTGGGTAGTATGGCTATTTTTATATTATTAATTTTTCTGGTCCATGAGCACTGGATATCTTTCCATTTCTTTGTATCTTCTTTGATTTCCTTGATTAACGTTTTGTAGTTCTTGGCATATAAGTCTTTCACCTCCTTGGTCAGGTTTATTCCCAGGTACTTGATTTTTTGGGGTGCTATTTTTTTTTTTTTTTGTCTTTTTGCTTTTATCTAGAGCCGCACCCGCGGCATATGGAGGTTCCCAGGCTAGGGGTCTAACAGGAGCTGTAGCTGCCGGCCTTCGCCACAGCCACAGCAACGCGGGATCCGAGCCATGTCTGCAACCTACACCACAGCTCACGGCAACGCCGGATCCTTAACCCACTGAGCAAGGCCAGG
>PVHT020000886.1:19425445-19464152 GCA_004024745.2 Catagonus wagneri | reverse complement strand
TTTTCTATATATAGTATCATGTCATCTGCATACAGTGACAATTTTACCTCGTCTCTTCCTATTTGGATGCCTTTTATTTCTTTTGTGTGACTGATTGCTGTAGCTAGGACTTCCAATACTATGTTGAATAACAGTGGTGAAAGTGGGCATCATTGTCTTGTTCCAGATTTCAGTGGGAAGGCTTTTATCTTTTCTCCATTGAGTATTATATTTGCTGTGGGTTTGTCGTAAGTGGCTTTTATTATGTTAATGAATATTCCCTGTATTCCCACTCTGGTAAGAGTTTTGATTGTGAATGGATGTTGGACTTTGTCAAATGCTTTTTCTGCTGTTTTCTGTTAATTGATACAGTTTTAGCTTTTACATTTAGTTCATTGATGAGCGTTAATTTTTAGATAAGGCTATGTCACATGGACTGAGGTGTTTTTTTTGTTTTTTTTACTGATGGCTATCAAATTGTTCCATAACAATCTATCAAATACTCTTCATTTATCATTCAATTGCTTTTGCACTTTTGTCAAAAATCACTTGGCCATGTATGTATGGACATATTTCTGTCTTCATTCTATTCCATTGATTGTGTTGATGGCAATACCACACTGTCTTGATTGCTTGTTTTCCAACTTCGAAAGAAAACCAAAATTGACTTGGCTATTCTGGTTCCTTTTGCATTTGTTTTAATATTAGTTAATTTCTTCAAAAAATTCTGGGATTTTGTTGGAAGTTACCTGTGATTCCATAGGTCCTTTTGGAGGAATTGATAACTGTGTTGTATCTTCAAATTCATAAAAATAAAATATCTCTTGATTTTCACTTTTAAATTCTAATATTTTATAGTTTTTTACTATAGAGGTGTTATATTTTTGATGAGATTTATTAAGCATTTTATATTTTTGATGCTACTGTTAATGGTATTGCTATTAATTTCAATATCTTGTTGTTACAGCATATTAAAATGCATTTTAAAAACTGCTCTTATAGCCTACAAATTTGCTAAAGTCACTTAGTTCTAATAACTTTCAAACATTCTAAGGGGTTTTCTATACAGATAATCATGTTGCTGCAAATAACAACAGTTTTACTTCTTGCTTTCCACTCTGAATTGTCTTTTGCGCCTCACTGGCTAAAAGCTTTTCCCAGTACAAAGTTGAATAGAAGTAGTGAGAAGACAACATTCTGCCATTGTTTCAGATCATAACAGAAAAAAATGTTTGTGTTTTGTTTTTGTTTTTTTTTGGTAGTTTTTTTTTATCAGGTGGAGCAAGTTAAATTCTCTTTTAAGTTTGCAGTGTATTTTGGCAGTGAGTGGGTAGAAATGGATGTTGGATTTATCAGATAGTCTTCATTTATTAAGAATAAGATCAAGCTAACTTTGCAATTCTGGGATAAACCTGATTTGGCCATGATGCTATATTATCGTTTTTATATATTTTGGATTCAGTTTGTAAAATTTCAAGGGTTTTTGTGTCTATATTCATGAGCTCTTCTCATGTGTTATGTATGCAAAGAAACAGAAACAATGTAACATTTTGTAGGATGTTGGACATAATGAATTTTACCTTGCTTGGTTCTGGACTTATTTCTATTCTTGCAAATAGTCTTGAGCTTTGTAGGGGACACAATTATGTTACTAGGAAAGAGTTGGATTTTTTTTTTCTTTTCCTTTTTAGGGCTATACTTGCAGCATATGGAAGTTCCCAGATAGGGGTCAAATCAGAGCTGCAGCTGCAGGCCTATACCACAGCCATAGCAATACCAGATCCAAACTCCATCTATGACCTGTACTGCAGTTTGCAGCATCACTGGATCCTTAACCCACTGTGTTGAAGCCAGGACTCAAACTTGCGTCCTCACAGACACTAGTTGGATTCTTAAACCCACTGAGCCACAAAGGGAACTCTGAGTTGGATTCTTAGGTCTTGCTTTTTAAGTTTTGTAGTTTTTTTTATTTTTTAAGTAGATATCAGAATGGTGTTTAGTTTGGGGCTAAGTTTCCCTATTGGTGAGGCAAAATCCTTTGGAGTCCTTTACTGTATAACTCAAAAGTGATGAAATGCTGTGTGCTGTCTGGGAACAGAATTTTTCTTTTTCAGTCCCACGTGGATTCCAGGTATTTTTCCTGCCTTTAGGTAACTCCCTCAAATGCACATGTTGATCCACACTCAATGAGGAATCAAGGTGGACCCTTTGCATTTCTTGAGAGTGTTCTCTATGAGCAACTCTTCTCTTCTGCACTGTAGGGTCTAGCTGCTTTGACCTCCCCGTGTTAAATTTGGTAATTGTTAGATGGAAGTTAGAGTTCAAGTTAGATGATTGGATTAAAATATAAAATTAGGCATTGTGAGCATATTCAGTCCGTTTGAAGTTGTGGGACGTCATGACGTTATCAAAGGAGGTAGTGTGGTTAGAGGAGGAGACCAGGACGCTGAATCCTGTGTGGTTCCAACATGAAGAGACTGCATAAAAAAGAGGAGAAGCCCACAGAGAAGACAGAGAAATGCAATTATCCTGGCTTTTTAATGTCTTCCATACTTTATTACCACCTTATATTCACAAAAAAAAGGATTTCTATTATCCAGTATTTTTAGACAGCATATAAAATAAGGTGTTTCAGCAGAAAAGAAAATCATGGACATGGAGAAAAGATTTGTGGTTGCCAAGGGGGAGGGGGAGAGAGTGGGATGGACTGGGAATCTGGGGTTAATAGATGCAAACTAATGCCTTTGGAATGGATAAGCAATGAGACCCTGCTGTATAGCATTACAAATTATATCTAGTCACTTATGATGAAGCATGATAATGTTAGAAAAAAAAATGTATATGTATATGTGTGACTGGGTACCTTGCTGTACAGTAGAAAATTGACAGAACACTGTAAACCAGCTATGATGAAAAAAATAAAAATCATTAAATAAAAAATAAGGTGTTGCAGGAGTTCCAGCCATGGCTTAGAAGTAACAAACCCAACCAGTAACCTCGAGGACTAGGGTTTGATCCCGGCCTCCCTGTGAGCTGTGATGTTGTTCACAGACACAGCTCTGATCCAGTGTTGCCATGGCTGTGGTGTAGACCAGAAGTTGCAGCTCTGATTTGACGCTTAGCCTGGAAACTTCCTTCCGTGTGCCGTGGGTATAACCTTAAGCCAAAAAAGAAAAAAGTGTTTCCTTACATGTAAAATTCATTACCTTGCCATGAATGTTGTCTTTTACCTTTAATTCACTAATTTTTAGATTGAGAAATAGGCAGAAATTGTCTCTTGAGATAAATGGTAAATAGCATATCCTCGTTAGGTCTCATTTTTTTAAATTTAGTTTCGCATTAGGGCTGCTCCTAGAAGAAGTATATTCCTGACGTGATTTAACGATCACATCCACTTGCACCAGAATTATTTATAGTTGATTGTTACGAGTGTTGATTACTGGGACCCATCCTGGATTTAAGAGCATCTATAAAATTTTCATTTTTTTTATCAAGATCTTCCGCTGATTCTCAGGTGTCCCTGTATTGGGGAACATTTGCCTCATCCTGCCAGTGGTTCTGAACTGCCGCTGGGCACTAAAATCCTCTGGAGCTTTTTTTAAAAAAATACTAACTCCTGGACCCTGGGCCCTATCTACAGAGTTTTGATTGAAACAAGTCGGCTTGGGGCCTGGGCATCTGCAGTTTAGGCCTGCAGTTTAGGCCTTTCAAGTCATCCTAATGCACAGCTGGAAATAAGAAGCACTATGTTAGGGTGGAGTATGAAGCCAGGAAGCTAGGGCAGGAAGATGCTATCATTTCACGGTCTCAAAGGATTCTGCACATGGGTTCCAAATCTGCAATGTCAGTCAGGACACCCTAGTGAATAGGAAAGGAAAATCTTGCTGCTGATTTCAAGGTAGGCTTTTTTTAAAAAAAAATTTATTCCAATGTTACAGTATTTGCTGTGTGAATGGCTCAGGGCTCAGAGATTTGTCTTCATACCAGAGAGTGTCAAAGCTCCACTCACTTTATTGAGGACGGAGGCAAATGTGCATAGATGTGTCAAGAAACACAATTTTTGATTCTTTCCACTTTTTTTCTCCTTTTTTCTTGACCTCAAGTATATTCTCTTCATGTACAAAATTTTAAAGCTGTTTTCATGAAAAGTAAAAGCCTTACTTCTTTAAAGTTTTTACCTTGATAAGAGACTTAAAAATAAACAAGTGTCAAATAGCTGAGGGATCAAACATTTTTAAAGGAATAGATTTTTTGGGGGGGAGCCTCTGAAATCATATCACACAGCATCTGCTACAGATGGTGTTTGTACCCCATCCTTCTAATTCCACTTGAAATCCTAAACCCCAAAGAGATGGTCATAGAGAGTGGAGCCTTTGGAAGATGATCTGGGAGATGATTAGGTCAGTAGGGTTGAGCCCTCATTAATGGGGTTAATGGCCTTATAAAAGGAGGGAGCTTGCCTCTCCTCTCTGCTCCTCTACCATGTGAGGGTACAAGGAAAAGTCAGCAGTCCAGAACCCAGAAGAGGGCTCTCACCAGAGCCTGTCCATTCTGGTACCCTGATCTTCAACTTTCATACTCCAGAAGTGTAGAAATTTCTGTTTATAAGCCACCTAATCTGTACTAATTTGTTACAGCAGCCTAAACAGACCAAGACAACACCCATCTATTTTAATGGCATGTATGGCCATCTCTCTCTCTTTCTTTTTCTTTCTTTCTTAGTGCTGTGCCCCTGATGTTTGGAGGTTCCCAGGCTAGGGTTCGAATCAGAGCTGCAGCTGCCGGCCTATGCCACACGCAGCAGCACTGGATCTGACCCACATCTGTAACCTACACCACAGCTTGATCCTTAATCCACTGAGTGAGGCCAGGGATTGAACCCACATCCTCATGGATATCAAGTCAGGTTCTTAATATATTGAGTTACGATGGGAACTCCAGAGCCATCTCTTTGTACACATACATGTGCAGTATATTTAGCTTCAAGGGAGCGTTAACGAGATGGGTCCATTGGTAACATCTGCCTTTCTTTGAGTCCCAAGTTCTGCTGGCCACGCTCATAGTCCCCCCCCCCACCTTGAGCTCCACTGTCTGTGATATAGGTCACTTCAGTACAGAGCTCTCACCTCTGAAAGCTTTGCGTGTTATCAACCAGTGCTTTGATTATGCCTCATGTTCTGAAGTGACTTCTGTGTTGTACTTGTTTAAAGAGTAAGCAGAAAAATTCATTTTTATTTTTCATTTTGTAGGCATTAATTGCAATACAGAAATCAGCCCAGTTTAATTTGGCTGTGCAATGGCTCCATTATCTCTGAAGCAACTGCACTTCAGAAACTGATTCCAGATGATCTGAGTCTGCTAGTTGAAAGGGATTTTAAAAAGTAGGCAGCACTGATGAACTGGCCTCATAAAATAACTTCAGTGTATAAAATTGAAAGCATTCTATGCTGGACTTCATTTAGACAAGGCCAATTTGAAAAAGATGCCCATTGATGAAAGGCTACTTTTGTTTTCCAGAAAATAAAATATAGCAACGTCTCAGGAATTTAAAAAATAATCTTTATGTAATCTTACGTAGTACTCAAAGTATATTATTCTGTTCAAATTTTCTTTAGGGTGGTAGTACTAATTTTAAAAAACAAAAGAAAAAATGTTACTTTCCATTAATGTTTTACTGTATCTGCTTTATTTATTCTCCTAGGTGTATTTGTTTTTAATATATTGCCTTTCATATCTGCATCTCGGCATCAATACTACATCAAATCAAGCAGATTTGACCATATATCTTTTATTTCTACAAGTTAAATTGATGCTATTTTGAGAATCTACATGCCAGTTTGAGTAGGAGGTCTATGTCCCTTACTTTGCTTAAGTCTGGGGTTTACTCAGTCTATAAGAAAGTACATGTGAAAGCCATACTCAGGCAGAAAGATCACTAGTTGCTTTCTTTTTTAAAAAAAATTTAAGTACAGTTGACTCACAATGTTGTTAGTTTCAGGTGTACAGCAAAGTTAATCAGTTATATGTCTACATGTCTTTTTTTAGGTTGTTTTCCCATATAGATCATTACCAAGTATTGAGTATATTTCCCTGTGCTATGCAGTAGGTCCATGTTGTTTATGTATCTTATATACAGTAGTATGTTTCTGTTAATTCCAGACTCCCAGTTTATCCTCCCCCCCCTTCCCCTTTGGTAACCAAAGTTTGTTTCTATGTCTGTGGGTAGAGGAGCCCTAGTTTCTAATGAATCACTTGTTCACCACCACTTGTGGTATGGTGGCCTCTTATTGTTGCATCGTTTTCTTTGGTTAATAGTCATCCGTAGTATGACAACCTTGCTAATTGTGTCTTGCTGGCCCAGCCCCCAGTGCAGACCGGTGTGATCTTCTGAGGCATGTGATTCTAAGGAGTGTCTCTTTTTCAATGTTGGACATAAGCTCTGCTGTTCCACACTGGATCTCAGGGTGCCATCTCAGAGCCCAGACCCTTCGGTACAAACCATAGTCCTCACCTGTCCAAAGGCACTACACCTGCAAAGGGTTTACTGTGGCAAGAGCTGATCCAAATCATATCCCTATTCAGTTTCTGGGATTTTATGGGGTCAGACAACTTTCCTTTTCAGTTTCTGAAAGCAAATAGTTCATTCCACTTCCTTCTTGGACAGTGAAAACAGTAAGAAGGCTACCCATGCAGTTATCAGGAGAGATCCTTCCATATCTTCCCGGTAGAGTCTCCTTTTTAAGTTTTCAAAACACAGCAGAATTCCCTGGTGGTTCAGTGGGTTAAAGATCCAGTGTTGTCCCTGCTGTGGCTTGGGCTGCTGCTGTGGGTTCAGTCCCTGGCCCAGGAACTTCTGCATGCTGTGGGCATGGCCAAAACAAGGAAAGGAAAAAACCACAGGGATTTTTATTATATCCTTTTCAGAAAATAGAGTTTGAATTACAAGGATTGGGGAAAAGCTTGTTTACTTCCTGTAGGAGGGACAACAACCCGTTGCTATATCATCTGCATGGGTCACTTCCCAAGTCCCATCAGGGTGGCTCTGTGTGTTCTTCCCGGAGAGTTAAAAATCCATCTTAACTTTTTATCTACTTTATTTTGAAATAATTGTAGGCTCATATACAGTTGTAAGGCCTACAGGAGATCATGCACTTTTTATCCAGTTTGCCACAAGGGCACCATCTGGCAAGACTATCGTACAAGGTCACAACCAGGACAGCGGCCTTGATGCCGAGATGCAGAACATTTTCCTCACCACAAGAATCCCCCACGTTGCTCTTCTATACCTAAACCCACTTCCTTTCTATTCCACCTGTTTCCCTTTATTTTTCAAGAATGTTTTGTCAATGGAATCATACATCATATAACCTTTGCGATTGACTCTTTTTTTTTTCAATGAGCACAGTTCTGGAAGTTTATCCAGTTTGTTCTTTGTATTGAACAAACACCCAGTTCTTCATGCCTGAGTAGTAGTCCATGGTATGGCCACAGCACAGTCTGCTTAATGATTCACCTATTAAAAGACGTTTGTGTTTCTAGTTTTTGGCAATTATGAGTAAAGCTGCTCTAAATATTCATGTACAGTATTTTGGAGGAATATTCTTTTCTCCAGGAAATGCCTAGGAATGTAATTTTTAGGAAATACGGTGATTCCACAAGAATATAAAATTGACAGTGGTGTTTATCGTTTTGGAGGCCCTTGATAACCCTGGTAAGAACAGTTGTGGTGGAGAGCAGGGGGTAGAAACCTCAGGAGAAGTCTCTGATATGATTTAGAGAGTCTCAGGAAGGAAAAAAGTGGAGTAAACAGAAACCATATAAGAAAAATAAATCAATATTTTCAATATACAGAACTTAGAGGCAACGCACACACAGACGACAACATGTGAAATTGGCTTACACAGCTATGGAGGTTGAGAAGTGCCATATTCTGCCATCTGTGAGCTGGAACACTAGGAAATCCAGCGGTAGTATAATTCAGTGGGAGCCCGATGGTCCAAGAACCAGGAGCTCCAACATTCAAGGGCAGGAAAGACAGATGTCCCAGCTGAAGAAGGAAGAATTTGCCCTACATTTGTGTGTTTATTCCATTCAAGCCCTCAACATATGGGATGATGCCTGCCACCTGAGTGGGGTAGACTGCGCAGACTACTGAATCTAATACCAGTGTCTTCCAAAAACACTTTATCAGGCACACCCACAAATGTTTCATTGTCATCCATCCCGTAGCTCAGTCAGGTTGAACATAAAATTAATCATCATGAACATAATATTAACTGAGAAGTCAGAGAATATTTGCATGTACGACAGTAGAACCAAAGGAGAACAGGAAACTTACAGAACTATAAAATGCTGTTGAAAATTTAAAAATCGGTTGAGTTTTTAAAACAAGAAAGGAAAATGAAGTTAAGGAAATCTCACTGAGAAAAGAGCAACATAAGATAATTACAGGAAAAAAGATCAATAAAAGTGATGAAACATATATCTAATAGAGACTTCTCCTGAGGTTTTATGATCCATGACTCTTTATTTATATTTAAGAACCAGGAACTAAAAAGGTATGTGAGTGTCCCATGCGTGTGTGTGAATTTGTTGTCTCATGGCCTTCAATATGCATAAGAACTGCAAACTATCTATAGGTTCTCTTTCAGGAGTATCATTTTCCACTGGGAGAAAATCTGGTTTCCTGCTGAGGTGGTATTCTTTTTTTTTTTTTTTTTCTTCTTTGGCTGCCCCTAGGCATACGGTGTTCCTAGGCCAGGGACCAGATCCAAGCCGCAGTTTTGATTTATGTCACAGCTGTGGCAACACTGGATCCTTAAACCCACTGTGTTCGGCCAGCCGGGGATCTAACCTGAGTTCTTGGTGCTACAGAGACCTGCCAGGGTTAAGGGTTAAGGGCCCAGTGTTGTCTCTGTGAGGATGCAGGTTGGATCTCTGGTCTTGCTCAGTGGGTTAAGCATCTGGTCTTCTGGCAGCTGTAGTGTGGGTGATAGATGCGGCTTGGATCCAGTGTTGCCATGGCTGTAGCGTAGGCTGCACACAGCTGCAGTTCTAGCCTGAGAAACTTCCATATGCTGCAGGGGCAGCTGTAAAAAGGAAAAAAACTGTCAATTTTTTCATGTCGTCTTCTTTCCTAGTACATTTGTCCTCTGATATTTAAAATTTTTTATTTTTTTTCTGGGTGAATAAAGGATGACTCACTACCCATTAGTGGTGATTCATGATGTCGATCTATGTGTTGTTCAACCTCTCATATAACTGGAAAATGTTGTTTAGTAGACCAGAGTACCACAACAACTAGTGCTGCCTAGTAAAATAAGAGGATAACTTCATTAAACAACCATCTATTTGGGGGCAATTCTATAAAATATATGTGACTCAAATCAGATTTAAATCCTATAATTTGAGCTGCCGATAATGAAGCCTTTTTTTTTTTTTCTTAAACCTTCCCTCTGATAGCCCAAAGCAACATAGACTTATGGGTTTTGGTTTTAATACAGAAGAGATGTGCAGTTTTGTCTAATTAGTCTTAGTCCGTAACATAGATAAACCTGGTGGCGGACAAAGCATGGAAAATATATAATATATAATAAAATACCTTAGATTTTATTAGCTTGTATATATCCTATGACTGGAGCATTATCTCTATCTTACAGATAATGGGTCTGTATTAGCCAACTAGAGCTGCCGTAACAAAATAGCACAGACTGGGTATTAAATAACTGAAATCTGTTCTCGTGGTCCTGGAGACTAGAGGTTACAGACTGAAGGGCTGGTCATTTTGTCCCTAGTGAGACTGGCTGGTTTGCAGTTGGCCACTTCTCACTGTCCTTACATGGCCCTTTCTCTCCTTTTACGAAGTCACCAGTCCTATGTGATTCCGACCCTACCTTTGAGCTCATCTACCCTCAGTTACCTACCTAATGCTCAGTTTCCATCAGGGGTTAGGACTTTGATACATGAATTTTAGGGGGAAACAGTTTCGTCCATAGAGTCTGAAGCCCAGGGGAGGGTCCCACAGAGCATTAAGTGGCAGAGGAAGGGCAGTTTGGCTTCAGGAGTGAAATAATTCGGCTATATGCCTCAATAAAGACTTGACTGGTCAAATATTTTTTTCAAAAAAAACATTGTGTTGGGGGAATGACTGAATCATTACCAGTGGCATTTTCCTATCTCAGCATGCAGCCTGCGGAGGAGGTTTCTTAGCAGCCAGCACTACAGTTTCCTCATTCGATCAGTAAGATAGAGCACATCTAAGGCCTTTCATCATCATCACGTGAAAATGTGTTGGATTTTTGGCAACAAGCTTTATTACGCAGAAAGACTCAGGCAAAAAATATATACATATTTTGTGTGCGTTTAAATATCTGTTCAGAACTCAAGTACATGAACAGATGAATTACCTTAATACTATTTAATAGTTTAGGAGAATAGGATAATATTTTCCTTTCCTTCCAGTGTGTTGATTATTAAAAGGAATGTTCCACATTGAATCTTTTAAAGCGAAATTACCATTTTTTTTTGGAATAGGTGATATATCCATGATAAAAAAACTCAAAAGATAAAGTATAGAGTGAAAAATGAAATTGCATCCCACCCCTGTCCCCAGGTTAGCTAGTTTTCGTCTCCAGAAGAAATCAGGGTTATAGTTTCTTAGCACTTGGTTTAATTTTTAATTGTATAATTAGTCAAGCTGTTATGTCACAGTTCTAACTTTAAAAATATAAATCTAGTCAAATGGATTGCAAAAAGAAGAGCGTGATCGTTCTGTCTCTGTTAGGACGTGCCTGTTGTAAGAAATGACAATCATTAAACTAAAAGTGAATAAACCCTTAGTACTTAGTGATGATTACTCAATGCATGAATGATGGTAGCCGTTAGTCACGCTTCCTTGATTATCTCCTGGACTGTACAGAGTTTCCCAGCTAATGTGCTAGAATATAGACTTTTTTCATACAAAAAGACAAGAACATAAGAGGTTTTCACTCACAAGGAATTATTTAAATGTTTCTGTTAAGAAAAAGTAACATTTCCTTGGTTCTTAATGCAAGTAAGAGCAGGCAGAAGAGACTGGGTAAACATCACGAAGCCACTTGTGTTAGTATGATTCTGTTTTACTTGGCAGTCTTTGGTGGCAAGCAATAGAAACTTTTAATTAAAACATTTGTGGGAGTTCTGGTTGTGTCTCAGCAGGTTAAGAACCTGATGTAGTCTCCGTGAGGATGTGGGTTCGATCCCTGGCCTTGCTCAGTGGGTTAAGAATCTGGCACTGCTGCAAGCTGCCATGTAGGTAGCAGATGCCCCTCGGGTCTGGCATTGCTGTGGCGCAGGCCAGCAGCTACAGTTCGGGTTTACCCCTAGCCTGGGAACTTCCATATGCCATGGGTGCGGCCCTAAAAAGAAAAGAAAAAGCACTTATGCTGCTATGTAATTGAAGTCTAAAAAAATGTGTCCGTCAGATAAGGCTTCGCAGGGTAGCTCCACAGGTATATAAAGACTTGTGGGTCCTTCAGAGACATCTTAAATGTTGTTACTGTGGTTTAAGGGAATCAATGCCAGATAGTAAATAATCCCAGCTTCTGGCAGGTTCGTGTAAGATACTGCTGTTCTCATATTTAGGCTTGAGTGGGCTAGACTGTGTAATACAGAAATACTTTGAGTAGTCTTGTGGGTTCAAAGGTGCTAAGCTTCTGTGCTTTTCCACCATTTTTTCTGGAATGATCTGAGTCCAGATTTTAGTAGCTATTGTCTACATTTTTGTGAGCAAAAAGTGAGTTTTAATATCATTTCCCATTATGGACATAGTATTAAATGAAATACTGGATGTAAAGTGCTTAACACAAAACGTGAATCCTATTAGACTCAACAACTAACATTGTTATCATCATCCGTACAGTTACTTTACTTCCGTGGCATGCTCGGGACCTTTCTCAAAATGCTTCTGGTCATGTACCTCTACTCTAGGTGATCTGCTTAATGAAGTCCAAGTTTATACCTTTAATCGAACTCCGTCCTGTGTGCTAAACTTGCTCTCAGGCCAAAACCCTTACAGCTTTCCTTGGCTTTTCTTTGTTGCCACCCCAATCTATCAGCAAACCGTGTTGGTTCTACCTTCAAGATATATCCAGAATCTAAATGGATTCTCATGCTGCACTGCTGTCACTGGATAAGGCTACATCATTTTGGACCAGATGGTTGCCATGGACTTCAGTTTCTCATGGCTCTGCTCCAAACCTTCTCATGGCTTTCTGTCTTGGGCAGGGTGCCTCTTGTGGTTACCAACCCTGAGCTCACCTTCAGTTCTGATTGCATCCCCCACTCCGCTCCAAACACACTGTCCTTCAAACACCACAAGCACGCTTCCACTCCAGTGTTTCTACACTTATCCTTCTTTTTTTTGCATGGGACACCATATTTCTAGCTTCCTCTTCCACTTAACAGTTCTCTGCTAAACTGTTGCCGTAGCCGAGTGGCCTCCATGCCGCTCTGCCTAAAAGATGCCTCCTTCTGACATCGCTGTCTATGATCCTGCTTTTTGCTTGTCTTCTTAATACCAACATTTGATAATTTATACATTCATCTGTATATTTTTTTATAATCTGTTTTCTCTGTGAACAGTAGGCTATGGGAGAGAGAGGGCTTTTTTGACTATTGCTATTTAACAAATAGAATTGGGCCCCTTACATAGGAGATGCTCACGAAATGAATGTGTATCAATATTTGGGGTCCAAGTACCTTCCTGGCCTTTCACCTGTGGAGAGAGCTCATCCTCTGCAGATAGATCCTTCTATTTCGGTTGTCTTATTAGAAATAGAATTTAACATTCTACCTGAGGACACTAGTGTGAAGGCCACGGATAACGTGCAGGGGGGCGCTCAGAACTCTGCATACTGCCCCATTGCTCATCCCCTTATAAAAGCAAGTGGAGGGGGTGTGCTGCTTTATTGCACAGAGAGAATAAAGCCAAAAATATTCCCTGGAATTGGATAATCTATTCCCAAGACTCCTCTGTTGTCAGGAAGTCAAGATAGTTTTAACTTTTTCTTGAGAATCTCAAGACGACACCTGCTTTCAAAACAACCTAAACTTTTATACAGGACAGGGTTGCGTGGAAAGGCCACCCTATTTCTTGAGCTGCTTACCATAAGAACGCGTTTTATTTCTCCCCAAGTCACACACACTGGAAGATGCGTGTAAAGAGTTTTGCTACAGTACAAATGTTTCTATTCCCCACCCCCAAATTCACATTGAAATGCCAACTCTGTTGTGACAGTATTAGAGGGGAGCCTTTTGGGAGGTGTTCAGACCTTCAGGATGGAGCCCTCATGAATGGGATTAATGATCTTGTAAAGGAGACCCCACAGAGATCCCTAGCCACTCCTAGCACGCGAGGATGATGCCTGCAACCCCAAAGAGTGCCCTGACTCTTATTTCGTTTACATTTTTAGAAACTAAAGTGTAGTTGATTTGCAATGTTGTGCCAGTTTCAGCTGTACGGCAAAGTGACCCAGTCATACATATATACGCATTCCCTTTCTTCCATCATGATCTGTCCCAGGAGATGGGATATAATTCCCGGCGCTATACAGCAGGACTACATTGCTTATCTGCTCTAAAAGTAATAGTTTGCTCTTTCTTGACCATACTGGCACCTAAGCTCAGACTTTCAGCCTCAAGATCTATGAGAAATAAATGACCGTTGGTTATAATTGGGAAGCTCCATGGTATTTTGTTATAGCAGCCAGAACAGACTAAGACAACTGTTTTGGGCTGTTCTCTAACGTGCTGCATAGTGACACCCCAGAACCACGTAAAAGTGGCAAACCGGTATGGACATCCAACTGATTGTCTTCTGCAAGTAACCATTAATTTCAAGCTATTTCTTGAGTCTCATTTCTTCTCGCCCTCAACTGATCTTGCTACATGGTCTTTCATTCTATTTTTTCTTTGCTCTTTGGAGTTTGAAGGAATTGTCTTTCAGTAAGAGCCTTGAAGTTTCCCCTCTTTAGCCTACACACTGCTTCAGGGGGCCTTTGGGACCCTCCCACTCTGGGGTGGCCTAACTTCAGTGTCCCCAGACCTGGGACATATGCAGGATTCCTTCACTTAGAGCACAGTACGCACCGCGGTTTCTTTTCATGTTCTACCTACTTCTTCTTTTGATACTTTAATGGTTTGTTCCAGCTTTTACACTGTTTACATCCCAGCTACTTTTTTTTATAGCTTCTAAATAGTAAATGGATTTTATTCCGGAAGCAGTGCCAGTCATTTTTTACCCGTTGAGCCCTAGAGCCAGTAGTGATGGAACTGGTTTTATCGTCATTCAGAGTATCATGAGTTTCTGTTTGACTCAGTGTTCTCCACTGCTGTCCCCAACCCTCATGCTCCCTACCCCAGTTCTCCCAGTCAGCACACAAACTGAAGCTTCATGCTAAACGCAGGGATGGAGTTGCCTAGGCCAGAATGGTTGTCATCAAGTTTGGTCTGTACAGGCTGCTATAACGAAAATACAGAGCTCAGCGGAAACTGATCTAACTCGTAACCATGAGGTTTTTGGGTTCAATCCCTGGCCTTGCTCAGTGGGTTAAGGATCCGGCATTGCCATGAGCTGTGGTGTAGGTTGCAAAGGGGGCTCGGATCCCGCGTTGCTGCTGCTGTGTTGTATGTAGGCCACTGCCTGCAGCTCCGATTAAACCCCTAGCATAGGAACTTCCATATGCTGCGAGTGTGGCACAAAAAAGCAAAATTAAAAAAAAAAAATACTGTGTGGCTTAACAGCAAAGATTTATTTCTCAGTTCTGGAACCTGAGAAATCCAAGAGTAAGTTGCCAGTAGACCTGAAACCCCGTGAGGACACATTTCCTAGTTCATAGAAGGCCGTCTTCTGTCGGTCTTCACACGGCAGAGGGAGTTCTACCACCATGAGCTGATCACCTCCTAAAGGCCCCACCTTCCAACACCGTCACATTGGGGGTTAGGATTTCAATAGAAGAATTTGGGGGTGACACACATATTCAGCCTGTGATACTTTAATTTCTTAAATTCCTGGCCAGTAACAGAATAGACTAGTGGTTCAGCGTGCCTATCCCCAGAACCAGACTACCCTGTTCAAAACACTGGTCCCTAACTAATTATTTGACCTTGGACTAGCTACTTAGCCCTTTGATGTGTCAGTTTCTTCATTTTAAAATTGTAAAGATCTACTGATGCATTTTTAAGGATTGAGTTAATACATGCACAATACCCTGAAAGATATTTGGACTCTCAGTAGGTTTTAATTATTAGTATTGCTTGTCATTATATTTTGTATTTCTGATCCAGTTTCAATTTTTTTTAGTGTATACTGCAAATAGCTAGTTACTACATCTACTATACAGTGGTGCATCTTTGCTGAAAATACAAAAAAAATTGACTAATTTTCATTGATACCTAAGGATCTTAAAGTTTTTAAAAAAAAGTAAATGCCCATTTCTAATAACTCATCATTTTTATATTCTAATAATTAATGCTTAAAATTGATTATATTCAAATAAAATTTTTATAATCTAGGGGTTTTTTTTGCTAGATGGCTATTTTATACCTAGAAATTTGAAAACTGGCTCTAACTACAATTTGTTTTTATGATGCTACTCTTAAATTTCTTAACCAGCTAACATATAGCCATTTTCAGGGTTCAATCAGACTATTTACTAGTTAATAAGACAGTATATAATGTTTTACACAAGGGTTGCAGCCTTCAGAACTTGTATAATTAAAATTATGCAAAATTTGACATTAATCATGAGGAAGAATAATCAGTGTTTGTGTTTTTCAGTTAAATTGGCACTGCCGTGTGTTGAGCAAAAACACAGCCTGGGAACTGAAATTCATGATTTCATATTAGGGAATTTTCATTATTCCAAATCTTATGTATAAAGCAAAATTGTATTTTCATAGCATACTACATCCAATTTTAAAAATTCAGACAAGTAGAAAATACAAATGTTTTAAATATTATTGTCACCTAAATTATTTGTCTTCTATCCTTTTGCTAATCCTTAAAAGCTATCAAAACAATTTCTAGTTTTTCTTGCTTATTTGTGCCATAGTTCCAAGTAGGAGAATTTCTGGCTGGAACCTAGATAAGTCTTTGTATTAGTCAGAGTTCTTTTGGTAGCTCTATCAGAAATCCAACTTTAAATCAGTAAGAAGGAAAATTTGTTGCATGTATATGGGAGTGTCTCATGAACAGAAGCCAGTGGGGCTGGTGGGTTTCAAGCAAAACTAGAAACAAGCACGTGAAGCTCCTCCTAGACCCTGTGTCTCTCTGGCATTGGTTCATAAAATATTCTCTGTGAACTTAATCTTTTGTACTCTAGAAAGTTTTTTTGGTAACTCCCAAGTCTTCTATTTCATGGCCATTAAAATTTGGGGAGTTCCTGCTGTGGTGCAGCAGGTTAAGTATCTGGCGTCATTGAAGCCATGTTCTAGGTTGCAGCTATAGCTCAGATTTGATCTCTGGTCCAGGAATTTCCACATGCTGCACGTGTGACCCCCCCACCCAAAAAAAGTTGTTTGGCATGGACTTTAATCACTAACGTGTGTCAAAAAAAATTAGTTGTACGCTCACCTTTTAATCATTTAGTTTGGTGGGGAGAAGAGATTCCTTTTGTCAGAAATACAGCATGTCCCTGGGTATAGAGAAAAGAGGAAAATGGCTCTTTTTTTTAGGGCCTACTATGTGTCACATATAAAAACTTTTATGATCCTCAAAACAATCTTTGGGATATATTACAAATGAAGATGTTGAGATTTATTGAAGTTAGGTGATTAGCCCAAGGAATTATGACTTTCCTATAGCCCTTTTTTTTTCTTTTGTCTTTATTATGGCTGCACCAGTGGCAAATGGAAGTTCCCAGGCTAGGGGTTGAACTGGAGCTGTAGCTGCTAGTCTGCACCACAGCCACAGCAACAAAGGATCCAAACTGTGTCTGCAACCCACACCACAGCTCATGGCAACGCAGGATCCTTAACCCACTGAGTGAAGCCAGGGACCAGACCCTTATCCTCATGGGTACTAGTCAGGTTCATTACCCCTGAACCACGACGGGAACTCTGACTTTCCTATATTCTGATTACATCGATGGCCCCAGTGAAAGGCCATTTTATACACATGCCTATTGCCCTATAACTTTGTAGTCACCCCCTCTCTGACTCTGGGAAGGTCTTGTAACTCAAACAGAATACAGCAGAGGTAGCATGTGCTACTTGTAAGTCTTTGTGTACTCCTGCTTGCTCTCTGAATCAGATGGACTTGCTTGCCCTTGTACCTCAACCTTGCAGTAAGAACATTCCTAATCCAGCCTGTTGGAATGGTAGGAGAGACACGAGTCCAGTCCATGGCCTGGACCTGTGTGTCCCCAAACTGAATCATGGGTCTCGATTCCAGTAAAAGCTATGATTGATGTTAGGCTCAGGGGAACACCCCTATGACCACTGGTGGTAGGTCCTCACCAGGCCTTGCGTCTCCACTCTATAGAATGCTCAGGGCAGGAGTGACACTGTGTATTATACGGGCCCCTTGGTTGGTCACTCATGGAGAAGAGCGGTTACTCTATGGCAGGCTGATGTCCACACTCCTAAGCAGATGGCTCATGAGGACCCTACAGCAGACCTCTGCTGCTTCTGCCTGTGCTTCTCCTTCAAAAAAAGAGACACAGATGCCCAAATATAAATCAAGGTCGTACATGACTCTGAACAACTAAAGCCACAGTATATAAGACCTTATCAAGGCACCCCTTCTTTCTCTGTTTCACACATTATTGATAGTGACCAAGGCATCCATTGCCCTTCTGAGAACATGCAATGCTGGGCTCTTGGACACGTAACCCAGGGGGAACTCTCACCACCCTTACTGGCCTCAGGCTACAGGCCTCCTAGAGCCCCATAATGGTTCAAATTCAGTGAATAGACGTGGTACCGTTCAGTTATCTTTAATCAAGTGTAAATTGCAAGAAGGAATCTGACCTCATTTTTTGATGATTTTCTGCTGACAAGTTTTTGAGCCTCACTGCTCTCCCTTTTTTCTGGCCCATATCTGGACAACAAGCTGATAAGAAATTGGGAGCGGTCCCTCCTTTGGTGTTGGTGGGAAGTTCAGACCACATTTGCAGTAACTCAAACCCCAGGCCCACCTTCCAAGCATCACAAAAATCCACACGCCAGTCTCCTCTCCCTGATCCCTTCAGCTATTTTTGGACAGGCTTGGGCACCTACCCCATCCTCCCCAGAAAGTTTCATTATGTGCGTAATAAACCTTTCATATCCTCTTGGTGTTTGTATGGTGTTATCAGTCTCAACACCCAAACCAAATTGGTGTGTTTGTGGCTCCATCCATCTTCTCCTTGGCGACAGCATACACCTTTTCAGGTAATAGGTTTCTGCCTTCTAGGGTATGGAACCCATTCTGTGTTCTCTCGGTCACTTGTAAAATACATCTGAGTTTTCATCCCTTATCTGATATGTCCCTTATAAAGGATGGTCCCTCAGTGTTAGTTGAACTTCAATTGGCTGAACTTCACATATAGTCATCTTAACACTGGGTGCCCTGGCTATTGCCTAAAATCTTGTAGGGTATCTTATTTATAGAGGAATACACTGCAGATTCTTAAATATCTATTTCTTGGAAGTGTTATATTTTGTTTCAAAAACCAGTCAGTGGTTTACCCTTTATGGATATGGTATGTTCCCATCCAAATTAAGTAATCAGAGGCATTATTGAAAATCCAACTATAATGGAAAAAATAAAAATCATTAAAAAAAAGAAAATGCTAATACCATTCACAACAGATGAAATATAGCAGTTTAGGTGAAAATTGAATGCAGTGTGATATTTTTTTTAATTAAGATACTTAATAATATCAATCCATGCCATTGCTAATTTTATGTGGGAAGTGATTTTGTCAAATGAAAATTAGGTTACGAGTAAATACTAGTCTTGCTTAGGTGATTTTCCTTGAGTATGTTCTCATTGAAAAATTACCATCTTCTAAGTTTCAAGCACCCAGTGAGTTCTAAAGAACAGAGAATATAAAAGCCTTTCTGGCTGTTACTATATTTTAGTATTTGTCCTTCGCCAAACTAACATGAATACAAACTATAAGATGAAAATGACTGCTTTATTCCCAAGGTTTCCTTTAAGAGTGGAGTACACTGTAGGAAGACATTGTTTGGCCCGCCTAGTGGGAACCAGGATGAAGGTTTTGGTGAGAGGAAATCTCAGGGCGTGTTCTGCACTCTTTCTGGTCAAGGCGTTTTGGTTACTGCAGTGTGGGACTTGAAGATATCCACCTGCACTGTGTGAGCCAGGGACAGGAAAAAATGTCTCTTTCACTGTAGCAGAACTTTTCCTCTCATGCACAGGAAATTGGAAAGAATGGAATTCATTGCTTTACGTGCTTTTGGAGAGTAAAAAAGAGAACATGGGACAGAAATCCTTCATCACGCACAAGAGAGTCTCTTTTGCATTTAAATAAAGTTTTTCCTGTAATTTCTAGCAAGCCTTCCATATCTGCTTGTCTGGTTTTTCAATCTGACTTTTCTGTTCAAGTTCAGATGATTTCTCTGAGCTGCCTCATCTCCCGTTTTTGTGGGCAGGTCTCATTTTATGTCCAATTGCAGTCATTCTCGTAGAAATCATCTTTCTTAGATTTATATACGTGTGTGTTTCTTTAAAGAGCTCTAGGAGCTTTCATATGCTATGGATTATCTCACGGCTGATATAGCAAATTCCTAGAAAATGTGGACAGGTCATCTTTCTATTCAGGATTTATTATAAAATAATGGAATTCTTTCTCACTTTTTTTCTAGCTCGAGGCTTATACAATTTTTGGTAGAATATTTTCATATCTTAACTAAATTGATTTCCTGAGGTGATCTTATAAGAGGCTTATATTTTGCAATTTTGAAAGTTTAAATGAAAAAAGAAAATCACGGTATTTTAGGCGTTATTGATTTCTAGTCTCCTAAGCAATGATAATTTTCAAACAAAGAAATTCTCATAAAACAATTTTTTAACTTCAAAATAAGTGATGGATTTGCAGAAAACAGTTACACTTAAAATAATGTGGTACAGACCCTTAGAATAACCAGAAATATAACTCTGAAATGAAAATCAATTGCATAATCTTTTGAAGATACATACAACTTTATAGTTTAAAATCTCTTTTATTCTTTTTATGGGTAAGTTTATATGATTTGAGAATTTGAAATCTTACTTTATTTGAAAATGTCCCATACCATAGTTCCATGATTTAATACATTAACATATCTGTCAGACAAATTTACTTATGTATGACTAAAGGTAATTTGTATGCCAATGTTATATTCTTAGTAAATGAAACGTTTGAAATCTTTGGGCATAAAGAATGTTGTATAGCTTTCAGGTATGAAGTTAGTACTGTAAGACACATGTTCCAATATCCTTTTCTAGATATATGTTCCAATAAATCATTAGCATGAGGCTAAAAATCTCTAGAAAAGCAACCTTTCGGATGTATATAATATTTATCATCGTCATTAATGGGAAGCCAGCTCTGTTTCTAGGACGTGTTCACTGATAAACTCATATGAATGTAAAAGATCGTAGTCCTACATCTCTGAATGCTTTTCTGCTCTGGTTTGTGAGTTTTCATGTCTGAGGGTATTTGCCAATTTTCTGCGGTGTCGTCTTCCTCTTTATACTTTAAACCGTAGTGTCCTTTCTCCTTTATCTTTTCCTCTAGGCACATATCTGTAAAAATGCCTATCGCCTTTAATCTTATGGAAGATGACACATGAAGAGAACAAGTTATTAGTTGCCTTTGGGAATTTTCCCACAGAGCAGAAGAAAACCAACATTATGGGTTCGTGTTCCGACAGACAATGTACATTTATGCTGATTGTGGGAGTAGAGTTTATCTTTGTTTTTAAAGGAAATAGCTCTCCATTGCAAGTCTTGCTCTTGCTGGAGGTATTTCCTAAGTGCTCTATTCTTTTCTATCTATAATTTTATTTTTAATTCGTATATCTGAATGGTGATGGCGACATTCTAGGCTTTAATTCTAGACTTTAATACATGAACACATGTCAGGAAATTAGGAATTAATGGATCATGTCTACTTATTTACATATACTAATTTCATATTTTAAAAAAGGGAGTAGGAGTTCCCAATGGTGGCACAGTGGGTTCAGGACCCAGCGTTGTCTCTGAGGATGCAGGTTCGATCCCTGGCCTGGCTCAGTAGATTAAGGATTCGACATTGCTGCAAGCTGCGGCTTAGGCCATCACTGCAGCTCCAATTCAACCCTAGGAACTTCTGGATGCCACAGATTTGACTGTGAAAAGAAAAAAAGTCATTGGAATTTTTTCTGAGGAACTCATTTATCTTCATAATATTAGTTTATTGGTTCTCTAGAAAAGGATGCTTATCAATTTTATATGAAGTAAAATTATCAGATACTAATCATGTTGAAATCACAGAGGGTACAGGTTGCAATGCACAGTCCTGAGCTGCCACTTAGAGACTCCAGCTGAAAAAAACTCTGAAATTGGAAAGAATATCAGAAAGCTACGTCATTCAGAAAGAATTCAAGAATTCTAAGTTGGCGGGGACCTGGCTTTGAAACATATTAGCTTCTCAAGACTTACTATGAATGCTAATTACCTAGATTGAAGGTTTGGATGGAGTAGATCAGGGAGAGAGGCTGAGATTCTGCATTAAATCGGATCCAGGGATTTTAGATGGCAAGACCTTTAAGCAGCACATCCATAGGGTCAAACATTTCGAGCGGCAGTAGTTCTCTTCATAAACTGTGTTCTGTGGGAGGTAATTATGGAAACTGGCTTTTACATACAGTTCTGTCCTTTTGATACCGGAAAGATGGTACCAGAACCTGGGTTCTTGTTCACGGCGGTCAAAGAATGAACTCCTCGGACACACAGGCATCAAGAAAGCAAAAGTCTTTATTAAAGAAAAGCAAATAGCTCCCAGGGCTGCTGGGAGGGGGGAGAACAGCCCCTCTTCTCTATTGTCCTATAGGGATTTTTATCTCTTAAAGATGGGGGTTACCAGCGTGGGGTCCAGAAAGATGTGGTTTTTTCCTTTTGGCCTTGCTCAATTACCTCCATCAGCCCTTGTCCACAGGGGTTTTAAGGTTGGAAATGTCCCATAAGTTTTATGCTTTCTTTGTCTTTTTCTTTCCTTAGATTAAGTCACCATTCCTCTCACTCCTTTTCTATCAGTTGAGAAGCGGGCTAGAGATTGGCATTTCCTGTGGTAAACAACGTCTCTGGGGACTGCGCATTTCCTGTAATAAAACAGGGCCTGTGGAGGTGTTACTCCCTGGAGCCCTTAAGCCACAAATGTTAATCAATATTCATATCAAAAGAATGCATCCAAACCCATTCTCCTGCACTAACTACCTGAGTTAATATTCTGTCTCCCTTTTTCGGATCTTTTTGTATTTCTCACTTATTTTTAAACATTTTTCATTTACATACTAAATATTGAGTCGGGGCGGGGGGTAGGTACCTAATATGGTGGGAATGATGCATCTTGACTTCTGTGATTGCAGAGAGTAACACAGACCATTTTTGTGGCCCTAATTTTAGTTTTCAGTTCTGAGATAAATCTTTGGTTCCTTGAAAAGGGGTAAAACACATTGGAAATGCTAAAGACTGGCAATCTGGGTCCAGTTAAGAACCTGGTGAGAATAAAGGCCAGGCTTCTCAAAGGGTTCAGATGAGACAAAGAATGAATCTGGTTAGAGCCTGGAGCAGTTGCATTTACATGCTTAGTGGGCAGCCCTGCCTTGCATACAGCAACTCACCTGCTTTGTTCAACTGCAGTGACCTATAAATGTCTTAGAAATCAGAAAAGATCCTGACTTTGCATTCCTTTTGACCCCCTTGCTGTTTTCCTGAATTCTTTTGATTTCATTTTTGCTTCAGCATCTCTGATGGCTAGACCAACCCAGCCATACGGAAATAGTTATTGTGAGTTATTTCCTTGTTACATTTTATCTTCGGTTTAAGTCTCTTCAGTGTGTTGAGACTGTCCCTAGGCTGTTCTCCCATGGTGTTGGTGACCTGCTTTTCAGAGAGGACAGGCCCCCAGGGCAACTTAGGGGAGGTTTGTATTTGGGTCTCATGGTCCAGATTTCATCAGCACTCCATTTTCTTGGTACACTGCCTTCTCCAGAGAGCTGAGTGTGATCTGATCCTTGGCAGTGTGCCCTCAGTGGTGTGAAGGAAACACCACACTACCTCTAGTTCCCACCCACTAGCTGTGTGGCACTGGGCCAACGCCATTCAACCTTGACACTCACTGTAACTCAGACTCTGAGTTCAGAAGACTGATTCCTGGATTGATATCTTAGTTGGTGATCTTAGGTTTTTTGCTAGGATTGAGGTTCCTTACCCATAAAATGGGGAGAAATACCTATGAAATACCTATGCTATATTAAGAAGATTTAAATTAAGTAACACCTGAAAATTAAATATTTCCAAAGTGACTGTACTTGATCTGGTACAGAAAGCATGCTTAGTAAATGGCAGGAGTCCAGATACTGTGCTGGTAGTAGCAGTGGTGGTTGCTATTGACATTATTTTTATTATAAGTAGGAGATAATACATATAAAAACCCAACTTATAGACGTTAATTTTGGGGAACTCTCTTGTGGCACAGCAGGTTAAGGATCCAGTGTTGTTACTACAGTGGCTGACACAGGTTTGATCCCTGGCCCAGGAACTTCCACCTGCTGCAGGTGTGGCCAAAAAAATTAATTTTTAATCAGTATTGGATGGGGCTCTTCAGCTCTTACATTTCTTTCCTAAATATTTGGTTATTCTTGCTAATTTAATAACTCTTGCTTAAAGGGAATTTTGAAAGTTATGTTTGAATAGAAAATTTTTATGAATACTTTTTTATTCCAGTGTTATTCCAGAATAATTTGTGAATAGATGCCAATGAAAGAATAATACAGATTTCTACTTGATTATATTATTGATTACAATTCTTTTCAAATCTCTACAAACATAAAACTAGAAATAAATCCCTTAGTTTACATGATTCTAAAGACCTATAAATAATGAAATGAAGACTTCAAAGCACACAAAATTATAAAGCTAATAAAATTAAAAACAGTTTTAACTTAATTTATGGATGATATTGATTTGTTGAAACAAAAAAAAGGGGATTGCAATGTAGATATGCTACTACTGCACGAGTTCTTTTGAATTTGACTTGTTTATATTCCTGTATGATGTTAGGTTGATTTTATTTTACTCTTTTCCATATGTACATGGAAAAAAAATATATATATATATTTCTACTTACTATCTACCTTCGTCGTGGTGCCAATTGGTTTTTCTCTTGGCATAAATATATTATTTACCTTTTAAATTTACTTACCTTGTTGGCAGCTGTGGTTCAGACTCAGTCCCTGGCCTGGGAACTTCCATATGCCACAGGTGCAGCCATTAAAAAAAAAAAAAAACTTTTTTTTTTTGTCTTTTTGCCTTTATCTAGAGCCACACCTGCGGCATATGGAGGTTCCCAGGCTAGGGGTCTAACAGGAGCTGTAGCCGCCGGCCTTCGCCACAGTCACAGCAATGCGGGATCCGAGCAGCGTCTGCGACCTACACCACAGCTCACGGCAACGCCGGATCCTTAACCCATTGAGCAAGGCCAGGGATCGAACCTGCAACCTCATGGTTCTTAGTCGGATTCGTTAACCACTGAGCCACGAAGGGAACTCAAAAAAAAAAAAAAAAACTTTTCTGAGGGCGTAACTTTTAACTTAAGATCAGGAAAGTGAAGTGTGTATTCAGCTAGGTGGAGGAGTAGCAGTGAGGGTTCTTGGTCATTTAGGGTCTTAACAACAAGAACAATACAATATACACATATACATACATAAGTGATCCGTATATCCACACCTGTGTCTGAGAGAGAAATAAGGGTAAGTATATAGACTATGAATTTATACTACTTCCTCTGTCCCACAGTGTTACCTGGAGACTAACTAAAGCATAAATACCAAGGTGTTGCCTGTTCTCCTTTTAACTTCATGATCACCCATCTCGGGTCCCGAGGGAAACTCGTGATCCTATTACTTTTCCCTACTCAGCATATTTTCCCTACTTTTCAATCTCCTCTCTCCTGCAAACTTGAAACAAATCTTTTTCTTCTTGAGATATACTGATGAACATACCTTTTTTTTCCACCTAGAAAATAGAAGAAATGCAAAGAGAATGTTCATATGCTTATATACCAAATAGCTTCTGTACTTAGATTCTTTGCTTTCGTCCTATTCCAGCTGCAGCCCTTCCCGAGGCAGCTGCTCCTTCTGTGCTCCAGTCCCGTCCTTTCTAGCCTCCTCAAAGTCAATGTCTCTGCAGTTTTGCACCCCTTCTTGCATCCTCAGGATCTGTCTTGACTGCATTGTCCCCATTGCATGCAAAGGTGATATCATGCCCATCTTAAAATCTTGTTCTTACCCACATCCTCTTTCAGCTAATACCACATTTCTCTGCTCACTCTTTCTGCAAAATTCCTTGAATGGTTGTCCTCCCCCTTTTTGGTGGATGGCACCACACCTGTGGTGTGTGGAAGTTCTCTGGCCAGGGATCAAACCCATGCCACAGCAGCAACCCAAGCCACAGCAGTGGCTAGATCCTTAATTTGCTGGACCACAGGGAAAACTTTGATTTCTTTCTTCCTACTTTCTTGTGTATCTACGCCAATAAGACTTTTATGTCTTCTACTACACTACTAATCTAAATGATCTACACTAATTCAAGTGAGACAAAGACTCTTTGTATGAAGGAATTTTGCAAAGTCCTCAGGTGTATTTATCTTTACCAATAAAGGGAGAAGAAGGAAACCTTTTGGCTTAAATCTTCATTTTTGTTTATGGTTTTGGAAAATAGAGATGACGTTTTAATGTCATTGCCATGACAAAAATTATCAAAATAACAAAATACTATAGTTTTAAGTTTTAAATATCATATTTCTCAGAACATGAGAAATAATCTCTTCAGCAATATGTTGGCATACTTCTTACACAGTTTTGTAAATAATACTTCAAGGACAGTTTTATTACATCAGAAAAATGAAACAGAATCATACACTCTTACTTACAAGACTTCATGTAGGACAGGAAAGTAAGATGAATTCTTCTATGGAAGGTTTCAATTTACTACCCTACCCCAGCTGGTTTTATGATGGAGAATAGAATACCATTTGCTTTCCTGCTGCTGTAGGGGGAAGTAGAGCCTTCTTTCATTTTTGAGATTCTTTTCACCACCATTTGGGAGGACTCAGTTTCAAGGGTAAGCACTGAAATTAGTATAGTTTGAAGGAAAGAAAGCGTTAGGCCTAAGAATACTTAAATGTATAATATTGAGGAATAAAGAGCAAAAGAGAATTTTTAAAAAATGAATTAAAACGTATGCACTAGAGCTATCTGCACTTACAGTCACAATAAGCTTTAAATGTCAGCCTAAGGTCAGTTACTAGTCCTTAGCTGATCTGTCAGCCACTTTGGGCCCGTTGCATCAGTCTTTCCCTCTGGAGACCCATTCTTAACTTCAGGACACAACCTTAATTTCCCACCTACTGCACTGACCATTTCTTCATCTCCTTGGGGACGGGGTGCTTTTCATCTTCCTTTTAAATACTGGAAGTGTTCTGGAGATGTGTACTAGACCTTGTCCTTCCCCCTATTCAGCCATCCTGTGCCCTCCAGGTGACCTCAGCCAGCGCCACGGCTTCCACACCCAGCACTCCCCTGAACATCAGATTCACTTTGGCCAATTGCCTGTTGACCTCTCATTGAGCTATTGGAAAGACTGGTCCGGTGTGACCTCAGTGTAAATTCTTAGAACCACCCTCACTCTGATCCTGCTCCTCCTCTTTGTAGTCCTCTTTTTGGTGAGTGCAGTGACTCCGTTTGTCATTTTTGCTCTTCCTTGTCATCTTATCACACCCTGCATCTGACCCATGAGGAAATCCTGTCAAATCCACCATCTACATGTGTCTGGAAGCATTTCTGGAGACACGATCTCACCACTTGCATTAAAACTATCCTAATAAAGACACCTTAATTTTTTCCGTTTTTATTGAAAAGTGATTGATATATATTTCTGTAAAAGTTTAAGGCACACAACATGATGGTTGGAGTTATATATGTTACGAAATAATTACCACAAAAAGTTTGACTAGCATCCATCTTCTCACAGATGTAATGAAAAAAGAAAACTTCTCCTTGTGATGAGAGCTCTTAGAACCTACTCTAACGGTGTTGCTGTTTATCATACAGCAGTGTTCGCTGTGGTCACTATGTTGAACATTACATCTCTGGTACTTGGTTATCTTTCATCTGGAACTTTGTACTTTTTGACCACCTTCAATCCCTCCTCCTTCCTCTGTTACCGCAAGTCTCATTTCTTATTCCGTGAAGTTTTTTGTTTTTTAGATTTCATATATGAGAGATTATGCAGTACTTACCTTTGACTTACATCACATACCATGATGCCTTCAAGGTCCATCCACGTCACTGCAAATGGTGGGAGTTTCTCACGTTTTATGGCTGAATAATGCTGCATTGTATGTGTGTGCACGTGTGTGCATAACACAACTTCTTCAGTGACCCTTACGTTGCTTCCAAGTGTTGGCTGTTGTAAATAATGCTCCTGTGAATATGAAGGTGCAGATATCTTTTTAAGTTAGTGCTTTTCTTTTGGATATAGTCCCAGAAATAGAATGGCTGGATCAAATAGTAGTTCTATTTTTTTTTTTGCTTTTTAGGCCGCACTCATGGCATATGGAGGTTCCCAGGCTAGGGGTCGAATCAGCGCTACAGCTGCCGGCCTACACCACAGCAATGCCAGATCCCAGCCGTGTCTGCAACCTACTCCATGGCTCACACCAATGCTGGATCCTCAACCCACTGAGCAAGGCCAGGGATCAAACCTGCAACCTCATGGTTCCTAGTCAGATTCGTTAACCGCTGAGCCACACGGGAACTCCCCTATTTTTAATTTTTTCAAGAACATTCATACTGTTTCCCATAGTGGCTACACCAGTTACAATTCCATCAATAGTGCACAAGGCCTCTCCTTTCTCCACGTCCTTGCCAGCGTTTGTTATCTCTTAACATTTGATGATAGCTCTTCTAACAGGTGTAATGTGATATCTTATTGTGGTTTTAATTTGCAATTCCCTGATGATTAGTGGTGTTGACCATCTTCTCATGTAGCCGTTGGCCTTTCATATATCTTTTTTGAACAAATGTCTATTCAAGTCCTTTGCTTATTTTCTAATTGGGTTATTAGTCTTTTTTGCCATTGAGTTGTATGAGTAATTTATATATTGTGGACATTAGTCCCTTATCAGACATATGGTTTGCAAATATTCTTTTGTATTCTGTAGGTTGTTGTTTCACTTTGATAGTTCCTTTTGCTGTGTGGAAGCTTTTTAGTTTGTTGTAATCCTGCTTTTTTATTTTTTATTTTGTTGCTTGTGCTTTTAAGTGCTAATATCCAAAACTCCATTACCAAGATCCATGTCAAAGAGATTTAGTCCTAAGTTTTCTTTAGGAGTTTCATGGTTTCAGGACTTATATTTAAGTCTTTAGTACATTTTGAATTAATGTTTTGTGAGTAGTGTAAGATATTGGCCTAGTTTCAATCTTTTTATACAATTATCCAGTTATCTCAGTGCCTTCTATTGGAGAGACTTTTTTCCATTTAGTATTTCTACCTCCCTTGTCAAATAGTTGACTGTAAAAATATGCTCGGGTTTATTTCCGGGATCCTGGTTCTTTCCATTAGTCTATTTGTTTTTCTGCCAGTATCATACTGTTTTGATGACTGTAACTTTATAGTATAGCTTGAAATTAGGAAATGTGATAACATCTGCTTGTTTTTCTTAACATTTCTTTGGCTATTTCGCATCTTTTGTGGCTTCGTATAAATTCTAGACTGTATTTTCTAACTTCTGTTAAAAAAAAAATGCTATTGAATTGTGTAGGGATTGCATTGACTTTATAAATGGCTTTTGTTAATACTGACATTTTAAAAATACTAATTTTTCCAATTTGTGAACATGGATACCTTTACATTTATTTGTTTTCAATTTCTTTCATTAGTGCCATGTAGTTTTTAGAGTAGAGCTCTTTTACATCCTTAGTTAAATTTATTCCTTTAAGTATTTTATTGCTTTTGGTGCTATTGTAAATGTAATCAATTTGTAAATCTCTTTTTCAGGAAATTTGTTGTTTGTGTATAGAATAGCTACAGATTTTTGTATGTTAATTTTGAATCCTGCAACTTTACTGATTAGATCTAATAGTTTTTTGATGAGTCTTTAGGATTTTCTATATAAAATCATGTGCAAATAGAGATATTTTTACTTCTTCCTTTCCAATTGTGATAACTTCTATTTCTTTTTGTTTGATTACTCTAGTTAGAACTTCTAGGTTAATAGACATAGACATAGTGAGAGTGGGCATCCTTGTCTTATTCCTGATCACAGAGGAAAAGCTTTCAACTTTTCAGTATTGATGGTGGTGTTAGCTGTGGGTTTATCATATAAGGCTTCCATTATGTTTAGATGAATTCCTTCTATGCCTAATCTGTTAACTTTTTTTTTTTTTTTATCGTAGGTAAATGTAGAATTTTGTTAAATGCTTTTTTGGCACTTATTGAGATGATCACATGCTTTCATCATATTAAGGTATTGCACTGATTTGTGTACATTGAACATTTCTTGCATCCCAGAGATAAATCCCTCTCAGTTATGATGAATGCTCCTTTAAATGTGCTGCTGAATTTAGTTGGCTAGTATTTCATTGAGAACTTTTGTATCTTTATCAGGAATATTTGCCTTTAGTTTTCTAGTAGTGTCCTTTCTGGCTTTGGTATCAGGGTAATGCTGGCCTTGTAAAATGAATTTAGTAGCATTCCCTCCTCTCTGATGTTCTGGAAGAGTTTGAAAAAGATTGGTATTGACTGGTTTTTAATATGTTTGGTAAACTTTACCAGTGAAGCCATTTATCTGATCCTGGGCTTTTCTTTGTTGGGAAATTTTTGATTACTGATTCAGCTTTTCTACTTCTTCCTCATTCAGTCTTGGTAAGTTATATGTTTCTAAGAATTTTTAAATTTATCCTGGATTGTCCAATTGGTTTGTGTATAGTTGTTCATAGTCTCTTATGATTCTTTGAATTTCTGTCGTATAAGTTGGAATATCTCCTTTTTTCAATGTATAATTTTGTTCAAGTAGGATACTTCTCTTGTTTCCTTGGTAGTCTAGTCAAGGGTTTGTCCTTTTTATCCTTCTGAAGAATCAACTCTTAGTTTGGTTAATAATTTCTACTGTTTTTCTGTTTCATTTCTGCTCTAATTTTTCTTTCTTTTTTCCTAACTTTGGACTCAGTTTAGTCTTCTTTTTCTAGTTCCTTAAAGCATAGAGTTAGGTTGTTATTTTCTTGTTCCTTAATGTAGGCATTTATTGTTATGAACTTTCTTCTTAGAACTGATTTCCTGCATTCCATGAGTTCCGGTATGTTTTATTTTTATTTCCATATGTCTCAAACTTTTATTTTCCCTTCAGTTTCTTCTCTAATCCATTGGTTGTTCAGAAGGGTGTTTAATTTCCACGTTTGTAAATTTTCCAGTTTTTCTATTGTTACTGAGCTACAGCTTCATGCCATTGTGTTCAGAGAAGATATTTGATAGGATTTCAACATTTTTGAGTTTGCTTAAACTTATTTCATGGCCTAACAGATGGTCTATCCAAAAAACAGTGTTTTTGAGTACATATTATGTCATCAGTCTTCTGCTCAAAGTCTTTGTGTCTTACCATATTAGAATAAAATCTGAATTTCTAACCATAGTGTATAAGCCCTACATAAGCTTCTCCTCTACTCCGTCCTTTTGCCTACCCCATCTCTCTGATTTTATCCTCTAATTTGTGCTTTGCTCCAGCCTCAGTTGTCCCTCTCCACCTCCCATACCCCCTTCTTTTTTCTAATAGGCCATGTATACATAACACAGGCTCACTTCAAAGTCTTGTCAGCCTGGAGTGCTGTTAACTTGGATATACTCCCTCACATCATTCAGGTCCCCACTGAGATGTGACCATATCAAAATTTCCTTTCCCATTAACAGTGTCTAAATTGCAACTTCTACCCTTATTCTGCATTATTTTTCATATAATTTCTTAACACCTTACATATTACCTATGTATTTGTTATTTCTCTTAAGTAGAAATGTATATTTCATCAGAGTGAATGTTTTGTTTTATTCACTACCATTTTGCTGGCATCTTAAATACTTGATCCACATCAAGTACTCAAAAATTGGTCGAGTAGATTTTGAGTATTATAAAGGTTCTATATTTTGGTTTAATTTCTGTACAGTTTTGCACATAGAAGAAAATTGAAAGACTTTTACATTAAGTACTTAGATTTTGCACCTAGATTTTTCCATTTATACTTTATTGTTTTTATCTTATCTATTTATACTTTTTTATTGTTTTTATCTTATCCATTTATACTTTTTTATTGTTTTTATCTTATCCATTTATACTTTATTGTTTTATCTTATCTATTTTTATGTTTATCTTATTTTTAGACATATTTTAATGCAAATTAAGACCTCTGTATAATTTCTTTAATTCAGAATGAAATTTATTAGCTAAAATCTGATACTTAGTTTTTCTTTTGATATAAAACTCGTATATAATTAAGTGTACAAATCTGAAGTGTGTATTTACTAAACTTTGACCTGTGTAACTCAATTCCTATTAAGATATAGAATACTATCATTCTATAAAGTTATTTTATACCCTTCCCAGTCAACTCTCAATTCTCTACCCTGAAGCTGTTAGTGTTCTGATTCTTTTTCCAACCATATGTTACTTTTAGAATTTCAAGTAAAAGTATTTACAGCTGACTCTTTTATCTTTTGAGACTCATGTACATTATTGTATGTTCAGTAATGCTTTACTTTTTATTGACAGTAGTATGAATACATGAGTTTGTTTACTCATTCTCATACTGTTGAACACTGGACTTTTTTTTTCTTCAGACTTTGGCTATTGTGAATAAAGCTGCTGTGCCTGTTATGATTTGATTAGTTTTATAAATAGGTCTTTGTGTTTTTCTTGGATAAATACATAGTAATGGAATTACTAGGTCCTATGGTAGGTGAATGTTTAATTTTATAAGAAAATTATAAATAATTTTCCAAAGTAGTTGAATCATCTATATTCCCAGAAGTAATATATAAGAATCCATTGTTCTAAATCTTTGTCATTATCTGGTATTTTCAGTTCTTAAATTATAACCATTGTGTTTGAGTTTTAATGATATATCACAGTGGTTTTAACTTACATTTTTCTGACAAGCAATGATGTTGAGTACTTTTAATGCACATATTGATCATATTTTTTGTCAAATGTCTATTCAGATCTTTTGCCCATTTTGTATTGTTGTCTTTTTATTATTACAATCCATGTATTAGCCATTTAATCTCTCTATTGCCAACAAAGGAGAACCTGATTTTTTTCTTTTTCAGGAGATGCATGAAAATACATTTTTCTTATTTTTTTCTCTTTTTATTTCCTCTCAAAATAGAGGCATCTTTTCTACAAAGACCAAAAAAAAAAGATGATTATTAAAAAGTTGTACATCTATGGTAACTTACTTCCTGAGGGTATATCTATCAGTGTTATAAAATTATATGAAATGAAAGAAAAACATGTAACTAAGAAATAGAGATCTATGAAAATGGTGCAGAACTACACAGGTAAATATTTGTATGTGGGATTTGGGGCTCGTGTTTCCTGGAGCTGGATTATGACCAGTGAAGACCCAAAAAGTGCTATGTCAATGTCACATTCCCCCACTCCATAGTGTTTTAAAATAAAAAAGTGTATGAAATCATATAACATTGAAGCAAAACACTTGACTATTTGAAAGCTTTTTGAAAAATAGCAAATGTTAACTTCTCCGAAAATTGTTGTTTTGGGAGAACCCCCTGCTTTGCTGGCAACTTGGGCACAGGCTTACTTTACCCAGTGGTATTTAATGCTAGTACTGCCTGATTCTAGAATCATTACAGGAAATGAGAGACCAATCTTTTAGGAGTTTTAGAATGTATTTTAAAAATACTTCAGCAATGATGTATGCACAAGTTCTAATTTATACCTTAGACTATGTCACCGTTTCTATTAGGGGCTGTATATTTAAGAGGTGGTTGGTTAGCATCAGTCTTAGGAACCTCAGGAGGAGGCAACAAGGGTTTCAGCTATTTCCATCCCTTATACTCACCAAAGGTTTTGTTGTTAGCTTACAGATGGTAGACTGGGTTTTTGGTAGGTGAAATTCACAATGTTCATATGTAGGTGGGCCAGAAATAGTTCTTACCTTTGCAGAGATGGGATATAAGGATCTTGTGAACTCAAACATTGACTCTCAAATAATTCTGGGCTCAGCCACTAACTCAGAGTTTTCCTGGACTCCTGCCTCTGATTAGATGATTTATCAGAGTCTCTGCCTAGAGTATTGTCACAATAACTGTGCATGTACCATTCATGCAAGGTGCTGCTGAAACTATAAAAAGGACAAAGAGCTGGACTTCATTACATGGTTACTTTGTTATTATTGATAATAAATGCCCATATATGTGACATAATTTGGTCAGACTTAACTGTAACCAGGTAGAGAGGCTGTAAAGAAGAGATGTATAGCTATAAGTTGCCTTTAAGGGAATTCCTGTAGTGGCACAAAGGTTAATGAATCCATCATGCACAGAGGTTAATGAATCCAAATAGGAACCATGAGGTTGCGGGTTCGATCCCTGGCCTTGCTCAGTGGGTTAATGATCTGCAATTGCCATGAGCTGTGGTGTAGGTTGCAGACGTGGTTCAGATCCCACATTGCTGTGGCTGTGGCATAGGCCAGTGGCTACAGCTCCCATTAGACCCCTAGCCTGGGAACCTCCATATGTGGCAGGTGCAGCCTTAAAAAAATAAAAATAAAAATAAATAATAAGTTGCCTTTAAATATTGACTTTTACCAAAAAGAACTTAAAATTTACATATGACTAAATTGACTTTGACCCATTTTGCCACACTTTTTCTCTGACACTGACTTTCAAAATACGATCCCATATGTCCCTATCAAATAAAGAACATTTTAGTGTAGAGGTTATGAGCGCAGAAGGACTGGGTTCAAATCCCAGCTTTGTCATTTACTAGCTATTTACTCTTAGGTAAGTTATTTGACTCCAATTTATTTCTTTTTTTTTTTCAATCGTAAAGATAATGATGCTACCTGCCACAATTGATGTGGAGATTAAGTTAATATTTGAAACCATTTTAAACAGAATTTGTTAAACTGAAATTATCTAGACATTAGATGAAATGAGAAGTTATTATTTGCTCCAGTGTAATGTGAGATTTGGGGAAGCACTAGAAATAGAATATATGGGATTCTTTTCTTAGAGCTTTCATAGAACAAAACAAAAATATATTACTTAACCTTAACAGATAGTAATAGATGCATATATTTGAAACCATGAAAAGTGTTCACTATGCTGTATGCCTGAAACAAATACAATATTGTAAATCAACTATACTTCAACAAAAATGATGAGCATTTCAAGATTCTATGGCCCACAAGCTAAAAAAAAAAAATTCTGCCTTAGCTTCAGGAAACATAACTTGCACTTCCCTGACATTTAAAAGTTATTTTCATCTCTGCTTATAAGCAAAGACAACAAAAAGAAAATGTGAATGCATATGTTTCTAGCTGGTTATTAATGAGCAACTGAGAGAAATGTATTGAAAATGGTATGATCCATAATAAAACATTAACTTCATGTCAAACTGACTGCTTAGACTGTATATCTTTGTTAGCACTTCATCTCATATTCAAGAGAATATTCCATCAAACATGTTATTAAGGGACTAAGCTGAATACTTTTGAGGTTAAAAGAACTAAGAGCTTTGTAGAAATTTCATATAACGATTTGGGAGACATATTAAAATGATTGGTGTTCATTCCCCTTTATCTTTCTTGGGACTTTAATATGCATTTTTGGGGGGAAATTATGGTATAGAACTCTTAAGATGATGTATATTGGTGAGAGCTCATATGCATTCCTAGATTTGGAACTTGGAACATTAAAATCTTTTTAAAGCTTAACCCAGAATATGAGGCTGTGGCACAATGAAGATGTGAATGTGGAAAATCTTTCATTTCACATAGCCCAGAGCTTTATTATTTTTTTTTCTTATAATCTTTCTGGGCAATAACTCTTGCAGGTTTTATGCCACATTTTATAGATGAGGAAAATGAGGTTCACGGGCATTTTATATAGCTTATGCAGTATCATATGACTCAAAAATAGTGGGCTGGGTGCTATATCTCTGTTATAGAAAATGAAGCTTTTTTTTTTTTTTAAATAGGTTGGACAATAATTTACTGAGAACCTCCCCTCTCCAACTTCACAGTCTCTGGGTTACTTTTTCTCTGGTAGGTCTTGTGTACCAGCCTGGGGAAATAGCTGGGGGCAGGGGAGCAGCATACTGCTGGAAAGACCCATAATCAGCTCACAAAAATCTACCTTATATGTAAACACTAGCAATAAATTTATGAAAACAATTCCATTTTTTAAAAATGTTGCTATTAATAGAGGGATATATTTAATCAAAGCATTTTTATGTATGTAAAATTGTATGTTTAGAATTATTAGAAGGAAAGTTACTTTTCAAAACACCATGTCGGTACCATGCCAGAAAAGCAGAGAGAACACTGTTCAGTGCTATTTCTGCGGCACTGAGAGAGTATGAAGAGTGACATCGAGTCCCTCTCAGGGCTGATCACTTGAAGGCTGGCTCTACGGCAGGACCTTCTAACTGTTTAGGAAGTAAATTAAGCAGGTGCCTTCATAAAGCACAAATCCCTTTTCTTTAGTGAGGGGACAAGATGGACACACAACCGACCGTGAGAGCCACCATTTCAAGTCTGGTCACGGGCCCTGCTGGAAATGCTCTGATGACTTCTACCGCACTTAGAGAAAACACTCGTCTTTACAGTAGCCTGTGAGAGCCAGGAAGACTCGCCCTGCTTAACTGTGACCCTATCCCGTGCGGTTCTTACCCTGTTTTATCTCCCTGTTTTACTCCAGGGAGCCCCCGGCAGTGTAGGAGGGGTCAGGCCTGTCTCTGCCTTAGATCCTTTGCAGTAGCCCTTCCCTTTCCTGAGCTTTTGCCTGGTGGCTTCCCTTTTGTCACTCGGGTTTCATTCTGAATGTAACCCCTTAGAGAGGCCTTTGTTTTCTAATGTTGGAAAATGTCTCCTGCCACAACCCTACTCCTGCATCTCTCTTACATCTTCCTACTTCACCTTCCTCAGAGTGCCTACAAACAAACCCCTGGTTTATTTGGTTGCTTGGATTTTTCTTTACTCTTTCCTGCCTCTAGAGGGCAGCAGATATAAGGGCACAGAACCTGACTTGCTTTTTCACTACTTCATGTCCTGTATTTAGAACAGTACTGGCACATTGTAGGAACAAGCACCCAGTAAATATTTTTTGACTGAATAAACCAATATAGAAAATCATGGGCATAAGGAGAAGGGAAGTATGTGTGGAGTTTTTCTTCTTAGTTCAGCTCTCTTAGTTGAATCTCGATCTCTAAGGCAGTGCAGCCCAAAAGAAATTTGTTTTGATGAAGATGCTTTAAAATATATGCTGTCAATACCTTAGCCACTAACTAACTTGTAGTTATTAAGCATTAAAATTATGGCTGGTGTGACTGAACAACAGAATATTAAATTTTATTTAGTTTTGACTTATTTAAATATTAGTTTAAATTTGCATAACCTCATGTGGCTGTTGGCTACCACGTTGGAGAAGAAAGCCTAAGGTTTACACTCTTTGATATATTAGATGTATTGTTTTGTCCTCTAGTAATAGGTAAGAGCATAGCAATGATCAAAATAAAATGATTCTGTATTAACGTGGTCGAGATTTTGAGTGGAGGAGTTCCCGTTGTGGCTTAGTGGTTAACGAACCTGACTAGCATCCATGAGGACATAGGTTTGATCCCTGGCCTCGCTCAGTGGGTTAAGGATCCCACCTTGCCATGAAATGTGGTGTAGGTCACAGATGCAGCCTGGATCAGGCGTAGCTGTATCTGTGGTGTAGACCAGCGGCTACAGCTCTGATTTGACACCTAGCATGGGAACCTCCATATGCTGCACCAGCGGCCCATTAAAAAAAAAAAAATTTTTTTTTTTAATGGGCCGCTGGTGCAGCAAATTTTTTTTTTTGAGTGGAATTTCAATTTGATGTGCAAATTTTCCTTGGTGGTTTCTCCTGCCATCAGAAGTAGAGTGATATTGCTTGACCTCGTTATACAAAAAAAGTTAAGGTTTTTTAATTATTTCATACATACCAAACTACAGCCTGGGTTTATTTTCTACCAGGGTTAGTAATTTGAATACAAATTGACTTTCCTTTGTTCTCTCCTGGAGAAGCAGATGGCTAATGGCTCTGGGTGATAGACCAATCGTAAATGTCAAATTGGTCCTGGGTTTTTGACCTTTTGAAAGTATGAGGACAGTCATTTTTGCATGTTGTTTGACAGTCAAAGGGTTTATTAGCTTTAGGCTTATTTTGCTTCAGAGACTTCAAGTAACAGTATTTACTTCCTGCCAAAGGCACAGAAAACGACTTAAAGTATTTGCTTAAATGCAAAAGGTATCATATTTTTAACCATCGTCTATTGTCTTATTTTACTGATTTTTGAAAAAGTTGGTATGTGAGTGTTCATCTCTTTTTCTTATGTGTAAAAGTGAATCAATTCCTCTAGGTAAAGGGCTCGATATCATGTGGAATAAATCAATATATGTTGCATTTTAAAACAGTCTTTTGTTAGTTCAAACAGGAAATAAACTGAATAGCTTGACAATAAAAGCAGATTACCGGAACTGTACTTTTAATATTCTCCATTTAGTATATAGAGCATGTTACTGATCCTAAAAAAATTTTTTTTCTTAGGTTTTAGAGAAAAAATACACACCTTGGATATGTCTTTCATGAAAATTATAGAGATTAGAGCTGGGTTTTTGAGTAGTGTATGTGCACTTATGTACAGAGCTTGAGCTGTACTAGGAATGCTGGGAATGGGCCTGGACCACTTCCTTTATCCCAAATGGCTTGTCCATCGATTTAAGTGCCTGATGTTGTAGCAAATGAGAATGATTATTTTGATTACTTTGCATTAGGCATGCATCCTCCTTGCTTTGAAGTCTGTTTTCGTTGTGGTTGTCTAGGCAAATATTTCTGCTATGGAAAATATTATTCACTCAACAAGTTTGTTTGAATTTGCTGTTGAATTGGCGTTATTTCTGTCAGAAGAAATCTGTTGAAGCATGGCAATATTTGGGGAGCGAGAGACAGGAAAGGGTGCTGGCAATCAAAAAATATCCTTCGGAGTTCCCGTCGTGGCGCAGTGGTTAACGAATCCGACTAGGAACCGTGAGGTTGCGGGTTCGATCCCTGCCCTTGCTCAGTGGGTTAACGATCCGGCGTTGCCGTGAGCTGTGGTGTAGGTTGCAGACGCGGCTCGGATCCTGCGTTGCTGTGGCTGCGGCGCAGGCCAGTGGCCACAGCTCCGATTAGACCCCT
>PVHT020000886.1:19397829-19424445 GCA_004024745.2 Catagonus wagneri | reverse complement strand
AAAAAAAAAAAAAAAAAAAAAAAAAAAAATATCCTTCGATTTAAATCTTAGGATAACCCTCCCACATTAACCATCTAGATAACTGTGTCCTTGGGGAAAACCACGTTGTTACTAAAGAGGAAATTAATCATCACAACATTCCTGAGTAAGCTTTTATTGAATGTGTGGTATGTGTGAGGTGTCCCAAAGTTGTAGCACGGTCTGAGAAGTGGCATGAGTACTACTTTATGTAGCACCAATATTTTATGTGTTTTAATATATTGTCATTATTGTGTAGTACTTATTACTATAGTAAGACAACTATGCAAGTTATCTCAGGCAATCACTAAAATTCGTGAACGATTATATAAATGAAATAAGATAGTTATTGCAAAAGCATTCAAAATGAGAGGGAAAGGAATATAGAAAAATAGAGAAACTGGCAAAAGAATAAGTCCCAGTTTTAAAAACACACATGTGAACGAGTTTCATACAATTAAATGTAAAGTTAAAAGTCAGACTGGAGTAAGGAAAAAAAAATACACGTTAAATATAATAACACATATTGTCTGAAAGTAAAAGGAAGGAAAAATATTCCCTGCAAAAGAAAACTAGTATAGCTATATCAGGAAAAAGAGTTTTAAGTCACAAAATATTACTAGAGATAATATTCCACAATGATGATCAGTCTTCTATGAATACATAACAATTTAAAATTTATATATACCTAATATCATGACTTCAAAGCGTGTAAAACAATTATTGTCAGAAGAAAAATGATAAATCTACAGTCTCACTAGAAAAGATTAACGTTCTTATTTATTTATTTATTTATTTAGGGCCACGGGTGTGGCATATGGAAATTCCCAGGCTAGGGACTGAATCAGAATTGTAGCTACCAGCCTACACCGCAGCCACTGCAATGCACAGCACTGGGGGATCTGAGCTATATCTGTCACCTACACCACAGCTCGAGGCAATGCTGGATCCTTAACCCACTGAGCGGAGTCGGGGATCAAACCTGCATCCTCATGGATACTAGTCGAGTTAGTTACTGCTGACCCACAATGGGAGCTGCCATTCTTAATTTTTGATAGTACAAGTAGAATAAAACATCAGAGTTCCCATCTGATGTTTTGCATACATACACACATACGCATGTGCACATTCAGGTAAACATACACACACCTAGATTATTATTAAACCTTGAAACAGAAGGAGAGTCTGCCATTTACAACAACACAGATAGACTTTGGGGGTATTATGCTAGGTGCTTTTTGGCCACCTATCTTCCTTGGACAAATATCTGTTTAGATCTTGTAATCATTTTTTGATTGTGTTGTTTGCTTTTTTGACATAAAACTGCATGCAATGTTTGTATATTTTGGAGATTAATCCCTTGTCAGTCACTTTATTTGCAAAAATCTTCTCACATTATGTGGCCTGTCTTTTAATTTTTTAAAGTGGTTTCCTTTGCTGTGCAAAAGCTTTTAAGTTTAACTAGGTCCCGCGTGTGTATTTTTGTTGCTATTGTCATTGCTCTGGGAGGTGGATCCAAAAAGACATTGCTGCAACTTACATCAAAGGGTACATAAATTGCAGCAGTATCTTTTGGATCCACTTCTGTCTTTTTTGAGTAAATTCTAAATCTTTCATATTTTTTATTTTCTGCTTAAGATGTCAGGATGTTTAAATGACATGGTAGCAATGAGAAAGACTGTTCAGATTTCAGAATGATCCCTACATAATCTATGTTCTAGACAGGTTGGTGTGTTGCAATACCTGGTTGGTGTTTGATGTTCTCACAATGATACTTTTCACTTTTCCACTGATATTTTCAGTTTTCAATTTTGTTGAATAGCAGCACAGTGTTGCTGCTGTGGTACATACGTACAATGGAATATTACTTAGCCATAAGAAAGAATAAAAATAATGCTATTTGCAGCAACATGGATGGACCTAGAGCTTATCATACTAAGTTAGTCAGTGAAAGACAAATATCATATGATACAAATACCACATCTTCTTTATCCACTCTTCTGTCAATGGACATTTAGGTTGCTTCCAGGTCTTGGCTACTGTAAATGGAGCTGCAGTGAACACTGAGGGGGGGGGGTGCATATTTTTAAATATTAATCTTGTGTCAGGTGTTTTTTATAAACATTTTCTCCCAATCCTTAGGGTTTGTTTTTTTTTAATCTTTTATCATCTTCATGTAAACTTTCAGAGAGTCAAAGTTTTAAATTTTGAAGAGGTTTAATTTATTAGTTTTTTTCATTTAATGGATTATCCTTTTGGTGTCAGAATTAAGAACTCTGCCTAGCAGTAGATCTTGAAGATTTTCTCTTATGTTTTTTCCTTAAGGATTTATAGTTTACATTGAAGTGTATTTTCCTCTTGAGTTAATTGTTGTGTAAGTTATGATATTTAGGTCAAAAGTTTATTTATTTGGCCAAGGGAAATGTTCCATTTGTCTTAATACTGAATTTTGGAGGAAAATTGCACACGTTCTACACAAGGGCATAAGCACATCTGAGACAGTAAAGTATGACTCCTGAGAATGAGAAATACATGGAGCTTATCCTGTGTAAAAGATTATCAGATTTAGTTGGTAATTAAAATGCTTTAGGAAAAGGGATTTCAGTGTTAAAAATATAGGTGATTAAAAAGAGACCTGAATAGTTGGGAATAAGTTTTCAAAACCAATCTCATGGTCACCATAAGTGATACCATTGGGGGGGGGGTAGAATCTGGAGAGTGGGCGTAACATATACACCCTCCTGTATGAAACAGATGATTAGCAAGAACTCACTGTACAGCACAGGAAAATCTACTCAATAGTTTATAATAACCTATATGGGAAGAGAGAATGGATATATTCATATGTATGACTGATTCACTTTGCTGTACACTTGAAAGTACTACAGCATTGTGAATCAACTATACTCCAATAAAAGTAAATTAAAAAACAGATCTATAAAGAAAAGAGTCAGGAATAGCTTCCTTAGGTTATATCTGCTATTAAAAAAACACAGGCCAAACAAACTTTATGCATAAGCTCCTGGATTTGAATTTACATATAACCAGCAAGCTAAACAGAAAATTGTCTTGCTGACTTTTAAAAGCCCTTAATGTAGAAATAAATCCACAATAAGGTGTAGAGGCCTATAAGAAAATAAGAAAAATAGAGATCTCTTTTTGTTTAGGGTTTCTGCTGATTCCATTTTGTTTTGATTTTTGGGTTTAAAAAGAATTTCTTTTTCTTGTGGTCAGAATATTTTTTATTCCCGGTAGGTATTTTGTAAGATTTCAGACTATCTCAACCCAACTCATAAAATTAAAATGAAGCCATAGCAAAAATGGTCAATTTGTCAGCAGTTTAGAACTGAAACACATAAATATCCTGGGGCCATAATGACTGTGAAACCAAACTGATTTATTAAATCTCTGCAACTTCTTGAGAGTAGTCACAAAATATGGTATCTTTCTTGCAAGTGTTGAAAAAAAAATTTTTGAATGACAGTAAGCTCTGTAAGTAATTTCAGAAAACCTGAGCTTCACTCAAACTCCTCCTTCTTGGGAAGTAAATGTGTGACTTTAGCAAGTAGTTTCGCTTATTTGAGCCCTGGTTACTTCTTAATTTTAGAATGAAATAACTGTGTAAAATTTATGGTTAAGAAGAACATGTGTTGAAAGCAGTTTGCAAATTGTTAGAAATTGCATGGGAATTGGAATTAGAATGCCTGGGGTCAGGCCCTGACTTTTCCATATACGCACTAAAAAATTGAGCCATTTGAAGTTCTCTATTCCTAATTTTACTTATGATAAAACTGCATAGGTTTGCTGTGAGGAATATATACATACGTACATATTTTCTTAAGTGTAATGCAAGTATCAGTTTCTTCTGTGAAATACTGAGGCTTTCTACACACTACACACCCACACAAATAGGTCTCAAAAATATCATATACTCACCATGAACTCTTAATACACTTGATAGCATTTAGCTGCTTAAAAATGTCCTTGATGTTTTTAAATTGAATTTAGAGGTACTGTGCAGGCCAAACAGGAAAAACTTTATAGTTTCACTTGATGATATGAATATTAAACACTGACTAAGTCCAGAATATTAGCTTCTTTCCACACAAGTTTTCCAAGCTTATGCTGGAAGTGAGGCCTTAATAATATAGTTTTGCATGACTTGAAGTGGTCTGCTTAAAGTCATTTAACCTCAAAGCTGAAGTCCATTAAAGAAGGAATAAATTTAATTTCAATAAAAACACTTCTGATAGAGATAGGGCAGAGGAGGGCAGCGGAGAGTAGTTTATAAATGAATAAATAAGTATATCAGATATTATTACCAATGTAAGGACTAAAGAATACATAAACAAAACAAAACAAAAATTTGTACTCATTGACCTCTGTGGCACCGATTCTAGAAGAAAAGTTGAGTTGGAGAGTTAGTTCAGATTATGCCAGGAAGGCTGTGATTGCCACCTTGTATTTTATGGAACTTAAAATTTGTGCTCAGAGAACTCAAGGTAATTGCATTGAATTTCACAGCCAGCCAGTGGCTGAGCTGGGATTCAGACCTGTGCTATCTGACCTCAACGTCCCTGCTGTAGACACACATGCCTACTCTAAGATCTACCTAAGTAGTTCTGTGGAATGGATATGTTTTAAAAAACGTGGTCTGGGAATAGGAAATACTGTTAAATTGATCTTTCTTCCTCTAGTTTAGAAATATATTCAGCAATGCCTTTATGTAGATGTAAAATTCCAATCTGCATACCAGTTTTCAGGCACGTCTATACGGATAGGACAGAAAGACCCAGTGCTGGCAGGGTGTGCCATGTAGCGTTACCAAAACCATATTTGTTTACACATCCTGAAGAGTCAATGATCTAACTCCTTAATAAGCCTAAGAAAGATCCTAAGAAGATTTTAGCTTTCTATTTTCTCTGGTGCTTCATGATCCTCTGCATTTTTGAGTGGCAATTTCATGATAATAGACTAAGCATATGAAGGAAAGCTGCTTTCTTTTGTTAGGATATGAATTGTTGCATTAGAAAGAGCAAGGATTCATTTTCTGAATGATTAGAAAGGTTTGCATATTAGAGAAATTTCCTGTTTCATGTATTTTCTTTTCCTACCCACAGTTGAAACTTTTTACATACTTCCAGTCTCTTATATGAAATATCACTGATTTTTGAAATTAAAGTATAAAATCTTTCCTATAGATGCAGGATATTAGAATAACCATAAATGTTATGGCTGAACATTCATTTTAGTTCTCCCAGCAGCCATGGCAAAAGACAAAATATGATACCTTTAAAAAATTCTCATCATAGAGAAGAAATACACACCAACTTAATCTCTTTGGTATGAAATACAGAATGCTTATCACTTGTAAAATCTTAGATGCATGTGACTTTGCTACTCCCCACCCCCTAGACTTATTTTGTGAAACATTACTTATTGCTGGTGTGAGCAATGAATGATGAGGACAGTAACAAGTCATTACCCTGCCTACCAGGTGGCTTCAGTGACCACCAATAGCCAGCAAATCGCAGCTTTATATTTTCTCCCTCAGTGTTCTTCCTTTTATATTCTTTATCTCCATGAATGAGACCGTCATCTCCAGTAGTTTAAAAAAGAAACTCCTACATAATTGTCACCTCCTTTTCCATCGCTCTGCCACCTTCCCTACATTTGGTCGGTCAACAGGATCTGCTGATAACCTCAGCCTCTTCAGTTTACTGCTGTATATGCCACTCTCCTAATTAAGGCCATTATCCTTTCCTGCTTAGGTCACTCCAGTACCTTCTAAATGCTTCCTCTCTCTCTCTTTTATTTTCTTTATTCAGTTCTGTTTCTTGGCATTTCTTAATTTTTTTCCCTGTTGACAGGGAATATATTTTCTTCTCTATAGCTGTAATACCATCCATCTCTTTACTAATGATAAATGTTAATCAACTATAACCCATCATTTGGCTTGAAGACTTTCCCACAACTGTTCAGACTTTCTGTTCTAATCTGGACATAATTTTCTAGAACTGCTATAAAATCTTAGTCCAGTAAAACTTTTCTTCCCATGGGAATCCTGGTTTCATGCCACTGTTTCTTAAAAGCAGCATATTTTCTGTGTATTTTCTACGAGCATCTACTTGCAAGACAAGTCTTAAAGGCTGCAACTTGTAGTAAATTGTGATTCTTTCTACATTCTAATTTTGTTAAAGACATCATCCCCTTGTCTTTCAGCATACAGTATTGGGATGAAAAGAACATGATGTTTGTATGTGTGTCATGCTTTTGTAGGTGAACTTTCATATATTTTCCTACCTTCAGGGAGACTTAAAAATCTCAGCATAATTGACATAGTGAAATTCCAATGATCTAAAAGAAAATATAAAATTACCCTGTAGGAATATTACCCACAATCTAGAGTAGTAGGATTCTCATGGAAATAGACATTTGACATTTAAGTTAACTTTAAAAAGAACAAACCAGGAGTTCCCTGGTGGTTCATCAGGTTAAGAATCTGATATTGTCATTGCTGTGGCTTGGGCTGCTTCTGTAGCATGGCCAAAACAAAAGCAAAAATCCACAAAAAACTGTACAAACCAAATATAGAAAAAGATCCCAATATTAGACATAGTATTTGCAACACAAAATAATCATTCCCCTCTCCTTACAAGAATAAGGTCTTGCAGAGACCTTAATAGATCAGTCTTGCAGGGGTGGTAAAAGTTATATTTTAAAGTTATTAAAATGATAAGTAATCGCAAAAATCATAATGAAAGGATATTATGTTTGGAAAAAAAGTTTATTTTTTGATAGAAAGTCGTATCTACTCTTAAAAATAAAAAACTGTATTGAGTTCCCATCGGAAACAAATCTGACTAGCATCCATGAGGATGCACGTTTGATCCCTGGCCTTGCTCAGTGGGTTAAGGATCTGGCGTTGCCATGAGCTGTTGTATAGGTTGCAGACACAACTCGGATTTGGCTTGACTGGTGTAGACTGGTAGCTACAGCTCCAGTTTGACCCCTAGCCTGGGAATCGCCATATACTGTGGGTGTGGCCCTAAAAAGACCAAAAAAAAAAAAGTATTGAAATAAAAAAGGCATCCACACATAGTGAGGAGGTTAAATAACGGAATAAATATAGCCAAAGAGCAAACTAGTCTATTGGGTATTGTTGGGCTGCACCCCACAGGTCTATAAGCCCTGTGCTTGCCCAGCTCTGTGTGTGTGTTGGGGAGGGGCTTTACTATAAAAACATTTATTCTTTGTCCAAATTATATCTAATTTGGATGGTAAAGTTAACATACATGTTATGTGATATATACAGTTAGGTAAGCAGAAGATCAGTTTAAATTTGTCAATAATGACATGAACATTTTTGTACATATAATAAACATTCATAGAGGTATACTAATATTAAGCTGAGAAAGTATATAATGCAATAGAAAAGTAGTTCTTTATATACACAGCATATTCTATTTTTTTAATTCAATGAATTTTATTATATTTGTAGTGTACAACCATCATCACAACCTAATTTTAGAACATTTCCATCCCAATCTATCCCTCCCCCACTTTGGTAACCATAAGCTTTTCAAAGTCTGGCAGTCTGTTTCTGTTCTGCAAATAAGTTCATTTTTTAGAGTCCACATATAAGTGATAGTATATAATGTTTGTCTCTCCCTGTCGAACTTTACTCAGCCTGATACTTTCTAGGTCCATCCATGTTGGCTGCAAATGCCATTATTTCATTCTTTTTTATGGCTGAGTAATAGTCCATTGTATGTATGTACCACATCTTCTTTATCCACTCCTCTGTTGATGGGCATTTAGATTGCTTCCATATCTTGGCTATTGCTCAGCTTTAAGGCTGAAGAGCGAGCCTGGAGTCAACAACTGAGACATTAGTGGTTTAATGGATGAGGGCAGGGGGGAGGTCCTGACACATCTAAAGCAAGGCACTGGAGAGATACTGGCCATCTGCAGTGGGCAGGACATGACGGCAGGCTCCCATCCTGCAGTGGGATGGTGGGGAGGAGAGGTTGCCAATTAGTGGGAGAGTTAGGTCTGGTTGCCTCATTCGTAACCAGGGAAATCAGCAGTGGGGCACTCCCCTCACAGTCCCGTTGCTAGGAATAAACAGTAGCCGGTGCCTGAAGCAAGTATGTGGGAAGGTCAGTCATGGGGGTTGGACATAGGCGAAGCAGGCACTGGTCCAGCAGGGGATGTATAAAGAGCAAGACAATAGCTATCTTGAGTGGCCCGACCCCTAAGGTATGGAACTAAGGAAATAGTATGTAATGTCCACAGATGCACAGAATGTTGGGAATATGAAAGAGGTTATGAGATAGGGAAGACAGAATGAGACAATCCAATAAATATCAGATAGAGACTACAGAGGGAGAAAAATAGAATAAGGAGATGCAGTATTTGAAGTGATAACATTTGAAAATATTTCAAAAATCTAGGAAAATCACTAGTTATATTTAGGAAGTATATAAAAGCTTTATGTTAAACCTCTGTGAAGACTACCACTTTTAGAAGTCCTTTTAAATGTATGCATTCAATTAAAAAAGTGCCTTTGCCTAGCTGATTGCTACATATATGCCTCAGAAATCATTGAAGATGTAAACTTTCATGGGAAGTCTTTGATCATCACATTTGAGTAGGGGCCACTTGTACGTGAGCTTAAGGGTTTACCTTCATCTTTGATATCCTGAGCGTCACAATTCTGGTTCTCTGATCTTAGTCTTCCTCAGCAGATGCTCATACATTTTCTGCTTATATGTGTATTCTCTTGACATGTGTGTCCTCTAGAGGCTATCTTTCTAGTGCTAAACTGTCAGTATCTAGCACACAGCAAACATTCAGTAAATACTTTTGCACTGAATTGAATTTCACTCAACTTACTGCTACTTTCAAGAGAAACATAATTGCACAGATCTTCAACAAAAATGTTAAGGCAAGGCTGTTTTTGCTGTATCACAAAGTCACTGTCACACATTAACTCAGAGCTGAATGTTATAATTTCATTTTTAAGCATAATAGAATTGAGAAGAAAAATTCATCTTATATTCATGTTAATAAGAGAAAGGTTAAAATACTGTGTTCTGCATAAGAAAAGATCCACCTGTAATGGTGTTTCTCAAGCTTGACTAATGAACTTCATTAAAGTGTTCTTGAATCTGCACAACTAAATTTATTCACTTATCAAATTAAGGCTTCTTGAAGACATAGCAAAGAATTTTTATCTTAATATTTTGAATGTGTATAAATATAGAAATAAAATTCTAACTTTTGTAAGTCTCAGGCAAACTATAAAAACAAATTTAGAAATTAAATAGAAACAAAGTCTACAAGGCCAAAAAGGACAAATTAATAATATAAACTGGATGGGATACATGATTTTGCTTTGCTGAAATTAAATGTTATTATGCCTTGAGTTAAGCATGCCCATTCTAAAATGTACCTTGTAATATCTAAATTCTTCCACTATTTCCTATTTCAAACTACTGTGGAATCAGTTAGTTTTCACTGGGGAGGTCGGGTCAGGTTATATCTTTTATGTGTTAAATCTTCTTTCCTTTCTCATCAGCCTGGGAAAATTAAAGAAGTATTACTTGTCATTACCTCAATCATGAAAACAAATGCAGGGAGTTCTCTGGTGGCTCAACGGGTTAAGAATCCAGCATTACTACTGCTGTGGCTCGGGTCACTGCTGCAGCATGGGTTTGATCCCTGGCTGGGGAACTTCTGCATGCCCTGGCTGTGGTCTAAAAATGTAAATAATAAAAACAAATGTAAGCCCAGGCCCTGAAATCTTCAGTAATCTGTAGGTCACCTAATTGATTCTGAATGTGTCTTTTAATTCCTGAATTATTTCAGAAATCAAAACATACAAGTAAAAGTTTTCAGAGAGAACTGAGATTGCTAAAATCATGTCTTACACCTCCAGGAGTCCCTAGGCCCCTATTAAAGAGACTCTGCCCTACAACTACCTTGATAAGAGTTAGTGAACCAGGAGTTCCTGTCATGGCTCAGAGGAAATGAATCTGACTAATATCTATGAGGACACAGGTTCAATCCCTGGCTTTGCTCAATGGGTTAAGGGTCTGGTGTTGCCTTGAGCTGTGGTGTAGGTTGCAGATGTGGCAAGAGCTCCAATTCAACTCCTAGCCTGGGAACCTCCACATGCCGCACATGTGGCTCTAAAAAGACAAAAAAAAAAAAAAAAGGTTAGTGGACCAAATAATAATCTGCCTTATAATGGAATTTTGAGTACTTAAATTAATACAGGAGATTATGAAAAAACTTAGAAAAATGCAGAGTATATAAACTTTTGAATACTCTAGGAATACTCTTGAATCCAAAGTTTTAGAAATAGAAGTAATTCTTTCCCTTTTCTTCTAAGTTCATAATTTTGATTCATCTAGAAATGTTTCATGTTATTTTGCTTTTTGCTCTTTTAGAATTGTGTGGTTTCCTTGGAAAACAATTTTCCTCACCATATTGATTGTGTAATCAGTTTAGGCTGTATATTTCTTAAGAATGATTTCCTCTTCAGTATAACTTTTGTTGTATATCAGTTACTTCAGTTACTTCTAATGATTAAAGCATTAGAATTTTATTTTATTTTTTTAAAGGGAAGGCATATTTCTATTCCAGGATACTGAATGACGTTTCTTGCAGGGGTGAAGTATAATATGAAAATGACCCATTTGAACCTTTTTTGGAGGCAAAATGAATGATAGACTCAATCACCCATGACATGGCTTTTTTTTTTTTTTTGAGTAGGAATTCAGAAACTTCACACTTTCTATAATACCTTTTTAAGTTACGTGAGGCATTGTCCTATTAAGTTAAGAAAACAAAGTAAAATTCCTGTTGGTCTAGCCTATTGGTGAGTGAGGTGCATGCATCATTTCTCCTTAAAAACAGTTATTCTGTTTTTTTATTACCCCTAAGTCAGAAAGTATATGACAAAAGTATCATTTGTTCTAAATTAAACTTATTTTATGTGTCTTAAATATAAATATAAATACTGTGAGTAAATACACCATAATACTTGTCTTCTCCAGAGCCTAACTTTACTTGGCAACTTGGAGAAAATTTAGGATTCCTCTGATGTCCTAATTCCAGGATATCTGTTAATGAAAACATAGGTGCAATGTTTTCTTCAACTGTGCTTTCTTTGACCACAATCTTAAACTAAAATTTAATATGCAAAAGAGCAGTACTTTTTTGGCTCAGTATAGAGTTGAGAGCATAAAAATCCGAAGTAGAGGAGTTCCCTTTGTGGCTCAGCAGTTAATGAGCCCGACTAGCATCCATGAGGTGCGGGTTTGATCCCTGGCCTCGCTCAGTGGGTTACAGATCCGGTGTTACCGTGAACTGTGGTGTAGGCCAGCAGTTGTAGCTCCAATTCGATCCCTAGCCTTGGAACCTCTGTGTGCGGTGGGTGCGGCCCTAAAAAGCAAAAAAATAAAAATAAAAAAAATCCGAAGTAGAATTTTGTAGTCTATTTTTGCTGTTCCTGAGTTATCTCTAGGAAACACCTTCAGCTCCTTGAAACTGCTAGCATGTTGAAAACAACTAATTATAATCATCTCAGGACATCAGATATGTTCTGTGGCCAGTACAGAGATTTTCTGTGTGAGGCAAATGAGTTCAAAGTGAAGAAAAGTTGAGGGCTCTCATCAGTAAGGTCTGAAAACCCTGGCTCTTGAGCTAAGCAAAGGAGAGAAGAGGACAGTGTTTATTACTATTATTACTGTTACTATTTTGCCTTTGAAAAGTGCAAGGTATCATGGGCACTTAAGAAGTAATGACTTACAACCAAGTTTGGGAAATTAACTAACCTTTGGCCTCTAGAGTAATTAAATAGAAAGATGCCCTTCCAATTAAAATCTCAGAATTTGGGTTGGATTAGGTTGAGTTGATTGGAAAGGACTATCAGGTACAAAATTTAGGGATTATCATATTGCTGAATGAAATTGATCCATGGAAGACGCTGTCCCACTAACAGATTCTAGAGGAGGAAGATGTAAACTTGTGATGTTTCTGAACTTGGACTGGGGAAATGGCTGGTTTAGAAGGAAATTTATACGTATCTGGTCTGTGGAAGGTACCTAGTCTTACAGATATTAAAGTGAGAAGGTGAAGTTCAGGTTAAGTAAAAATAGCCAAACATAAGGACAGGCTTTGATTCGCTTAGTTACAAAGAGTTTTTGGCCAGAGTGGCAGAACTTTGAAGACCGTTGGAGAAATATTATTCTCTGAGACCAAGACCTCCTTTTGAACTTTTATCTTCATAAACCTCTAGTTACTGAGGGTTCCTTCTCATTTACGTCTTTGACATAATACCTGTGATGAAAATAGAAAAGCATCTTTCTTCCTAAAGAGAGTTAAATCTAGGTTCCTCATGAGCTCTGTTAGCCTGATATTTTAGGGTTGGAGTGGGGCTTTGGGAAGACAAATTCGAACTTGTATCCTCTTTTTCTAAGGGGATTCCCACTAGCTAGAGGCCTTCTTTGTTCAAGAACATGGGTTTACCTAAAATAAAAGGTTTTTTTGTTTTTTTTTTTCAGGGCTGCATCTGTGGTATATGGAGAATCCCAGGCTAGGGGTCTAATCAGAGCTGTACCTGCCAGCCCACACCACAGCCACAGCAACGCAGGATTAGAGCTGCATCTGTGACCTACACCACAGCTCATGGCAATGCCGGATCCTTAACCCCCTGAGCAAGGTCAGGGATTGAACTTGCATCCTCATGGATGCTAGCCAGATTCGGTAACCACTAAGCCTAAAATAAAAGTTCTGATGAATAATATAACTTGTCAGATTTCACCAGTGGTGAAAACAACTCTAATGAATTCTTTGAATTTGGGCAGAACCCTTAGGTAGGATCCAGTCTAAACCTTTGACAAGAGGGTATACTTCTTGCTCTCCTTTGAAAACATCCAAAGCCTTAATATGCAAACAAACCCAAAATTACTGACAAAGTGCCTGCCCAATGCTGTAGATTACCTGCACCTCAATTCCCTATTTAAATTAAAATTTGATGATTTACACTGGAAGTATTTTAAGCAGTTTAAGAAAAGACAGTTGTAAGACGTTACAGATGCTCTGATTTCTGACATGCTTACTGAACTAGTTAATGAGCAGCGTGAGTTCCATATCTTCAAGTGTGCATCTGTTAAACACAAAGTTGATCCAATTGCCTTAGAAATTCCATGCTCTATTGTTGCGGATCTTTGGAGGATTCAAAAAATAAATTGAAAGGGTGCATATTCCAAAGGAGGCTAAACTGAGCAGGCACGGGGGGTCAGTTTATGAGTACATAACTAATCTACAGACGTCTACATGTCTAGGATTGGGTTAAGGAGGACATTTTCATTACGTCTGGGTTTCCTTTGGCGAGTAACATGATAGTGTCTTACTGAATTTTAGTTCTTGAAGAAGGGATTTAAGATACGGCCTCTAATCTATAAAATAATGAAGTCCTTTTGAATTTGGGTCAGAAACTGACCTGGTAGTCAGGTTCACGGAAATTCTAAACTGATGCAGAAGGTATGCGGTGCTGCTGGAGAGGCTGGTCAGTGTTTGCGGTATTTGTGTGCCGTATCTTCATTCCATCCCCAGTGCCGAGTCACATTCCCAGTCCTGCTCATCCACAGCGGTGTGGTCAGGCATATCAGTGTAACTGAGCTAGGGCGCTGCGAGCTCCTGGGCACAACCTTTCTGTGTCCCCCCATTTCTTGTTTTTAGGGAATAAGCTTCAGCCTCCAACACCTTCCCTGAGTTCCAAAGAACAGGGTTCAGACAGTAGCTACTCCAGGGAAGGGAGGAAATGAAGAGACCAGGGAGGGACAGTCCAGAGACAAGAGTGCAGCCTGGGGACAGGGTCCCAGTTCCTGCTCAAGGAACGTAGATAGCACCATCTTTGAGCCCTTCAGCAGAGCGACTGCTTGATGAAGCATCTTCATTTCAGCAAGAAGGAGGACCACCACAGCCAGTCCTGGGGCCCCTCGACACCACATGTGAGAAACGGTGCGAGCTTGCCTCTACCTTGATCCTTGTCTACAGCCCTATTTTTTTCTACTCCCCAAGCTATAAAACTGCCTCCTAATCTCTCTCAAGGTGGGCATAGTCTTTACGGCATTAGCCTGCTGTGTGCCCTCTTTGCCCGGAAAAGGAATAAAAACTATCTTTTTTTCCTTCACCCCCCCAAACTCTGTCTTTGTGTTTCTGTTCGGACTGGTGGACAGAGGCTGAGTTTCAGCACTTCAGTTGTGAGTAATATAGCCCTGGATAGAAAGCTCTTCTCCTCCACTTAATAGCCACAAAAAGTGAGTAATGGAGCCGTCATAATAATCATTACTACAGGGCTGTTGTGAGGGTAAAAATGAGATAGTGTTTAGTGTCTGGACTGTGGAAATCCTCAGCAATATTGGCTGCTAATGCTGTGATTACTATTATATTTTTGTTACTATTCTGTCAGTCCCCATAGATACAAAAGAGAAAACGATATTCAGGCCATAAGAATAAAGCCTATAAGAAGAGCTGCTGGGGGAGTTCTCTTGTAGCACAGCAGGTTAAGGATCTGGCTTTGTCATTGCAGCGGCTTGGGTCACTGCTGTGGTGTGGGTTTGATCCCTGGCCAGGGAACTTCCACATACTGGGGGCGTGGCCAAAAAAATTTAAAGAAAAATACCTCCACTCTGCTGCCCACCCACGGTCTAGATCACACACATCACTGCATGCTTTTCTATTGATTAAAAGAACACGTAGCAAAAAAAATTGCCTGTTTTTTATCTTTATTTATCTTTTTGCTTTAGGGATGCTTTAGGGCCGCATCCACAGCATATGGAAGTTCCCAAGTTGGGGGTTGAATCAGAGCTGTAGCTGCCACCCTACACCACAGTCGCAGCAATGCCAGATCCGAGCCACGTCTGCGACCTACACCACAGCTCATGGCAACTCCAGATTCCTGACCCACTGAGCCAGGCCAGGGACTGAAGCCCACATCCTCGCGGATGCTGTTGGGATTTGTCTCCTCTGTGCCACAAGGGGAACTCCCAAAACTTGTCTGTTTTTAAAAACCACATTTCCAAAATACCAACGGAATGATTGGCTTGTCTATAAAATGAACTCAATGTGTTAAAAGTCCAATGTTGATAAAATTTGAGATTTTGCTGAATTTATAAAAACGAACTTTAAGCATGGGTGATGAGAGGAATTACTACATTACCATCTATCTGGGGTGAGTAAGTAATCATGTTTATCCTCCTATCTCTCCAAATAGCCTTCACCTAAATGAAGCCTTCATGCGTATAATTAGAGATTTGCAGTAAAGAATACTCCTCTCCCAAACTTTATCATCTGTTGCTTTAAACATTTTACATTTAAAGAGATTTATAGTAAAGAGATTTGCAGTAAAGAATACTCCCCTCCCAAACTTTATCATCTGGTGCTTTAAACATTTTACATTTAAAATTTTTTTAATTAAAAATTTTCTCTCTAAATGTAGTTGACCCCTGAACAAGTCCACAGTTAGAAGTGCTGACTCTAAGCACAGTGGAAAATCTGATAACTTTACAGCTGGCCCTCTGTACTCCCAGTTCCTCAATCTGTGGCATCAGCCTCAGATCGTATAGTGCTGAAATATGTGTTTATTTTAAAAATCCACATAGAAGTGGACCTATGTAGCTCAGACCTGTGTTGTTGTAGACCTGACGGCATATTATGCTACAGTATAATTACGTTACTCTTCTTAAAACTTCAGTGGAAATACAGAACAATGGTCATTTTTTGGCAGTGTAATTCTCTTTAATGGTCTAGAAAGTAATCATCCATGTCAGTCCATGCAAGGAAAGTAAGGTTGTTTCTGTATTCATTTTAAACCCAAAGAGGTGCCACTATTTTAACTCAGACTAAAATGTTAAGCAACCCGTTAGAATACAAACTTAGAGAATACTGTAGATTAAAATGATGCAATGACAAAAATACATGCAGAAAAAAATATCAAATATGATGAACCTGAGCAAAACTGTCGATGAAAAAATGTCAAAACCAGGTTTATAGTATGCCTTTCTCTAAAGATCCCATTTCGCCACCTGTTTAGTTCAGGCAGCTGTAACGTGCCGTAGATGTCGTAACTGAAGCAACAAAAAGGTATTTTCTCATAGTTTTATTGGCTGTAAGGTGCAAGATCAAAGTCCAGCAGGGTTCAGGTTGTGCTGAGAGCCCTCCTCCTGGCTTGCACGTGGCCCCGGTTCATTATACCCTCAGGTGGCAGAGGACCGAATGCGTGCCTGTGTTCTGGTCCCTCTTCCTCTGTATAAGGACACCAGACTCACTGTGGGGCCCCTACCCCCAGGACCTCATCTAAACCTATTATCTCCCAGAGGCCCCACCTCCGAATACCGTCACCTTGGAGGTTAGAGCCTCACACTGTGAATTTTGGAAGGGGACACACACAGCCCATCCACAACACCCTCTTCCCTTCTCCCAAGTCTTTTGGAAGGAAGCTATTTAACGAGGGGTTGAAAATAGCATTTCTTCTAATAGTTTTTTGCTAAACAAAATAAAAGAACTTCAACTGCCCCTGGGCAGGTTTAGTGGATCAGAGGTGGAACAGGGCCAGTCCTACTTTAGTCAGATCGATTATTAAGATCATTCAGGTTTTTATTCCAAGTCAGAGGGTTGTAACTACTGTTACATTTTACCAAGTTTAGAAGCAATTAGAGAACATGTTGTGGTTTGCATTTTTCAGATAATACTAGCAAGGTCACATGGTATAGCGGAAATAGCTGAGAGCTTAATGTTAGTTGACCTATCATGGATCTGCCTCATTCTAGCCTCAGAATTGCTAGTAAGTGGTTTAAATTGTCCAGCTCCTAGACCTTAATCTGGAGAATGTGAGCAATAAATCTGCTCTGATACATTACAAACTTTGTAAGTCAGTCAACTACAAAGGACCCACTCTATTCCAGGCACTGTGATTATAATTGGGATGTGGTATCTTGAAAAAACAGACATAGTGTAAGGCAAGTGCAGAGAAAAAGAGAACGAGCCGGGTGATCAGGCAAAGAGAAGGAAATTTACTGGAGGGAACAGGAGAAGGTGACTGACCCTAGGGAAGAGCCAGCCCCCTACCCTTCTCGCAGGGCCTTCTTAGACCCTGTGGATGGGAAATTGATTCCCCGAAGTGGAGGGGGGCGGTTAGTTTATCTTTTGCCTGAAGCTGGACTCTGGTGGTCATGTGGTCATGAGAAAGTCGGAGGTGTCTCACAGTAGGGTGGTCTCGAAATCTTGAGCAAGGTGGAGGTGTACAGTGTCCCACAGTAAGGGCGTCTCATAGTCTTGGGAAAGTAGGCACCAGCGGCGAAAAGAGGATATCACTTGAGCAAGGTGTTGAGTCTCATGGGACAGCATAATGAACCATTTTAACAATGAGCCCCATGTAGCCCCTAACACATACCTCATTGATAATAATCTTACTGTTTTGTGGAAAAGAGACATACTGAACAAGTATTTACAAAAACTCATATATGTCCACCCATAAAGTGATTTCTTGTCTACTTGCATGTATAAACTTAGAATGATATAAATGAATTAGTCAAAAACCTATTAATAATAGATTTTTTTTGTCTTTTTGTCCTTTTCAGGTTATACCCGTGGCATATGGAGATTCCCAGGCTAGGGGTCCAATCGGAGCTGTAGCTGCCAGCCTACACCATAGCAATGCCAGATCTGTGCTGCGTCTACAACCTACACTACAGCTCATGGCAACGCTGGATCCTTAACCCAGTGAGTGAGGCCAGGGATCAAACCTGCAACCTCATGTTTCCTAGTCGGATTCATTTCTGCTGCGCCATGATGGGAACTTCATAATTATAGTTAGATTTATTTCATGCATTTAAAATACTATGCCATAAAATACAATTTATGTGGGAATTATTTTCTCATGTAAAAATTTTATTCACACTGTTGGCATCTGCCATAAAATTTTTTTCTTCACTAGAATTCATTTTTGAGTTAGCTTATAGAATTTTCCAGAGCTCATCATAATTTCTGCTGAACCATGACGGGAACTCCAGCTTCTGTCTTACGTTCTATCAGACACTCCACAGAAGTACTAATAAACAGTGTGTTGAAATGAGATTTATTATTTGACCAAAGGAAAGAATCAACCATAATGTGTATTCTGCTTTTGGATTAAGGAAAATTGACTCTAATTATTTCAAACTTGTGATATTGAGTCTGCAGTGACAATATGAAACTTCTGGTTTTTCTGATGCTGGACTAAGGAGTTGTCATTTGTTATGCATGGGGTCAATATATTTACAATCATTGTGCTTAAAAGTGGTCCTGGGATATCACCAAATCAGTATGTTATTTCTTTCTGAGTTAGTGCAGTGAAATGAGATTTAATTCTGTGCTTTTCAACGTTGCCTACGGAGCAGAGACACCTAGGTTACTGTGTACTCATACCACTTCATTTTTTGTTTTCTAGGATAGTTTATTTCTCAAGCACAAGAAAGTAATATGAAAAAGCACAAACAATTATTAAGAAAAATGCCCTGAGGCGTTTTAATAGTGATTTTATGAAAAGGCAGCATTTCCGTCTTCCCCTCTGAGTTGAAGGCCCATAGCTCCTGGCCAAAGTGGGAGGGGTCAGCATCCTTGTCTTTCGAGCCACTTCTAGCTTCCTCCCATCTCATAGAATAATTCTGCTGAAGTTATTACAAGTCCCAACTCCCTCATTTCACTGGAGATCTCAAACTAATGGGGCAGTATTTTTTTTACTTTTATCAGTCCTGGTTACCTTCCTTTTCCATTGTTCTTATCACTTTGTTTATAATATAGCATTGTTACTATCCCTTTTTTTGTAATATACTACTCACCTCAGGCCCCCTCTTCATCTCACACCATCACTCTCAAGGCCCTTTGAAACCCATTTCAATGTGAAAATAAACATCCTCAGGCAGAACTCACTCAGCTTCCTCAATATCTGCCTCAAACTGAACTCAGAACTTTTTAAAGTACTTTCCTATTTTCTTTTGCTGAGGTGAAGGTATTTTTCAAGGCCAAGTGATTCTTTCTCCTTGAACCCATCTCCTTCTGCCTTTTCTGGAAAATTGTTTCATCAGTTTCCTGTCTTAGAGTTTGGACTCCTCCCCCCCCCCTTAACAAATGCTCAGCCTTTCTCATCCTGAATTAAAAGCTTTCTTTACCCTGATTTTAGCTTAAGCTATTATCTAATCTCACTTAACTCCACGCTCCATCAAAAAGTAGTGTCCTGTCCAAGTCTCTGGGCCACACCTGTTCATTCACAGCTCGACCACAGTAGAGCTTCTGTCCTCACCGTTGTTGAAAACGGTTTCTCAAAGGCTGAGAATGATTTCCTTCTCACAAAGTTTGGTCTTGATTTCTAGAGCTCAACACCCTGAGTAACAGTTGACTTATTTTTTAATATCTCATTTTTTTTCACTCTTGTTTCTTAAAAGATTCTTTGACATGAGCCCTTGATCCTCCTCTTTTCTTGTTCACATCCAATAATCAAGTCCAACTGCTTCTAGCCCTACAGGGATCCACCTTTATCTGACCACTGCAAGAGATGATTATCTCCTGCCTAGACCGTGCGATGGGTTCCCCGCTGGTCTCCCCGAATCTTGCTTCTCCCTAAAATATGTTCTTCACAGTAGTCACACTGTTTTCATTTTCAATAATCTTAGTAAAAATTACCCATAATATGTATTACTATAAAAGTTAGCAAAGAGCACTGACCATAACAACAAAAGCCCTCAGGAAATACCACTGCTAACACCGCCACCAGTTGCTTATTGAACACCTATGTAGTGTGAGCTCTATAAATATTTAGGTGATTAGGTGTGCGGTCAAAAGGTGAGTGTGTGTGTGTATATACACACATATATGTATATATACACATATGCACACGTGTATACACACACATGCATACACACATGCGTATATACATGTGTGTATATACACATATATGCACCTACATATATATACACACGTGCATATATACACATACACACGTGTATATATACACATATATGTATACATACACATACGTATATATGTATCTATACACATATGTATATATACATGTATATGTATGTATACCTACACACATATAGGTATATATATATATACACATGAAAATTTAATACACCTATGTTATTTTTTAGAAACACAAATATGATCAAACCATTCCCTTGTTCAAGCAACCTTATTTATTTACCATCGTTGGAAGATTGAAATTTAAAACCTCAGGCCTTTCAGTGCCCTTCGAAATCTAATTGCAGTTTATCTTTCAAGTGTTGCTACTTCCCGTTCTGGACTACCCAGCTTTTTCTGGACAGTCTAATTTGTGCTACCATGTCTTTGACCATCTGTTTCCCTTTTCCAGGGAATAACTTCCTTTCTTTCTTCGTTTGTTGAGGTTTTGCTTTTCTTTGCTCAAATGCCAGTTTGATTTTGAATCTTGTATTTCCCATTTGGAGTTATTCTGTCCTTTGTGTTTAGCAATACCTAGTACACATTTCTATTGTTGCTGTTATTCTGGTTTGCATGCTGATTATTTGTACGTCTATTTCTCAGCACTAGATTATAAGTATTTTGAGGACAAAATCTTATTTGTCCTTAATTCATGAAACACTTTGGGTACTGAGTTTCGTTTGGTAAGATATCAACAAATATTTCCTGAACTGAACTGTACAAATTTAAAATGTATGACTTTTTGTCTACTTGGCATAATTTAATGAATGTAACTGAGTTGGTACTTAACATAATAATAATAAATGTTTTAACTAACTCACCCCGTATTCTCCAGAATTTTTGCTTGCCCAAGTATTTCTAGAATCCCTAGGACTTTTTATATTCATATCCCAACGTCTCCTGGGTTGGACCCATTTGTGGATCCTCATTGAGGACACTTGACTATCTGACTAGTAGGGCCATTGAATTAGAAGGCTGCCCTTGCCAAACAGAAGGATCTTAGCTCTTTTTCTATAAGTCCTATGGTATCTGGGAAGGTGGTGATGCACAGAATCCGAGCCTCTGCCTGCGGTCTCTCCCAGCTGCTGAGTATCTCAGATCTGCTGACACACTAGCTGCTGTTCCGCTGTTGCTTTGACCTCTGTTTCTCTCAGCTCTATCTCCTTGTGTCTGTTCCTGCTACCTGGAGATTCTTTCCATCTCCTTCTGCTTCTGTTGAGTGTTGATCTGCTCCTTCACCTGGTGGAATCTCCTCTTGCTGGTTAGCCTTTTACTGGTGGGGAAGTCCTTAGAGTAGATATAGGTCCCCTGTGATGGTGTTTTTCCTATCAGGCACTTTTCAAGTGGTGACACCCGAAGCCCCTACTGGGTCTCTGCAGCTGGGCTCCTATTCAGATGCCCTTCAACCAGCACCTAAGTCATGTCTGTATGTATCTGAAATTAATGTTTTGACAAGATTCAAGTTCTTTCTCGCCGAACTTTTTTTTTTAAACCTCCGAGCCAGTAGGGGCTGGGGTTAGACAAGCATGTCTGTTGTGTATCTAGGCATTCAGTGATAGTTATGGAGACTTCATCATATAGAGAAATGTTGATAGAGTACTGTCTACTTTTACATGTCATTGCATCAAAGTTTCAATACTTTGATGCAATGACATATAAAATCAGGGTTATTAAGAATCTTAATAACCAAAATACTTTATCACATATAAAATCAGGGTTATTAAGAATCTTCTAGGTCTCGGAGTTCCCTTCCTGGCTCAGTGGTTAATGAATCCGACTAAGAACCATGAGGTTGCGGGTTCGATCCCTGGCCTTGCTCAGTGGGTTAAGGATCTGGCGTTGCCGTGAGCTGTGGTGTAGGTCGTAGACGCGGCTCGGATCCCGCGTTGCTGTGGCTGTGGCGAAGACCCGCGGCTACAGCTCCTGTTAGACCCCTAGCCTGGGAACCTCCATATGCCGCAGGTGTGGCTCCACATAAAGGCAAAAAGAGAAAAAAAAAAAAAAAGAATCTTCTAGGTCTTATTGGCTAAAGAAATACATATTTTTTAGAATTATCTATATAAGTGATTGTGCTGTGTAAACCTATAAACTCTTACTAAGAAGATACTCAATATTTTTTAAGATCGATTCTACATATTTTTCATGTTAAAAGTTTAGGAGAATAAGATCCTTGGGGTTAGACAGTCATGACTTAATTTATGATTCTGACTCTTACTAAATTTTAACTTGGGCACAATAAAATCCTATTTGAAAATAACCTAAAATGGACAAGAATCTGAAAAAAAGAAATACACATATATATGTGTGTGTGTGTGTATATATATATATATATATATATATGAATTCCTTTGATATACACATGAAGTATAACATATATAAGCTATACGTCAATAAAAATCTTAATAAAATTAAGAAAAGTCTGACTTGAATGTCAGTTTCCATATCAGTAAATCTTCTAAATGTGTCATTTTTATGGGTTTGTTGTGAGCACTAGGTCATGTCTGCACACAGCAGGGGCCTCAACAATTATTATCGCTACTATTACGGTGATGATTTGGAGAGGTCTGATCTTTTTTTTTTTAAGAAAAGCCTATTTAAAATTTTTCATTTTAAAAACTTAAATTTTTATTCCTCTTGTTTTCTATTCTTGAATCTCAGTTCAACCACTTAGAACAAGCCTTTCCCATGTGCTGCTAGACCCTCTCCCACAGGCTTTAAAGTTACATTTCCCCTCAGAGATCAATTCACTAAATCATGTTTTAAATTTTTAATGTTAAGATTACATTTATACTTTCTAAGCTATTTTGTTCTTAAGGAGTATATACATTTTTTTTTCATCTACTCCTAAACAAATTCGCCTTTTTTTACAGGAAAATTCCTCTTGATAAAAATCGTTTGTAATCTTAATATTTTGATGCCACGTCACTTTAAGATTGCCTCTCTTTTTATAAAATAACAAATATTTCCTTTATTATCCCAAGAACAATGTATATGTTAAATATCAGAAATATCTTCTGACTACAAAAATTCAAAAAGCACTGGTAAGTATCACCTGGAAGAACAAAGGAAAAAATGGAGTATTTTAAGAGCACATAGGAGTATGTTTTAGGCTGTTTCTTCTTTTTTATTTTTTAATTTTAATTTTTTTTCTCAATGGATTTTATTTCAACTATATGTGTACATAAATCATCACAAGTCAATTTTACAGATTTTGTATCCCAAATCCACAGTGCCTCCCCCCACCCCCCAGATTGTCTTATTTGAAAAACCAAGGTTTTCCAAAGTCTGTGAGTCATTCTCTGTTCTGCAAGTAAGTTCATTGTGTCTTTCTAGTTTCCACACGTAAGCAGTAGCATTGGGTGTTGCTGTCTAATTTTCTGACTGGTTTCACTTCACATGGTAATTTCTAGGTCCATCCCTGTTGCTATAAATGTTGGTAATTCGTTCCTTTTAATGGCTGAGTAATGTTCCATTGTGTGTATGTACCATATCTTCCCTATCCACTTCTCTGGCAATGGGCATTTAGGTTGTTTCCATGACCTGGCTATTGCATAGAGTGCTGCAATGAACACTGGAGAACACGTGTCTTTTTGAGTCATGGTTTCCTCTGGATAGGTGCCCACTCCAGCACTTATTGTTTGTAGACTTTTTGATGATGGCCATTCTGGCCGGTGTAAGGTGGTACCTCATAGTGGTTTTGATTTGCATTTCTCTAATGAGGAGCGATGTTGAACATCTTTTCATGTGTTTATTTGCCATCTGCATGTCTTCTTTGGAGAATTGACTGCCTAGGATGTTTCTTCTTTGCGTTTACATGAAGTCAGGAGATGTGATGGTAGAATCTTTTGTAGTCAGTCTGTTGGAACCCACCATCCTACCCTCACTCACTCTCCCTCACCCCTGCCTTGTTCTCATTTCCTTACTTAGTTCAAAGTCTGCGGCCATTCAGTTTACTCTTTTGTGTGTACCTTGAACTTTCCATTTTCTGCTCTGTTCTCTCCTCGCCTTTCTCCACCCCTCTTCTCCCTTCTCCTCTGCTCCCTCCCTGTCCCCTCCTCTCTTCCCTTTTTCTTTCACCCATGAACCCCACACTCAAACTGTGGGCACCCCATAGCTAAGATGTCCTGAGCGAAGACCCTGATCCTTCCCAGTAAACCTCCCTTCTACCATCACCTCCATCGCAGGCAAGGGCAACCTCATTTCTCCAGTTGTACAGCTCAGAGTCTTGGCATTGGCTATGACTACTTTCAGCAAAGCAGACAGAATGAGCTTGTCAGTGTATCAGCTGGACTGGACCACTCGTTAGCTCATATTCCTCCAAGAGCTTTCCCTTCTCATCAGTATAAAAGCAAAAGTCCTAACTAACAATGATCTGTAGTCCTTATGTAACTCATTCTTTAACTTTCTACTCCTATCTTCTAGTCTTGTCATTTTTTCTTTTCCAGGAAGTCTGTCCTTTATTTTTTCTCGAACATAGTATGTTCCAATCTCACATTCTTTGCCTTGGCTGTTTCCATTGCCGTAAAACATTTTCCTGCAATATCCACACAGTATGTTTTCTGGTATTTCAGATTTTTTTTCCTAAGTTCTACCTTTTAAATAAGTCCTTCTGTGACTATTATCCTTTTAAAAACATGTATCTTCAATGTCTCCTTCTTTTAACTCCATTTCCTGCTTTATTTTTCTCCCTTAGTGGTGGTGGTGACATAATTTTTTTTAAATTTACTTTGTTTATGGTACAGCTCACACTCGGAATAAGTTTCAGGAAGACAGGGTTGCTGTCTATTATGGTCACTGCTATAACCTCAGTAGGTACAACTGTGCCTGGAAATTAGCAGTCACTGAGCAGCCATTGAATAAATAATTAAAGGCCTTAGATGGTTTATATAAACGTTAGGCAATGTTGAAAAAAGTGGTGCACTATCATGAATAAATGATAAAATGAAAATTAGTTTTTGTACATTAAGGATTCCAAGTATCTTTACCATCTAAGCAGCACATACACATTAGCTATTAAACAACAGTGTAATTTTTGGTACTACTTCCATTTTTCTGGAATGTGGAAAATTACATATATGAACTTGGAAAGTGAGAGGCTCTGCAGCTATTGAATCTGATAAATTCATCACTGATCTCACTTTTTATTTAAAAAAAACAGTCTCAGCAAACTGGAATGATTATCATCAGCCATATATGCTTTTCTTAAAACATTTTTTATTGTGGAAACTTAACAAAATCTTACTAGCTCTTTGCAAATCCCAGGCACATATTATTTCATCTATAAGATATTTCTCCAAAAACCTTTAAAAAGATTTTTAAAAACATAAAATTTTAAGAAACAAAGCCTCAGAGTTCCCACTGTGGCACAGTGGGATCAGTGGTGTCACTGGGAGGCGGGTTCAATCCTCAGTCAGCCCTTGCCACAGCTTAACAGTGGGTTAAGGATCCATCCTTGCCACGGCTGTTGCATAGGCCTGCAACTGTGGCGCAGATCTGATCCCTGGCTCAGGAACTCCATTTGCTACAGGGCAGCCCAAAACAAACAGAGCACAACAACAACAACAAAAAGAAACAACAGAAAAAATAGAACCTCAATACTATTAGCATGCAGAACTATAGTAATAATTAAGAATTCCTTAATAGCACTAGGGATTAACAATTCCTAGTCAGCTCTTAAATCTCCTCAAATGTTCCATTTTTAAAATAGTTTATTTTGATCAAGAACCAAACAAGTTCTACAAGGCTCTTTCTCGCTCTTTCTTTTTCTTTTTCTTTTTTTTGTTTGTGGTTGTCTCCCTCTCCCCTTCTCTCCCTCTCCCTCTCTCTCTCTCCCTCCCTCTCTCTTTAGCTCTGCTCTCTCTGTGTTATTGTTTTGGCTTAGCAATGTATTCTAGAAATAACTCCTAACCAGTTTAGAGTTAATCCTCATTTCTTTAACTACTACATATTACTCCATTTGAATATTCAGAATCATGAAAACAATTCCCCGCCCAATTTGGGTTGCTCCTTGAATTTTGCCCTTGCTGATGGTGCTTCAGTGAATAATATTGAACATAGGTCTTTTCATAGTTTACCAATATGTCTTTGAAAAAGTTTCTTATACAAATAAAAATCTTAGTTATTTGTCAAATTCATCTCCATGGGGTTGCATCTTTTGGAAGTCCTACCAGCAAACATATTAGAGTTCCTGTTTCCCCAAAATCTTGACAACAAAGTGTATTATCAAACCTTAGAAATTTTGCCAAACTGATAGCTGAGTGTAGTTCTAATGGTATCTGAGAATAGTTCTATTATGTACTTATTATGAATAAGGCTGCATACCTCTTCATGGACTTTTTGTTTTTCTTTTTTTCTGAGAATTTTTCCTTGGTTGTTACTGTTTCTCCCCTCTACATTTTAGTTTTTTTTTTTTTTTTTTAACATACTAGGAACATTTGTTCTCAGATTATAAATTATAAGAAAATGTTCCCAGCTTATCATTTGTTACCTTGCTTACAATGTATTTTGTCATGCATTTTTTTTGCTTTTATACAGACAAACTTTTGCATTTCTCCATGTTTCTTTTGATTTTTGATTTTTTTT
>PVHT020000886.1:19299484-19397729 GCA_004024745.2 Catagonus wagneri | reverse complement strand
ATTTTTCTGTCTATTCCTGTTACAAACCAAAGTTGGTTTAATCAGAGAGGCTTTTATATCTGGTAGGGCTTTTTTCCTTATTGTTTTTCACCAGTGTTTTCCAAGCTATTTTAAATTGTGTGTTTTTTCAGATAAGCACATGAAAACTTATATAATGCAAGGAAAACAAAATTTCTGATGATATTTTTGTTGGGATAACGTTCAGCTTCTACATCAACATAGGGAGAAATGATGTCGATGATATAAGCCTTCCTGCTCAAAAACAAGTCTCTCACTTATTCGTGTCTTCTGTGATTTAAAGAAATTTCCTGTTTTTCTCACAGTTTATGTAAGATATTTATTATTTGGAATTGTAAGTGGAATCTCTTCATTACAGGTTCAAATAGTGTTAGTTTTCATGTATGAAATATTTTGATTCCTTTCAAGTTGATTTTATAACTCATTTCTCTAAATTCATTATTTGTATTTATCCCTTTGAGTTTTATATGTATTTTATATACAAAGAGATATTCTTACCTCTTTACCCAATTCTTATGCTTAGAATTGTTTTCCTTATCTAAAAACATGACAGTAACCAGAAGTGGGGATTGTAGTTTATTCCTTATTCCTGACTTTTGTGGGAAAGTTTCTACTATTTCTCTATTAAATTAAAAACTTTAGAAGTTTCATTAACATAAAGCTTTTTTAAAAACTAAGTGATTTTACAGTTAAAATTGTACTTCAAACGCCTTTTCTTCTCTAAGAAGATAGTCATAGGATTTTTTTCTCTATCTCTATACTATGATGGAGTACATAAATTATTTCCTGTGTCATCCATGCGTTTTGAGAAAAACCATTAATTTTTTCATGTTAATCAAATTTTGTGCTAATATTTAATATTTTAATTGACTTATTGTACTCTGTTGATGCTTCTAACTAGATTTTCTTTTATATTTGCTCTAACATTTTTTTGTTGCCTTCAGTGAGAGAGTTATTTTAAATTACCTAGTCCACCATTACTAGAAGCAAATGTACTCTTATCCAAGTAATTGTTTTATTGTTTATTTTTATACTTAAATTGTGTCAGATTAATATATACCTTACACATTGTAGAATGCACAAATCTTAAATGTGTAGTTGTATTTCAGTGAATACCTGCATTATTCGATCACTACCATGTCAAGATCAACATTTCCATCACAAAATACTTCCTCGTGTACCCTTTGCACTTACAGGCTTTTCATATGACCATGTTATAAAGCTCCTTTAAACTGACAACTTGGACCACTAATGAATACAATGAAAAGTTAATATGGCACATATACTATTTGTGACTAACTTGGTGGACAGCAGGAAATAATAAATTTTAATTTTCTTTGTAATTTAGCTATCAAGAATGTAGTTTATTTGGTAGTCTTTATCCATTATGTGTAATGGTATTTGTATGTCCATTTTTTCTGTTTATTTTTAAATTTATTTTTTATTTTTTGTTTTTTTAGGACTGCACCCCAGCATGTGGAGGTTCCCAGGCTAGGGGTCTAACAGGAGCTGTAGCTGCCGGCCTACACCGCAGCCACAGCCACGCGGGATCCGAGCCGCGTCTGCGACCTACACCACAGCTCAGGGTAATGCTGGAAACTTAAACCCACTGAGCTGGGCCAGGGATCGAACCTGTGTCCTCACGGATTCTAGTCAGATTTGTTTCTGCTGAACCACGACAAGAACTCCCATTTTTTCTGTTCATACATGAATTTATATTTAGTACAGTTAGAAACATACATTGTGAGATCTGGAATTGGTCATATAGTCCATTCTCCACATTTTACAGATGAAGCAACTACAAAATGGGTATTGTCTTGGCCCAGTTGATAGAGTTAGAGATTGAAAAAACAGAGCAGAACCCAATCTTCTGTTTCTAATCTAAGCTTGTTCTACTTCAATATATTAATATTTTTCCCTGACTCTGATGACTAATAGCAAATTGTCAATTTTTTAATTCATGAAATATGTATATTAGGGGAATACGTTCATTAGGAATGTGTACTCTGTGTATGCCATATAATTTAACTCTTAGACATGGAAATATAGGTGTTACTGTAATTTTCATTTTTTGAGGGAAGAAACAATTTCGGAAAACTTAGGTAGCTCAAGGTCACTATAATTACTAGGTGAACTGTTTGCAATAAAGGACATGGGGCACATGAATTGGTATCTGTATTCTTCACGTATCTTTTAAATTGCTACCAGGTAGAATCAGAGAAGTAATTTTCTCCTTCTCTTTCGCTGTCTCAGAGCAGCCTCCTGCCTTTCCCGAGCGGCACGAGTTCAGTGGTGCTCTACCATAAGCAGTTTGCTACTGGCAGTGGCCTTCCTTTTCTTTATCCGCATCTCAATCAGTAGCCCTCATTTACTGGTTTCTTATAACTCCTTCTACTCATTCTGTGACACCCAATCTTGGCAAAGCCACCTCCTTTGAAAGAATTTGTTGGCTTTTTTCACCATCTGGTAGAGAAGGCTACAAGTTCATTGCAATGAACTTCACAAAAACTTTCAGCTTAAAGAGGATGATGTCTCTTTTGAATGAAGCCAAGGGGGATACAATTCAAATCGTGAGTTCTAGCTTTTGCAGACTGATGGAGATAGTACATGGGAGAATTAGGAACTTTTCAACTAGAGGACCTACTGTATATGTGGTCTTCACTGAATTTATAGTTAGCCTTCTTTCACTGAATTTGTAGAGACTATGTTTTCCTGTTTCTCAGCCGTTGACAAAGGTAACCCAAGCTCTTCAGTGATATGGCTCATTACACACAGTGGTTACTGCGGTTTAGAATCTTCAGGGTATCTGTGGTATAAAAAGTTCCTCTGAAAGAAAAGATTTTAATTTCCCCACCATTTCTTCCCAACCTTTTACAATCACTGAGAAGGAGCAAATTGGTAAGAACATTGTGTATCTGACATTGCAATCTTTTGGGAGTTCTGTTTAAGAGTTCCAGTTTTCTTTTTTACTTCTGTAGATTGTGAAGGTAATTAATGTGCTCTCTACTATTCATGGAGAAAGTTTATGACATAAACTTTTAACTACCATTTATGCTAATAAGATTTTGCTGGTAATATTTGGTACTCAGATGTTAACTATCAAGGGAAAGAGAAGACATTCAGACAGTAACTTTTTGTTGTTTTTCTTTTTAGGGCCGCACCTACAGGACGTGGAATCTCCTAGGCTAGGGGTTGAATCAGAGCTGCAGCTACCAGCCTGCCCCACAGACAAAGCAACACTGGATTCCAGCCATGTCTGCGAGCTACACCACAGCTCTCAGGAATGCCGGATCCTCAACCCACTGAGTGGGGCCAGGGATGGAACCCATGCCTCATGGATACTAATCGGGTTTGTTACCACTGAGCCATAATGGGAACTCCGATAATAGCTTTTTTAACTGAAAAAATATTTAATTTTCCCTTGTGGAGTCTTGTTTATTGTGTATTTATTGACTCTCTTACAAATTTTAACTAGTGTCTTTTGCATAGCCTTATGTTTTCCATGAGGAACTGAGCTATATTAAAAGCACTGCAAATGAGATAAGCCTATTGGGCTTTGAGATTTGAAGTAGGGCAAAACTGAAGGGAAAGGATGAAAGAAGAAATGGATTTTTTAAAAGACAAAATAGAAGAAAATAGTGGAGAGAAAGCCGAGAATAAACTAGATGACCAAGGACACCAACTTCTGGACACAGACTGACATCACCCACATTTTCCTTATCCGTTTGTTGCCAAAATTCAGCCTCTTCATGTGTTTAGTGATGGCTTCTTGGAATAAAGTTTATTCAGGTACTTTCCCCATTTTAAAATCAGGATTTTTTTTTGTTTATTTTAGAAATTCTCTTGATTAAGGATATTAATCTGTTAATCTGACTTGCAAATGTTTTCTCTCATTCTGCAGATTACCAATTTATATGTTAATGGTGTCATTCAATGCATAATAACTTTAAACTTTCATGAAGTCAATTTGTCTATTTTTTGTTTTGTTACCTGTCTTTGGTGTCATAGCAAATAAATCATGACCATTTCCAGGGCTGTAATCCTTGTTTTCTTCTGAGTTCTGTTGTTTTATGTCTTACATTTAGATCCTTCATTCATTTTGAGTTGATTTTGTAACATAGTGTTAAAGGGTCTAACTTCATTCTTTTGCATGTGAATATCTTGTGCTTTTTGCCCCATGCAATGGTCTTGGCAGTCTTCTTAAAATCATTTTACTACATATGGGCGGACTTTACTTCTGTACTCTATTCTGTTCCATTGGTCTATATGTCTTCCTTTATGCCAATACTGCCTTTCCTTAATGACTGTAGCTTTGTAGAAAGATTTGAATTTGGGAAGTGTCAGTCCTTCAGTTTTGTTCTTTGTCAAGAATGATTTGGCTATTTAGGGTAACTTTGAGATTGTATGTTTTAGGATGTGTTTTTCTATTTCTGCAAAAAAATGTCATTGGGATTCTGATAGGGATTGTATTGATTTTTAGGTCACTTTGGGTAGTAGTGACTTTTTAAAATATTACAATATGCTATTGCAAATGAAATTATTTTTAAATTTCCTTTTCAGAGTGTTCACTTTTTCTGAAATGCAACTGAATTTTGTGTTGACTTTGTACCCTGCTACTTTATTGAATTCATTTATTATTTCTAATAGGTGTGTGTGTGTGTGGAATCTTTAGCGTTCTCTACATGTAAGATCATATCATCTGCAAACAGAGTTAATTATAATTTTTCTAATTTTGGTGACTCTTATGTCTTTTTCTTGACAAATTGCTCTGACTAGAACTTGCAGTACGATGTTGAACAGAAGTGATGAAAGCAGGTTTCTTTCCTTTATTCATGATCTTAGGGTCAAACTCAGGCAATCTGGCTCTAAAAACCATGTTTTTAACTGCTGTGTTATATTATATCCCTATATTAAATATTGGAATTACCATAGCATGTGAGCTATGAACTGAAGCCCTGTGCAATGTTTCCTCATATCTGTTCTTTACGTAGTGGTTGGCAAAGACTGGGCCTGCCTTAATTTCCTCCTCATAGAGAATTGGTGTCACATTCCATTACATTCAAAATCTAGGGCTAACTAGAAAAAAAAAAATCTCAAGGCTCTTTTCTGCTCTTTTGTGGGAAAGATACTATTTTAATCACCATTTAGCCTTTTAAAGATGACACAGAAAAGGTCTCCATATTTAGAACTCTTTGAAAACCAGCAGCTTCAGTGTGACATTAGTTAAAAGCTAACATTGAAGAAACTGTGCCACATAGTATAACTTTTGGGATATTTCTACCTTTTGGACACATCGCCTAGAAAAGGATTTCTAAATAGCAAATAGTATTCTTGTGAGTAAAATTTCAACAAGTTTTTTTCATTGACTTATAACTGATATACACTATTGTGTTAGGGTCAGGTGTTCATCGTAGTGACTCGTTATTTATTTACATTTTTAAATGGTCATGAGGACAAGTCAAGTTCCCATCCATTGCCATCCAGAGTTGTTACTATATTGCCTGTATTCCCCGCGGTGTATATTACATGCCCGCCCCCACCGTGGCTTGCTTTACAACTGCATGTCTTGCATGTTTGTAATGCTTAACCCCCTTCACCTACATTGTCTTCCCTGCAGCAACCCTCTTCTCTGGCAACTGCCAGTTTGTTTTCTATATCTATGAAGCTGTTTCTGCTTTGTTAGTTCATCTTTCTGTTAGATTCCACATGAGATCCTACGATATTTGTCTTGCTCTGACATTTCACGTAATGTGATACCCTCTAGATATATCTGTTGTCCCAGATAAGATTTCATTATTTTTTATGGCTGAATAATATTCCATTGTAAATGTACACTACATCTTCTTTAGTAATTCATCTATCAATGGACATTTAAGCTGTTTCCAAATCTTAGCTATTGTGGACAGTGCTGCAATGAACATAGGACAACATAAATCATTTCCAGTTAGTATAATTATTTTCTTTGGATAAATACCCAGAAGTAGAATTTCTGGATTGCATGGAAGTTTTATCACTAATTTTATAAGGAAACTCTGTATATACTGTTTTCCATTTAGGCTGCACCAATTTACATTCTCACCAACAGTGCATGAGGGTTCACAGTTCTATACAGACTCACAAACACTGGTTATTTGTAGACTTTTTGACAATGGTCATTCTGACAGGTGTGAGGTGATAACTCACTGAGTTTTCTTTTGTTTTTTTGAGGCTTTTTTAAAGATTTGTTTGTTTATTTGCATTTCCTTGATGATTAGTGATATTGAACATCTTTCCGTGTGCCCACTGGACATCTGTATAACTCCTTTGGGAAACTCTCTATCTTCTGCTCTCTTATTTTTTTTTTTTTAATTCAGGTTTTTTTTTTTTTTTTTTTTTTTTTTTTTTTTTTTTTTTAATTCAGGTTTTTTTTTTTTTTTTGGTGTTGAGTTGTATGAATTTTTATATACTTTGGATAACTCCTTATTACATATATGATTTGCAAATATCTTCTACCATTCAGTAGTTTGCCTTTTTTTTTTTTTTTTTAAGGCTGCACCCACAGCCTATGTAAGTTCCCAGCCTAGGGGTTGAATCGGAGCCCTGGCTGCTGACTTATATGCCATCATAGCAACACCAGATCTGAGCTGCATCCATGACCTGTGTCACAGCTTGCGACAAACCAGATACTTAGCCCACTGAGTGAGGCCAGGGATTGAACCCACATCCTCATGGATACAAGTCAAGTTCTTAACCTGTGGAGCTACAACAGGAATTCCTGTTTTTATTTTTTATTAAAGTATACTGTTGAGCCATGGCGGGAACTCCAGCCAGTGTTTTCAGTTTTGCAAAGGTATCTCTTTTACCTATTGTGTGGGCATTTTTCAAACTGCTGTTATTTGACTGGGTTATGGGGCAAATGAGATCACGTGTGAGCCCTGTAAGAGGGGAGGCTTAGTTTCCTATAGCACTTTGGCACTCTTGGATATCGGCCCCCTTGGTTTTCTAAGCAGGTCATTTGGGGGCTGTTCTCTCCAGTGTAGATCCCAGAGACTGAGGTGTCTATGTGAGGCACCAACCCCTCATCCTCCAGGACGAGCACGTGTCATATAAGACACCTCCATATTTAGTACCCCATGCTGGGAATGGGGTTTTTGGTGAGAGCATTTCTCTGTCCTTTTCATCCTTTGTTGTGGAGCAGGTGTTTATCTAATTTTCAAGCTCTTTCCAGAGGGAAATGAACCAAATAATATGTTTATTGTGTCTGTGGGAGGAGGTAAATTCAGGCTCTTCTTACTGCCATCTAAAACTGCCTGCCCCCAAATTTTAACATATTTTAAAATTCATTTCATATGTATAGAATATATGCTAAAATAGTTTCTTTCCATTCAACCCTAAGATGCTTCTAAGAATACTAGGAAGAGCTGTGAATTGAAAAATTGGCTTTTTGTTCTTGACAAAAGTACAAATTGGGACTTTTGATGAAACACATAGATGGATAATTGTAAAGACAAACTTCTTTTTTAAATGACTAAGGTTTATAGAATGCTGAGCATCTTAAAGAGCAGGGAAATAATTCTATGTGGACAAGTTAAAGAATGTAAAATATTCTATGGATATTTAAAAACAATAATATAGACTCTGTTAGTTAATTTCTATATATTCGCAAATGTAGAATTTTTATAGCTTAACAGATGTTTATTTATTCCATAATAAAGTGTATGGAATATCATGAAAGGAAATAGATGTGATTTTAGTTCTGGGGGATATGTGAGAATGAAGATGCAGTGTTGAAATAAAGTGACAAATTCTTATCCTTTAGTGTTTAGTTTCCTCCTATTTAAATATAACTTATTCACATGTTCCTCTATCTCATGGGAAATGAGATACCTGAGCTCCACTCCTAGTACAGGGGTAACTCTGAAATGTGAAGGGCAATGCCTCCAATGACTCCTGTGGGGTCTGAGCCAAATTTGTCCTCTGTGAGACCTTGCTTGCCATCATGCAATGGCTTAGTCTTTCTTTGCTTTGTCTGATCTCCTTACTTCTTAACCAGTATTCCCCTGGATTATATCTTAATATGTAACATTCACAAAAATCTTATACTCAGGGCCTGCCCCTAAACTATGGGACATGTCAATTTTGGGTTCATCTTTAGAATGAGCTGATTAGAATAAAATGGTTAACTTTGGGAATTTCATCCTACTTCTCTACATGTGGGAATTTTGAGCTGGTTCTAGGTAGATAATACAACATCTAAGTATCCAAAACTTCAATGTGTAATGCTCAAATTTCAAGTTATCTGTCGTAAAAGGCTCACAAAAAGGCTGAGTCAAATTTTTAATAGTTTCTAATTCTTCCATATTTATTTCACGTCATATCTCATGCTGATAAACTAAATTTACCCAACTTTGATCATAAGCAAATTGTAAACAGAAAGGGACTAAATATAGATTTCTGCAAATCAGTACATGTATGAAATTCTTAGAGGTATCAATCTGTAGACAGATCAAAAGAATAAGCAAAAGGGAACTTGCTCTCGATGAGATTAAGTGAAACTAAAAAAAATGCCAAGTCATCTATTCGAAACTGGCCCATCAACCAGTACATCCTTTGAAGTTAGAAATGAAAAATCATCTATATTGGAATTAAAAGAGTGGTTGGTAGTTTGGTTATTGAAACAAAGCAGGTGCATCTGTGCTTAAAATACAAGAAGAAAAGCAAAAACGACAAATAATAAGCAATCAAAAGGAAAGCAATCAAGAATAAAATACATAATTTAGAAAAAGGAACACTAAAATGTCCAAGAAACCAAAAATCAGATATAATGAGGAACAATAATATTTTAAGTACCATTTGAATACCAGCAGTTTCTCTCTGGAGAGATTTATATTTTCTGAACAAAGGTAGCCTAAAAAATGAAACCAGATTCAAATTCATCCTTTTTCCCAACTGCTGCTTTTTCTCAACAGGCTGAAGCAGAAAACACTGAAAATGTCTGTCAGTAACATTTTGAAAAAAGCTCTAGTCTCTGGTGATATATAAAGGCAAGTTCTTCCAAAGACAGTTTTTCCAGCTACATTGCGATATTACTTACATATAACCTGTCATTTTAAGGTGTACAATTTGATGATTTGTTGCAAATATGTATTGCGTAGTGATTACCACAGGAAGTTTACTTGACAGTTTGATGCTGTCATGTAACTGCCATGTTTGTGTGTGTGGTGATAATATTTAAGTACTGTGCTCTTAACGACCTTCAAGTATATAATGCAGTGCTGCTAATCAGTCACCATGCTATACGTTAGATCCCCACTACTTACTGCTTATAGGAATAAGTGGCAGTTTGCACCTTCTGACCAACATTATATCTTCCCATTCCATCCACCCCTCTCCATTCCCCACCCCCAGCCTTTGTCATTCTCCACTCTACTTCCATGAATTTGCTTTTTTGAGATTCCACAAGTGAATGGTTTGAATGCTTTCTCACTAACCTGGCAACCTTGTTTATTTTGTTCCTATTCTCCATGCATCTCCAGTTGATCTATATGTTCTTCAGGTCCCAGTTTAGATATAACTCCTTTGGGAAGCATTTCCTGACTTCCCAAAACCCCTCTCTTACTTTCACATGATACTGTGACTTCTTATTTAGTTACCTGTATCTTCTAACAACTTAGAAATGTCACCATGGTCTATAGCTCGATTGCCAAGCACAGAGTCTGGTACATGGCAGTGTACTGAATGAATCGATGACTTATATGTGGCCACATCAGGACATATAGCGAAATTTTACACACTACAAAGAGAAGTCTTGCCTATTTGGTAAACTCACTTTGGATTGTCAGTATTGGTTTTGATGTGGAAGAGAGAATAAAAGAGCCTGGCAGGAACAATCATTCATTTCTTAGTTGATGCCCCAGCAGAGTGCTTCTTCAAGGTAGCTTGGCAGAGCAAGCCTTTAATTGAGCACACATGTCCACTCCCTGGGTGTCATGACTGCTCCATGGCCATGGAAATGAGGACTGTAGGAAGCCTGTGATACCTGCGTCTCCATAGCTTTTCTTTGCTTACAAACTGATTCTGATTAAGGCTCAAAATGCGATGAGAAAAATATCTCTCTTCCGTGTAAGGAGGGAATAAGACCTACCTGCTCAAAATGGCACAAAAGCTTAACTTTTACATTTCAAGGCTTTCTTCAGCATGCCTCTGTGTCTTTGTGCAGTCTAGTCATTTTTCTTAGATTATCTTTACCCTCTTTTGTTGCCTGTCTTATTCCTCTTCATCCTGCAAGAACCAGTTTAATTGTTTGTTTTTTGGAAACTCCCTAAAACCCCACGAAGTTTGGTACTTTCCTATTTTCCTCTAGCTCTTTTGCTCACATACCTTATGATAGGTACTCTATTTTCTACTTCTGTTAACTGCGCTGTGAACTTAAGGCAGGAGAATGTCTTTTTCCTTTTTCTTGCTTTATCCATAGAAATAGCTCATTGTTCAAATAGCTATGTTCATTGATATGAGTAGATTCTAAATTACCACTGAGACAAATGAGGAAATGCAAGACTATAGGGAAATACAGAGACATCTGCTTGAATTCATGACTTTGTATTAAACTGTGGCTATGAGAACCTCTTATTAAAGATTTGGATCTAATTATTTTTATAATACAAGGGGTATTGGGAGAATTGAGAAGGAGAAAAACATCGGTGCTCATTTGGCTAATAAAAATTTAAAGGGATGTTTCTAAATAGTGAATTTTGAGGGAATTTGTAGCATAAATAGTGACTATTGCATGCCATAAATACAAAGTGAAGCAATCCTGATTGTTAAATTTCAGCAAAAGATTTCATTTCCTTTTACTGGGGAACTCAGGACTGCTCTGCTGCATTTCAACCAGTCTTTTAAGTACCACAGTAAAATAAAACCGTGACCCCAAAATTGGCCTTCTGAAACTGGCATCAGCTATTTCAGGTGGTTGCTTCGAAGTACAGAAAGATAACCCCTTGATGGGATAAATGCTTGACTTTTTCAAATACTGTCATTCAGTAGCTATTAGCTGAGCAGAGTTTAGGCAAGGAAATACAAAAATGAGCATGGCATGCACTCGTGAGCTAGTGAAGAGAGAAATGAGCCAGGAAGTTACAATTCAGTGATCTAGGAACTTGATACGGAGGATGAGGTGACCACTGTGCTTTGGGGGAATACGTGGGTGTGTATTTCCACTCCTCCTCTGTCCCCCACATGATTGCACACATGTGGAACTTTTTCTTTTCCCATTGCTACACCACACCTGCAATTCAAATTCTCAGTCTACCATTTATAGCTTCCTGATCTTGGGCAAACTGTTTAGTTCTCTGAGGCTTTGTTTCCTCATTTATTAAATAAGAAAGTTTCTTCATTCAGTAAAGATGATCTCTGTCTTGCAGTGCTGTCATGGTATTATTTGAAATATTACCTTTCAAACACTCGTTTTATATCTGTAGGTATTTGTTGTATCTGGGTGCTCCTATATTAGGGGCATATATATTGATGAGTCTAATATCTTCTTCTTGAGTTGATCCTCTTAGCATTAAGTAGGATTATACTTCTTTGTCTTTTTCACTGGTCTTTGTTTTGAAGTCTATTTTGTCGAATATGAGTATTGCAACTCCTGCTTTCCTGTATTTTTGATTTGCACAAAATAGCTTTTTCTGTCCCCTCACTTTCAATTTATGTGTGTCCTTTGCCCTAAGATGAGTCTCTTGTAGGCAGCGTATTGGAGGCTCTTGTTTTTTTTTTTTTAATCTGTTCTGCCATTCTGTGTCTTTTGATTGGAGCATTTGGTCCATTGACATTTAAGGTAATTACAATAAGTATTTATTGCCATTTTCAATGTTTTCCAGTTGATTCTGTTTCACCTTTGTCCTTTCTTTCTTTCTTTTTTTTTTTTGGTTGGATTATTTCCTTTTATTTTATGCTTGTGTCCTCTTCTTTTTAGTTTCTGTGACTGTATTGTTTGGTTTTGATTTGTGGTTGCCCTGTTTTTCAAGTATGTTAACTCCTTCCTATATCTGCTTGCTTTAGGCTGATAGTTACATAGGCTTAAACACATTCTAAAAAGACAAGGTCTAGATTACTTTCATTCCCCACAGTTTTTTGCAAAGAGCATTTCTCAGCAACTTTTTTGTCTGAAATTCTCTTTTTCACTGCTGAGATTCAGGAGGAGACTTTATAATATGCTTATAATAAGGTTTGCTTTGAAAAACTGTCTTATGATCACCTTCCTCATCTTGTTCAATGCACTCTGTGAAGCCATGAGTAACCCCAGGGCAGGGATTGTGGCTTCACTCATGTTTGCAGTCGTTGAGCCTAGTTCTGTGTCAGTAGAAGTGCTGAGTAATTTGTTCAGGGAATGGATAACATGCAAATTCTATTTATTTTTAAAATATGAATGAAAGGTGAGCAAAGCTGAGGATGATAGCACAATGTAAGAAGTAGAAATTCTATAAAATTTCAGTATATGATTACTTCAATTTTAGTTTACTGACAAATTATTACAGATAATTGCCTTTATGTCAGAATCAGTGTAAGCACACAGTGGCAAGGTAATCTCTGATTCGATTTGATCAACAGTGAAATTACCTGAGAGGCTCTGATCCTCAAAGCTTTCAAGTGGTGCAGTGATATAAAACAAAATCAACTTAATTTCCAGAAACTAGGTCAAGGGGAAGAAAAATACATTTCTGCAGAGCAAGTGCAATAAAAGAGACAATAATAATGGATTTATGATCAAAACAGATAATATAGCTTTTCTTCAGAAATTCTAAATCAATTTTGAACATTATATTTAAGGACAAGTTTTCCCTGGCCAATAGTGGATTTTTAGATTCTTTCTCCATGCAACCAAACTAGCAGCTGCATTCATAAATTTGCTTGAGTATGCCTTAAAAAGTCTTCATAAGCTATTTGTCCAATTACTTAATAAATATGGCTTAACAGTAGGGAAATGTAGACATCCTTATCTTACCAGAGATAGGTTAGTAAAAGCCAGTCAAAACTTAATCTTCTTACTACCAAAAAAAAAAAGCTAATGCCATATATTGGAAATCATTTTCTCTGAAAAAGAAACAAGACTCTAAATGTTGTTCTTTAACCAAGGTAAACATTAAAAAAAAAAAATGGCAAGCATATCTTCTTTGCTTTGGGAGAAGCCACCAAAAATACTTTATAGCCCATTAATAAAAATTATTTTTGTTAGTAGTATATGGATAAAATTTATTGTGAACTTAGTCTATTTTAGGCACCATGGTAACAGTTTTTAATATATGTCACATTCGTATTTTCAAATCAGTGAAGCAGATGAGCTATTTTCTCCCTGACAGGAATTTAAGAGGTTAAAAAGCTTTTTCTAGCTTGTCAGGTATAGAGCCAGAGGACTTGAACCCAAATCCCTTTGACTTAGTCATGGACACTGTAAGTTGGAAGGTGCAAGCAAACAGCAGTAAAAATTCCAATCTCATGGGTAAACTCAAATTCTCTCTCATTTTACACACATATATATACATGGGCAACATAAAATCATAAAGGAACTTAAGAGGCTAAAACCTCTCTTACTGATTTACCTGTTTTTAGTGCCAGCTGGTTTTTTCCCCAAGTTTAGATTATTGATGAAAAATTAATCAACAGCCAATCTGAGAAAGAAATGAAAAATTTCATCCAAGCCAAGCTGAGGATTATAACCTAGGAGAGAGTCTCTCAGAGAACTCTGAGAACTGCTGTGAAGAGGTAAAGAGGAAGGGGGGCCAGTATCCAGTAACTACGTGATTTTGGAGAAGGTGGAATTTGTTCTCAAGCTCATACCACAGTAGAAGGTTACCTCTAGTCACGAGGAACAGACATCTCAGTTAATGGCTTTAGTGCTTCTATTTTTTATTTTTATTTTATTTTTTTGTCTTTTTAGGGCCTCACCAGCAGCATATGGAGGTTCCCAGGCTAGGGGTCAAATTGAAACTATAGCTGCTGGCCTACGCCACAGCCACAGCAACGCCAGATCCCTGACCCACTGAGTGAGGCCAGGGCTTGAACATGTGTCCTCATGAATACTGGTCAGGTTTGTTTCCATGGAGCCACAACAGGAACTCCTATTGTTTTTCTAAGTAGGGGAAGATGCAAGAATCCAGGTACACAAAAACTTTCTCCTGTGAAAGCATCTGTCTGAAGACCTGCTCTGCCAGCTTTCTCAGAGCTCAGAGTGCCTCATCCTGTCAACCTGTATTCCTTTTGGGTGTATTGTAGGTCAGTGACTGGTACTTAATTCTTGCAGAGCTGGGTAGTAAACCATATTCTTTATTTTATAATCCCCTACCTTTCAGTCATAATTTCAGCCAGAGTTTGAGAGGCATTTCATGACTGATTTGTCCCACAGTGCTAGGCATGCCCATTCCCAGGTAAGGCAAGGATTTTGTTGACAGATCACCCAATGTGCTGTTACTGGACTAGGCCCTGTTAACAGCAGCTAAAAGCCTCTGAACTGCCGATCTTGCTACGGTATGATCCAGGAAGTGTTTCTCTCTTGTTGCTGCTTCTCATAGCTAGAGTTACACTATTATAATTATTCATCTTATGGGACTATATATTTAGTTAATTGTTCAAGTCACCTAATCATTATTTATTTGAAGCTCAAACACACATTTGCTAATGCAAGAAACAATAACCTTGTAAAACAAGCAGAATATTCAAGAAATATACCTAGTAACATTAATAGAATCACAAGTATTTCAGCTAAGAACTTCTATTAGGTGCAGCCCTGTAGCTCTCAGCTCATCTGTCTGGTCTGTTGTGCACCAGTCATTATCATATTGATATTTTACATAAAATTCACCAAAGATGCCTGTGTGTAAAAGGTGAATGGTGGGTCATTTTAATCCTTTAGAGGGCTGAGAAAGGAATATTATCTTCTAAGAAGTTACAGGGCTGGCGCCAGAAGAAGAAATGATCTTAATGGTGGAGCAGATATTTCTGCCATTGGGCAGGTCTGGTTAATGCATGCAAATGCAGAACGCACACCAGAGGGAAAGGGGGAGGCCGATGGGCAGAGTAAAACTTCTACGTTTAAATTTTTTTTTTTGGTCTTGCTCGAAAACGCAAAATTTTTATTTCATCAGATGAGTATCTGGAAGTCTTTGTCAGGGGTGCAGAATTTAACATTAAGGCAAAAATCGAATAAAGAGGAGTGTGGAAGGAACAAGTTAATCTTTTCCTTAAAAACTTAAAAGGTACAGTAGACTTCTAAACAGCATGGGTTTGAATTGTTTAGGTCTACTTACCTGCAGATTTTTTTTCAATAAACACCCACCAGAGCACTGTAAGGTCCAAGGTTGGTTGAATCCGTGGCTGTGGAACTGCAGATATGGCAGAACTGCATATAAGGAGGCCTGACTGTAAGATTACACTCGGATTTTCAACTGCACAGAGAGTGGGCACCCCTAACTTCTGCTCTGTTTAAGGGCCAACGGTACATAATTTTTTCTGAAAGCAGCGCATTGTGTTTCTTATTTCAGAATAAGACTCTTTTTAGGAAGTTCATACTGTCACAGAATTTCCAAAGTCATCCCCTAGGGTGTGCATTTGAGTCAGTGAACATCCCCACTATTTATAGCTTAGTCGGTAATTAAAGGACAGATCTGTAAATCTCAATTTTAATATATCTGTAACAGCATTATCTACTCATTAGGCAGTAGTTGGCAGATAACATTCAATTTCTACTCAAATCTAAAACATTATCTCAATATCTTTTTAGTAGTTGCTCTCAATTTTCACTATGAATTAATTATATTCATAATGCTTGATGTTCCTCCTGAGCTTATGTCAATTGCAATTTCAATTATAAATGCCTCCTGTGTACTTGAAAGACAGCAAAACACTTTGGAATATGCTTTCTCTGTAATGGTGGATAGTATTTAACTGACGGTAGATTTTTATTGTCTACCTTGACCACTGATTGCTTTTGAATCTATGCCTGAGGATTTCGTCTATTTCACATTCACCCCAGTGGTTAAAACTCATTAAAGTCAGGATGATGAAAGGAGAAAAATGGAGAAGTATGCATACAAATTGAACGCTTGACCCCACTGTCAATTTTATTATTCTTTTTGCATTTTAACTTTATTTTTAAAAAATAATGTATCATAAAATTTTGGAAAACACATCAGTAAAGATAAGAATATATATTTTTGTGTGTATATATTCTTGATATTTGTCACAAAAGTGACTACTGATAACACAATTGTTAACCTCTGTTTTTCTCTTAATCACATACGCAGATCATTTTTTTTCCTATTACAGGTGGTTTACAGATTTCTGTCAATTTTCCAGCTGCACAGGATGGTGACCCAGTTACACATACACATATGGATTCATCGCAAGTAATGAGACATAGTTCCCAGTGCTATACAGCCGGATCTCCCTGCTTTTCCAGCCCAGAGGCAGTAGTCTACAACCGTTAACCCCAGTCTCCCAGACCATCCCACTCCCTCCCCACCCCCCTGGCAACCACAAGGCTGTTCTCCAAGTTCTTAATTTTCTTTCCTGTAGAAAGGTTCATTTGTGCAGTATATTAGATTCCAGATATAAGTGATATCATATGGTATCTTTCTCCTTCTGACTTACTTCACTCAGTATGAGGGTCTCTGATTCCATCCATGTTGCTGCAAATGACATTATTTTATTTTATTCTTTTTTTTATGGCTGAATAGTATTCCATCGTGTATATACCACATCTTCCTAATCCAGTCATCTGTTGAAGGACACTTGGGTTGTTTCCATGTCTTGGCTATTGTGAATAATGCTGCAATGAACATGCATGTGCAAGTGTCTTTTTCAAGGAGATTTTTGTCCAGTATATGCCTAAGAGTGGGATTGCTGTGTCATATGGTAGTTCTATGTATAGTTTTCTAAGGTATATCCATCCTGTTTTCCATAGTGGTTGTACCAGCTTACATTGCCACCAACAGTGCAGGAGGGTCCCCTTTTCTCCACAGCCCCTCCAGCATTTGTTGTTTGTGGACTTATTAATGATGGCCATTCTGACTGGTGTGAGGTGGTATCTCGTGGTAGTTTTGATTTGCATTTCTCTAAGCATCAGTGATATTGAGCACTTTTTCATGTGCTTGTTGGCCATTTGCATATCTTCTTTAGAGAAATGTCTATTCAGGTCCTTTGCCTATTTTTCAGTGGGGTTGTTAGTTTTTTTGCTGTTGAGCTGCATAAGTTGTTTGTATATTTTAGATAAGCTCTTGTCAGTTGCATCATTTGACACTGTTTTCTCCCGTTCTGTAAGTTGTCTTTTAGTTTTCTTTTTGGTTTCCTTTGCTATGCAAAAGCTTGTCAGCTTGATTAGTTCCCATTGGTTTATCTTTGCTTTTATTTCTGTTGCTACGTTGCAGATCATTTTTTTGAGAAATAATCGTATATATCAGTTACTGGTAAGAATACTTTTTCTTATCTCCTCTGCTTTTCTGGCTGAAAACAAAAGTGTACCTTTTCATATTAATAAGAGATGTTTACCAAATAATTTTGGTTCTCCTCATTTCTAAGTATATGGGACTATTTCACTTTCTGTGTATCTTTTGTCAGGTGGGATCATATTGAGAAAGTTCTGAGCAATTATCAGAAATGATGTATGTCATTATGAAGTTGTCATTTATTTGTAAATGGGCAAATTCTGTGGAGTTACTTTCCCAACCACCACAGCAAACAGCATTTAAAGTAATGTTTCATTAGTCTGAATCTGTAATTAAGATGATCAAAACCCCCTCTAGACCAACAGAGGACATATAACATGGCCAAGAAATATACCCCTGTTATTTTAAGTCATCAGAATTTTTAGCCTTTGTTACCACAGCATAACTTAGCATACCATGATTATTATACATCCCAGTTCTCATCTGTTGCTAAATGACTTCAACTTATCCTAGGCAAGGAGATATATCTAAGCCAAAGTCTACACAAAATAATAGGAGACAGGTCAAAACATGAATTTTGTAAAAAATTATTTTTAAAACAAATATTTCTGTAAAAATATATATAATATACATATATATGTATCATATATATATATATATATGTTGTGTGAATTAATAATAAAAATTTCAGTAAGGAGTTTCTCCTTGTTCTATCAAGAACTAAAATATAGGGGTTCCTATTGTGGCAGAGTGGAAATGAATCTGACTAGTACCCATGAGGATGCAGGTTCAATCCCTGGCCTCGCTAAGTGGTTTGGGGATCTGGCATTGCTGTGAGCGTAGTTGTAGGTCACAGATGCTGCTTAGACCTCTGTTACTGTGGCATAGGCTGGCATCTGTAACTCCAATATGACCCCTAGCCTGGGAACTCCCATATGCTGCAGGTGCAGCTCTAAAAAGCAAAAACCAATGAAACAAAAAACCCAAATGAAGAAGACCAAAAATATAGTGATACTATCACAACAGCAATGGGAAAATGAAGAGACCAAGGGCTGTTCTCATACAAATAATAAATTAATGATATGTTCCTAAGTATGTCCTTAAGGATAGGCAGAATTAGAGGGATAGACAAAATTTTAAAAGCCAAAAGATAAATAATAATGTTAAACAACTCACAAGACCAATAAAGAAAAAACACAGAAGGTACCAACTGTAAATGTAAGGAAGAAAAAGGGAGATAAACACACAACCTTTAGAATTTAAATCCGTATAAGGATTATTACCGTTTTTGTCAATAAATCTGAGTAAAATAGAAAATTCCCCAAATATGTATAAGACCATGCAAGTTATCAAAATTCACATAAGAAAAATACATAAAGTATGAATGAATTTATCTGGTAATTATTTAAAAAATCAAAAACTTTTCCCAAACTAAGATTCAAAGGCGGTATTGAGAATTATGTTAAACATTTAAGGAGGAAACAGTAATCACACATAAGGATTTCCCTCTGTCGTCAAGAATGGGACAAGAGGGAAGAGGTCAAGATGGCAAAGTAAGAGGATGCAGAACTCACCTCTCCTGAGGACACGTCAAAAATGCACCTCCGTGTAGAACGATTCTCACTGAAACCTAACTGAAGACTAGCAGAAAGAGTCCCGTACAACCAAGGCTGTAAGAAAGATCTACAAGGTATCAGGTAGAAAGGGAAGAGAAGTGATTAGGTCAGGACCTGTGCCCCTGGGAGGGGATGCAGGAGAGAGGGGAAACAGTGCAGAGGGCAGTAAGAAACCTAGATTCTGTTTATGAAGAGCAGGCACACATCTGCTTCAGAAACGAGGAAGAAGAAACAGACTGAAACTGCACAAAGCTAATGGATGGCTACCCACAGCTTCTCCTTGTGTGCCCCAGCCTGAGCTAATGCCAGCTCTGCCCCTACTAGCTTCAAGGAGACAACTCCACACTAGGGTAAGGGCAGCTGTGGCCCAAGGGAATGCTCAGCGAAGAGGGATGGTGCCAGCCCAGACCTGGAATGGAGCCCAGTCTCTGAACGGAGTAGGGGCAAGCACTGCTGACATTTATGGAAGCAGCGCATCACCCACACCCAGACCCATGTGGAGGGCCAGGTCTAGACCCTCTTGCTCCAGCACTGCTACCCTCTGAGGCAAAGGTGTTAGTGTTGGGAGAGGCAAGATATATACTTAAAAGGAATGGAACCAGCATAAACCTGGCCCTCAGAGGTTCTGCTCCAGCCACTTGGGAACCCAGCTCAGACCCAATTAGGCAGGATTGCCCACTGAGCAGAGACGATCTGGTTCACACTTGTCTCTGGCTCTAACTCCTTTGTCTTCGGCCCCACAACCTACCAAGGTGATAACTGCCAGCATACCCCAGAGGAAGACATAACTCAGCTCATGTCAAATCTAGTTCTGCCACCAAAGCCACCATATGCATGCTCTGTAGGGACACTTCCCTTAAAACTGGAATAGGTAACTGTTTCACCTAATTTCATAGAGACAGAGAAAATAAGCAAAATTAGAGCACAGAAGAATTTGTTTCAATTTGAAAGAACAAGAGAAAAAAACTAAGAAAACCCTTGGAATAGAAATAATTTATAAGAGTTTAAAGCATTAGTAATAAGAATTCTTTTTTTTTTTTTTTTTGTCTTTTGTCATTTTGGGGCTACACCCACAGCATGTGGAGGTTCCCAGGCTAGGGGTCTAATTGGATCTACAGCTGCTGGTCTACACCACAGTCACAGCAATACGGGATCTGAGCCGCATCTGCAACCTACACCACAGCTCACAGCAACGCTGGATCCTTCACCTGCTGAGTGAGGCCAGGGATCAAACCTTCAACCTCATGGTTCCTAGTTGGATTCGTTTCCACTGAGCCAAGACGGGAACTCCAGTAATAAGAATTCTAACTGAATAGGGAAAGAATAGATGGACACAGAAGGAATTTTAACAAGGAACTAGAAAATATAAAAAAGAACCAGATCTGAAAAATACAATCACTGAAATGGAAGATCCAGTAGAAGAAATTAATAGCAGGCTAGGTAATACAGAGGAATGCATACATACGGAATATAGAAATAACTGAAATCGTCCAATCAGAACAGCAATAAGAAAAGCAAACTATACCAAAAAATGATATCACTTTAAGGGACCTCTGTGACAACATCATGCATACCAATATTCTCATAATAGGAATCCCAGAAGGAGAAGGACAGAAGAGGTGGAAATGTGTAAGATGAAATTATGACTGAAAATTTCTTAAACCTGAAGAAGGGAAGAGATACCCAGGTACAGGAAGCACAGAGAATCTCAAACAAGATGAACTCGAACAGACCCACACCAAGACATCATAATTAGAATGGCAAAAGTTAGATAAAAGAATTTTAAAGGCAACAAGAGAAAAATAGTAATATATAGTCATTAAGTCATATACAACCCTCATAAGGCTATCAGCTGATTCTTCTGTATAAGCTGTTAGAGAAATCAAGAAAACAATTCTGTTTAAAACTACATAAAAAAGAATAAAATACTTATAAATAAAATTAAGCAGTGAAACACCTATACTCTGAAAACTATAAAAAAAATTGAAGGAAATTGATGGTAGAAATGGAAAGATATCCCATGTTCATGGATTACAAGAATTAATATCATCAAAATGTCTGCACTACACAAAGCAATATACAAATTTAATGCAATCCCTATCAAAATATCCTTGAAAGTTTTTTCATGTAACTAGAAAAAATATTTTAAAAAATTGTATGAAAACATAGAAGACCCCAAATAGTTAAAACAATCTTGAGAAGGAACATGGCATGAGGGAATCATATTCCATGACTTCAACACGACCTTGAAGTCATTACTACAAAGCTATAGTAATCAAAACAATATGGTAGTGGCATAAAAGCACTTAGATCAGTGGAACAGAATAGAAAGTCCAGAAATAAACCTGTGAACTTATCAATCTATGACAAAGGCAAGAATACACAATGGAGAAAAGACAATCTCTTCAATAATGGTGCTGGGAACAGTAGACAACTACATGAGAAAGAATGAAATTAGGACATTTTCTCACCATATAAAAAATAAACTTAAAATGGATTAAAGACCTAAATCGAAGACTGGATGCCATAAAATTCCTAGAAGAAAACAGGTATAATACTCCTTGACTTAATCATAGAAATATTTTTTTTTAAATCATCTCCTAAGGAAAAGGAAACAAAGCAAAAATAAACAAATGAGACCTAATAAAACTTAAAAGGTTTTACACAGCAAAAGAACACATTAACAAAATGAAAAGACAACTAAGTGGGAGAAAACATTTGAAAAGTGTGACAAATAAGGGATTAATATCCATAATAATCAACAGCTCATGCAACTTAATCTTAAAAACTAAACAACCTGATTGAAAAATAGGCAAAAGACCTGAATAGACATTTTTCCAAAGAAGGCATACAGATGGCCAACAGACACATGAAAAGACACTCAACATGGATAATTACTAGAGAAATAAAAATCAAAACCACAATGAGATACCACTTCACACCTCTCAGAATGGCTGTCCTCAAAATGGCTAAAAATAAACATTGGTGAGTATGTAGAGAAAAAAGTAAATTTAGTACACAGTTGGTGGGAATGTGAACTGGTGAGCTGCTATTGAAAATGGTATGAGAGGAGTTCCTGTCGTGGCACAATGGTTAACGAATCCGACTAGGAACCATGAGGTTGCGGGTTTGATCCCTGGCCTTGCTCAGTGGGTTAAGGATCCGGCGTTGCCGTGAGCTATGCTGTAGGTCGCAGACGCAGCTCGGACCATGTGTTGCTGTGGCTGCAGCCTAGGCCAGTGGCTACAACTCCAATTAGACTCCTAGCCTGGGAACCTCCACATGCTGCGGGTGCAGCCCTAAAATGACAGGAGGCAAAAAAAAAAAAAAAATGGTATGAGGATTCCTCAAAAAAAACTAAAAACACAACCATATGATTCAGTAATTCCATTCTTCGGAATATATCCAAAGAAAATAAAAACACTAATTCACAAAGATACATGAACCACAATGTTTACAGCAGCAGCATTTACTATAGCGAAGATATGGACTCAACCTAATTGTCCATTAACAGATCAATAAATAAAGATATGGCATGTATGTGTATGTATATATGATATACATGTGGGAACAGTAATCTGCCATAAAAAGAATGATATTCTAATATTTGCAGATATGTGGATGGACCTAGAGATTTTTATGCTTAGTGAAATAAGTCAAAGACAAATAATGTATGTTATCAATTACATGTAAAATCTAAAAAAATAAATGAATTGATATAACAAATAGATTCACTGATAATAGAGACAAACTACTGGTTACCAGTGGGAAGAGGGGAGATAGGGGATATCAGAGAGGGGTAGGGGATTAAGAGTTACAAACTATCATGTATAAAATAAACATCAAGAATAATTAGTACAGGGAAATATAGCCATTATTTTGTAATACCTTTAATGGAGTATAACATAAAAATTTTGAATTACTATGTCACATAACATGAAACTAATATACTGTAAATAAATTGTCATTAAAAAATGGGAAATGAGTGCTTGCTATCACCCTTTCTATTAAATAATAGCACTGGAGATCTAATCAGTGCAATAAGCCAAGAAAATGAAATACAGGGAATAATATAAAAAGGGACAAAATGAAACTATTGTTCAAAGATACACTTTTGTACATAAAAACAAGCATCTAAATACGAACTATTATAAACGCATCCTTATAATAAGTCTAGCAAGGATATTTGATATAGGCCAACATGCAAAAATCCATTGCATTTTGACATAGCAACAAATGTTTAGAAAATAGTGCTATTACAATATCTCAAATACCAGTTTTCTACTACTTAAGAGAAAGATGATCATATAAACTAAGGAATGTTTATGGATTAGAACATTCAATAGTCTAAGATTATCTCCAGAATTTGAGCAATGAATTTACTGTGGTTCCAATCAAAATGCTAACGGAAGATAGAGCAGAGTTGGGAAAAGGAGTGCAACAAGAAGACTTTGGCAGAGTGCATGCAGTTAGTGAGTTTCCAGGAATGTGAACCATTTCACAAAACTTTAGGAAAAAGACAAGGAGAAGAATCTGCAGAATTGCATTCTCATCACTACAAGGGCAGAACTAACAAGGACTGCAGTCTGAGTTTGATCTAACAGAGTAGAGGCTACAGCACAGTGGTCTTGGTAGAATTAATTTTCATAATAAATGTGGTTGCAAAAAGCATGTGAAAATGAAAGCATTTGAGACAAGTACAGATGTTCCCCACACACTCCATTGGACAGAGTTCTGGGGATGTTCATGGGAATGGTTTATGCAATAAAGGATAAGGTAATTAGAGGATTTTTAGTTAAGAGTAAAAGGATAAAACTGAGCCTAGGTTCTGGAGAGTTTATTGATTACCATATTGCAAACCTGTTTCATCATTTGTGAACTTTAGACATGGATAATGTTGAAAAGAGATTAAATATTTACTTATGCACCTTGCCTCCTCTGTGCTATCTGATGCATAGTTTCATAAAAGGAAATCTTAGAGCAGATTTAAAATAAAATTTAATTATATAGAATGTTGTTTTCCAAATCAATAGGTTACCATTTTTTTTTAATTTTATGGGTCATGCTTTTGATATTGTATCCAAGAAATCTTTAGCAAGCCAAATTCAGAAAAACTGCTCCTGTATTTTCTTAAAACAGTGTTTAAAGTTTTCATTTTTACATTGAAGTGTACAATTCATTTTGGGTTACTCTTTGTATCTGGTGCTGAGTATCAAAGTCCATTTCTTTGCATATAGATACCTAATTTTTCCAACACCATTTGTTAAAAAGAAATGCTTCCTCTATGAAACTTGTGAAAAATCAGTATGCCTTATTGGTAGGTTTATTTGTTCCATTTTCATTGATATACACATGTGCATTTACACTCTTAGCACATTTTCTCAATTACCACAGATTTATAATGTCTTGAAATCAGACAGTATTAGCCTTTCAACTTTGTTCTTCACTCAGAGTTGTTTCGGTCATAGCAGATTATCTACATTTCCATAAGAATTTTAGAATCAATTTATTTTTTGCTAAAGTGCTTGCTAGGGTTTTTTATTAGGATTGAGTTAACTTTTAGATAGATTTAGGGACAATTGACATTTTCACATTATTGACCCCTGAACACAGCGTATTGCTCCATTTGAGTATTTTAAAATTTTTAAATGATGTTTTATAGTTTGGGGTATGCACACATTGTACATCTCTTATCAGATTTGTTCCTCCTAAGTATTTATATTTCTTGACATTGTTGTAGATAAAATTTTTCAAGTTTCAATTTCTCATTATTTTTTGGTGCATAAAAATAAGTTTTTGAATATATTTAATACCTTGTAAACATGCTGGTTAGCTTTAGTAGCTTACTTAAAATTCCATTGGATTTTGTGTACATACAATCCTGTTGTCTGTAAAAAGTATTTACTTTTCTCTTTCCAATATGAGTATCTTTTTCCTTTGTCTTGCCTGATTACACTGGTAAGATCTTCCAAATCTTGGCCTTGTTCCTGGTATTAGGGGGTCAAATGTTCAATTGAGAACATTAACTGTTAACATTACCTGAGGGCAGTTTTTCATGTTGAGAAAGTTCCTTTGTGTGCCTAGTTTGCTGAGGACTTTTAAAAATCGGGAATGGATTTTGTCAAATGCTTTTTCTTCTGTTAAGATAGATATATGGTTTTCTTTTAAAATTTGTTTATATGGCAAACTGCCTTTGTTATCATTTTTAAACCATTCCCTGGATAAGCCCCATATAGGCATTTGTAAGTATTACTCTCTATATTGATAGGTTGGACATGCTAAATGTTATTAAACATTTTTGCATTAATGGTCATGATAGATATTACTCTATAATTTTCTTGTAATTATTTTGTCTAATTATCAAAGCTGGCCTCGCAGAATGAGTTGGGAAAGTATTAACTTCTCGATTTTTTTGGAAGAGTTTTTGTAGCATTGGTATCATTTTTGTCTTAAATATTTGGTGGAATTCACAGGTGAATCTGAAGTCATCTGAAGTTTTCTTTATGGGGATGTTTCTGAAAATTTTAGTTTCTCCTAGAGATATAGGATGATTCAGGTTATCTACATCTTCTTGTTTAAGCTTTGATAGTTCACATCTTTCAAGAAAGTTCCCCATTTCATCTAATTGTCAGATGGACTGGCATAAAGTTTTTCATAATAATTTCTTGTTATATGCTTGCTTAACATCCATGGAATGTATAGTGATGTCACTTCTCTCATGAAACCACACTCCTTCTTGGATGGGACTTGAACCCAGCCTCACCTAGATTGAGACTTAAACCCATGATCTCTGACTTAGGAGGGTGCTTGAAGCCACTATCTTTTAGTTAAAACTGCTCACCTGGTGTCAGGACTTCCTGCAGCTCAGGTTCTTTAGTTTTATCACAGAAAGAATTCAGTGTGAAGCAAAGTGATAGGCCAAGAGTGATTTTATTAGCATAGGATGCTTGTGAGAGATACAAGCATGCAGGCAACGGAGCACAGTCCTTTATTCACAACCCTTGAGGGCTACATTTTTCTAATCGAAAAGCGGGGAGGGGAGAAGAGCACCCTCTTCATCATTTGTGGGTAGATGTCAATGCTTCCATCGTTAGTTCCTCCTTTGACACTGTAAGTTCTAACTGGAATTGTCAAGGCACTATTAAAATCATGTGGATTAGCAGAAGGGTGGTGACATACACTAAAATGTGGTAATTCGTCTCAGGTTTCAGTATACCGGCCATTTTCACCCGGCTTCTTTCCCCTTTCACCTATATTCCTCTCTCGGCTGGGTGTAGAAATTCTGGTTCAAGGACTATTAACTCTCTGACTTCAGGTAAGGAGGTATAGACCCCATTGTTTTGTATTTTAATTGCAGATGTAGATTGCTGCTTGGTTACTGGATTCTCCCAAACACCTTTAAAATTCCCTATCTTAATGGCTCAGTGGGAATTCTAAACTATTTAATTATCCTCTTCTATCTCTATCAGTTATTGATTTTAGTGATTTTTGACTTCTTTTTCCTTATCATCTTGATTAGCAGTTTATGAATTTTATTGACCTTTACAAGCCAGTTTTGAGTTTCTCTATTTTTCCTGCCCTTTAAATTTTATCAGTTACTGCTCTTATTTTATTTCTTCTGCTTACTTTGGTTTTTCTTTCTCTAAGGTTTTGAATATTGGATTTTAGATCGATCTTCTTTTTATGAGCATTTAATGCAGTAATTTTCACTCTGAACATTACTTTTAGAGCACCTGCCAAATTTAGATTTATAAACAAACTTAGGTCTAATATATTTTCTCCTCTGATTTCTTTTTTGATTTGTGGGTTATATAGAAGTATGTTTTTGTGTAATTTCTAAATATTGTGGAATTTTTCCAAACACCTTTTAAATGAATTCATTTCTAGTTCTGTTGTGTTCAAGACAATTACTTTATAATTTTAATCCTCAGAAATGTCTTGAATTATTCTATGGCTGAGAATGTTTTATCTTCAGTGTTTTGTGTATAGTTGAAAATAATGTGTGTTCTGTTCCTGTTGGATTGAGTGATCTTAATTGAGTGATTGTCTGGTCCAGCTAGTTGGTGGTATTATTTATGAAAATAAGATGAGAAATTCTGTTGTAATTCTTATGTTTCTGTGTACCTAATATGTTGTTTCGCTTGGCTGTTTTTAAGCTATTTGAAATTTTACTGTTTTCCCTCAATTTGTCCTTTTTTTTCTTTTTATGTCCACATCTGCAGCGTACGGAAGTTCCCGGGCTGGGAGTCAGATAGAAGCTGCAGCTCCCGGCCTACACCACAGCCTAACAATGTAGGACCCTAGCCACATCTGTGACCTGCATGCTCACGGACACTATGTCGGGTTCTCAGCCAGCTAAATCACAATGGGAACTCCCGTTTTCCTTAAGTTTGTGATACGCGTTAATGTGATTTTCAGTTTATTCTGCTTGTGGTGTGTTGACCTTTTTTGCCCAATGAGTTTATCCTTTTCATAAAATTTGGAACATTTTTTTTGAAGTTATTTTTCCTGATATTTGTCCTGTCCGTCCATCTTCTCTTATCCTTTGACCCCATTTGTGTGTATATTACTCTATGTGATACTGACAAATATACACTCTGAGAAATAATGAGAAATTGAAACTACACTCTGTTCTTTTTGTTTTCCTCATTATGCTACATTTTAGATGGTTTCTGTTACAACATGTTCAGGTTCAGTGATTTTTTTTTTCTAATATATTATTAATCCTATATATTTATTTCAGATTTTATTGAAATTCTATTTGTGTCTTTTTAAAAAAATATGTCTTCATTTCTTTCTTTATTATGTTCATTATTTCCTCCACCTTCCCAGATGTAGGAAGTATATTTTTCAAAGGATTTTTCAATGTTCTTCTGTTCCTTTTTCTTTCATGTCACAAAGGATAAATATCAATTCAAAGACTAGGATAGAATTGTAGGTCAAGTCTCTTCATCCCTTCTACTCTGAATCTTTTATATATTGATAATAGTTTTATTTTTTTAATTGTGGTAAATGAAATAGCATGAGATATACCCACCTAACAAATTTTAAGAGTACAGTACTGTATTGTTAACTATAATCATAATGTCATACAACAGATCTTTAGAACTTTTTCATCTTGCATTTCTAAAATTTTATGTGCATCGAAAAGCAACTCTTTATTTCCCTCTCCTCAGACTCCAGGCAACTAGTATTTTACTTCTTGCTTCTTTGAGTTTGATAATTTCAGTTACCTCATATAAGTAGAATCGGGTAGTATTTGACTTTCTGGAGCTGGCTTATTTCAGCACAATGTCCTCAAGTTTCATCCACATTGTTGATTATGACATGGTTTCCTTTCTGTATAAGACTAAAGACTATTCCCTTGTATGTATATGCCACATTTTCTTTATCCATCTGTTGATGAACATTTAATTTGCTTTCATATCTTAACTCTTGTAAAAAAAAAAGTCTCGATAAACAAGGGAGTGTAAAAATCTCTTTGAGATTCTGATTTAATTCTTTTGTCTAAATACCCAAAGGTAGGATTTCTGGCTCATATAATAGTTCTATTTTTAATTTTTCAGGAGCCTCCGTACTGTTTTCCATAGCAACTGCACCATTTTTCATTCCCACTAATAATGCCCAAGGGTTTCAATTTCTCCAAACACTTGCCAACATTTGTTATTTAATTTTTTTTATATAGTTTCTCCTAACTTGTATGAGGTAGCATCTCATTGTGGTTTTGATTTGCATTTCTCTGATGATTAGTGATGATCAGCATCTTTTCAGATATTTTTGATTATTTGTATGTCTTTGTAGAAATAGCTACTCAGGTACTATGCCTGTTTTTTAAATCAGATTTTTTACAACTATCGAAATGTCAAAGTTCCTTATATATTTTATATAACTCTTTATTAGATATGTGATTTGCAAATATTTACCTCATTCCGTAGGTTGCTTTTTAATGCATTGTTTCCTTTGCTGCACAGTTTTTTGAGACGATAGTGCTTACCTCAGAGATGACTATGAAAATAATTTATTGTGTATTTTTATTTTCAAGAATCAAAGGACATAAATGTGACAATAACAAAAATTTCTGTGAATGGAGTTCCAGTAGTGGCGCAGAAGTTTACGAATCCAGCTAGGAGCCATGCGGTTGCGGGTTTGATCCCTGGCCTCGCTCAGTGGGTTAAGGATCCGGCATTGCCGTGAGCTGTGGTGCAGGTCGCAGACGCGGCTCGGATCCCGCGTTGCTGTGGCTGCGGCGCAGGCCGGCAGCTGTAGCTCGGATTTGACCCCTAGCCTGGGACCCTCCATGTGCTGCGGGTGTGGCCCTGAAAAATGCAAAAAAAAATTTTTTTAATTAAAATTCTGTGAGAATTGTCAATGTTCTTTGGTGACAGTAACCAAACCAGCACTCAGTGTTGTCTGTGTTATCAACCTACAAATTACTTATTCCCAATTCATAACAAGTACAGAAACTGAACATAAACATTTAGAAAGTTTTATAGAAATTGGACTTTGCTGTGGCATACAAGTATGTGATCATTTTGCCTAGAAATGTGTTTTTATTGTATTTTGCAAAGATGTTGATCTTGAGAGATGAAAAATGAAAGAAAATGGCCTTTATCGGCATAAAGTAGTTTTATCAGTTAATATGGAACTAATACTTTTATTTTGCAATAAATTATAAATATTTTAATTATTTTTTTGGGGGGGAAAAATTATATTACCCTAGAATTACATCCCATTCTTGAATCATTCTCAAAGTGCATTTTGAGAGAGTACTTTATAAAAGCCATGCTCCTTTCATCTACATAGATACTTAGATCTAGAATTTCTGGTGATATGGCCAATATTTTATATTTAAGTATTCATATTTAACTTTACAAGTATAATTATAATATTGAAGACAAAGGACTATGATTAATCAAGGAAACTAAGAATCTAAAATCATGAAATTTCCTTTTCTTCACTGAATTATTTGGGCAAAACTCAAACAATATAATCATAGTATCTTAACTTTAGGGCACATTTTCTTTCCCATTTTTAAATTTGTGATTTAAGGACATATCCTTTAGATGATACTAAAGAAAAGTTTCCAGACACTTGGCAGAGGAGTTTATTGTGACACAGTTGTCATTGCTTGCATAATGTGAACTAATTGTCATCTCAGTTATTAAATTTCTGTCATATTTTTCTTAAATATGACACCCTAAGTTTTTACTTGAAACGTCTTTAAAATCTTTCTCTGATGCAAAGAATTGAAAAATTACTGTGTACAAAAAGATTTCTTGTCACAGAAAGTGCAACTGAAGAATGTGAAACTTGTCAAATCTGTCAGAAAAAAAAATCCCAGAATTTTCTGTATCATTTACGATGCCTTGAAATTATGCTGTCAGTTTGAACAGTACTAAAATGGAGCACAGATTACAAAACAGTATTTCAAAATTTATTCAGTGTGATTGTTTGTAACTATGCTACTTTTAAGTAGCCAATACACTACTGGTTGTTACTGGTTGCAAAATTCAAAAGGGCTTATACTAGAATATAAATCAGCACACAGCTTAGTTCATCAAGAAAGTCTTGCATATGTAAAAATAATGTGCTTAAGGGTATAGATGATTTACATTCTGGCACAGTTTATAATCTATGAACGCATCAAACTTTATATAGGATAGGTTTAGATTTTTGTATCTGTTTGGAATGTTTTCAACTCAGACTCTGAATAATATGTCTCCTCAGGCAAGGGAAAGAAAAGCAAAATTAAACAAATGGGACTACATCAAACTAAAAAGCTTTCGCACAGCAAAGGAAACTATCAATGAAATGAAAAGGCTGCCTACTTAATTGGAGAATACATTTGCAAGTGATATATCCAACAAGGTATTAATATCCAAAATATAAGGCTGCCTACTTAATTGGAGAATACATTTGCAAGTGATATATCCAACAAGGTATTAATATCCAAAATATATATATCCAAGAACTCACACAGCTCAATATTAAAAAAAAAAAAAACCTGACTAAAAAATGAGCAGAGGATCTGACAGATGTTTCTCCAAAGAAGACATAATTAGCCAACAGGCAGATGAAAAGATGCTCAGTGTCACTAATTATCAGGGAAATGCAAATCAAAGCTACAATGAGATATTGCCTGGCACCTGTCAGAATGGTTATTATGAAAAAGACAAGTGCTGGTGACAATGCGGATAAAAGGGAACCCTCACCCGCTGTTGGTGGGAAGGTAAATTGGTACAGCTGCTACAGAAAACAGTATAAAGATTCCTCAAAAAATTAAAAGTAGAACTACCATATGATCCAGCAATTCTACTGCTGGATACTTATCTGAAGAAAACCAAAACACTAGTTAGAAAAGATATATGCACCTCTATGTTCATTGCCGCATTATTTTCAACAGCTAAGATAAGCAACCTAAGTGTCCATCAACAGATGAACGGATAAGGAAGATGCGGCATATATATATAATCTATATATAACTCAACGTTGATTTATTGGAGTATTTTAAAAATCTTCTCTCTCAAAATAACAAGGAATCCTGAGGTGGGTAGACAATTGCTTGCTGATATTTATAGTACTACTCAACAGATCCAGACTTTTTTTTTCTTCTTTTTTATCGCCCTTAGCATATTGGCCTTTTGTCTTCACATTGTCATCTATGATTATAAGATGTTTACAATCAAGCAAGTAAAATACAGAATCCATTGCATTTGTCCTTTTCGTGAGGAAAGTAAAAGTTTTCCCAGAATATTCCTATATATACTATCTCAACACTCATTGGATAGAACCTTGCAACAGTACATACTTAGCTGCAAGACTAGATGAAAATCTAATATATGGCAGAAGTAAAAGTGTTTCCAAGATTGGTATAATATAAAGAATAAATTAGGATATGCTAAATTATCTTACAATGTCAAACTCTCAGTAGCTTGATATAACGTAAGTTTATTTGTTGCCAACAGAAAATTTGTGCGTCCATGGGATTGCCCAGTGTAGCGCTCTTCCATGCGGTGACTTCCTGATCCAGGCTGGTCTGATTCTTATGTCTAATGGCTAGCGGGTAATGCTCTAGTGTGCTGCCCTCTCCTGCTCTCCTCAGCTGCTTTGTGTGCTTAACAACACCAGTGTTTATGTGCAAATCGGTTTACAACATTTATATTTTTTATGTATCAGGTAATTTAATTAAAATTATATGTAAAATAATAACATGAATATTAAAACATGTTTGTACATTGAAACTATCAAATGCTTTTGAAAGAAGTGATAAGAGGGAATCACTAAAAATTGCTCTACATTAGGTATAAGACACTAAAGAAATCTAGAAGGAGTCTGAACTCGGATCATTTCAGAAGTGTTTTTAATTTGTTGCTCTACTTTAAGAATCTGATACTTGAAATATTAGACAGTATCTTGTGAGGGTGAACCATTCAAGAAAGACGCAGCCACACAGACCTCCAATCAATGAAATTAAACTTAAGGAAATTGCTGTGGGTTCATATCTAAAGAGGACTTCCATTGAATTTGTCAAATATTCATCACAAGTCATGTTTTTTGACATTTCGTGGATTTTTTTCTGTTTTTTTTTTCAGGCTTTGCCTTGATTTTTATTGGTTTCATAATAGAGTGGAATATAAATAGCTTTTACTCAGCACTGGTAACTGATTCTTTTGCTGCACTTTTAAAGCAATTAAACACACACACACACACACACACACACACACACACAAATCAAACTGACTCTGATACCTGATTGGCTCTCCTCTGAGAGGTAGAAAGCCAGAATAAGAATTGAAGTTGAAATGCACAATTTTTTAAAAATGTGTATAAATTGTGGCTAGTGTTTTCTAGTATCACAATTTTTTCCCTTTTAATCTCTTTATTCAGTCACTTTATTCAGTATGTTATTTGAGGATCCAGACCTTGACTTTTTCGCAGTTTTGTACTCTTCTGGTCTCTTGGCTGGTCTATGAGATTTTCAGAATCGTTTTGAATTCTGTACCATCCTCTGAATGCTTATCTCATCAAAGCTTGCCTCGAGGAATACATAATAAAAAACATTGAGATAGATATTAGCTGTAAGGATAAACACTAGAAGCCCTTTATTTATTGCATAGAAAAATCTTTCTAGGTCAAAGCTCTTACAGTTGCTTTCTCCCTGCTTGTTTTGTTCACAAAGACAAACGGTGTTTCTTTGATTTCTGCCCTCTGCTGCAAGTTCATATTTCTTTGGCTATTTTTTTTCCAGCTTTTGGATGAGATCACCTTCCCCAGACAGCTTTCGCACTAACATTTATCCTTGTTCTACAAAAATCCAACTTGTCAATTTTTTTTTTCAAATGCTCTTGTTTTCCTATAATCGGACCTCTGTTTACTCACTCATTCTTTCCTATCTCAGTGCTCTACGTGAGATCTGGGGATGCTTTGAGTCTGGCTTTGAGATAGATGTTTACAGAGCATAGCACGTACATTTCGTTTTAGCCTGCACATACTCTCACATCAACATTTCATTTACTCTTCTCAAGGGGTGTTATTATCCCTGTTCCCTCCCCACCATGGGAAACTGAAAGCAAGAAAGCAGTCATTTTCTCAAGCACGTGAAGAGTAAGCAGCAGAATCAGTACTATAAGCTGGGCTCTCGGCATCTCCGCACTGTCACACCCAAACACCAGGCTAACACGAGCAGAGGAAGTCTCTAAAATCTCTCAGTCCCCAAAGACGCTGGGGGAGGAGGAGGCACTCCATCCAAAGAGGAAAAAGCAAGCCTCACCCCAGCGACGCAGTCTGAGTCCTCCACGGACAACTGCTTGGCCCACTCTATCTTGGATACTCTATAATTTTTTTCCCCTGTGGACCACTTGCTTCTTATTAAAAGGTTCCTCTTGTGGTTAGTAGAGTACCAATTTCTCTTGCATCTCTTTCTATCCTTTTGTTTCCTATTTTCATTTAGTTTCTCCTTAGAAATTCTTCTCTGGCTATTATTGTCAAGGTACCCTTGGTATTAATTTAGGGCTTTTCTCATTCTATGCATTTACCTTGGAGGATTTCAAGCTTTGATACAGTAATCAATCTTTAATCGTAGATAACAGAAACCACTCTAACTTCTTTAGGTGGAAAGAAATGTAGTCCAGGTAATTAGTTGCTTGCAAAATCATTAGATGGTCTAGCACTGTGCTGTCTGATATGTAGCCACTGACTACATGTGACTACTGAAGTTTAGAGTAAATTTAAATAAAACCAATCCTTCCGATCCTTAGTTGCACTAAACCATATTTCAAGTGATCAGTAATCACAGGTGGCTAGGGGCCACCATATTTGACAACACAGATTTATAGAATATCTTCCTCATGACAGAATAGTCTATTGGCCTAGAGGATCGAGTTATAGGTTGAACTTAGAGGCATAACTCTCAGAACAACATGATAGAACTGGTCTATCAAGGGAGCTACTACTTCTGCCAAGATCAGCAGACAAGGAAAACAGGAAACCAATACTACAGGTGGTGACTCCAGAGCCCCGTGGCTTCTGTATAACCCTTACCAGCATAATGGATGTCCGATGCCCTAATTCTTGACATCCATTACACTGAGAACTAGAAACTAGGACTTCTGCTACAACTGCAACACAGCTACAACTGCAGTACAAAAACCAGACAGAGCCCAGATTGGCCTTGCTGGCAGAGACAACAAAAGTGTGTCTTCCCCTCATAAAGCTGAATTCTGCTTCTAGACCTTATAAGGATGCATTTGTTCGGTGGAGTCTAGGTCATGTGTTGAATCTACACTGCAAGAGTTCCCATTGTGGTGCAGCAGAAACAAATCTGACAAGGAAATGTGAGGTTTGCAGGTTTGATCTCTGGCCCAGCTCTGTGGGTTAAAGATCTGGTGTTGCTGTGAGCTGTGGTGTAGGTTGCAGACGTGTCTCAGATCTGGTGTTGCTGTGGCTGTGCCATAGGCCAGCAGCTGTAGCTCCGATTCAAACCCTAGCCTGGGAATTTCCATGTGCTGTGAGGGCAGCCCTAAAAAGAAAAAAAGAAAAAAACATATTCTGCAAAGGGATTTCTGGCATCTAGCTTAAGGTACACAACCAGGGTGGTGGAATTGAGCTGAATAACCAAACTTTATCATCTGCCCACAATTTCAGGTCCTCATATTTCAGGACATTTTCACTTCTGGCCATCTTCTCTCTTGTGGACAATAGACCCATGTATCCAACTGCCACCTTTATGTCTTCCCCTGGACATCCTACAGGCATCTAATACTCACATGGTCAAATTGAACTCTTCCTCTTTCACCATTTCTGCTGTCACTTACTCCATTTTAGTGAATGACCAGCCTGATCCCGATCCTGCTTTCAACCCTGCTTTCTTTCTTTCCCTCATGATCCTCATCTGGTCAGTCAATAGGTTCTGTTTGACTCCATCTCCCAATTTCCTGTAAATCCTTCCTATATGCATCATCATTGCCCCTGCTCCAGCTGAGTTTTCATCTCCAACCTCTTCTCCTGATTACCTGTAATGTGCTTGAAATAATTTTAGGCTCGTAATATACTTCTCAATATATCCTTCGTTGACAGGACAGTGTTCTTACTGCCTTTTCAACTGGAGATTCTGACACTTAAAGAAAATAATAGTTGAAGGACACCCAACTCAAAAATTGTGAAACCAAATTCAAGCTTTAATTTCTTTGGTTTCTTGTCCTATCTCCTAAGCATTGGTTCTCAGGAGAGAGAGGTGGGTCAGTCCCTGTTGATATGTTTCCTGAATTACCTGGGTCATTTGAAAAATACAGATTTGTAGGTTCTACCACAGACACTCTGAATCAGAAGTTCCGGGGTTTCTTTCTGAGGGATTTGTTTTAAAATCTTCTAAGGTGTTTGACCTACTTTTCTCCATGTATACAAGAGGAATTTTAGAACAGGGATTATCAAATGTGTTTTTATTTTGCAGAATTGCTTTATCATATAAAAACCTATGAAGCTGCTCTATATATGATAAACGTAAATGTTATATATATATGTAAATCAACCATATCTACTTAAAGCTATCGAGAAATACCAAGCTACAAATGTTCAACTTATTTTGCCCAGAAGACCTTAAAATATGTCCACTGAAAATAGCTGTCCTTGGAGATGTGTGATATCCTATCCATCTTTGATATAATATACATCTAAGAAAACTGGCACTCTGGGAATGTGCAAATGAGAAGCTAATACTAGGCAAGTCTCCAGCCCCTCTGTCCCACCACCATTCTACTTACGTCTTCCCACAAACACAACATTACTTATGAATTTGGCTTTGCTGGTCTCCGTTACCCTTTGTTTAGTAGTTTCTGGTGGGGAGAAAGGCATGAGAAATTTAAGGAATGATCATCATTGTTATAACATCTACTTTTGGTTCCCCATTTTTTACAGTTGGCATAGCCTTTTCAGAACTATCATCTCATATATTCCTAACAGCAACTTGCACATAGAAATTACTGATCCATTGCCTGTTTGGTAAGACTTGGCTTTACCTGACCTAAAACCGTCAGAGCCAACTTTCTCTTCCAGCCTCTCAACCTTTACCTCCAGTCTGCAGTTACTCACAGCTCAGTAGTTCCCTCAGCTCCCGTCTTGATCACAGGAGCATAAACTTGAATTCATCCAAGTGAAGACAGACTCTTGTTATTATCTAGAGACACAAAGTTTTGGTTTTTCAACTCCACACCCAGCAAGATAACACCTGTTTAGACATTATAAACATACCTCAGAATTCCTGGGTTATCTGAGGATACTGTGGCTACCCAATCCTGATTTGCTGTGCCTTTAACGTGGGCATGGACTCCCAGCACACCCTGGACAGAGCCAGAACAACAGCCTGGTGGAATTTCCACTGTTCACCCCAGATGTGCTTGGTCATAGATACGTGGGAGGAGTAAGACGTTACCAACGAGGGCTCTGCAGTCTTTAGCGACTAGAAGCACCTTTCTCTAATTTTACTTTTATACTTCAAAAAAGCTTATATTTTTCAAATAGGTTTTTTTATTTAAATGAATAGGATACAGATTTATTAAATACCTCCTATTTGTAAACTATTAGCTGGGAATTTGAGGGGATACTCAGATGAAGCAGATATGTCTTTTATCTTCAAGTATTACTTTGCATCTTGTGTGAGAAGAGTCGAGATAAAAATGAGGAACAACAAAGAATGACTAAGCACTATACGTGGGAATATAGAATTCTGAGGAATCTCTTCTATAGAGTAATTCTGACCTGTATTACAAGAAGGTAAGTGGCAGGGAACTAAAAGCAGAAAATAGGAAGGTCTGGCTAAAGGCAGTTAAGAAATGATAGAACTTTTCTGCAGTGATTTTTTTTTTAATTAAAAAAATTTAAATTAGTTGATTTACAATGTTCTGTCAATTTCTGCTGTACAGCAAAGTGACCCAATCTTAATAGAACTTGGAAACATTCCATTTAATTAGCAAAATAATTGAGCCCAAATTAAAAAATCTGAAAATCTCTCTCTATGCAATGTTTTTATCCAATTATCTATGTTCTGTGATATGGATTTCATTATCAGGATAGCATTCTCTCATAAACTTATTCCTTCTGTAACTTCATAGTAAACTTATTCTTGATTAAATTTGAATATTAAAGCCTTATAGAATATATACAATTATGATCTTCTAGGTCTCTAGCAATGGATATGAAAATTTTAGTTTGGGTTTTGTATATGAAGTAGAAAGTTTGTACAATTACATCAAAAACCTCTCAGATATACCTTTGGAAAGTTTTGAAATTAACTTACCCAAACAGATCATATTAACTGATGATTCAGACCAGGCAGTTCTCCGTCGGAACATGAAAATTCACAAAATGTAGAGATGTGGTCTGGCTATACTTACCAATAAGTTTCACATTTTTAATATTTTGTTACTAGTTGACTTGGGAAACAGTGAATTCCTCTGAGAATCATAGTAAGATTTCCTGATTAAAAACCCTTGTTGGTCTTCTCAAGGTTTCTAGATTGAATCTTTTAAGATTCATCTCTCGTACTATTCTGTAACTGCTGAGGATGTGATCAGTTTAGAGGTCCCATTTGCTTCAGGGCACCCTGTCACCTGTTAAGAAAGAGATTGGAAAGAGAGTGGTATTATTTGTGGGGGGAAAAAAGGGTGTCTTTCAGTATCTCCTTGTTAACATTCTGTTCAAATATGTTTTTTGGTCTTTTTTTTAAAAAACAAAAATCTGTTCTACAGCAATCCATTTCTTATAGTTTTTCAGGCTGATTAGGTCCTGCTCTTTCTTAAATCCAGTTCCTTAGCAAATCCTGTCGACTCAGCCTCTGAAATGTCCAGAATTGGACCATTCTCACCACTTCTACTTCTACCACCGTCATTATCTCGTATGTATCATTGCAACAACCTCTTCAGCGGAGGCTGCCCTTCTGCCATCTCCTAACTCAGCAGCTCGAGTGTAAAAAAAAAAAAAAGTCAAATTATGTCCCACACCAGTCTTTTAATGGCTTAGAAGGTTCTACAGGTGCTGGCTGCCGATCTGAGTTTCTCTCCCATCATCTCCCCTTGCTCACTCCATTCAAGCTGTATTGGCTGGCCTAGCTGTTCTCTTAAGATATTTGTACAGACCCAGAGCACTTTCTCTGTACCTTTGCATTTGGCTGGCCACCTCATCTCCCGCAGTTCTTTACTCTCAGCAAGGCTTTCCTTGATCACTCAATTCAGAACTGCAGCCCCTTTCCCAAGGCTTGTTTTCTTTGCTTTTACTTTCTCCGTAGTACTTATCGCCATCTAACGTAAGATAGATGCTCTGTAATATGTTTATTGATTGATGTAGTGTCTGTTTTTACAAGTAGAGTGCAAGCCACAAGAGCAAGGATTTTTTCGCTATTTTATGTTTTTGTTTACTCTTTTATCCCCTAGAGCTTAAAACAGTTCCTGTAAAATAGTGGGCACCCAAAACACACAAAAGAAGACGAAAGTTTTGTTGAATGTATTTGATGAATATAGAAATAGAATAAAGGTGTACTTATTTTCTGGTATTCTGGGATATTTTAAGTAAATGAAAAAATATTAAAAGTGAACACATGTATAGGAATAATGTCTTCTATATCTTCCTGCCTTCCTTCTATTTATCTCCTACCTGCTCACCCACCTGAGGCCCATGGTGTAATTGGAAGTAGAGGGGACTTGGAGGTACAAACCAGCTTCTGGGTGGTTCATAGGCACTCTACTCCTTCGACACTCTGAGCCACCAGGCTGTGCACAGTGATGGTGATTCAGCAGAGTACTGACTATTTTTTAAATGTGTCCTGCCCTTAAAACTGTGAATATAAAGAGGGGGCTGACTGTCTCTCTTTGGGTTCCCTTTTCTCCACACCCTCTCCAGCATTTGTTAGTTGCGGACTTATTAATGATGGCCATTCGACTGGTATTAGGTGGTACCTCATAGTGGTTTTGATTTGCATTTCTCTAATTATCAGTAATGTTAAGCATTTTTTTCATGTGCTTATTGGTCATCTGTATATCTTCTTTGGAGAAATGTTTATTCAGTTCTTTTGCCCATTTTTCAATTGGATTGTTGATTTTTATGCTATTGAGTTGTGTAAGTTGTTTGTTTGTATAGTTTAGAGATTAAGCACTAATAGTTTGAAACTATTTTCTCCCATTCTGGAGGCCTTTTGTTTTTGAAAGCCTAGCATTTTTTTTTTTTAAGCCTAGGATTTTTATCGGTTTTTGCCAGGTACTGGAGATGTTATACATCCATATCTACCATATCCACTTTAACATTTTAGGCTTGAGTTCCTTGGACTACTCAATAATTACTAGTGGGCTGAAAGTCCTTCAGAAGCTGTTTTACTTTCAGTTCATCATCACCCTCTGGATTAGGAGTCCTGACTAAAATGGCTTGTGGTTTATCAAAATCTCCATTTTAAGGAACCCCCCTACACTGCTGGTGAGAATGTAAGTTGGTACAACCACTGTGGAAAACAGTATGGAGATTTTACAGAACACTAAAAATAGAACTGACATATGATCCAGCAGTCCCACTCCTGGGCATATATCTGGACAAAACTATAATTCAAAAAGATACATGCACCGCTATGTTCACTGCAGCTCTGTTCACAACAGCCAAGACATGGAAACAACCTAAATGTCCACCAACAGATGAGTGGATTAAGAAGATGTGATACATATACACAATGAAATACTACTCAGCCACGAAAAGAACAAAATGATGCCATTTGCAGCAGCGTGGATGGAACTAGACACTCTCATACTATGTGAAATAAGTCAGAAAGAGAAAGACAAATACCATATGATATCACTTATATCTGGAATCTAATATATGGCACAAATGAACAAAATTTTCTACCTACAAAACAGAAACAGACTCACAGACATGGAGAACAGATGTGTCGTTGCCAGGAGGGGTGGGATGGACTGGCAGTTTGGACTTAGTAGATGCAAAACATTACATTTAGAATGGATGGGCAGTTCCCTGTATAGCACAGGGCACTGTGTCCAGTCTCTCGGGATAGAACATGATGGGGGATGATATGAGAAAAAGAATGTATGTATATATGTGTGTGTGTGTGTGTGTGTGTGTGTGTGTATAACCTGGTCACTTTGCTATATACAGAAGAAATTAGCACAACTTTGTAAATCAACTGTATTTAATTTTTTTTTTTAAATCTCCCTTTTGACCCTGGACTTTGATGGATTCCCAAATCCTTCTGAGGCTGCAAAAATGTAGCTCAGTTTTATAGCAGTTTCTTCTGGATATGCAAATACTGTCAGGGCAAATGAAGCTTGGAGTTTGTTACCTCTCTGAATCTATTTTCCCTAGAGATTTTGGCCTGTTAATTACTTGCCATCTTGTTACTATATCTGGAGAGTAAGCATTTCTTAGATCATTTAGCAGAAAGGGAGTTTAAATTATCTGGTCTTTCATTCATAGAGTCCAAAACTCCTCTTATTTTTTCTTTATCTTTTATTGTAGCTCTAGTTATTTGTCCTATCTCAATTCAAATATTTTTTCTTGATCAATTTTTCCAAATGTTTGCCCACTAATGTGTCTATTTTTGTGTGTTTGCAGAATATCTCCATCACATCCTCGTTTCCTGTGCACCAATTTCTGCTCTTACCCATAGTTTCTCTATTCGTGTCTTTTAGAGATTTTCAAATTATTTTGCTTTCCTTTTCTAATTTATGAATTAAAAACAGTCTGTTCTTTAGGTGATGTAAGACAGCTCATTAATTTATAAATGATGTATTTTTATCACTCAGTTCCAAAAATTTGTAGTTCTCTTAAGATTAATTTCCTGGTATGGTTTATTTAGCAATATCTTTTCAACTTACTAAAATAGAAGAATAGTATAATGGATCTCCACGGATCATCACTCCGCTTCTCTATCAACCTCGTCAGTCGTGTTTCAGTTACCCCTACTCACCATGTCCCTGCCACTGGATTATTTGGAAGCAAATAATAAGATTTCAACTTATTTCATTCTTAAATACTTCAGAATGAAGTTCAAAAGACTCTCTTTTAATAACGTAATCACAATATCATTATCACAGCTTAAAAGTTTAACCAAAGTACTTTAATATTTTTGAAGAGCTGGTGTTCTAATCTTCTGTCTCACATTTTTTTCTTAGCAATTCACTTGCTTGACCAAGCAAACATTGTTCTCCTCTTGCATTTGCTGATGAGACTCAAACCTCCTAGTCTGTATAATCCTTCCCTTGTGCTTCCTTTTATCTCACTTGTAGAAGAAACTAGTCATTCATTCAGTGTAATTTCCCATAATCTGTATTTTGGTGATTGCCCATTGCTCTGTCTGGTATTTCCCATGAACTGATAATTAGATCTGGAGGCACTGGATTGGGTTTTCTTCAGAGTACATCAACTATGGCGGTGTGTATTTCATATTGCCTCATATCAGGAGGTGCATAATGTATGGTTATCTTTTTAAAATGTTTATATTGATCAGAGAATTCAGGCATTTTCACTGTGATCTCTTCAGTATAGTCTGACCTTCAACGGTTTTAGCAGCCATTCACCATTATTACATAGACCCTTTCTTTCGTTAGATCTTATAAAATGGTGATATTCTAATTCTAGCACTTCTAGCTTTCCAGCACTTTTTGTATTCTAATTCTATAACTTACTAACTGGGATATTTCTATGAAGATGAACTTTCTGTCACTAATTATTTGGTTATACAAATTATACCTGACGTTTTAATTTGTATAGGAAAGGCATCATAAATGCTTACTATGTTCCATTTACTCATCAGTTTCAGGACAATAATTTGATTCTTTAGCATCACCAAAAGTGAGCAATATTCTTAAAAAATAGGTATCATTATGAACTTGGGAATTTTAACAGATTTGATGTGCTACAATTCACTGCAGTTTTTCTTTTCTCTCCCTTAATTGAGTTTGGTGAACTCACTGCTCTGTTCCTAGTTACTTCATTTCACCTAGCATCAAAAGTTCTGATTCTTTTTTTAATGAAAATTAAAAATAATATGTATATAAATACATATTATATATCATAAATACATTTTAAAATAATATGTATATATATCCACAAATCATAAGCATATAATTCAGTAACTTCAATCAGCACCCCTTACATTTGGTAGTGTTCTAAGGGAAACCTGTTAGGGAATTCTAACACCATAGCTTACTGTTGATTATTTTTTATATTAATAAAAGTTGCTTCAGTATGCAGTCTGTTTTACTTGTTTTGCTTCATTCCATATTTTGTGAAATTCATCTTTGTTGCTCCCGGTAGGAATAAGCTTGTTCATTCTTGCTATTGTATAATATTCCATGCATGGATATGCCAGTGTTTATCCATTTTATATTGATGACTATTGGGTTCTCTTCAGGGTTTGTCTGGCTATAAGAATAGTGTTGCTATGGGCATTCTTGTGCATGTCTATTGATGAACATAAGAATTTACTGGAGACATACCTAGGAGTGGAATTTCTGAGTTAGATGATATATACATATAATATACATATAGTAAATTGTACTTGTATGTCTGTGTATATAATAGATATTTATATATATTTCAGGCATTGTACATATTGCTAAACAGTTTTCCAAAGTAGTCATACCAGTATGACTATTTTTGATATTGAAATTGTCTCATATTTGGCCAGGAAAATCTCCTTTCTCAGAACACACACACACAAATATTTTCAGAATAAGAGTACCAGTTTTATTTTTAACAATATAATTATTGAACACAAATGGCAGATTTCCTTGTCCACAAGATATAACACACTGGAGATAACTAACTTGAGATATTTCTCTTTAAGCCATCAATTAGATACACAGGTCCATTTGTTTAACTTTTCTTCCAAATTCACTTTTTTCATTTTGATTTAACTTTCTTTTATAAGAATATTTAAAACATTTCCACATCTATGGCTTTTAGTCCTTGTTTTTATCACTAATTTTCTAAAGTAAGTTGCACTTGAGCAGAAAATGACAATTTTAAATGTAACATTTAAAAACTTGGCCATTTAGAGAGCATTCCCGTGTTTTTAAAAGTATTACATATATTCTGAATCTTTGAGGTGGTGTTTTACCGATATTCATTAGATCAAGGTCATGGCATTGCTAGAATTTTCTCTATCGTTTCTAAGAAGTGAGAGTCGAATTTTCTAAGGCTGCTTCCCTTCAGCTGGCCTACCGGAGAGTTATGCTTCCTGCAAAGCTCCTTTATAAACTTAGTCAACCTAGCTGCTTGAAGCAGCGGATTCTGGCTCACCACAAAACATGGCCCCAGCTCCCTAGGAGTGCCAAGAGGAAGATGGCTAGCGCATACCTAGCGTGAATACCAGCGTTCGAGTGGGGAATCCTGTAACGTGTTTCCACCCCATACTGTGGTATCTGCCAGTCTTGGGCACCAGCCCCGCCTCCCACCAGGGGTAGGCTGATGATCCTTTTGACTGCGTAAGTGGGGCTGTCAGGAGAAACAGCCGGAGCCACATTCTCTCACATTTATTGCTGCTGTATCACAACCCATGATGACAGCAGAGGAATGGTTAGAACTTTTTTAAGGAGCCCATTGGAAGCCTCGTGGCCCAATCATCAGGGTCTCTCCGCGGGAGTCTGTTGTCTGGCCCTGCCACATAGCTCTGTGCTGCCATCTTGCGACACAACGGGGGCCATGCAAGCCTGCTGCTGATCCCTGTCTTCTTGAGTTTCCCCCAGAGAATGCCAGTCCAGCAAGCTTTATGTATCTGCTTGCTCTCTGGTCATTTGCCCATGTTTGTATAACATTACTAATTTATTGCTGCTTCATCAATTAAAAATATTAACTAAAATATCCTGCTAGGATATTGGTTAGTAAACATCTCTTTATAGGGCACAACCAGGTCAAATAATCACGGCTGAGAGTTCTGGGGACTTGGGGCTCTGACAGATGCAGTCATGGAGACAGCAGGCGGTTTGGCTCAGTTTCTAGAAGGGAGATTGTGTTGCCTGCCTTTTTGGCCCAGTTCGGAGGCACAGAGATTCGCAGATTTTTCAGTCATGGGGCTTGCTAGCTGTAGCTTCAAGCAGTGATCCTGCCTAGGGTCCACCATTTCCTGCTTACAATTTCGGTTCCCTTTACGTCTAGGAGCTCTAGGAGCCAAATTCCTTACTGCCTGCTTCTGTGCTAACGCTCTAGTTAGACCCACAGATGAGCTCCTGCCAAGCTATATTGCCATGGAATTCTTTTTGTCTCACTTATGCAACATTTTTATCAGTTTGGAACAGGTTTTTGAAGCAAAACCCAATATTCCACATTGATCTTTCTGCAAATTTTAGGCATACCTAATTTTAAGTCCTTTCTATTTTGCACTACTTTAAATTTGTTGGCTCCAATATTGCTTTAACATTGCATTTCTTTAGATTTGCTTTAGATTTGATTTCTTCATTTTATTTTTTTAGGTTTAGAATTGTCGTTTGGTCTTGAGTGGGAGGTTGTTCACTTACCTGTTTTCTGTTCACCCTTCCCTGCCTGGTAGTTCTGTGGCTGTTTGACTAGGCCTCTGAGACCCGGGTCTAAAAGCAGGTCTTTGACTAGTGGCTCAGCACTTCCATCCCATGGCTATTTTCTAGATGGAGCAACAGAGTCAGCTGGCATGTATGCCCAGCCCTGACAGCAGTCATCTTTGTTTCCTCCTGGCAAATTATGTACAATTCAGATCTGAGTAGGTATCAGACGTTTTCCACTTATCGGGAATTCTGCCATAATCCTTACATTCATGGAATGACACCACATTTGACCCCTGTGATAATCTCTATTATCTTATACAAACTCACATCTGCCTCCCCACTGGTTTTATGACCCAGGTCCATCAAGGCTTTGACATCAGCCTCAGTCTACTATATTCAAATCATATTTCTAGTCCAAAGATATGTTTATCTTGATTTGAATATAGTTCTTTTTCCAAAAAAAATTACACATCCCTCACTGTTCTATATTTGGAATATCTTGTCATAAAATGAAAGAGCGCTCGAAAAACTGGGGGCTTAAAAACAGGACAGAGGAGACAGCTTGAAGCGACTCATCCTGGCCAAAGCTGGGACAATTTAAGCTTTGAAATAAAAGATGATAGTAATGGATTAAAACCCATTAAGTGAAATAAAAGGCGGTGAGTTTATACTGACTGCAATCAATAAATGAGCAAATGGTAGAATACCAGCTATTAAATATAAAAAGAAATGATGAAAATTATTTTAGCGTAATGGAAAGACAAGAAAATAAATACAGTAAAAGTTAACAGTTATGGAATTTGGGTGATGTTCTTTGTATTATGCTTGAACACTATTTTAAAATGAGAGTATTAAAAAGAGCAACATTGAAATTCACAGACTTAATTCAGGAATGCAAACTGTTCAAATTAGGAAATATAAGCAAGTAAATACAAATCAAAGAAATATATTTAAAGAAAAATATATTAAATATCTCAATAGATCCTGTGAAGAATGTTAGGCAATATTCAACTTCCATTTGTTTAAAAAGAAAACTTAGTTATGTGGAATGGAAGTAGCATACTTTAGATGATAAAACTACCATCTCAAAGCAAAATTTAGCCTTAGGAATATACTAAAATAAAAAAGATCTTCCTATTAAAGTTAATAAAAAAGACTCGAGTACTTTCTTTTATCACAGGTTTTTATACCTTGGAAATATTGTATCTCTAATATTGTAAGTAAGAAAACAATTTTGAAAAATATTATTTTCACAGCAAATGATTAGAGAAGCAATATAGGCAACAGGGAAACTAAGTTTTTAAGGTAAAAACAGTGCCAGTCTATAAATCCATGTCATAATTTTGAAAACACATTAAAAAATAAGCCCATGGTAAAAATGGGATAAAGCCTTTGAGTTATTGAGGAATTTTAACAAATTTATGGAAGGTGAAAAATATGAAAGTTCATTTTACGAATTAGATAAAGTGAGTTAAGGAAGCCACAGGTATGAATACATATAGAGAAGTACCATGGGATTTGTCTTCATTCTGCCTGAAAGAGCTTTTAAGAGCCTGAGAGCCCGGTGTGGAGAGGGAATGAGAGGCTAAAATGAGCAGGGTTTGGGGAGGGTGTTACAGTGAGCTCGCTCCTCCTGCAGAGAAGTTCTTTATTATGGGGAAAACTCTGGGTGTATCTTAAAATGATTACCTTTCTTTCCCCCTTACCAGACATAAAAGATTAACTTGTCTTTTCACTGTGAGAAGCTGGTGGCGTTTCTGAAGGTAAAAACCATAAAAAAATATATCCCTCCCCCGAGGATGTGAGCCCTAGGGGTTTTTCATTGGCATGCTAACCCATGCCTAGCATCTAGAAATTAATTATAATTACCACTTAAGTGTTCCTAGTCTGTAGCTCCAGTGGCTTCTGTTCTAAGATAAGCTGATTTCACCTGTGAGCCTCTGAATTCCCCTTTCTCTTTGTATTTTGGGGTAGCGGTTGCTTAGCAACTTCAGCTCTCTGACAGGTCCAAGAAAAGTGGTTGTGCAGTAGTATTTTCTTGTAAAAACAGGAATGACAACTTGTAACTCTTTACCTGTCAAAGCTGAAAACTGAAGTCCAATGAATTGATTTAAAAAAAAAAAAACATTAAAGCCTGAATTTTTAAGAGCAGTTTTAGGTTTAGAACATAATAGAGAAAAGGGACAGATATTTCCCTGTGCTCCCTACCCACCATGTGCTAAGCTCCCCCCTTAATCAGCATCACTCACCAGAATGGTGTGTATCCTTGTTACCAGGATAAATCTACACTGACACATGAAAATCACCCCAAGTTCATAGTATATCTAAGCGTTCACTTTCAGTGTTGTACATCCTATGGGCTTGGACAGATGTGTAATGACATGTATCCGTTGTTATAATAGCAAATGGGGTATTTTCACAGCCTTAAAAATCTTCTGTGTTCTTCCTACTTGTGTTTCCCACCCACTCCCCCACCTGGCTACCCCTGATCTTTTTACTGTCTCCATAGTTTTACCATTTTCAGAATTCCACATAGTTGGAATCATTCAGTCTATGTCCTTCTCAGACTGGCTTCTTTCACTTGATAATATGTGCTGAAGATCCCTCCATGTCTTTTCATGGCTGGATAACACTTTTGTTTTAGCACTGAATAATACTCTGTGGCCTAAATGTATCACAGTTTATCCATTCACCTACTGATGGACCTTCTGATTGCCTCCAAGTTCTCGCAATTATTAATAAATCTAGTTTTGAGTGGACATAAGTTTTCAGCTCCTCTGGGTACATACCAAGAACTGTAATTGCTGGATTACATGGTAAGAATATGATTAGTTTTGTAAGAAACCACTAAACTGCCATTTTTTTCATTTTCCCTAGCAATGGTTGAGAGTTCCTATTGCTCCATGTCCTTGCTAGCATTTGGTGTTGTCAGTGTTGTGAATTTCAGCCAATTTCAGCCAATTCAATTGCTTTGTGTATTTTGGGTAACAGCCCTTTATCCAATCGGTCTTTTGCAAATATTGTTTCCCAGTCTTGCCTTCTCATTGTCTGGACATTGTCTTTCATAGAAGAGAAGTCAAATTTTAATGAGGTCCAGCTTATCAGTTATTTCTTTTATGGATTGTGGTTTTGGTATTGAATCTAAAAAATATCATACCTAGAGTTATCTAGGTTTTCTCCTATGTTGTCTCAAGTTTTGTAATTTGGGGTTTAACTTTAAGTCTATGACTGATTTTGAGATAATTTTTGTGAAGGATATAGGCCTATGTCTAGATTAATATTTTGCATGTGGATATCCAGTTGTTTTAGCACCATTTGTTGAGAATACCATCTTTGCTCCTTTATTAAAGATCAGTTGATTATATTTATGGGGTTCTATTTCTGGAATTTCTAATGTATTCCTTTGTTCCTTCACACTGTCTGGATTACTATGGCTTTATAATAAGTCTTGAAGACAGGTAGTGTCAGTCTTTAGATTTTGTTCTTTTCCTTCAAAATTGTGTTGGCTGTTCTTGGTCTTTTGCAAATATCTCTATTTTAAAATAAAAATACTAAGTGCAATTGCAACAAATAGTTCACCCAACTGAAAAGTTTTGAGAAAATCTGTCCTTGAAATTATCTTTGTTAGATATCATTTTTATGTTTCATATAGGAAAATTGTAAAGAAATGCATTTCTTAACACAGTATAGGCAAGTTATAAAAAAAATATGCTCAATTATTTGGAAATATTTACTAAAGCATATTTTAAGTCCATTGACAGAATTGTTTTTTTCTTTTCAACATGTGTTTGATACTTGTTTCTTCCAAAGAAACAGTGATTCAAAAATAAGATCAAATTGTTACCTATTTGTTTTGTTCAGGTAAAAAAAAAAAATCACAGGGTTGATAAAAATATAGGAACATTTTAATATTAAATTTTATAACAAACTTTATAAACTTTGCTGTGCAAACATATAACATCATTAGATCACTTGGTCATCTTAGCTAATTTTTATTTATTTATTTATTTTTTGCCTTTTGTCATTTTAGAGCCGCACTCACGGCATATGGAGGTTCCCAGACTAGGGGTCTAATCGGAGCTGTAGCTGCCAGCCTACGCTGTAACCACAGTAACGCAGGATCCGAGCCACGTCTGCGACCTACACCACAGCTCACGGCAACGCCGGATCGTTAACCCACTGAGCAAGGCCAGGGATCGAACCCACAACCTCATGGTTCCTAGTTGGATTCATTAACCGCTGCGCCATGACAGGAACTCCATCTTAGCTAGTTTTTAATCTAGAATGGCATTAGCCACTTAACGGCACTATAAAGAAATAGGTTGAATAAATGAGCCACAGTGAATTCAGCTTTCTGTTTTCATCTATATTGACAGATCTGACCATGGTCAAATATAAGATGGTTATTAATTTAAATGTAAAATGAAGTTTTGCTAAGTGTAATATCAGAAGATTCTAATGCCAAAAATAAAAATTCAATTATCGTTATTTGTGTAAACATGCCCTTTGGTTACATGCTTTTTATTTGGGTTTCTTCTATTCATATTTTGTAACAGTAACATTAACCTTAGTAACACAAAACACAGGTTTATTTTTGAGGTTACTTTTTGTGAACTTTACCCCAGAATTCAAGTACACTCTCTTTGCTTATTACAATCCTGTCACTTAGCAAATTTCATCCCAGGAACCACACTTGGGTGTAAGGAAAAAATGGAAGTTTAATGTTTTACTACTCTGCTGAGACAATATTTGCTTTGAGACAAGGCATGAGAAACAGATGCCTTAAGGTATAATATTGGTTCCAAGAATCTATTTAGGAAAGAAGAAAATTCTTTGTTATGTATGATATTGTTTTTGCTTTTGGCAGTATAATAATTGTGGAAAGGGCACTAGAAAAGGGGCCAAAGATTTTAATTGGGTTATTAACTAGATTTGCCAAATTAGAAAAAAATCACTGAACTACTTTGAAATTTTGTTTACTCATTATTAGAATTTTCCTATAAAATTTTGTCTAGCTTTTAGCCCCTGGTGGGATATTCACATCTTTCAGTTAAATACTTACAAAGTCAAAACCAGAAAACCTCATAAAATTGAAAAAGAGTGATTAGAATCACGATCTTTAGGTTTTCTTCCAATTTTTCTATTCTATAAATGTTTAATGATCTAATGACATTGAGGTTTCTTAGCACTGCATTTAACCTGCACTCCATTATGATCCATTTAAAAAATTTTAAGAGCTGATATTTTATTGACATATCATTTGAATTAGGTTGTTTTTGAAACTGCCTAACATATATTTTTAAAAGGTATATATGTATAATTTTAGGCATTTCTATGAACTTTTAAGCCTGTGCATATTATCGATACATTAAGTAACAGGATGCATTCAAACGTCTTTCAAGAACAAAATATGTGTGTCCCAATTTAACTATTGTTTATATAAATATTAGGTTATGGATAAGAAATGTTTTAGAGTTTCTTTGCGTTATCATCCAGCAAAGCAACCAAAATTAGGCTTAATATTTGGAAATTTCACCCTATCTTGTAATCTGAGCACACTTAGACATAACTGATGTCTGAGGAAACTTACTAAAAATGTTTTTAAAAGTTCACTGGATTTGCTTTCAACCAAGTAGGAAAAGTTGGAGTGGAAACTGTCCTCCTGTATAAAATTAAAAAGCCATACAACATAGCATGAAACAGCTATTTCCAGACATTGGCATCAAGCAGTTCAAGAGTATAATCAATGCAAGAAGGGGAATGAATGAGTTCTGTACTTACTGGTCACAGGCAATTTCTGGTCTGCAGCAGAGGGGATATGAAAGGTGCTGCAGCTGGAGAAAGTGCTGTCTTTGAAAAGAGATCTGGGGAGTTCCCATTATGGCTCACTGGTAATGAATCTGACTAGTACCCATGAGGATGTGGGTTCAATCCATGGTCAGTGGGTTAAGGATCTGGTATTGCCCTGAGCTGTGGTGTAGGTGCAGATATGGCTTGGATCCTGTGTTGCTATGGCAGGTCAGTAGCTACAGCTCCTATTCGACCAGTAGCTTGGAAACTTCCATATGCCATGGGTGCAGCCCTAAAAAGAAAAAAGATCTGAGTGGCATGCCTCTGTGGCTACCACAGGCCATATCTTGCACAGCATAATTCCACCTTTCCATGGAGCAGCTCTTCATGGGTCTTTCTTCTTGAGGGAAAACTTAGAAGAGAGGGCTTGGTGAACTAACTGTAGTCTCTGTCATTGAGGTTAATTTTGGGCCTTATACTGGTACTCCTTCCTCTAATACCTGCTTCTAAATCCCCCTTATCCTCAGTTTTCATCTGGGCAGGGGTTGTTGGCTTACCTGGTAGTGTAACTCTATCATTTCTGAAGAATCTGAGTCCTTGGAAACCATACATTTTTTTAGACGTGTTCATTCACAGTTATAATTTGTACAGAGAGTCCCAAGAGAATCCCAAATGGGTCACTGGAATTTTACACATTCTCCCACTTTGATAAAAGCAGCTCTATGTCCTCTGAGTGATCAGGGTACCTTATCTCTGCCATGACAGTGACTCACTTGCTGCAGCAATGCCAGATCCTTTACCCCATGAGCCCAGGGTAGGGATCGAACACACACCTCTACTGTGACTCAAACCACTGCAGTCAGATTCTTAACCCACTGCGCTACTGCAGGAACTCCTACTTTTTTATTTTTACTACTCTAAGAGGTGGATCAAAAAAATATTGCTGCAATTTATGTCAGAGCATTTTGGTTATGTTCTCTTACTAGGAGTTTTTATCATTTCAGGTCTTACATTTAGGTCTTTAATCCATTTTGAGTTTATTTTTGAGTATGGTGTTAGAGAGTGTTCTAATTCTATTCTTTTACATGGAGCTGTCCAGTTTTCCCAGCACACCTATCAAAGAGACTGTCTTTCCTCCATTGTATATTCTTGTCCCCTTCATTGTAGATTAGTTGATTATAGGTGTGAGGGTTTATCTCTGGGTTTTCTATCCTATTTCATTGATCTGTATTTCTGTTTTTGTGCCAGTATCATACTGTTTGGATGACTATAACTTTGTAGTATTGTCTGAAGTCATGGAGCCTGATTCTTCCAGCTCTGTTTTTTGTTGTTGGTTTTTTTTTTTTTAAGGGCTGTACCCACAACATATGTCTAGGGGTCAGATCAGAGCTGCAGCTGCTTGCCTACACCATAGCCATGGCAATGCCAGATCTGAGCCATGTCTTTAATCTACACCACAGCTCACAGAAACACTGGATCTTTAACCCAATGAGCAAGGTCAGGGATTGAACCTGCATCCTCATGGGTACTAGTTGGATTCCTTTCTGCTGAGCCATGATGGGAGCCCATCCCCCCTTTTTTTTCTTCTTAGTAGCTCTATTTTTCTTGCTTGAGTTTGCTTTGGGTATTACAGGTCTTTTGTGTTTCCATACAAATTAAAATTTTTTTTTTTCTAGTTCTGTGAAGAATGTCACTGGTGATTTGGTAGAAATTGCATTGAATCTGTAGACTGCCTTTGGTAGTATAGTCATTTTGACAATATTCTAACTCAAAAGCTCGATGTATCTTTCTACATGTTTGTGTCTTTTTTGTCTTCTTAGGGCCACATCTGTGGCATACAGAAGTTCCCAAGCTAGGGGTCTAATGAGAAATGTAGCTTCCAGCCTATGCCACAGCCACAGCACTGCCAGATCTGAGCTGCATCTGTGACCTACACCACAGCTCATGGCAATGCTGAATCCCTGACCCACTGGACTAGGCCAGGGATTGAACCCATGTCCTCATTGATTCTAGTCGGATCAAAATCAGCAGAGGTTCTGAATAGGAATTTTCCAAAGCAGATATACAGATGGCCAATAGATACATGAAATAATGCTCAACATTGCTAATCATCATGGAAACGCAAATCAAAACCAGAATGAGCTAACACCTCATACCTGTCATCAAAAACACCACAAATAACAAATGTTGGCAAGGATGTGGAGAAAAGGGTTCCAATCTGGCTTGCCTTGGCACTTTTGCTGATCCTATCTGTATTTCAATTTTAGTATTTTGTTCCTCAAGGAATTTTTTGTATTAATTTTGATCTCTTAAAATAATGCTATTTAACTGGCAACAGACTGGAGTAGCAAACACAGCTGTTGTGTTAAATATGGAGACAGCAGCAGCTGGAATAGAAATGAGGGACTGAGTTAGAATCTACAATTAGAATTTACAGTTTAACGGATGTAGCTGTTGAGGGAGAAGGTGGAATTACAGCAACAGATTCAGTCTTGAGTGTCTGAGACCATGGTTGGAACCGGCAACAGAAAACATAATCAGGGAACATATTGGGGAATAAGATGAGTCCAAATATACCAAATCCCTGTAGGGAGAACAACTCAGAGGTGGGAGTAAAGGAAAAGTGGAGATTCTGAGAGTTCTGAGGTGAAGAGGAGGAGAGGGGATGAGGTTTAGATCAGATGAATTCGGTCTTGTTAGTAAGATTATGCAAGATTATCTGAAAGTGGGTAGAGACAAAAAGGTTTAACCCTTCATCTCTATTACTGATTTTTCTATTTGCCTCAGGTTCCAATCTGGCTTGCCTTGGCACTTTTACTGATCCTATCTGTATTTCAGTTTTAGTATTTTGTTCCTCAAGGAATTTTTTGTATTAATTTTGATCTCTTAAAAGAATACTACATTAAAATATTATCTTGACTACTGAGTTTTGGCACTTCCTTAAATTTTGTACCTAGGTTATGCTCCTTACCATAGTCTCAGCCTGGATAAAAAACCTAAGTTCAGTGTTAGAAAACTCCATAGCAATTCATGCATAATAGGCCAGCATATCTATAATGAACAAGTTTCAAATACAAAAGTGTAACTGTAAGGAAAATTTACCATCTTAACCATTTTTTTAAGTATAGTCACATTGTTATGGAACAGACTGACAAAGCTGTTCTCTCTCATCCTGTAAAACTGAAACTATCAATTAAGCAACGACTTGCCATTTCCCCCCTCTAAGTCCCTAGTAAATACCATTTTTTTTTCCTTTTTAGGGCTGCACTGTGGTATATGGAAGTTCCTGGGCTAGGGATCAAATTGGAGCTGCAGCTGCAGGCCTATACACAGCCACAGCAACAAGAGGTCCTAGCTGCCTCTGTGACCTACACCGCAGCTTGTGGCAACAGCAGATCCCTAACCCACTAAGCAAGGGCAGGGGTGGAACCTGCATCCTCATGGATACTAGTTGGGTTCTTAACCTGCTGAGCCACAGTGGGTTATTTTTTCCTTCCACAAATTTGAATACTTTAGCTATCTCATCTAAATGGAATCAGACAGGATTTCTTTTTGCCACTGACTTAGTATAATGCCCTGAATCTCATTTATTCTGTAGCATGTGGAAGGATTTTCTTTTAAAGACTGAATAATATTCTACCACAGTTATATACTAAATTTTGTTTATTCATTTGTCAATGGATATTTAGGTTGTTTGCACTTCTTGCTATTGTGAATAATGCTGCTATGACCATGATGTGCAAATCTCTTCAATACTCTGCTTTCAGTTATTTTAAATATATATATATATACACACACACACACACACACATACACATATATATATACATATATATACATATATATATATATATATTTTTTTTAAGTGGGACTCCAAGATCATATGGCAGTTCTACTTTTAATTTTTGAGGAATTGCTAATAATGTTTTCCAGAGGTGTTTCATGATTTCTCAATCCTGTTAAAAGCTCCCAAGGGTTCCAATTTCTCCACGTCCTCACTGGCACCTCTTATTTTCAGTTTTATTGGTAGTAGTCATCCTAATGGGTGTTAGGTGACATCTCATTGTTTCGACGTGCATTTCTCTAATTATTGGTCGTGTTGAGGCTCCTTTCATATGCTTGTTGGTCATTTATAAATTTTCTTTGAAGATATATTTATTCAAGTTCTTGGCCTGCTTTTTAATCAAGAAATTTAATTTGCTGTTGCTGCAGTTGAGGTCGTAGGAGTTTTGTTTTTTTCTGGGTATTAACTCCTTATCAGATAAATGAGTTGCAAATCTTGTCTCCTAGTCCATATACTGCCTTTTCACTCTGTTGGTATGTCCTTTGATGCACAGAAATTTTTAAATGTGTAGCCCCATTTCTCTATTTTTGCTTTTGTCTTCTGTTTTTGCTGTCATATCTAAGAAATAATGATCATACCTAATGTCATGAAGCTTTTCTGTTATGTTCTCTTCTAGGAATCTTATAGTTTGGGGGTCTTACATTTAGCTCTTTAATCCATTTTGAGTTAATTTTTATATATAGTCTAAGAGCCAACTTCATTTTTTTTTTTGCATGTGAATGTCCAGTTTTTGTAGCTTCATTTGCTGAAGAGATGATCATTTTCCTATTGAGTAGCCTTGACATGTTTGTCAAAGATCAGTTGATTATATGCATAAGGGTTTGTTCCTGGGTTATTTTATTCTGTTGGTCTGTATGTCTTTTTTATGCCAGTACCATATTGTTTTCTTACTGTAGCTTTGTAATAGGTTTTGAAAGCAGGAAGTATGAGACTTCCAACTTTGTGAGTAGCCAAATCAAGCTTTAAAAAGAACAGTCTGTTAAGAATCCATATGAATTTTATTTATTTTTGCTTTTTAGGGCCATACCATAGCATATGGAAATTCCCAGGCTAGGGGTCGAATAGGAGCTGTAGCTGCCAGCCCGTACCATAGCCACAGGAACACCAGATCCCCGACCCACTGTGCAAGGCCCAGGATTGAACCCATATCCTCATGTATACTAGTCGGATTCATTTCCTCTGTGCCCCAATAGGAAGTCCTCCATATGAGTTTTAGAATACATTTTCTATTTCTGCAGAAAATGGCATTGGGATTTTGATAGGGATAGATGGCTTTGGCTGATACCGACATTGTAACAATACTAAGTTTTCCAATTCATGAACGAGGGATGACTTTCCATTTATTGGTGTGTTTGATTTCTGTCAATTGGGTGTACAAAGTTTTCCTTTCACCTTTTCTCCTTTTTTGTTAGGTTAATCCCTAAGTATTTAAAAATACTGTAAATTACCTTACTTTCTCAATTACCTTTTTGAAGTGTTCATTATTAGAGTATAGAAACTTAAGTGATCTTTGTGTGTTGATTTTTGATTCTTAATTTTGCTAAATCCATTTATTAGTGTAACAGCATTTTAAAAAATATTTTGGCTCCTGGGATGAGGAGGATAGGCCTACTGAATTACACACTGGTTGACATACATATGGAGAATTATATCTGGTTATGTTTGAAGTATAAGAGGGACTCTGGGAAACTCAATCATGTCCTGGAATACCAGGATTAGATTATTTGCTTTTATAAAAAGGCAGACTGTTTTGTGACAGGCAAGACCGATGTAGCATCTGTTACTACAGATGACAGGACAGATCTCTAAGTGGATGTTTACCAGAAGCCATTTCTACATAAGGAATTTTGCTATAAGAATTATCCAAAAAATGCAATGACCTGAATGGAAAAAAATAGTGCTTCATCCCCATATGCTTTCAAACAGAGGTCATAAAATAATATACCGTTAGAATATCACCAGGCTATTGAAATATTTTATCAGAGTTCCCGTCATGTCTCAGTAGTTAACTAATCCAACTGGGGAACCATGAGGTTGCAGGTTCGATCCCTGGCCTTTCTCAGTAGGTTAAGGATCCAGCGTTGTCGTGAGCTGTGGTATAGGTTGCAGACGCTGCTCGGATCCCGCGTTGCTGTGGCTGTGGCGTAGGCCGGTGGCTACAGCTCTGATTAGATCCCTAGCCTGGGAACCTCCATATGCTGTGGGTGTGGCCCTAGATAAGACAAAAAAAAAATTTTTTTTTTATCAGTGATGATAGATATATCAGTAAAATTAGATATATCTGCTTAGCATATATTAAATTCATGTTTATGACAGATGCCAAAGTAATCCTCTAAGCGGTTCATTCCTGAAATGAATATGAATGCCAATTAGTACGTGCATATAGAGTACTTTAAAAAAAACAGCTATTTGCAAATTAGTACTTAAATAAGAAAATGAAGGTTCCTAATCTTTTCCTAACTAAAGCCTAAAATGTTAAGCTTTATTTCTTCTAAGACTGGTTAGAAAAAAAATCAGATTTTATTTATTTTAATATTACATAATTTGCAAAAGACTTTCAAATTATCAGCTACAATTTACATATTCACTTGGGTAGTAATCTGCTCGAATATGGCAAAACCACATGTGTAAAAGTAGAAGACAAAGGAAAACAGCTCATGTGGCAGCTGCTGTGTGATATGACTATGTCAACAGATTTTATCACAGTCGCAGCTTAGGAGTTATTTAGCCTGCAAAAATGCAGATGTTCACCTCTGTAAGGCAGATGAGCAATGTTGTCTAGTGAAAATCCTGAGCTCCTACAATGCTCATTCATATTCCACTCTTTCTGGTTAAAGTAATATATTATGGCTTAGTGATTCCGCCTGAAGTATGTTTACTCTTCTTCTAAGTGCATCTTCTGTTCCTTGGCATCATGACAACAGCTGTGGTGCATTCGTAGTTGGTAATTTTCAGTATGTGCTAATGAGAACTTGGGAATAAATGAGAAAATCTCTGTTCAACCTTGGCAGATGTCTGGACCCCATGCCTAGTGTACTTATACTCAATATACGGCCATATCTCATCAAGAGGCTAAGTTTGTATTAGACATTTAACAGCTATAGAGAAAAACACCACCTGCATACTCTCTTCTGTCAAAAAACACCATCTGCTTTATTGATGTTTAGACATTTCAGGTGGCTTCCGCAGCAACCAGAACTTACTTGAAATGCTGTTTTTCCCAATTCTTTCCGCTCCCCCATTGAGTTCCAAGCTCCTGGAAGCCTTCTGTGATGCTGAGTGGGCTCCAATGGCCACAAAGTCTGCACTGTCTGCTGGGAGCATTTTGTGTCCCTTGACATAGGGGCACGTGGGATCCTCTTGTTGCACAAGAGCTTACTTGTGAAAAGTGCGCCCTGGAGAAGATTTCCTCCCCAGCCCCATGCTTCTCCCAACTGGAGATCTTCACCAACCTCTCCAGAATCCTGAACATTAAGAGTCAGGTCTTTGGTGCCTGCTGAGGACCAGTAATGCTGCCTTGTTCTTCTCACAACAACGTTTCTGTATGTTTTTATCTTCCAGGTCTTGAACTGCATTTCTTTATGACAGACATTTTTTACCCTGGTTTACTCATGTCTTTTTGGTTTGCTTCCTTCTGCTGTTCCCCCATTACCTGTGAGAAGGCCCAGCTGAGTTCCTAATACTCTGACGTGCTTCTTTGGTTTGTTTCTGTCTTTTTCCAGTTTAGGGCTGTTAGTGATGCTGTGAATACTTTTACACAACTTTTATACACACTTTTGTTGTTGGTGGTGGTGGTTATACACCTAGGAGTGGAACTGCTGGGTCAAAGATGTTTTATCTTGTGTAGAGACTGCTAAAACGTTTATCAAATATGTTTCGCAAACTTACACGTCCTCCTACTTTTGTACAAGAGTTACAGTAGTAACTGGAGGGTTTGGAACAGAGAATCATCATGCTCTGCTTTGAAAGTTTCACTCTGGCTACCCTACCGAGGATGAATAATGCAGGTGTGAAGGCGGAAGCAGGGAAAGCAGTGAGGGACCAATTACAGTTATCTTGGCTTTAACCAAAAGGGTAGCAGTGAAGGTGAGGAGAGGTGGTGAGATTCTGGACACATATGCATTCTACTTACAATGATTGTATTACTTTGAAAATGTATCTAATAATACATTGAGAAAGTTGTGCTGTATTCTGACTTCCCCTCACGGATCTGCCTCATCTCTTGAAACCACTTGTTAGGACCGTCTCAGTCTTTGAAGGGGGGTGTCCCCAATAACTAGTTCTGTGAGCTCTACTGGTGACTTTAAGAGGGCACTTTCCATTGTCTTCTTGCTCCTAACTGCTGCTTGGAGAGGTCTGCCAGTCTGCTGCTTTTAGAGATTTTGCTTCTTTTCTTCTGTTGGATTTATTTAGTCCTGCAGTTCATTACTGATCTAGAACTAGGAAGAAATCTTCTCCTTTTCTAAAAGCTTCTTTAAAACCAGTTTTTTTGTTTTGTTTTGTTTTGTTTTTTTTAGTAGTGCCTTTCTTCTTCCCTGTTATGTTTGCCTGTGAAGTCTGTTCTGGCGTTCCACAACCTCATTGCCAGCAGTCTAATTTGTTCCCTAAGATTTCAATCTTTCTCCTAAAGAAAGAGATTGCTTCCTCCTTTATTTACTTATTTATTTTTCGGTCTTTCTAGGGCTGTACCTGCAGCATATGAAGGTTCCCAGGCTAAAGGTCAAAGTGGAGCTGTAGTCGCCGGCCTACACCACAGCCACAGCAACGTAGGAGCTGAGTTGTGTCTGTGACCTACACCACAGCTCATGGCAACTACAGATCCTTAACCCACCGAGTGAGGCCAGGGATCAAACCCTTAACCTCATGGATGTTAGTTGGGTTCATTAACTGCTGACAGAAACTCTGCTTCCTTTATTTTTTAAAAAAAAATTTTAAAAATCTATTAAAGTGTAGTTGATTCACAATGTTGTGGCAATTTCTGCTGTACAATAAAGTGACCCAGCCATATATATATATATATATATATATATATATATATATATATATATATAACCAAATAAAAGGAATGTGTATATATATATTACACATAGTGTAATATATCATGGACTATCCCAACCTCCTTTATTTTTATTTCAATTTTCTTATTTTCTAGTTCTGATAGTAAAACGGAAGCATGGTTGTAAAAACCATCAAAGAGAAGGCATTTTTAAGCAAAGGCTGTTTAAACTGCCTTCTTAGCCTTTGTATTTATAACAAGGAAATGACAGATTATTTTCAAAATGAGGAACTTCACTCTCAGCATCCTAGAGCCATATTCTGAGAGTTTATAATTAGTAAATCACGAGACAATATGAAGTCATATTGTAAGTAGTGCCCCTTAAACCACTGGAATTTTTATGATTAGATGTTCTAATGTCCCCTCCTTCAGGCCAGAATATACTTTTGAAATATTTACAAAGAGAAGGAATTTGAGTAGGCTCTCTGCACCTCCTGCCAAGGCCTGGCATGGTCCACATACAAAGGCTCATATTTGCTCGAGTTTCAGTAAACCTGCTATTTTCCTAAGACTAGTATGTTCAGTTCTGACTCTAGGAAAACAGTAGTTGGCGGGCTATTTAAAGCTTCCCAATCAGGACACAGAGATGAACGCTAGGGCCACACCTGTGAGAAACAGGCACAAGAAACACTATAATCCTCTGCAAACAGATAAATGAAAATTTGCCACTTACTAAATCACTGTAGAAACATCAAGGCCCTGCCAAGAGTCCCAGTCCATTGGTGGTAAGCAAGAGAATGAAGTAGAGGGTGCCTGCAGGTTGCTGACTTATACAACAGAAAGTAGGAATGTCCTTCATTCAAGAAATAAAAGAGGAATTGCTGGCTCCTGGGTGAGACAAACTCAAATTTGGACATACCAAGCTTGGGATTCTATGGACGCCCAGAGGGAGGTGACCACGAGGCTGCTAGAAATAACAATATGATACAGTGGGAGAAAAGGGGATAACCCCTGGTAATACATCTTTGAGAGGCATTACAATTAAGATGGAAGCTTTGAGGATTATGAGATCAGTCAGGAAGCTGTGTATTGAGAAAAGAACAGAAAGCAGATCTCTGGGGAGTGGGAACATGAAAGAGGCAGGGAAACAGAAGTCCAAGGAGGAGCCTGAGAAGTGGCTGGAAAGTCAGGGGTACTGAGGGTGCCAGGTTAAGAGCGTCCTTCAAAGAGAGGAATGCTGTTGATACAACAAATGAAATAAGGCTGGTGATACACACCAGCTATAGCAACATGGTCCTCAGGAACCATGCATGCTGCACAGAAGAGGCGGTGAAAAATGAAAATGAAGATTTCTCATTGAGAAGTGGGGACATAAAAGAGAAATGTTGTGGCTAGAATTTTTAAAAATGTCCACACATTTTTTAGTTGATGAGTTTGAATAATAATTCAAATAATAATTGAGTACATTTTAAAAACACAGGTCTGCCAATGAGAAGAGATGAATTCCTTTTAGGGGAATAACATTTTGCTGAACTTAGTACTTGCTATCATCAACATCAATTGCAAATATTTACCTGTTAGTGCTGATTTATAATGAGATTTTACACATTTCATCTTTGAAAATGTCTTCACACAGAAAGCTATTACCAGATACTGACCTTAGCCTGTGAGCATATAATTTTAATTGAAATATCCATGTGTCGGTTTTGGGGTAGACCTAAGTTTTTAACTTCTTTGGGTGAAAACCAAGGAGCATGATTACTTGCTGGTTCTTATGCTAAGACTATGTTTAGTTTTGTAAGAAAGTCCCAAGCTATCTTCCAAAATGACTGTAGAATTTTGCCTTTACCACTAGCAACGAATCAGAGTTCTTCTTGTTCCACATCCTCACCAGTATTTGGTGTCAGTGTCTGGACTTCAGTCATTCTAATAAGTATGTAGTGGTATCTAACTACTTGTCAATTCCCTAATGGCACATAGTGTGGGACATCTTTTATATATGCTGATTTTCCACCAGCCTAACTCCTTTGGTGAGTTGTCCTTAAAGTTTTGGACCCCTTTTAAAATTGGGTTCTTTGTTATTGTTGAGTTTTAAACATTCTTCATGTATTTGGATAAGTCTTTATCAGGTAGGTCATTTTCTCCAGTATGTGGCTTGTCTTATTCTCTTGACATTGTCTTTTGCAGAGTGGATTTTTTAATGTTAGAGACGTCCAGTTTATCAATTACTTATTTCACAAAGTATGCCTTAGACATTACACCTATACAGTCATCACCATACCTAAACTCATTTGGTTTTTTTTTCTTAAGTTTTCTTTCAGAGCTTTATAGGTTCGCACTTTACTTTTAGGTGTATGACCTATTTTGGGTTGATTTTTGGGAAGACTTCAAGTCCTGTGTCCAGATTCATTTTTTTTTTTTTTTTGCATGTGGATGTCCAGTTGTTCCTGCATCATTTGTTGAATGGACTGTCTTTTCTTCATTGCCACGCCTCTGCTCCTTTGTCCAAGGTGAGTGGACTATCTGCGGGTCTATTTCTGGGTCCTCTGTTCTGTCCCACTGATGTATTTGTCTGTTCTTTCACCAAAACGCCACAGTTTTGCTTACTGCACTTTGTAGTAAATCTTGAAGGTGCGTAGTGTCAGTTCTCCAGCTTTGTTGTTCTTCAGCATTGTGCTGGGAAAGACTCTTTAAACACAGGAAAAGCTAAAGCGTCCCTATTCAGTGAGGAGAACACCACTTAACAGGTTAAGCAGAGAGGAAAAATTTAAACCTAACATCTTTTTGTCAAAAGACACTCGGCACTAGTAAGCATTTCCGGATAATGACCTGCTCACCACTACTATTAGACCCAGTTATTTGAATTTAGCATTAGAAATTGAGTCTTTTAACATTATTCTAAGAAATTTTAACAATGGAGATATTTGATATGTTAAAATATATGTTTAAAGTATGAAATCTAATTGCTTTACACCAAATTTAATGGGAAATAATTGCTTTATACCAAATTTAATGGGAAATAAAACTAAAAATCATTATAAAAATTAGTTCCATTTTTGGTCATAGTCTTGTTATGGCCTTGTTGCTCTCTTCCTGTTACTATAAAAAGCCAAGTCCATGGTCAAATTCTTCATGATTTGATTTATTATGTAGGGGGAGAAATGACAACAAGAGGCAATTCGACAGTTTCTTTCTCCATTCCAGAGAATGCAAGAAATAATATTTAGCTGTAGTCTCACAAATAAAGAAATACAAAATCTATGATCTTTTCCTGCTTCAGATAGTGTTGTCAATGAAAAGGGGTAACCTTATGTCAGGAAGAGTAAGAATCATTTGCGGTGTTTTAAAAATTTTGATGAAAAAGAAATTTCACTTATGTAGGCTATATAGAGTTATAAATATATATTATTTGGATATTAAATTTCATTGGTATATAGAGTGAGATTTATTATAACAGCAATGTATACCTGCTTAAAAATTGGGTTACAGGAAATTCAAGCCGTAGAATTCTAATTATGAGGCATTCGTATTCATCTAACCACAAATCTGAATACACAGACACACACATACCCACAAATGAGCTATATAATGATTAATATATTCTGCGAGGTTCACTATGTTGAAATTGTAAGAAGCATATGAGCTGGGGATAGCAAAATCCAATTAGTGTCATAACAAAATTATAAACTGACTCAGTGACAGAGCACCTTTTGAGGCAAAAAGAATCATTAATAATCATCTCCTTCTACCTCTTTTTTCTCAGAGATGACAAAGTTCTTAAAATATCAGTAATGTTAAACAATAATTAGCAATTATTTGCTGAGGGAATTTATTCTTTTATTAAATAAGGCAGAAAATTCAATTACTATGCTTTTGGCTATTCTCCATTAGTAATATAGTTTAAAATGCTCTGCATTCTGGCAGAAAATTTGCTAATTTCTACTGACATTAATATGTCCTACGACAGCCATCAAAACCACTGTTGCTGTTCAGGTACTACTTAGCTCCAAATCTAGGCAAGTTGCTACTCTCACAGCATAAAAATAGAAAACAGATAATATGGCTTTGTGAAGAAATATGAGTGCGTGAACTTTTAGTGGTGCTTACTAGGAGTCAAGAATCATGCTGAATATTCTTACATGCCACCAAAGCTACCTCGTTTAATCCTTGTTTAATATACTATTTTTAACCTTATCATAATTTACCTCCCCCCAATTTTAGGGATGAGTAAACAGAGGTTCAGATAATTTATCAGTGCCATTCAGCAGACATTTGAACCCAATTCTTCTGATTTAAAATATAATAAACTCTTCATCCCACTGTCATTAATTTAAGTATGTTCATTATTTTGTCAGAAATGACCCCCGTTTCCCTTCACACAAGGCAATGGAAAAATTCATAGCAGGTCAGCCATTGTCTTCTTGAAGTCTTTGTACTGACAGTAGTAATTCAATTTCTGCAAAGTTGAGAAGTTTTTTAGAAGCAGCAAACTTTCTTACCCAAATAAAAATATTGGCTTTATGTAGATTTTTAGAAAAGGATTGATTGTGCTTGGCCTGAAATACGCTTAGATTTTCCACTGAGCTTAATTTCCCCTGAAGTAGCATAACGTTATGTTGCTGCTAAAATAAATAATTTTGCTGCTGCAAGGAGAATCTTTAAAAGATTTCCGTAGCTGACAGATGTTTTTTCTCCTGAACTGTCCCACAGGAAGAGAAGAAATAGACAAGAAGATAGTCCCTGTGATGAGAACTCAAAGGCAACTTCCAGAGAGAAAATCTCTTTAAAGCTGTTACTGTTCTTTTTTATACAGGTTAGAGATTTAGAGAGTTAAGAGCAAAAACAGACATGGCACATACTATATCCATTAGGGTAAGTAATTAAAGCTTTTTACGGGCGGTTGAAATTGATTTTCGTTCAAGTAGATGCTCATGATGTGCATTTCTTCTTCTGTTCCCCTAAATGTCCCCAAGATAGTAATTATTGGGATGCTCTTGATAGACAATAAGCTGAAAAGAAAGTCTTAGGAACAAAAGGAATTAGATAGTTCTCAGAGTTAAATAACACAGCATGTCAGATGATTTCCTGGCGAGTTAGCACGGGCCCGAGGTGGGTGGGTGACCTCAGTGACAGTAGCATCATATCTGCATAAAAGAAAAGTTTGAAAACAGTTTGACCAGAGATGAAAACGTTAGAGAAAGGGGAAGAGTATTTGCAGTGAGGGAGGAGGGCGTGCCAGCTGCTTATCCATGCGCCCTGTGACAGTGCTGCCTCCCACGCAGTGTGCATCAGCTGTCAAACTGTGCCATCTGCCTGAAAATTCAGCCTCTCCCTGCGATGGGGAAAGTTCATATTTCAGTTCATGTACCTGCTTCCCTGTGCGCTGCCAGTAGGAGTCAGGATCCTTGAGATTGGTCAAGTTTGGGGCACTGACGGTATTGTCTTTATCAGCCTGTCAGCCTGGGAAGTTGAGAGCTGTGACCTGCGCCTTGGTATACTCCCCAAGGGAAACTCCAGCACCTGGCTCGACACCACTTTCCTGATAAACATTCTTGCAGCATCAGTGGAGGAGCGTTTCATCATTCAGTAAATAAGCACATTTTTTTTCTGAGAGCATTTATTCTCGGTGATTTTCAAAAATAATAGGGTTGCTATTCGAAATGTTTTCCAAAAAGCCAATATTGTGAGTCCTTTGGGAATCTGCTTTTCTTTATGCTCAGGGCTGATTGCTGTGATAGACAAACGTTTCTCGAATTAATAAGCTGAATGAAGGACTAAGGGACAATTGTAACAACAATAGAAAATCCCTAGATGGGGAAGAGGAAATAATTACCAATTCCAAAACTAAGTATGTATTAGCACAAAAGCACTTGAGAGTTAACTTTCAGCCACCCTGATAATATAATCTTTAATACACACTGATAATGATTACATTTTTAAGTCTGGTTTTATTACCATCTCCCATTTAAGCTAGGTTGGGAAAGTCGGGTCATGAACTTGAAAGTGAAGAGTGAGAGGAGGAAGCTGAGAGAGCTTTGGGATCCAGCTCATCACAGCATAAAATTAAGAATTTACATGATCCATTAGCTAAAAGGAGTGGATGTGTTAGAGTTTGTGGCTCCTTCTTTGAAACATTTTACATTTTATTTCTTTGGGAATGGAAAGCAAAAAAAAAAAAAAAATGCAGTTGTCCATTCAAGGACAAGTACAGCAGTTTCCTGACACCGAGATGCTCCAGCTGAATAAACACCGCTGACCACGATTTCTGATCGACACTGTCATTTGGCAGAAAAGTAGACTGGTTAATCTGTGAATTAGTGCAGGTGAGAAATTCTGGTTTGACAGTAGCACTTACTGTATTTTTCTAGGTAACCTGTATTTTATAGATACCTAGAGCAACTAATTCTCATTCTAAGCACGAAAAGCAATTTTTCTCATTTAAATGTTCTTTTTAAGGCAATTAATGAATTCCACCCAATCACCTGACTTGGTAAGTTCCTGAAATCTTGTTTTGAGTAACATGGTATCAACAATACAGTGGGACAATATCGCATGCTGCAGATTGGTTCAGTGCTTTGAGGACTATATTGTGATTGATGGAGAACTGTGAGATTAGCAATTCTCCATCACAGAACTGTGACCAGCTCATGAATATAATATTAATGAAAACTGCGTTTGAGCCTTATTTCTGTTGTGTTTAGTAAAGAAAGCTTTCATCAGATCAATAACTGAATACTATGTCCCTGAGGGTGTGTAAATAAACTCTAATAAATGTACCACATCTACTCTAGCAGCTACCATTTAGGGTATGGCTGTTAAGTTTGCTGTAGTCCATTGCCATTGCTAAGCTTCATGCTGTTTTTTTTTTTTTTTTAAACAAAAGCTGGTAAAGTAAAATAGCTCTTACTTTACAAAGTAAGCAACCCATGTGAAGGTTCTGACGACTGTTATTTATGCCCATTCAATTTCCCCTTCGAGAATGGACTTCTTCATAGGTCCACCCAGTGGAACACCTGAGACAGACTTGGGTCAGGACTGCACTTGTTACCTGACCCCATAGCCTCATGAGGTGCTTTATGTCCCTTGGTTATCAGCATCATAAGCTCTGTGTCCAACAGTCCTGAAGAACCACAGGTACCTTTGAGGAGGTGCTGTGGGCCATCAGTTCTCTACACATAATAGTAGTTTTTGCAGAGTCCTTCTTATGGGTAACTGGCCTTTACTTCAGTCTTTGGATCTGCTTTCAGAACTGGTTCACACCTGGAAGTGGGCAAAGGGCTTTACATGTGGCAGCTGACCTCAGTCTTGTACACATATTTATTAGGCAATATCTTTATTGAATGCCCATCTATCTTGCTGCTATGAACACTTTTGCTTTATTAACCACTTTCTTTCCCTTTGGCAAACTTAAGTTGGTTGTCTTCTTTTGCTGAGTCTATTCTGTTTAAGTTCATTTGTATTGTTTTCTTTAGATTCCACATATAATAATGATATTGTGTAATATTTATCTTTCTCTAATTAGTGTGATAATCTCTCTGCCAAGATTGCTTTGGCAGTTATGGGTCTTTTGTGATTCCATATAAATTTTAGGATTATTTAATAGGAATCACATTAAATCTATAGATTGTTTTGGGTAGTTTGCCCATTTTAATAATATCAGTTCTTCCAATCCAAGACCAGTTGAATCAACTTCACTTCCTTTTATCAGTGTTTTATAGTTCTCAGCATGTCTTTCACCTCCTTTGTCAGTCTTATTCCTAATTATTTTAATTTTTATTGAAGTATAATTAATTTGCAATGTTGTGTTAGTTTCTGGTATACAGCAAAGTGATGTGTATGTATATATTACATATATATGCATATATGTAATATATGCATATATTTACCTTTTTCATATTTCTCATTACATTACAGGATATTAAATATAGTTCCATGTGGTATTATACAATAGTACCTTGTTGTTTATCCATTCTATATATATAATAGATTGCATCTGTTAGTTCCAAACTCCCAACCCAACTTTCCCCACCCTCCTTTCCCCTTGGCAACCACAAGTCTGTTCTTTATGTCTGTGGGTCTGTTTCCTAGATGAGTTTGTGTCATTTTAGATTCCACATGTAAGTGAGAGCATAAGCTATTTGTCTTTCTCTTTCTGACTTTGTTTAGTATGATAATCTCTAGGTACCTCCATGTTGCTGTAAATAGCATTATTTCATTCTTTTTTTATGGCTGAGTAACATTCCATTTTATAAATAAGCCACATCTTTTTTTTTTACCCTTTCATCTGTCAATGGACACTTAGCTTGTTTCCATGTCTTGGCTATTGTAAACAGGGCTGCTATGAACATAGGGGTACATGTTATTTTCACATTACAGTTTTGTCTGGATATATGCCCAGGAGTAGGATTAGATCACATGGTAACTATTTTTTAGTACTTTAAGGAACCTCCACACTGTGTTCTCTAGCGGCTGAACCAATTTACTTTTTTGCAACAGTGTAGGAGGATCCCCTTTTCTCCACACCCTCTACACTGTTTGTTATTTGTAGACATTAATGATGGCCATTCTGACTGATGTGAAGTGGTATCTCATTGGAGTTTTGATTTGTGTTTCTCTAATAATTAGCAAAGTTGAACATCTTTTCATGTGCCTACAGGCAAACAGTTCTGTTTTATTTGGAGAAATGCCTACTTAGTTCTTTTACCCACTTTTATTAGGTGGTGGTTGTTGTTGTTGTTACTGAGTTGTATGAGCTGTTTATGTATTTCGGAAATCAATCCCTGTTCGTTACATCATTTGCAGATATTTTTCTCCTAGTCCATAGGTTATCTTTTTGTTTTGTTCATGGTTTCCTCTGCTGTGCAAAGCTTTAAGTTTGGGTAGGTCTCATTTATTTAATTTTTGCTTTTATTTCTATTGCCTTGGTAGAATGACCTAAAAAAACATTGGTACGATTTATGTCAGAATTTTTGCCTGTGCTCTTTTCTAGGCGTTTTATGGTGTCATGTCTTATATTTAAGTCTTTAAACCATTTTGAATATATTTTTGTGTATGGTGTGAGACTGTTTTAACTTCATTGATCTATATGCAGCTGTCCAACTTTCCCAATACCACTTGCTGAAGAAACTGTCTTTTCTCTATTACATATTCTTGCCCCTTGCCATCCTTTGTTGAAGATTAATTGTAGGTGTTTGGGTTTATTTTTAGGCTATTATGTTTCATTTATCCATATGTCTGTTTTTATGCCAGTACTACATTGTTTTTTATTATTATAGCTTTGTAGTATTGTCTGATGTCTGGGAGGGTTATCCTTCCTGCTTTATTCCTTTACTTCAGGATTGCTTTGGTAATTCTGGGTCTTTTACGGTTCCATATAAATATTAGGATTATTTTTTCTAGTTCTTTGAAAAATGTCATGGGTAATTTGATAGGGATCACTTTAAATTTGTATATTGCTTTGGGTAGTATTTCCATTTTAATAAGATTAATTATTCCAATCCAATAATATGGGATAATTTTCCATTTCTTTATTTATTGGCTACATCCATAGCATGTATAAGTTCCCAGGCCAGGGATAGAACCTGAGCTACAGCAATGACCTAAGGTACAGCAGTGACAGCAACAGGTCCTTCACCCATTAGGCCACTAGGAAACTCCAATTTTCTATATCTTTAAATCATCTTCCTTTCTTCAACCAATGTTTTATAGCTCTCAGCATATGTCTTTCACTGCCTTTGTCAGATTTATTCCTAAGTAATTTTCTGGATGTGATTTTAAAATGAATTGTATTTTTACTTTCTCTGTCTGATATTTCATTGTTAGCTTAAAGAAATACAACTGATTTCTGCATGTTAATCTTGTATCCTGCTACCTTGCTGATTTTATCAGTTCTAATAGTTTTTGTGTAGTCTTTAGGGGTTTCTGTATATAGTATCACGTCATCTGCATATAATGACAATTCTATCTATCTCTGCCCTACCTTTATTTTTTCTTTTCTGATTGCTGTGGCTAGGACTTCCAATACAATGTTAAACAGAAGTAGTGAGAGTGGGTATAATTGTCTTGTTCCAGGTTTTAGTGGGAAGGCTTTTAGCTTTTCACCATTGAGTATTAATGTTACCTGTAAGTTTGTTATAAATAGCTTTTATTATGTTTAGACGTTCCCTCTATACTCATTTTGATGAGTTTTTATCACGAATGGATGTTGAATTCTATTAAAGGCTTTTTATGCATCTAGTGATATGGTTGTGTGATTTTCGTCTTTTTGTTGTTGTGGCGTATCACATTGACTGATTTGCTTGTGTTGAACCATCCTTGTGACCCTTGGATAATTCCAACTTGACCATGGTGTATGATTCTTTTTATGTGTTACTGGATTTGGTTTGCAAATATTTTGTTGAGGATTTTTGCATCCATATTCATCAGATATTGCCCTGTATTGTTCTGTTCTTTTTTTGGTAGTGTCTTTGTAAGATTTTGGTGTCAGAATGATGGGGGCTTCATAGAATGACTTCAGGAATATTCCTTCTTCGTCTATCTTTTGGAAGAATTTGAGAAGGATTGGTATAATTTCTTTTTTGAATGTTTGGTAGAATTCCCTAGTGAAATCATCGAATCCTGGACTTTTGTTTGTAGGGAGTTTTTAAATTACTGATTTTATTTCACTCTTAGTGATGAATCCAATTATCTGTTTCCTTTTCAGTTTTGGTAGGTTTTATGTTATGTTTGTAGAAACTTGTCCATTTCTTTAGATTAACCATTTTGTTGGCATATAACTGTTAATAGCATTAAGATTTTTTTTTTTTTTTGACATTTCTGCTGTACTGGTGGTTGTTTCTCCTCTTTCATTTCGTATCTTGTTTGAGTTTTCTCTTTTCTTCTTGGTGAGTGTGGCCAGGAGTTTTTTGCTTTTGTTTATCCTTTCAAGAAACCAACTCTTGGTTCCACTGATTTTTTTTCCATTTTTTAATCTTTATTTCCTTTATGTTTTTATTATTTCCTTCCTTCTACTGACTTTAGCTTCTGTTTGTCCTTTTTCTGTTAGCAAGTTAGGTTATTATTTTGAGGTTTTTTGTTTTTGAGGAAGACTTCTATCACTATGAACTTCAATCTTAGGATTGCTTCGCTGCCTCCCATAGATTTTGTATGGTTGTTTTTTCATTTTCACTTGTCTTGAGATATGTTTTATTTTTTAATTAGTTGGTTTAGAGTGTTCTATTGATTTCTGCTGTACAGCAAAGTAACCCAGTTATACACATACACATTCTTTTTCTTATATTATCTTCTATCACGTTCCATCACAAGTAATTGGATACAGTTCCCTGTGCTATACAGCAGGCTCTCGTTGCTTATCCATTCTAAATGTAATAGTTTGTGTCTACTAACCCCACACTCCCAGTCCATCCCACTCACTCCCCCTTGGCAACCACAAGTCTGCTCTCCATGTCTGTGAGTGTGTTCCTGTTCTGTAGATAGGTTCATCTATGACGTAATTTTAGATTCCACATATAAATGATATTATGTGCTATTTGTCTTTCTCTTTCTGATGTACTTCACTTAGTATGAGAATTTCTAGTTCCAGCCATATTGCAAATGGCATCATTTTGTTCTTTTTTATGGCCGAGTAGTAGTCTTTTGCATATATGTACCACATCTTCTTAATCCATTCATCTGATGATGGACATTTTGGTTGTTTCCCTGTCTTGGCCATTGTGAATAGTGCTGCAGCGAACATAGGGTTGCATGTATCTTTTTCAAGGAAAGTTTTGTCTGCATATATGCCCAGGAGCAGGATTGTTGGATCATATGGTAGTTCTGTAGTTTTCTTAGGAACGTCCATACTGCTTTCCATAGTGGTTGTACCAGTTTACATTCCCACCAACAGCACAGGAGGGTCCCATTTTCTCCACACGCTCTCCAGTGTTTGTTATTCATAGCCATGGTGACCATCATGAGGTGATACCTCATCAGTTTTGATTTGCAATTATCTAATAATTAGTGATGATGTTAACCATATTTTCATGTGCCTCTTGGCCATCATGTCTTCTTTGGAGAAATGTCTGCTTAGGTCTTCTGCCTTTTTTTCAATTGGGTTGTTTGTTTTTTTGCTGTTGAGTTATATGACTTGTTTCTATATTTTGGAGATTAAGCCCTTGTCAGTTGCATCATTTGTGACTGTTTTTTTTTTTTTCCACTGCATAGGTTGTCTTTTTTTTTTAATGCATTTCTTCGCTGTGCAGAGCTTATAGTTTGATTAGGTCCCATTTTTTTGTTTGTTTGTTTTTATTTCTGTTGTCTTGGAAGACAGGCCTAAGAAAATACTGGTATGGTTGATATCAGAGAATGTTTTACCTATGTTCTGTCCTAGGTGTTTTATGGTGTCATGGCTTATGTTTACATCTTTAAACCATTTTGAGTTTATTTTCATAGTGTGAGGATGTGTTCTAGTTTCATTGATTTACATGCAGCCGTCCAGTTTTCCCAGCAACACTTGAGACTTTTTCCCATTTTATATTCTTTCCTCCTTTGTCAAAGATTAATTGACCATAGGTGTCTGGGTTTAATTCTGGGCTTTCTATTCTGTTGCATTAGTCTGTAGTCATGTTTTTGTGCCAGTACCACACTGTCTTGATTACTGTAGCTTTGTAATATTGTCTGAAGTCTGGGTGAGTTATGCCTCCTGCTTGTTTTTTTCCCCTCAAGATTGCTTCGGTAATTCTGGAGCTTTTATGATTCCACATAAATTTTTTGGATTGTTTGTTCTAGTCATGCATGTGCAAAAGAAAGATGATTCTGTTGTGGTCCCACCCTCCCCAAGAATGGCACCTTGCTTTTCCTGCTGGCCCAGTCTTTCTCCTGCACTCCCTCGGCTGTGGTGTTCTGCTCCCCAGGTCACGACACACTGTTCCCTAGCCCTTCAGGTTGTTTCCACACAGCCAACCCTATCCCTCTCCCTGGAACTGACCTCTGAAGCCCGAGTTTCAGTTCCCAGCCCCCACCTAAGTGTATCAGTCTCCAGTGTTCTGGGCAGTGGTACTAATGGTCTATGTGTCTCTCTGCTTTGCCCTCCTCAGTCTGGCTACTGTGCTTTTCTCTGAGGCTTCGAGGCTCCCTGTCCTTCCTGGCTGATCTCCCTGTCAGTTACGTGGCCTCCCATGGTGCAGATTCTTTTCCTGCTACACAGCTCCCTCTCAGGAGTGCTGGTCCTGTCCTGATTCCTTTTTTCCCCCTTTTTTTCCTTTTGTTCCACCCAGTTATGGGAAGGGTTTCTTGCCCTTTTTAGAGGTTTAAGGTCTTCTGCCAGTGTTCAATAGATGTTCTGTGTGAATCGTTCTACATAGAGATAGGGTTCTTTTGACATGAGTGTGGAAGAAGGTGAGTGCCACATCTTAAGCTTCTGCTATCCTGATCCCCTGAGGACTTTTTAAATTTCCTCTTTGATTTAATCATTAATCCATTGGCATTATAAGAGCTGTATTTTAAACTCTAACATATATTTATATTTGTATCCTACAATTATAGTTACGTATGCTTTAATCATTTATTTTCAAATATTTCCTAATTACCCATGTGATTTATTCTTTTACTAAAGTGTTTAATTTTCAAACAGTTGAGTTTTTGGATACTGTTCAGTTTACTAATTTTAATAGAATTCAGTCATAGCAAGAAAACCTACTCCCTGTGATTTAAATTCTTCTAAATATATTGAGTTTGTTTATGTAGCAGGATATTACTAACTTCCTTTAGCATTTAGCATTTTTTATAATGCAGTTCATTTAATTTTCTCATATTTTTTTCTCTGAAAACATATTTTCCTTCACTTTTAGATAAATAATTCTATGGTTTTTTCCTTTCCTTTCAGCATGTTTAGATTCCAGTGGATTGTCTTCCTAATTACATGGTTTCTCACAAGAATTTGACGAGCATTCCTATTATTTTCCTTATATCTATGCTTTAAAAATTTCATCACTGGTATTCAGTAATTTGATCATAATGTACTGTGCCATAGTTTTGTGAGGAATGTATACATTCAAGATAAATTTGGTTGCAAAACTACATTTCTAATGATAAAATAAAATTACCAATGTCTTCCTATAAGCACAAATAGGACAGTGTACTTATTTATAGTTGGTTTCATAGAATTATAGAATTTCATGTATCACAATTTTATATGAGCCTGAATCACCTATCATCCTAATTTGATAATCAGGAAGAAATGACTACGCTAAGAAGCTTTTAATGAATACGCATATCTGGATTTGAAAGCAACATAATATTCTTGAGATTTTAATAAGTTGTCATGGAAACTTTGTTAGTAATAGACTAACAAATTAAGTGCTATTATCTATTTCTATTTGCAGATTTATCTCTTCCTTGCTTTTACTGAATATACTAGAAATACAAAATATGAGCATTTATAACTAAAATACAATTCCATGATCAGAAAATATAGGCTGACAAGAGTATTTTGGTATTAGGATTAGTTTATGGGTAAGGAGAGCTGATTTTATTATGAACCAACCCTCTGAATTCTGGTTTGAAAACACTGTTTTCTCAGTTCCTTCTTCTAGGGTTGATAGAATAAAAAATAATTCATTGCCTGTTTGCTTCTGAGACACCTAGCCTGAGAGGTCAGGGTGTTAAGGCAGAATAAAGGGATATGGGATTAGGGCAAGCAAGTGAAAACTGGCATTTTATCAGAATGAGAAGCGAAATCCACAGTGGTCCCTAGGGGCAAACTATCCCTGATTGGGAACACTTGGCAATGTCTAGAGAAAGTTTTGGTTATCACAGAGCTTTTATTGGCATGGGAGGGTAGAAACCAGAGATGCTGCCAATATCCTACAAGGCTTAGGACAGCGATAAATAACAAAGGATCACCCAGTTCATAATGGCAATAGTGCTGACACAGAGAAACCCTGAGGAGCAGAGGGCAAAGAGGTCTCCTCTGTGAAACTGGAGCTGTAGGTGCAGATGCAGCAGTAAAAGCAGGGTGAATGGTTGGGAGGCTGAGGTTATTATACGAGTGGCTGGGACTGGAGCTGATGAGTGAATGTGAACATGGTGATAAGAAATCTAATGTATTTTTAAGTTAGAAACTGCTGGCTTGGCAAAAAACTATATGAAGACATGAGGATAAGAGAGAAGTCAAATATGCAAAATTATATATAGAATCATTAAAGTACTATTAGTGTTAGTAAAATTGGTTGAAAGACCTAATTATTAACCAATAAGGAATTAGACCAATCTATAATATATCAACAAAATAAAAGATTTGCTGGCTGTGGTACATTTACGTGTAAAATTATATATAGTAGTATGGGTAGTATGATTTCTTTTTATATTTTTGTGTGTGTATACATATCTATGTAATATATACACATAGACATATACATACAACATACATTTGTTTATTATATAGTCAAAAAAATGTTTATTAGCAATGATTTCCCCTGAGGGACAGGAGTAAAGGGGTTTTGCTTTCTAAATTCTAATCTTATGTAACTAATTTGAATTTCTTTATAAAAGATATGTACTGTAGATGAAGAAAGTCACCTGCTTATATCAATATCAATAGACAAAGGATGCTGCAGCCTTCAGCCACCACAGTTGCCTTGACTGTGTACTCTTGGGGGATTCAGGATGGGAAAAAGCCAGGATACTAGCCCTAGATAGTTAAGGTGCATATTAGTGATCCTAAACTCTTGCATTTTCCAGTGCAAAGAACATTGTTAAATTCATTAACTTGAGATGTTTGGTTTTTCTTCAATTAACAGTAATTTTTTGATAGTCAGAAAACCTATTTTTTTGTGTGTGTGTGTGGCAAAAACTCCTCTATCCTAGCTCCTCCATTACCTCTTTGGAATAGTCCCTCAGAGCTATCTGAGAATCTGTTTCCCAGGCGTAAGTCCTTAGCACGTCGGCCAAATAAAACATTCTCAAGGTTTTAGGTCATGTAATTTTTTTCAGTCAGCGGTTTTGATGACCAACAAAGGGACCCAGAGCAGACTTCTCTCCTTTGCCTGAACTCTTATGAGGATCCAGAACCTGGCACCCGCAGAAGCCTCTTGGGATTGTCCACCTTTTTGGAGAGCCCAGACGAATTTGGGTGAGTCTCTCCTGGTTCTCAGATCTCCTGTTATTGGCTGATGATCCTAGGTTTTATTCATGGTGTTAAACTCCTGTCTGTAGGAGTAGGTTATCTTTGAAAAGGGGTCAGGAAGATGTATCTGGGTTTTCCTCGGTTGAAAGACTGGGAAAATTTTTGCTCAGTGTAGACCTTGAGTGGATTATCTTCAGTTGAAAGACATTGAGTAAGGTCAGACTGTGTAATTAGGTAGAAGACTGGCCTGCTATTTTTTCCTTGAAACCACTGCTTGAATCAAGTTTCTAAAAATAAAAGTGAAGATATCTCATGAGGGCTTTCAGCTCCAAAAAAAGGAGTATCTCCTCTCGGCTAGCAGTGGCTTTCTCAGGCAGCTGAGAACTTGCAAGAGTGGTGGAGGCAAGTCCTCATCTAGTGCAGAGATCTCTATAGAAAAACCCACTCATTTTAATGAAAATTTGCTCTGCCAGAGACACTCCTAAGAGCTGGCTGCTCTGTGATCCTAGCACCCAGGTCTTAGGCTACCAAAGGGGGAAACAGATTTGTAAGAAGGATGAAATGATTCTAGGGTAAAACCTAGAGGGCTTAAGCTCATTAACAGCACACTGACCCAGCACGTGATCATCACTAGCAATTTTATCTCAACAAATTGACCTCATAATGGGGACCAAAGCTCTCAAAACAAAAGAGAAAGGAATGACAAATTACCAGCCTCCAACTAATACCCCAGCCAGATTTCTGTACGTACAAGACTTGCATATAGGTTAACCTAACTCCCTTAGTTTAGAACAAACAAGAGAACTAGTTTGGGAAGACTTATTTGTGAGAAGTAAGAAAACTGAAAAGAAACTCTAGAGACTTCTTCTCAACAAGATGGAAATTTTAAAGGACTTATCCATAAAAGGTAAAGAAATCCATAGGTGATAATTAAGAAATGGGATAAATAAAAACAGAAGTTAATGTGATTAAAGCAAAAGTTTTTGATACAACACTACCTAAGGTTGAATAGGCCAAAGGGAACCCCTACTAGTCCCCAACATTAAAGGGACTCAAACAAGTCCACTCTATTTACCACTTTAGTTTGTATATTTACATACAAAACTGAAACATCCCACTGAGGACCCCAGCACCTTTTTATACAAAACAGATAAAATGATTGGGGGATAAAAAGTACGGAAAGCTCCTAGGACTCCTTGTAAGACCAAGACTATTGATGGGGTCCCACTGGAAATGAAATTTAAAGGTTTAAAAGTTGACAAAATTGAGATGAAAGTTTATGACATCTGGCATATTTAAATGGACTTCATATATAAGATGTTACATCTCCTTGCCTACATCCTCATATATGAGATGTTACATGTATATTGTGTGATACACATGTTTCAATGCTTCACTTGCCTGGTGTTATAAGGCAGGGCATACAGATCTGCCCCTTGGACAATATTAATTAAGCGTCCTACAAGAAACCAATAAAATTGCCCGAGCCCACACAATATAAAGTAAAACTGGGAACTAATATTCAGGTGCTAATTTAAAAACAAACAACAGAAAAGATTTTTCTCTGGGTTTAACCTGTATACTTAGAAAGAGGTCTTTTGTTGAATGTCTTATGCAAGCCTTTGAAGGTATGATAGACTGAACCCTAAAATTTAGTACATGAAACTAAAATTTCAGTTTAGCTGGACATCTCACCAAAATAAAAAGCAAATTCTAGTTGGGCAGATCAATCTTTTAATATTTAGGTAGCAGACCAGTCCTTTGGAGGATGAAAGGCACATGTCTTTTCCTTGCAAATCTCAATGAATCAGAAAAGTAAATACAGCCCACAGTGACCTAAGACTGAATCTGAGGAGGGTGAGGTCTTTTTTTTTTCTTTTAATGGCTGTACCCATGACATATAGACGTTCCAGAGCCAGGGACTGAATCCGAGACACCACAGCCACGGCAACTCTGGATCCTTTAACCCACTGCTCTGGGCCAGTGATCAAACCCCTGCCTCTGCAGGAACCTGAGCCACTGCAGTTGGATTCTTGAATCCGGGAGGTCTTTTTAAATTCAAACCACTGGAAAGGCTCCCTTGCCCCAAATCTAATTTGTAACCTCCTTAGGAGTTTATCAAGAACAAATACATAACTCAAGTCTTTTCCACAAATAGTAAAGCCTTAAATTTTCTTATTCCAGCTATTATTTATAAACTAGTAAATTTATGTAGTAATGCTTAACAACTGAATTTTGAAAGTGAAGCTATGAAATCTTTAGTTTTGTATGTTTATATGTCTGTGGGACACATTATACATAGGGTTTATCTCTACCTTCAAGATAATGTGATCAAAATTAAATGTATAAAAGAGCTCTATTTAATTGGCTTAACAGTAAGCACTTACAAAAAATGAAACTGGCCATAACAAATTTCAGGTTCACATTCAATAGTAAATTAATATCTGGTATTAAAGCTAGCTTAAGGTTGTTGATTTAATCAACATAGACGTCTTTATTTTAGCTAGGTTTACTGAAGGTCAACAAGCTCATGTTATTTCTGTTGTATTTGGTCAGCAAGAAAAAATTTGGTATGATTTTTATAAGTTATAAACTTTCCCCAGATATTTTGTTAAGTTTTCCTAACTTAAATGCTGGTGAGGCAGAATACTAACTCAGGTAGTCAGTGTAGGAGAATGGGCTTGGATGCATTCTTGGATATGACCTTTCATTAACTTTTATGGTTTAAGGGCTCCAGACAGTAATTCCCCACAGGCCTTGTTTACTATAGAAAATGTGCCTTCCCCCAAACAGACGATAATCTGTAACCCACTCCTCAACTAATAGAAAAGCAATGAAAGAAATGGTGACCTAGTCCAAGGGAAGAGAATGACAAAGAAGTCTTCAAACTTATGGGGACATTTCCAGCCCTAAGGCCCTACTGGACAAGGACTGATCTAGGTAATTGAACAAGGCCAATGGGAGAAAACCACATCTTTCTGGACCCCACGTTGGTAGCCCCCCCACCGTTAAGGGATAAAAAACCCCTATAGGACAGTAGAGAATGGGGGCTCTTCTCCTCCCTCCCAGCAACCCTGGGAGCTTTTTGCTTTCCTTTAATAAACACTTTGCTTGCTTGCTGCCTGTGTGTTCACAGAGTTCATTCTTCAACCGCCGTGAACAAGAACCCAGATTCCAGTATCATCTTTCCAGTATCACTGGGAATTCATTGAATAGCCAGGTAATTCAAATAAGATAAAATACTGGAATATTAATTGCCAAACGAGTCTAAATTTTCCTGTTTTTGTCTCCATCAAGAGGGAAACTAGGGAGTTCCTCTTATGGCTCAGCGATTAATAAACCTGACTGGCATCCGTGAGGACACATGTTTGATCCCTGGCCTCACTCAGTGGTTTAAGGATCTGGCGTTGCTATGGCCCTGGCGTAGGCTGGAGGCTACAGCTCCAGTTGGACCCCTGGCCCGGGAACCTCCATATGCCGCGGGTGTGGCCCTAAAAAGACAAAGACAAAAAAGAAAAAAAATTGCGGTTTATTAGGCACTTGTACCACATTGAGAAAAGAAATTATGCTATGAGGCAGTGTATGTTTCTAGAGGTTATAAAAAATTCTAGTCAGTAAACTCTGGTATGCCAAAGAGTTCACAAGTACTTGCTACTTGTCATTTTTCATTAGAGATTAAGGTTTTTAAGGGTTAACATAATATGTAATTACAGATACTAAATATAACAAGAGAAACTTCTCAGTATGCAAAGTAGGATGTGTGTTTTCGGCAAAAGAAGAGATGAGGAATGGAAATACATTTTGTGAAGAGGAAAGAATGTCCTCATGGGTTGTGCACCCTGAGGGAATTCAGGATGGACAAAAAACGGGACACTGGCCCTAGATAGTTGAGGTGCCTATCAAAGGAATGATTTCAATGGGCCCAGACTCTTATTATCTTCCTCTTTATACACAAGTGCTTAAATTCATTAATTTGAGATGTGTTGTTTTTCCTTAATTAACATTAATGACTTGATGTTCTCACTGCCCTGAGGTCTGTGTTGTAAAGACTTCTACAGATCCTGGCTCCACCCTTACCTCTTTGGAACAGCCCCAGAGCGATCAGAGAGGCTGTCTCCCAGGCTTGAGTCCTTAGCAAGTCCCTCAAAGAAAACATAAATCTCAATTTTTTTTCCGTTGACAATACTAAATTTCAAATGTAGAAAATCAGGCATTTCTATATGCTTTACTTTTTAAATGTTATTTCAGTCGATTCTAACAACAAATTAGAATGTTAGAGGATAAATTTCTAGTCTTCCAGCTACTATGTTACATAGATTTCCTTAAACATTAATTTTCATGCACAATTACCTCTCATTTCAAAACAAGATTTTAAAGATGAAAAATGCTCAGAACAGGTATTTTGAGTAGCACTACTTTTTTTTTTGATCAGAAAAGATATTATTGGTAATACAATAAATACTATGGGGATATATATTTCCTTACTATTACCTACTGTGAAGAAATAAATAAAAGGAATCTATGCAAAGATAGGCTAGGCTAGACAATATGTGCACATGGAAAAAGCACTCATCATCTCAATGGTGGAAAGAAAATTTCCCCTTGACAGCCAGTAGCTGGCCTGGTCCTCATAGCTAGGTATCTTTTATTGGACATGCACCATTTCCTAGAGAACTGACATCAGACATAGCAAAAGAAGATTATTGTAATCATTTCTGAATACAGACAACCCATATGTATTATGCAAACTACAAAAAAGATCATCAAATATCTCCATGTTCCAGCTAATGAGATTGCTACTTCTTTATTAGTCTTTATAGCTTTATTTCATTCTTCCTAATTCTAGATAAAATTTATTGACCTATACAGTCATAGAATGACTTTCTACTTCCTGACATCATCCAAGTCAGAGTAAAGCCCTGCTTTTTTAAACCTTCTCCCAAATCTCCAAACTCAAAACCCAGATCCTAAAGTAAGTCTTTCTCACAATATCGCACTAAGCTGCCCCAAGTTCCACCATGGGTGGGCTGTCCCTCACAGAGATGGCAATAAAATTGAGATTCCTGTGCCTGGTAGTTGTTTTGCTGGAGGGCACTGAAAATGTCACTTGTTCTTTGAATGGGCAAATTTGTCTCAATATAATTCTTCTCCTGCAAAACATATTCTGCAAAATGTATTTTTTCTATGACTTATCTGAGCACATGGATTTACAGCGTCTTCAGTGTCTAAACTAATGTCTGCAGTGTAAGTCAATATTTTAAAAAAAGTAAACTCCTACTTCCATGTTACAGCAATATGCTTTAGGTCTATCTTTACCCCTTAGCTGTATTTTAAATTATCTCAATGTCTTTAATAATTTTTAAATATGTACAAAAATTTCAGTTTCCATATTTCCCTTTATGCTTCAGAAGGTAACAACAAACAGAACAGGCCAGAAAAGAATAAAACAGCTGAATTTATGGTGGGTTACTTTGAACTTGGTTTCTCTTCTGCATGGCTGACAAGTTTTCCTTTAGTTCTCTGAATTTTTAAAGTGTTCTTTCAGCCAGTTGGGCTATAAACCTTTGGGTTATCCTTAGTTGCTTTCTTTCCCTTACTATTAATTGGTTTCTCCTTCCACTCCCCTCTCCCCTGAGTTGCTCTACAGCTCCTGCCACTTCCAATTTAACAACAAATCCTTGAAAATATGAGACCAGATGATTTAGCATCATCTCCATATGAACTATCCCATGTCAGATCATGGCCGTCACTGACATGCACTATCACAAATCTCTCCTCATTTACTCTTCTGTTTCCAGCACCCTTTGCCTCTCTACTATATATTTTCTGCCCAGTAGCTGGGGATGAACTTTAAAAAATATAAATCAGGGTGTTCACCGTGATTAAGGAATTGGCATTATCACTGCTGTGCCTCAAGTTCAATCCCTAGCCCAGGAACTTACACATGCACAGCACCCACACACACACCAAAAACAAGTATCAAAAACCAAAAACATATCATGTTCTTTCCCTTAAAACTCTCCAATAGTCTTTCAGTAAACTTAAAATTTAAATAAATTCAAATTCCTGTCACTGATACTACATCACTGATTTGTTTACTTGGCTATTTCACTTTCCCAACCCATCAAATCTCAGTGGATAATGGAAACAAACACTCAGAAAAATCCTAGGCACAGAGGTGTCCGGAGTTATTAATGGTAAAATTTTCAATTCCCAACAGTGCAAACTCAGACAATCTGTCATAGAGAACATAGTTTATAAGAAATACAAGAAAATGCTGGGAACCAGCGCCTACTCCTCTTCCCAAGAGGTCAATTTGCTTTGCAGAAAGTGAAGGCGGTTCTGATGAAGTTCACCAATATCCTTTCAGAGAGGGAGAAAAAGAGGCATGAGAGGATGACCTGCAGGGATTTTTCACCCCAAATTGAGGTGGTTCTCTGCTCTTCGCCACACCCAAAATAATAAGTTTTTTAAATAAAATTAGTAACAGAATCAGTATGGTTTTTCAGTCAAGTCTCTTTGTCTTCTAAGTAATACATAGATATTACCTGCACTATTTTATGGGAAGGTTTGTCTCCTTAATGGTGATGCAGTTTGAAATTTCTAGTGGAAATCTGAGACTTTCTGCAAACTACTTCCCCCATCCTAGTTTTATGAGGGGCAGAGAAAAATATGCTCCTCCACTGAAAGTATCCTGGTCCTGGACAAGTTACTGTTTCTCCCTCCACAGATAACCTGTTTCCTGCTTTACGTAAGGTGACTGATCATGATGGATTCCAGATTCAACTTGTCCTTTCTCATTTTGAGCATAGAGAGGCCAGATTTATCTATTCTCTAATAGACTTTTACAAAATAAGAATGATCACAATGTAAGCCATTAAACGAAGGAACAAACTCTGCTGTTACTCTTGGTCCTTGCCTAAATTTATGTAAACTCATCTAGAGGGAACAGGATAATTTGGCCCTACTGATTCACACTATCCAAGTAGCCATTTCACCAGATTCAAACATTCACCAAAAATGTGACATATCATCACCCCACTAGTTTGTTAAGGTAGCAATATCCAAAGTTCTTCAGCAAAGAGGACCGTAGAAGTGAAGAGAATTGATACAGAGTCCCTTTTCCTGAACAACCTGAGGTCATGAAAGAAAAATGTTAATTTTCCATTGTTTACCAGCAAGATCTGTTAATAGTGAAACAGGCTCAATTCAGTGAGGCTCCCATCCCTACCCTGAAGGTAAAAGTCTGGAGGCCACGCAAACCAAACTTGGGAGCTGGGGATTGATACACTTGAAGGCAGTTTGCAAATACCAATAGTCAGAAGGTCATTGACCAGTGTTGTGCAACACAGAGAGGCACTCAAATAGAAAGCCATAAGTATTAGGATATTTCTCTAATCCAGGTCTTCCATTTCCAAGAAGAGCATCTAGAGTACAACCTGATAAGGAGTTTAATTCATTCTAAAGGCAGATAAAAAGATGAAAAGATATGGTGCATTGTATACTTGAAGAAAAGAAGCTGCAATAGATATGGATTACAGGGACAATACTTTAACTTATGGAGAATACATCAAAAATACCTAAAATGACTTCTCTCTTCATCCTTTCAGGCTATTTGGATAACTACAAGGATAATGTAAACATTATTAATCAGGCCTTCAGCTTAAATTCTGAAAATGACATTTTAACCTTGTTCAATAAACTGGAATCTATCCTTAGACCATCCATCCTGATGACTTTAAGACAAATAGCAATGCTTTTCTATTAAAGATGAGTAAAAGGGAAAGAGGAAAAAAAGGAGGAAGGAAGAAATAAATAGCATGGTACCTATTTAAAAGTTTTGCAGAAGAAAATTTGCATGATCTTCAAAAGATTTGAGTATTCTTTTGAAGAAAAACCCACATTCTTAATAGGATTTTTATGAACCAAAATTATAATTTAATTCAATTCTGAAATTATCATAGGGTACAAAGTTTTTTTTTTTAGTTTTTATGTCATGTTAACATTGTCACGGCAAATGCATATTCATATGTTATCTTTAAAAATGGGAAGTCTCACCAAAGCACATATAACATTTAAAACCCTTTTACATATACCTTGAAACTAAAACTATGTCAATATTTTGTGAAAAAATGGATTCCAAACATCAGAACTGGAGTGGTGTTCCCAATTAAGATGGCTGTGATACTACCTTAAGCTTGGTTAGTCCTTGACATATGTGGCAGTTCCATGGGTGGGCTCATGTTGGGACAACTCACAGGACTGTATGTTTATGACTGGTGGCCAAGCAGATGTTATCCTTCTACAAACAATTACCTTTTTGAAGGCTTAGGTAGTTTTGTTTGTTTTTGAGAGGGGGCTATGAAAAATCACATAACTTGGGCAAACACATATTAGGAGTCCTGGAGGGCCATGAGAATAGATAAATCAGAACAACACATTATGGTGCTGGAGATGAAGTGTGTGTTTGAATAGCAACTTCTCTTTAAAGCCAGCCCTGCCTCACCTATCATTAGAGACACAGATAAGTGTAGGTTATTATTGAATATCAACAACACACACTGTTAGGCTTTGTATAAACTAAAAATTCCAATCTAAATTCAGATCCATTCTCAGGACCAAAAAACAAAACACATTCCAGGTAAGTCTTGCAAAAGAAGAGAAGCTAAATATACACATACACACATATACGTAACATTTATATAAAATGATAATGATAGTATTTTGTCACTAAAATGATATAGTAGTAATATAATCATAATAGGGCAACTAATAACACTTATTAAAATATAAAATCCTGTATTAAAAGATGAATGTAGGGAGTTTTTAAATTACATAATTTCATTTCTAGTGATTGGTCTTTTCAAATTATTTTTTTAATTCAGTTTTGGTGTGTTCTATGGTTCTAGAAATTTGCCCATTTCTCCTAGATTGTTGAATTTATTCGCATATAACTGTGACCTCACAGGTGAATTCTACCATACAAGGAAGAACTCACACCCATCTTTCTTAAACTCTTCCAAAAGATTGAAAAGAAAGAACACTCCCAAAGTCATTCTATCAAGCTACCATCACCCTAATACCAAAAAAAGATATTACCAAAAAAGAAAATAATAGGCTAATTATCGTTGATGAATATAGATGCAGAAAGGCTCAAGAAAATTTTAGCCAACTGAATCCAATGACACATAAAAAAGATCATAAACATGACCAAGCGGGATTCATCCCAGGTTCACAAGGATGGTTCAACATAGGTAAATAAATCAATGTTATTCACCACATTAACAAAAGAAAAGTAAAAAACCACATGATCATCTCAATATCAAAGCAGGAAAAGCATTTGACAAAGTCCAACATCCATAATCAAAACTCTTACCAAAGTTGGTAGAGAGGGAACATACCTTAACATAATCAAAGCCATTTGTGACAAACCCACAGCCAATATAATAGTCAATGAAGAAAAGATAAAAGCCTTCCCTCTAAAATCTGGAACAAGACAAGGATGCCCATTCTCACTTTTATTCAACATAGTCTTGAAAGTCCTAGGCACAGCAATCCCACGAACAAAAGAAATAAAAGGTATCCAGATTGGAAGAGAAGAGTTAAAACTGTCACTACTATATAGAGACTCCACACACAAACCACTGGATATGATCAACAAATTCAGCAAAGTACAGGATACAAGATTAACATTCAGAAATTGGTTGCATTTCCATGTATTAAAAATGAAATATTAGAAAAGGAACATAGACTATTACCTTTGAAAATTATACCTAAAAAAGTAAAATACCTAGGAATAAACCTGAACAAGGAGGTGAAAGATTTATATGTTGAGAAATAAAGGATATTGAGGATTCAAAGAAATGGAAAGCTATCCCATTCTCCCGGATTGGAGGAGTTAATATTTTTTAAAATGGCCATACTACCCAAAGCAATCTACAGATTTAATGTGATCCATACCAAATTGTCCATGACTTTTTTTTTTTTTTTACAGAATAATCCAAAAATTCCTATGTGACTATAAAAGACCCAGAATTGCCAAAGCAATCCTGGGGAGGTGGGGAGAGGGGGGGAGCAGGAGACATAACTCTCCCAGACATCAGATGACATTACGAAGCTACAGTAATCAAAACAGTGTAATGAAAGTATAGAGATGGCAGAGGAGTAAGACATGGTGCTCACCTTCTCTCACAAACACATCAAAAAAAAAAAAAAAAAACAACTCATCTACATGTAGAACATCTTCTGAATGCTGGCAGAAAAACTTAAGCCTCCAAAAAGGACAAGAAACCCTCCATATAAGTGGGTAGAATAAAAGAAAAAAAAAAGGAATCAGGATGGGATTAGCACTCTGAGAGGGAACTGTGAAAGAGAAAAGAATTCACACCCTGGGAAGCCACCTAACAGATGTGGAGTCAGCCGAGACGGAGGGACCTCAAAGTTGCCAAGAAAAGCTCAGCAGCTGGACTGAGGTGGGCAAAGCAAAGTGAGAGCTGCACAGATTATCTGCACCACCACCCCTGACAGCACAGCCTGAGATGCTCGGGCAGGGGCTGGGTGCTGAGACTCAGGCTCCAGAGGTCAGTTCTGGGGAGAGGACTAGGATCGACTGTGTGGAGACAGCCTGAGGGGCTAGGGAGTGGAGCCCCACAACTGAGGGAACCCGGGAGGAGGTCTGGGCCCTCAGGAGAAGCAAGGCATCATTGTTGAGGAGGGTGAGAGGAGGAGGGGTGGACCACAATAAGAATCTCTTTCCCTGTGCACAAGTGGGCTCTCAGAGGGCAGGGCACCTCTCATGCAGTCCACAGGTGGTGAGAGAGATCACTTTCTTGGGCTATGGGAGACTGGGCGCCTCTTGTGTGGACTAGGGCAGCAGGAGGCTAAGTGTGACACAGCACCTCTTGCATGATGTACAGGTGATGGGGAGAAACCACAGTAGTCATCTCAGACACCAGTGGGAGGCATGGCCTGCTACTACTAGGGGTCTCCACCTGTGTCCCCAGTCACCTCAGGTTGGCAAAAAAAGAGGACACTGAAACCAAGCAACACCCGTTGTTGCTCTCAGTCCCCTGGAAACACACCCACCCTGCTGCTGTCACTGCCAAACACTCCAGACAGTGCCCACACATGCCTGATCACTGTCACTCCCCAGGACTGTGCAACTAAGAGCAGCCTGTGCAGCACCTCCAGCATGGGGTAAGCAGGATGGGGTGCACCATGCATGGTCTACAGGTGGTGGGGGCAAACCACTGTAGTTATCTCTGACTCCAGAGGTGGGTTTGGCCCGCCACACTAGGGGTCTGTGAACAGGCACCACCTGCAGCCCAAATCACCTCAAAAGGCACCACAGAGGAGGGCACTGTGGCAAAACACCACCCATTGTTGCTCTCACTCCCCTGGGAACTCTCACACCCTGCCACTGCCAAATATTCCGGGCACTGTCTAAATCTTCCTGAGGCTCATTACCACTTCCCAGGGCCCTGAAACTAGGTGTAGCCTGTGCCACCTTCCTGCAGGTCCTTGCTACTGTCAGGAGCCCAGCAACCAGGCACTGTCTACTAGCCCTGCCCATTGTCGTCTTCTCCCTAGAAACACACTCAGGGGGATAACAGCCTGCTCACACCAAAGAAAGAGACAGCAAATATCCAAACTCCCATGCCAAAAATAAAGAGCACCCCCCCACACACACAAAATACAAAGGAGCTCTCTGGCATAGAAATAGCCCTCTAAGACTATAGTGGCTGAATTACATAAACTCACAGAAAAAGAAAAATGTAAGTGAAATGAAGAAGCTTGGGAACCATTCCTAGTTAAAAGAACAGGACAATTCACCTGAAGGAGCAAACAATGAAACAGACCTCTGTAGTCTCATAGACACTGAGTTCAAAAGGTAGATAATTAAAATACTGGAGGTATTAAGGGTGAGTATGAAGGAAATAAGAGCAGATATAAAAAGTAATGTAGATTACTTTAGAAAGAAAATAGAAAATATGAGGAGAAAATTAGAAAATTCTTTTGCAAAGATGCAAACCAAGTTAAAGGCATTAAAGGGCAGAATGAATAATGCAGAGGAACAAATCTGTGACTTGGAAGATAGAATGGAAATCAAACAATCAGGACAGCAGACAGAAAATGAAATGAAAATACATGAAAACAGTATAAGAGATCTTTGGGATAATATAAAGTGGGCCAATCCATGCATAATAGGGATTCCAGAAGGAGAAGAAAAAGAAAAGGGGATTGAAAATATAGTTGAAGAAGTTATAGCTGAAACCTTTCCAAATCTAAAGGAAACAGGAGTTCCCGTCGTGGTGCAGTGGTTAACGAATCTGACTAGGAACCATGAGGTTGCAGGTTCGATCCCTGCCCTTGCTTAGCAGGTTAACGATCCGGCGTTGCCATGACCTGTGGTGTAGGTTGCAGACGCGGCTTGGATCCTGCGTTGCTTTGGCTGCGGTGTAGGCCAGTGGCTACAGTTCCTATTAGACCCCTAGCCTGGGAACCTCCACATGCCGTGGGTGCGGCCCTAAAATGACAAAAGGCAAAAAAAAAAAAAAAAGGAAACATATCAAGATACAGGAAGCACAGAGTGCCCCAAGTAAGTTGAACCCAAACAGGCCCACACCAAGACATATTGTAATAAAAATGGGCAAAAGTTAAAGAGAGGATTCTAAAGGCAGCAACAGATACACAAAGTTTTAATTATAAGAGAACCTCCATAAGACTATCAGCTATTTCTCTACAGAAACACCACAGGCCTGAAGAGAGTGGCAAGATATATTCAAAGTTCTAAAGGGAAAAAATTGCAACCTAGAATACTCTACCAAGCAAGAATATCATTTAAAATAGAAGGAGAAATAAAAAATTTCTCCAACAAACAAAAGCTAAAAGAGTATAGCAATACTAAACCCATTCTAAAAGAAATATTGAAAGTGTTTCTCTAAAAAATAAGAAATACGCTGGAGGAAATCACAGTTGGAAAGTAATCACTTAAGCCGTATACAGATGGAAAAGAGGAAAAAAAACTATTATAAAAGTGACAATAAACACAAGCAACAGCAAAAGGACAAACATGAAGATGTTAAAAAAGGACTTCAAAATCACAGAATGTGGGGAAGGAAAGTAAGAAAAATCTAGACTCCTTTAATAATGTGAGCCTATATGACTATCAGAACAAGCAGATATAGGAAGGGGTTAACACACTTGAAAAACAGGGCAACACAAATCAAAACCAAACATTACATTCACAGAAACTAATAGGAAAAGTACACAAGCATAAAATAAAAGGAAATAACCAAAAAAAGAAAGGAACAAAGGAGAAACAGACTCAACTGGAAAATAAGGTTTAAAATAGCAATAAATACATATTTATCAATAATTGCCTTAAATGTCACTGGACTGAATATGTTCCAGTCAAAAGACACAGAGTGGTAGATTGGATTAAAAAAAGCAAAAACCTACAATCTGCTGTCTACAGGAGACTCACCTTAGAGCAAAGGACACATAAACACTGAAAGTGAGGTGATGGGAAAAGATATTTCATGTGAAAGGAAAAGGTAGGGAAGCAGAGTTGCAATACTCATATCAGACAAAATAGACATTAAAATGAAGGCCATAAAGAAAGACAAAGGACACTATTTAATGATAAAAGAATCCATTCAAGGAGAGGATATTACAGTTGTCAATAGATATGCCCCTAATATAGGAACACCCAGCTACACGCAACAAATACTAACAGACATAAAGGAGAAGTTGATGGGCATACAATAGCAGTAGGGGACTTTAACACCCTGCTTACATCAATGCATAGATCCTCGACAGAAAATTAACACACAGAAATCAACTGCATTTCTATGTACTAACAATGAAAGATCAGAAAGAGAAATCAGGGAAGCAATCCCATTTACCATCGCATCAAAAAGAATCAAATACTTAGGAATAAACCTGCCTAAAGAGACAAAAGACCTGTACTCTGACTGTAAGACACTGATGAAAGAAATCAAGGTTGACAGGAATAGATGGAAAGACATGCCATGCTCTTGCATTGGAAGAGTCAATATTATCAAAATGACTATACTACCCAAAGCAATCTACCGATTCAATGCAGTCCCTATCAAATTACCAAGGACATTTTCCACAGAACTAGAACAAAATATTTTAAAGTTTGTCTGGAAACACAAAAGACCTAGAATAGCCATAGACATCATGAAAAAGAAAAATGGAGCTGGAGGAATCAGGCTCCCTGACTTCACACTATACTACAAAGCTACAGTCATCAAAACCATATGGTACTGGCACAAAGACAGAAATATAGATCAGTGGAACAGGATAGAAAGCCCAGAATTAAACCCACACATCTATAGTCAACTAATCTATGACAAAGGAGGCAAGAATATACATTGGACAAAAGACAGCCTCCTCAATAAGTGGTGCTGGGAAAACTGGATGGCCACATGTAAAAAAAAAAAAAATGAAATTAGAACACTTCCTAACACCATGCACAAAAATAAACTCAAAATGGATTAAAGACCTAGATATAAGACCAGACACTATAAAACTCTTAGAGGAAAACATAGGCCAAACACTCTCTTACATAAATGACAGCAACATCTTCTTAGACCCACCTGTTAGAGTAATGACAATCAAAAGAAAAATAAACAAATGGAACTTAATGAAACTTGAAAGTTTCTGCACAGCAAAGGAAACCCTAAACAAAACAAAAAGATAACCCACAGAATGGGAGAAAATATTTGCAAATGAATTGACTGACAAGGGATTAATCTCCAAAATTTACAAACACCTCCTATAGCTCAATACCAAAAAACAAACAACCCCATCAAAAAATGGGCAGAAGATCTAAACAGACAGTTCTCCAAAGAAGACGTGCAGATGGCCAAAAAGCACATGAAAAGATGTTCAACATCACTCGTTATTAGAGCAAATCAAAACCACTATGAGGTACCACCTTACACCAGCCAGAACAGCCATCATCAAAAAATCTACAAAAAATAAGTGCTGGAGAGGATGTGGAGAAAAAGGAACCCTAATACACTGTTGGTGGGAATGCAAATTGGTGCAACCACTGTGGAAAACAGTATGGAGATTCCTCAGAAAACTACAAATAGAATTACCATTTGATATTGCCCACTCCTGGGCATCTATCCAGAGGAAACCATAACTTGAAAAGACATATGTACTCCAGTATTCATTGCAGCACTCTATGCAATAGCCAAGTCATGGAAACAACCTAAATGCCTATTGACAGAGGAATGGATAGGGAAGATGTGGTACATACACACAATGGAATATTACTCAACCATTAAAAGAAACGAAATAATAGCATTAATAGCAACATAGATGGACACATAAATTATCATGTGAGGTGAAACCAATCAGACAGACACCGACATCAAACACTACCATTTACATGTGGAATCTAAAAAAACGGGACACAATGAACTTCTTTGCAGAACAGATACTGACTCACAGACTTTGGAAAATTTATGGTTTCCAAATGAGACAAGTTGGGGGGTGGGGGGATGCACTGAGGGTTTGCAATGGAAATGCTATAAAACTTGGTTGTGATGATTTTTGTACATCTATATTTGTAATAAAATTCATTAAGTAATTAAAAGAAAATCAAGGAGGCAACAGTGATCATAAATGACACAATAAAAAAGTTAGACCTAATTGACATTTTCAGGACATTACACCCCAAAAAATTGGAATATACATTCTTTTCAAGTGCACATGGAACATGATCAAGGGTTGACCACATACTGGGGCACAAAGCTAACATCAACAAATTTAAGAGTATAGAAGTTATTTCAAATATCTTCTCTGACCACAATGGCATGAAACTAGAAATCAACAAGAAAAGAAATGAGAAAAAATGACTACATGGAGACTAAACAACATGCTACTAAAAAATGAATGCATCAATGAGAATATCAAAAAGAAATTGAAAAATATCTCAAGGCAAACGATAATGAAAACACAACCATTCAAAATCTATGGGAGGCTGCAAAAACAGAGCTTAGAGGGAAATTCATAGCAATACAGGCCTTACGCAAAAAAGAAAAATCTAAGACTGACAACTTAACCCACCACCTAAATGAATAAGAAAAAGGACAAACAAAACCTAAAGTCAGCAGAAGGAAGGAAATCATAAAGATCTGAGAAGAATTCAATTAAAAAAAGATTCAAAAAATGGAAAAAATTCAATGAAACCAAAAGCTGTTTCTTTGAAAAGGTTAAAAAAAAAATTAAAAACCTCTGGCCAGACTAAGAGGAGAGAAAAAATCCAAATAAACAAAACAAGAAATGAAAATGCAGAAATCTCAACAGATACTGCAGAAATACAAAAATAAATAAACCATAAGACCATACTATGAACAATTGTATGCCAACAAATTTGGCAACCTAGAAGAAATAGACAACTTTCTAGAGACTTCCAGCCTGCCAAAACTGAATCAAGAAGAAACAGATCAACTGAACTGATTGCTAGAAATGAAATTTAAAATGTAATAAAAGCATTCCCTACAAACAAAGTCTAGGACAAGATGGCTTCACAGGCGAATTCTACCAAACATGAAAGAAGAACTTACACCCATCCTTCTTAAACTTTGTCTAAAGACTGAAGAAGAAGTAACACTCCCAAAGACATTCTATGAAACCACCATCACCGTAATACCAAAACCAGACTACCAAAAAAGAAAATTATAGGCCAATATCTTTGATGAATATAGATGTAAAAATTCTCAACAAAATTTTAGCCAACCGGATCCAACCACATATAAAAAAGATCTACACCACAAGCAAGTGGGATTCATGCCAAGTTTACAAGGATGGTTCAACATATGCAAATCAATCAACGTCATACACATTAACAAAAGAAATGTTAAAAACCATATGATCATCTCAATAGATGCAGACTTGACAAAGTCCAACATCCATTCATGCTAAAAGCTCTTACTAAAGTGGGTATAGAGAGAACTTAACATTATCAAAGCCATTTATGACAAACCCATAGCAAATGTTATATTCAATGGAGAAAAGCTGAAAGCCTTCCCTTAAAAATCTGGAACAAGACGAGGATGCCCACTGTTGCCACTTTTATTCAACATAGTATTGGAAGTCCTAGCCACAGCAATCCGACAAACAAAAGAAATAAAAGATGTTCGAAATTGGAAGAGAAGAGGTAAAACTGTCACCGTATGCACATAACATGATACTATATATAGAAAACCCTAAGGACTTCACACAAAAGCTACTCAAACTGATCAACAAATTCAGCAAAGTAGCAGGATACAAGATTAACATTCAGAAATCAGTTGCATTTCTGTATACTAACAATGAAATATTAGAAAAGGAATACAAAAATGTAGTACCTTTTAAAATCACACCCCCCAAAACTTAAATACCATAAAAGACCCAGAATTGCCAAAGCAATCCTAGGGATAAAAAACAAACAAGAGGCATAACTCTCCCAGACTTCAGGCAATCTTACACAGCTACAATAATCAAGACAGTGTGGTACTGGTACCGAAACAGACATACACACCAATGGGACAGAATAAAGAACCCAGAAATAAACCCAGACACCTATGGTGAATTTATCTTCACAAAAGAGGCGAGAATATAAAATGGGAAAAAGACAGTCTTTTCAGCAAGCAGTGCTGGGAAAACTGGACGGCTGCATGTAAATCAATGAAACTGGAACATACCCTCACACCATGCATGAAAATAAACTCAAAATGGCTTAAAGACTTAAAAGTAAGACAAGGCACAATTAAACTCCTAAAAGAGAACATGGGCAAAACATTCTGTGACATCAACCTTACAAATGTTTTCTTAGGTCAGATTCCCAAGGTGACAAAAATAAAAGCAAAAATAAACCAATGGGACCTAATCAAATTGACAAGATTTTCCACAGCAAAGAAAACCATAAAAAAAAGACAACTTACAAAATGGAAGAAAATAGTTTCAAATGATGCAACTGACAAGGGCTTAATCTCTAAAATACACAAGCAATTTATACAACAGCAAAAAAAAAAAAGCAAAAAAAACCAACAACCCAACTGAAAAATGAGCAAAAGACCCTGAAGAGTTATTTCTCCAAAGAAGATATACAGATGGCCAACAGGCACATGAAAAAAATGCTCAATATCACTAATTATCAGAGAAATGCAAATTAAAACTACTGTGATGTACCATCTCACACCTGTCAGAATGGCCATCATTAAAAGTCAACAAATAACAAGTGCTGGAGAGGGTGTGGAGAAAAGGGAACCCTTCTGCACTGTTGGTGGAAATGTAAATTGGTTCAAGCACTGTGGAAAACAGTATGGAGGTACTGCAGAAAACTAAATATAGAACTACCATAAGACCCAGCAGTCCCACTCTTGGGCATGTTTCCAGACAACTTTCCTTGAAAAAGATATGTGCACTCATATGTTCATTGCAGCACAGCTCACAATAGCCAAGACATGGAAACAACCTAAATGTGCATTGACAGACGAATGGTTTAAGAAGATGTGGTATATATACACAATGGAATACTAGTCAGTCATAAAAAAGGAACAAAATAATGCCATTTGCAGCAACATGGATGGAACTAGAGACTCTCACACTAAGTGAAGTCAGTCAGAAAGAGAAAGACAAATTCCATATGTATCACTTATATCTGAAATCTAATATACAGCACAAATGAACGTTTCCACAGAAAAGACACTCATGGACTTGGAGAACAGATTGTGGTTGCCAAGGAGGAAGAGGAGGGAGTTGGATGGACTGGGAATATGAGGTTAATAAATGCAAACTATTGCATTTAAAGTGGATAAGGAATAAGATCCTCCTGCATAGCAGAGGGAACTGTATCTAGTCACTTATGATGGAATATGATAAAGGATAATGTGAGAAAAAGAATATATATATATATATATATATATATATATATATATATATATATAAAACTGGGTCACTGTTGTACAGTCGAAAATTGAAAAAACACTAAATCAATTATAATGGAAAAAATAAAAATCATTTAAAAAGAAATACAGTGTGATAGTACAAAAACACACATACAGACCAATGGAACAGAATACAGAGCCCTGAGATAAAGCCATACACATACAGTCAATTCACCTTTGACAAAGGAGGCAAGACTATAAAATGGGAAAAAAAAGATAGTCTCTTCAGCAAGTGGTGCTGGGAAAACTGGATGGCTGCATGTAAGTCAATGAAACTGGAACACACCCTCACACCATGCACGAAAATAAACTCAAAATGGCTTAAAGACTTAAATGTAAGCCATGACACCACAAAACTCTCAGAAAAGAACATAGGCAAAACATTATCTTATATGAACTGTACAAATGTTTTCTTTCATCAGTTTCCCAAGGCAAATAGAAATGAAAACAAAAATAAACAAATGGGACCAAATCAAACTAAGCATTTGCACAGCAAAGTAAACCATAAAAAAAGACAACCTATAGAATGAAAGAAAATAGTTGTAAATGATTAATCTCCACAATATACAAACAACCTATAAAACTTAACAGCAAAAAAATAAACAACCCGCTTGAAAAATGTGCAGAAGACCTAAGATATTTCTCCAAAGAAGACATAAGGATGATCAGTAGGCACATGAAAAGATGCTCAACATAATTATTAGAAAAATTCAAATCAAAACTACAATGAGGTACTATCTCACACCAGTCAGAATGGCCATCATTAATAAGTCCATAAATAACAAGTGCTGGGATTTGGATTAAGATGGCGGAAGAGAAGGACTAGAGCTCAACCTCTCTCCCAAAAAACAACAAAACTACAACCAAATGCTGAGCAAACTTCAACCAAATGGACTGTAAACTTCCAAAAAAGATATTCTACTCCAGAAGACAAAGAGGAGACCACATCAAGAGGTAGGAGGGGTGATTACACGATAGAAGCCACCCCATACTTCCCAGGTGGGAAGCCCCACAGACTGGAAAGTAACTATCACAGAGACTCAGCTACAGGACTGAGAGTTCTGAGCCCCACGTCAAATTCCCATGCCTGGGGATCTGGCACAGGGAGAAAGAGCCCCCGGGGCATTTGGCATTGAAGGCCAGTGGAACTTGTGTGCAGGAGCTCCACAGGACTGGGGGAAAGAGGAGACCCCATTCTTGAAAGGCGCAAACAGACTTTCACATGCACTGGGTCCCAGGGCAAAGCAAAGTCTCCATAGGAATCCGGATGGAACCTGACTGCAATTCTTGGAGGATCTCCCGGGAAAACAGGGGTGACTGTGGCTTGTTGTGGGGGAAGGACAATGGAGGTGAAGCTCTTGGGAACATTCATCAGCCTGCATTTCTCTGGAGGGGGCCATTTCTGGGAAAATCTGGCCCCTCCCATCAGCACTGAGAAGCCCCAGGCCAAACAATAATCCAGGTGGGACCACAGCCCCACCCATCAGTACACAGGCTGCCTAAAAACCCCTCAGGCACACAGCCAGCCTCTAATCTCATCCAGAGACAAAGCCCCATCCATCAGAGGGAGAGGAATCAACCCCACCTACCAGTGGGCAGGCACCATTCCCTCCCATCAGGAAGCCTACAGCAAGCCCCACCCCTCCATACCAACTTTAGCCACAGGGGAGGCAAACACCAGAACTAAGAGAGGCCACAATGCTATTGTCAGCAAAAAGGACACCACACCAAAAACCTATAAAAATGAAAAGACAGAGAACAATAACTCAGATAAGAGAAAGAAAAAAGCCCAGGAAAACAGCTCAGTGATGAGGAGATTATCAGCCTCCCAGAAAGAGATTTTAGACTGTTGATGTTGAAGATGATGCAAGACACTGGAAATAAACCAGAGGCAAAGACAGATAATTTACAGGAAACACCGAGCAAAGAAATACAAGAGGTAAAAATTAAACAAGAAGAGATGCAAAATACAATAACTGAAATAAAAAATTCATTAGAAGCAGCCAATTGTAGAATACAGGAGGCAGAAGAACGAATCAGCAAGGTGGAAGACAGATTAGTGGAAATCACTAATGCAGAAGAGAAAAGAGATAAAAGATTGAAACAAAGTGAGGAGAGTCTTAGAGAATTCTGGGATAATGTTCAATGCACCAACATCTGTATTCTATGGGTGCCAGAGGTAGAAGAGAGAGCGAAAGGGACAGAAAAAATATTCAAAGAGATAATAGCCAAAAACTTCCCTAATATGGAAAAGGAACCACTCACTCAAATCCAGGAAGCGCAACGAGTACCATATAAAATAAACCCAAGGAGGAACACCCCAAGACACATATTGATCAAAATTACCAAAAATAAAGACGAAAATATTGAAAGCAGCTAGGGAAAAGAAACAAATGACATACAAGGGAACCCCGATAAGGTTATCAGCAGATTTTTTCAGCTGAAACTCTGCAGGCCAGAAGGGAGTGGCATGATATACTTAATGTGATGAAAGGAAAAAACTTCCAACCAAGATTACTTTACCCAGCAAGGCTCTCATTCAGATTTGAAGGAGAGATCAAAACCTTTACAGACAAGCAAAAGCTGAGAGATTTCTGCAACACTAAACCAGCTTTACAACAAATACCAAAGGAACTTCTCTAGGCAAAAAAGAAAAGGCCACAACCAGAAACAAAAACACCACAAATGACAAGGCTCACCAGTAAGGTCATATATACAGTAAAGATACTAAATCATCCATGTACAATTATGCTACCAAAATCAGAAACTGTGAGAAGAGAGCACAAATGCAGGACACTGGAGATGCACTTGCAAGTCAGAAACCAACAACTTAAAACAATCTCATTTATATATAGACTCCCATATCAAAACTTCAGGGTAACTGCAAACCAAAAATCTACAATCGATACACAAACAAGTAAGAAAAATCAACTCAAATACAACATTAAAGATAGTCATCTTGTGAGAGGAGACAACAAGAGAATAAGGGAAGAAAAAAGAGTAACAAAAATCCAAAACACTTAATAAAATGGCAATAAGAACATACATATCAATAATTACCTTAATTGTTAATGGACTGAATGCCCCAACCAAAAGACATAGACTAGCCGAATGGATACAAAAACAAGACCCATATATATGCTGCCTTCAAGAGACCCACTTCACTTCTAGAGACACATAAAAATTGAAAGTGAGAGGATGGAAGAAAATATTCCATGCAAAGGGGAATCAAAAGAAAGCTGGAGTAGCAATATTCATATCAGACCAAATAGACTTTAAAATGAAGAACATTTTGGAGTTCCCGTCGTGGCGCAGTGGTTAACGAATCCGACTAGGAACCATGAGGTTGCGGGTTCGATCCCTGCCCTTGCTCAGTGGGTTAACGATCCGGCGTTGCCGTGAGCTGTGGTGTAGGTTGCAGACGCGGCTCGGATCCTGCGTTGCTGTGGCTGCGGCGAAGGCCGGTGGCCACAGCTCCGATTAGACCC
>PVHT020000886.1:19269046-19298484 GCA_004024745.2 Catagonus wagneri | reverse complement strand
TGGGTTAACGATCCGGCGTTGCCGTGAGCTGTGGTGTAGGTTGCAGACGCGGCTCGGATCCTGCGTTGCTGTGGCTGCGGCGAAGGCCGGTGGCCACAGCTCCGATTAGACCCCTAGCCTGGGAACCTCCACATGCCGTGGGTGCGGCCATAAACCCGCGGCCATAAAATGACAAAAGGCAAAAAAAAAAAAAAAAAAAAATGAAGAACATTTTAAGGGACAAGGAAGGGCACTACATAATGATCAAAGGATCAATCCAAGAAGGAGAAGATACAACAATTTTAAATATCTATGCACCCAACATAGGATCACCACAGTATTATCAGACAACTGCTAACAACCTTAAAAGGAGAAATCAACAGTAACACAATCATAGTGGGGGACTTTAACACCCCACTTACAGCAATGGATAGATCATCCAGACAGAAAATCAATAATGAAACATAGGGCCTGAATGAAGCATTAGATCAGATGGACTTAATAGATATTTATAGGACATTCCATCCAAAAGCAACAGAATACACATTCTTCTCAAGTGTGCATGGAACATTCTCTAAGATTGATCACATCCTGGGCTACAAATCAAGCCTCAGTAATTTTAAGAAAATTGAAATCATATCAAGCATCTTTTCTGACCACAATGCTATACGACTGAAAATCAACAAGAAAAAAATGGCAAAAAATACAAACATGTGGAGACTAAACAAAATGCTACTAAACAACCAATGAATGGATCACTGAAGAAATCAAAGAGGAAATTAAAAAATACCTAGAAACAAATGACAACAAAGACACGACACTCCAAAATCTCTGGGATACAGCAAAAGCAGTTCTAAGAGGAAAGTTTATAGCAATACAAGCCTACCTCAGGAAACAAGAAAAACTGCAAATAAACTACCTAACTTTACATCTAAACCAGCTAGACAGGGAAGAACAGAGAAGACCTAAAGTTAGTAGAAGAAAAGAAATCATAAAGATCAGAGCAGAAATCAATGAAATGGAAATGAAGAAAACCATAGAAAAGATCAATGAAACTAAAAGCTGGTTCTTTGAAAAGATCAACAAAATTGATGAATCCTTAGTCAGACTTATCAAGAAAAAAAGGACACAAATCAATAAAGTTAGAAATGAAAAAGGAGAAGTAACAACAGACATCACAGAAATACAAAGGATCATAAGAGACTACTATATGCAACTATATGGCAATAAAATGGAAAACCTAGAAGAAATGGACGCATTCTTAGAACAGTACAATCTTCCAAAACTAAACCAAGATGAAATAGGAAATATGAATAGACCAATCACAAGTTCTGAAATTGAAACTGTGATTTAAAAACTTCCAACAAACAAAAGTCCAGGACCGATGGCTTCACAGGTGAATTCTATCAAACATTTAGAGAAGAGCTAACACCTATCCTTCTGAAACTCTTTCAAAAAATTGCAGAGGAAGAGACACTCCCAAACTCATTCTATGAGGCAACCATCACCCTGATACCCAAACCAGACAAAGATACCATACAAAAGGAAAACTATAGGCCAATCTCACTGATGAACAAAGATACAAAAATCCTCAACAAAATACTAGCCAAATGAATCCAACAATACATTAAAAGATTTGTACATCATGATCAAGTGGGATTTATGCTAGGGATGCAAGGATTCTTCAATATCCGCAAATCAATCAGTGTGATACACCACGTTCACAAACTGAAGAATAAAAACCATATGATGCTTTCCATAGATGCAGAAAAAGCCTTTGACAAAATCCAACACCCATTTCTGATAAAAACCCTTCAGAAAGTGGGCACTGGGGGAACCTACCTCAACATAATCAAGGCCATCTATGACAAACCCAGAGCTCACATCATTCTCAATGGTGAAAAGCTGAAAGAATTCCCACTGAGATCAGGAACAAGAAAAGGATGTCCACTCTCACCACTGCTATTCAACATAGTTTTGGAAGTCCTAGCCCCAGCAATCAGGGAAGTAAAAGAAAGAAAAGGAATCCAAATTAGAAAGGAAGAAGTAAAACTGTCACTATTTGCAGATGACATGATACTATACCTAGAGAATCCTAAAGACTCTACCAGAAAATTGTTAGAGCTCATCAACGAATTTGGCAAAGTTGCAGGATACAAAATCAATACACAGAAATCAACTGCCTTTCTATATACTAACAATGAAAGATCAAAAAGGGAAATTAGGGAAGCAATCCCATTCACCATCACATCAAAATGAATCAAATACTTAGGAATAAACTTCCCTAAAGAGACAAAAGACCTCTACTCTGAAAATTATAAGACACTGATGAAAGAAATCAAGGATGGGGAGTTCCCATCGTGGCTCAGTGGTTAACAAATCTGACTAGGAACCACGAAGTTGCGGGTTCAACCCCTGGCCTTGCTCAGTGGGTTAAGGATCCGGTGTTGCCAAGAGCCGTGGTGTAGGCTGCAGACGCGGCTCGGATTCCACGTTGCTGTGGCTGTAGCGAAGGCCGGCGGCTACAGCTCCTGTTAGACCCCTAGCCTGGGAACCTCCATATGCCACGGGTGCGGCCCTAGAAAAGGCAAAACGACAAAAAAAAAAAAAAATCAAGGATGACATGAACAGATGGAAAGACATATCATGCTCTTGGATTGGAAGAGTCAATATTATCAATGACTATACTACCCAAGGCAATCTACCAATTCAGTGCAATCCCTATCAAATTACCAAGGACATTTTTCACAGAACCAGAACAAAATATTTTAAAGCTTGTTTGGAAGCACAGGAAATCCAGAATAGCCAAAGACATCATGAAAAAGAAAAATGAAAAGAAAAAAAAGAAAAAAAAAATGGAGCTGGAGGAATCAGGATCTCTGACTTCAGACTATACTACAAAGCTACAGTCATCAAAACCATATGGTACTGGCACAAAGACAGAAATATAGATCAGTGGAACAGGATAGAAAGCCCAGAATTAAACCCACACATCTATAGTCAACTAATCTATGACAAAGGAGGCAAGAATATACACTGGACAAAAGACAGCCTCTTCAATAAGTGGTGCTGGGAAAACTGGATGGCCACATGTAAAAAAGAAAAAAAAATGAAATTAGAACACCTCCTAACACCATGCACAAAAATAAACTCAAAATGGATTAAAGACCTAGATATAAGACCAGATACTATAAAACTCTTAGAGGAAAACATAGGCCAAACACTCTCCAACATAAATGACAGCAACATCTTCTAGGATCCATCTATCAGAGTAATGACAATCAAAAGAAAAATAAACAAATGGGACTTAATGAAACTTGAAAGTTTCTGCACAGCAAAGGAAACCCTAAGGAAAACAAAAAGACAATCCACAGGAGGGAGAAAATATTTGCAAATGAATCGACTGACAAGGGATTAATCTCCAAAATTTACAAACACCTCCTACAGCTCAATACCAGAAAACAACCAACCCCATCAAAAAATGGGCAAAAGCTCTAAACAGACAGTTCTCCAAAGAAGACATGCAGATGGCCAAAAAGCACATGAAAAGATGTTCAACATCACTCGTTATTAGAGAAATGCAAATCAAAACCACTATGAGGTACCACCTTACACCAGCCAGAACAGCCATCATCAAAAAGTCTACAAACAATAAGTGCTGGAGAGGGTGTGGAGAAAAAGGATCCCTATTACACTGTTGGTGGGAATGCAAATTGGTGCAACCACTGTGGAAAACAGTATGGAGATTCCTCAGAAAACTACAAACAGAATTACCATTTGAACCAGCAATCCCACTCCTGGACATCTATCTAGAGAAAACCATGACTCGAAAAGACGCATGTACTCCAGTGTTCATTGCAGCACTCTATGCAATAGCCAGGTCATGGAAACAACCTAAATACCCATGGACAGTGGAGTGGATAGGGAAAATATGGTACATACCCACAATATAATATTACTCAGCCATTAAAAGGAACGAATTACCGACATTTATAGCAACATGGATGGACCTAGAAATTATCATGCAAAGTGAAACCAGTCAGACAATTAGACAGCAACATCCAATGCTTCGCTTACATATGGAAACTAAAAAGACACAATCAACTTCTTTGCAGAACAGATAATGACTCACAGACTTTGGAAAACCTATGATTTCCAAATAAGACAATCTGGAGGGGTGGGGCGATGCACTGAGGTTTTGGGACAGAAATGCTATCAATTTGAGTTGTGATGATTTTTGTACACCTATAATTGTAATAGAATTCATTAAGCAATGGGGAAAAAAATGCAGGAGAGGGTGTGGAGAAAAGGGAACCCTCTCATCCTTTTGGTGGGAATGTAAATTGGTACAATCAGTATGGAAAACAGTATGGAGGTACCTCAGAAAAGTAAATACAGAAGTAAGATATGATTCAGCAATCCCACTCCTGGTCATATATCTGGAAAAAACTTTCAATGAAAAAGATATATGCACCTCTGTATTCATAGCAGCACCACTCACAATAACCAAGACATGGAAACAACTTAAATGTCCATCATCAGATGAATGGATTGATAAGATGTGGCACATATATACAAAGAAATACTAGTCAGCCATAAAAAATAACAAAATAATGCCATTTGCAGCAACATGGATGCAACTAGAGATTCTCATACTAAGTGAAGTAAGTCAGAAACAGAAAGACAAATACCATATGATATCACTTATAAGTGGAACTTAAAATGGCACACATGAACCTATCTACAGAAAAGAACCAGACTCAGACAAGGGGAACAGACCTGTAGTTCTCAAGGGGGAGGGGCGAAGGCATGGGATGGACTAGGAGTTTGGGGTTAATAGATATAAACCATTACATTTAGAATGAATAGACAATAACGTCCTATTGCACAGCACAGGGAACTACATCTAATCTGGGACAGACCAGGCTATTTTCCATCACATAGTTCCCTGTGCTATACAATAGGACATTATTGTCTATTCATTCTAAATGTAATCGTTTGTGTCCCAAACTCCCATGCCCCAAGTATTGTTTATATCACCTAGATGTATCTCTTCCAACCTTAGTTTTTCAATTATTTGTTTCTCTAAATTTGACTCATTTATTACTGTATGCACAAATTTTCCAATTATTATGATTTTTCTTCTACTCTGCCTTAAGGGAATAATGTTTCTTTCCATATTTAGGGTTACTTCTAAACAACACGTATTGATTTTATGCAAAAATAAAAAGCAAACTATTCATAATCAATAGTTTCAAACTATTTTGGTAGGCATGTCTTTTGTTTATTAAAAATTTTTAGAGCAGTTTTAGGTTCACAGAAATATTGAGCAGAAAGTACAGAGTTTCAATACACTCACTGTGCCCCCCACACATAGCCACCCCACTATCTACGACTTGCCCCAGATGGTACACTTGTTACATTCAGTGAGCCTACACTGCCACATCATTGGCACAGTGTAATATTTTTTAACTGAAAATTTTCTAAGAATTTCAATGTTAATCTGTTTTTCAGGCATTTTAAATGGTGTTGTTTGAGAGAGAATACATATGGCTTTAGAATAGGAAAACACCTGATTCAGTGAGGCACAGTTTGCAAACCAGGGTTCTAAATAATACCAGCTAGAAGTTATAAAGCACTGTGTATCAGATCAACTGGTCATCAATGAGTTAAGAAATCAACAGAACATAACCTGTTAATTTTTTCTTTATGCATTTCATTTTTTCATTTTCAAAATAATTAAGAAATTAAGTTTGATGGCTAAACCAACAGGCACATGAAAAGATGCTCAGTATCTTTAATTATTAGAGAAATGCAAATCAAAACTACAATGAGGTATCATCTCACACTGGCCAGAATGGCCATCATCAAAAAGTCTACAAAATAATAAATGCTGGAGAGAATATGAAGAAAAAGAAACCCTCTCACACTGTTGTTGGGAATGTAAGTTGGTACAGCCACCGTGAAGAACAGTATAGGAGATCTTTAAAAAACTAAAAATAGAGCTACTATATGATTCTGCAATCCTACTCCTGGGTATGTATCTGGAGAAAACCAAAATTTGAAAAGATACATACAGCCTGATATTCACTGCAGTGCTATTAACCATAGCTAAGGCATGGAAGCAACATCAATGTCCATCAACAGAGGAGTAGATAAAAATGTAGTACATACATACAAGGGAATACTACTCAGCCATAAAAAAGAACAAAATAATGTTATTTGCAGCAACATGAATGGACTTAGAGATTGTCATACTAAGTGAAGTAAGCCAGTGAAAGACAAATATCATAAGATATTGCTTATATGTGGAATTTAAAAATAAAGATACAAATGAACTTGTCTCCAAAACAGAGACTCAGAGACATAGGAAACAAACTTACGGTTACCAAGGAAGGGGTAGGGGCAGTGATAAATTAGGAGGATAGGATTAATACACACAAACTGCTATCTACAAAATAGATAACAAGGACCTACTATATAGTGCAGGGCACTATATACAATATTTTGTAATAACCTATAAGGGAAAAGAATCGGAAAAAGAAAAAATATATATATATGAATCAATGTACTGTACACCTGAAACTAACACAAATATTGTAAACATTCAATTAAAAATAAAAAATTTAAAAATAAGAAATTAAGTTTGAATTATTGGTGTGTAGACACTGGGCATTTATTAAATTACACTCCTATATCTGGGTAAGTGGTGCTCAGATTTTATATTTTCCTAGTACTCTACTGTTCACAAAGCACAATGTTACCTCATCTGTTAAGAACTGAGTACGCTCATTGCACTGTAAAATGACCTTCATAATCATAACCCTGAAACTCCTAGACATCCTAAGCAATTGAAGAAAGACCAATTATAATCAGTCTATTATACCTTCCAGAGGAGTACAGCTTTTTTTTTAATGATATGGTAATGGTTTTTAAAAAATGACAGTGGCAGCTGTAACACCGAAATAACCATGGGTCCTAGTTGTTATTATTTATACAGACACTGCAATTAACTATGTTAAATTTTCCCATATGTCTGTGAAACTAATATTTTACTGTTCAGAATGTACTAATTTATTATAGAATTTCTCCACTTATTCTTAATATCTTTTCAATTTTTTTTTTGCAAAATAGTTGTATGTAGTTTATTATAGAGATTAAAGCCTTCGAGAGACAGAGCAAAAGTTAATTATTGACTATGCTGGGGACGAAGGGTTAACCTAAAGGCTTTTTGGCAACAGTACGGTTCTGAATCGGGAGTGGTTTCAACTTTTAACTTCACCCTAGTAACTTCATTTAAAAAAATTAACTTCACCTTAGTAATTCATTAAGGCTTTATATTAGTGTATGGGTTTTAAATAAACACAAAGAAATGGAGGACAAACTGAAATTAATATAACTCTGAATCCAAAGAAGCATCCACGCCCAGGAAAGGTGACTTGGAACACAGTTCAAGGATCAGGAAACTTTCAACAGGGCAAAGGTGACATTGTCACCTCGTCTGGCAGAGTCCCTATTGGCTCATCAGGAAAGAGAGCTCTCACCAGACAACCCAGGGTTGCTGTTTTACTTCATCTCTCTCTGTTCATAGTTATGTCATGAGCAGAGTGGTCAGGTGAAATTTTAGCCAGGGATCTCTACGTAACAGGGCCATAGGCTAGAATGAAAGTGATACGCCTTTTAGAAGTTGGACTTTGCAAAGCCAAGGCCGCAAAATAGGAAGAAGTGAAAGTGAGACAATGAAGAATGAGAAGCCTTAGGAAGTGCCACCTGACCTTGCTGGCTGCCAGTTCTCCAGGACCCATCAAGAGACTCAACGTTTCTGGGGAAATTTTCTCAATGGCTGCAAGGAAAAACTCTGCCTCAGAGCACCACTGGCCTAACTCCTTCCCAACTCCTGTTTGCCACTGGTCAACCACCTTCAACTTCTGGGTTCCATTCCATCATTTGGTCCTATGGTTGTCTGGGATCCCGTGTCTCAATCCCTGAGTGGCGGTGTTTCATTCAAGCCCGGAAGTGGTAGAAGGACTTATAAACTCTGGGAATGTGGCTGGTCGGCCTGACTCTCCTGGAGGAGAGGGAAAGGGCCAAGCACTCCCAGGCTAAGTGACTGGTTGGTCACAGGCGACAAAGTTCCAGGCAGTGGAGGCAACTGGGGCAGAGAGAGCAAGAAGCTGAGGGTTTAGGAATCTGAGGAGGTGCACGTGTCTTACACAGCGTCCCAATAAAAAAACAGATGGGACACCAGTTTGGTTAATTTGTGGTGAGTTTATCACCAAAGGTGCTATTTAAAAACGCTTATTCTGCAAAGGCGTGGGTGAGTGTTAGCAAAACCACGGGCAACAGTAAATTAACTCAAGGATAGTAGCACTAAAGCTGCCACAGCTCCTAGGCCCAAAGGAACAAAGGGAGAGGCTGCCTTTGGGAATCTGGGAGAGCATCTTGAGAGGAGAAATGGCCTTGATCAAAGGACACAGGCAGCCCAAGGCAGTCCCACAGAGAGAGAATCAGGGAAATAAACTGCCCTCATCATCTTTTTCTCTGGATACTTTATTGCTGGGGCTCCTCATGAGCTGAATCCAAGCAGAACCACAGAGCCAGAGACCCCTTAATACAGCCCCTACAAGTCAGCTTCCCCCAGCACACCTGCTCAGTACATAGAACTTGCTATTTTGTCATGTCGAACTGTTAAAGTGAAATTTCATTTTTTTCTTAAAAATGAAACCTCCAAGGAAAGGATCTCTTCCAGTTTTTCCACAGTTCAGTCTGCCCCCTGCTTTTAGGCTAGTCTTATCTGCTCACCCAGTGATTCTCAGATTTTTGTTGAGCGTCAGAACCACCTGGAGGGTTTGTTCCACCAAGACCGCGGGGTCCTGCCCCCTGGGCCCCAGTTCCCGATGAAGGAGCCCCGAGGTGGCCCAAGAATATATGCGTCCGAAAAGTCCTAGGTGATCCCACGGCTGCTGGTCTGGGGACACCCCTGGAGACCCACGCCACTTGGCATCATGAAAGCAAGCCTCCAAGACACACGGTATGTGAGGGCATTACCCAGACTCCCCGCTCTGCCCTCCACCGCTTACTGCCTGTCCGTCTGTTGCCCACCATAGCTGCCGTTCTTCCCAACCCTCCCCCCAAGACACAGAGTTTTGATCCTTATTTATGTTTGCTTGAGATGGAGTGAGTTCCTGGCCTTAACGAACTCACCAGCTCCCACCCTTGCCTCCGGCTCCTTTTGGACCAGCTGTGGCGCACCGACCACCCCCTTCCTGTGGATTAACACTCCTGTCTGTAGCTTCTGGTCTGGCTCCACTCTCAAGGCTTTGCATCTTCTGTTCTTTCAGTTCACGACCCCTTGCTCCTGAGTCGCAGGCGGATTCCGTTTCCCAGACTTTTCAAAGCCTGTTCTTGCGCATTCCTCTCCACCTTTCATGTCACCCACGGCGCCCCTCCCGCCGCTGATTCAGGTACTGTGGATTATGAACAGTTTGAACTCCAACCCCAACCAACACATACAGTCAGAATCCGGATTAATCATAATCCAGAATAAGATAAAAATGTAACATATGCTACCTACGATACAGATTGAAAGGATTTTTTTTTTCCCCTTCTAAGTCTAGGTGCTTTACACAGTACGTAGTTTTTGTTTGCTTGTTTTTTGGGTAGATTGAACCGGAATCAGTTTGCAGGATGGATGGGAAAACTGAAGAGACCAAAGACTCTTTAGAAATTGAGAAAAAAAGAAGTATCTTCCAGCCAGAACATTTACTGTAACTTTAGTTTGTATGATGACATTCTCGGAATTGGGGGAACACAGGGAGAAAAGTCATTACTTTGTGTCCAGAGAAGATTAAGTTTTCCACTGGGAAGTGTTTTTAGGCTACATATCAGTCCAGCGGATGGCGAATGTTGGCAAGACTCTCATCAACAGGGAGCAGGGTTTTTTTTTTAATTTTTGTCTTTTCACAACTGTACCCACGGCATATGGAAGGTCCCAGGCTAGGGGTTGAATTGGAGCTGCAGCTACTGGCCTGCATCACAGCCACAGCAATGTAGGATCCGAGCCTCGTCTGTGACCTACACCGCAGCACACGGCAAAGCTGGATCCTTAACCCACTGAGAGAGGCCAGGGATGGAACCCGCATCCTAATGGAAACTAACTGGTTCAATTCTGCTGAGCCACAACAGGAACCCCCAACATGACTCTTTTGAGTAAAGCTAACTTGAGGAGTTCCTGCTGTGGCAGGTCCAATGCATTAAGAATCTTACTACAGCAGCTTACGGTCACTGCAGAGGTGTGGGTTCAATCCCCAGCCCAGCACGGTGGGTTAAAGGAGCCAGTGTTGCCACGGCTGTGGCACAGGTCGCAGCCGTGGCTGGGATTCAGTCCCTGGCCCCGGAACGTCCATATGCCCTGAGTATGGCCATAAAACAACAAAACAAGCCCCCAAAGCCCCACAAAAAAAAAAAAAACAAAATTGTAACAGTTCCACAGTTGATTCAAGAAGATACGATAGAATAAAACTGCTTATGAAGATAAATGCTAATTCTGAATAAAAGATAATAAAATGTGACATTTTTAAAAACAAGAGTAAGCTATGAGAAGGGAGTAAAACTGTCAGGAATTACTAAATACTAACTAAAGTCCCCTAGAAGTAAATACACATGGCTGTGGCTTCTGCTCTATATGGGGAAAAAAAAAGATTATAACTATTTCAGTCTTCTCGTTTTCAATTTAATATATAAAGATGTACTTAAAAGAAAGGCTGTGGCATTTGCTAGGTGCCTCTTTGCTCTCACATCCATGTTTGCCTTTCCCCTTTCTTCTCTTTCTCAATCAACCGTGCTCCCCAGGCTTCTGTGTCCTCTTGGCTTCTAGTGGCTTAGGTCATTGAGAGGCACTGGCAGGAGACTAGAGAGTAGAAGGGGAGATGAAGTCAGAAAACTTTTCTCTCTGCCCCTGGTGGCATTTTCTACACCGTCTGCTCCCCCTTCGTGGCTCCAGCTGTCACATTATCCCTCCTCTGTGGTCCTTGCTCCCCCTGGACAGGCTCCCTGTGGTTCCAGCCTCTTTAGGATGCTCAGCTCCTAAGCCCCGTTAATGCCACCCTCTGACCCTCTTGAACTTGGCGTGGCAGTAGCTTCTAGCGCTTTTCTATTAGGTTTCTTACCTTTTTTTTTTAAATCACTTGTGCTACCAATTCTTGATATTAAGTTTTTCTAATGGAAATATCTCAAGTAGTTTCAGTTATCTTGACTTCTGCAGTGAATGATTCCTCTGTACTGATTTTTAAAATACATGTTATCTTTTAGATAAGTTACAGATTTACAGAAAATATGTGAAGACAGTAAGAAGAGACATCTCATACACCCCGTGCCCAGTTTCCCCGTCATTAAGGTCATACGCTGGTATGGTACATGTGTAACAATTAATAAACCAATAAACAACGTATTCAAATTTCCTCAGTTTTTACTAGGTATCCTTTCCTGCTCCAGGATCCCATCCAGGAGCGATTATATTCACTTGTGTTCTGAGATGCCTCTTGGCAGTGACCGTTTCTTAAACTTGGCTTGTTTTGGATAACCCTGAGAGTTTTAAGAAGTACGGGTCAGGCGTTCTGCAGAGTTGTACTTCTATCCAAATTTAAATGATGTTTTTCTCGTGATTAGAGTTTGGGGGTTGGGGGAAGACTGCAGAGGTGAAATGCCATTTTCATCACCTCCTGTCGGCATGATTGATCTCTACTGCTGTCGACCTTGGTCGCCTGGCTGAGGTGTTTGTCAGACTTCTCCACCGTAAATTTCCTCTCACCCCCTCTTCCTTTCCTACTGTACCCCTCGGAAGGAAGTTACAACGTGCAGCTCATACTTAAGGAGCATGGGTGCTCTACTGATTTTAAAGCTTATGTCTTTTAATTCTGCGGGAATAAAGGTACTACTGCTTTATTGTGCAACGCTATGGCTGGCCTCAGTCTTCTCTAGAGAATTATTTGTGCCCACCTTGCCTGTCTGTGATTTTTCTTAATGTAAATAAATTACAGTATATCTGTGGCTTATACCACAATATCATTGCACTAAAAGCAGTTACTGCTTTCTTTAATTCGAATCCTCAATCAGTCAAAGCTCTCATCCATTTCTTGCAAAATAGAAATCGGCATTCATACTCCATAGCTTGAATTGAGAGGTCAGAGCCATGCATGTTTAAAACCTAAAAGATTTCCCTTCCCTGGAAGGGAAATGGAAGAACAATTAGGCAATCATCTGGTAGAATTGTCCCATTATCCTCACATGTATAGGTGATCTAAAAACAAAGCAAAACAAACAAAAAAAACCCCACAACCCTCAGCAGCACAAATATAAGAGGCTTCAAGGGAACAGCTGTGCCAGACCCACTGATCAGGCAATTAGCAATAAGGACTAAGTTCTCCATTGTTTCACTGTGGAAAAGATAGTGGAACTACAGCCTGAGATGACGTGATTTAGTCTTCCACGATTAGGGAGAGGGGTGGGTTGGTCTTCAGCTTCTCTGAAAAGACCCCCTGTTGAGCGAGCATAGTACAATTCTGCCACCGCAAGCGTGCTCCTCATGTACCCCTAACAAGTGACAGACGCTTCACAGATGTGCACTTGTCCACGGACCACACAGACTGGGCAGCACTGATCCAGGGACAAGACATAAAGGTTTAATAGCTGTCTGTACATTAGCGTGGCCCTTGCTATATATTTGAGACAGAGCCTATGACTTCAATTATTGTAAAAATCCTGCTTAGAAGTCTTCCTTGCTATTATTCTGGGCCAATTTTTTACATCTAAAAATCAAGAAGAAGACTCTCAGAGGACAGAATCAGAAAGGGAGCATGTGAGGGATTAGAATCTGAAGTCAGGAAAACACAACAATTCAACCTTGTAAATTCTAGAATGATGGACGGAAAAATTCCGTTGGGAATGCAGAACATTCTTTTTTAAATAAGGAGACATCAAACTTATGTGAATTCCTCTATTTCCCCCATTTCTGATAGGTATTAAATTTAGCCCTCTAAAATGCTCTTTAATCTGTTCTGGACATTCCATTCCCATCGCCTCTGAAAAAGCAAGGCTCTTATTTCTCCTGTACAATCTTTCATAGACTCTCATTTGCTCATGTTTTTGGTGCCCTGCTTTATTTCCTTAAACACTGCTAACACATATTGTATATATTAGGTTTCCAATAACTCCAATATCAGAAGTACTAGAGGATCTAATTGTTTCAAAGTTGGACGTGTACAGATTGATGGATGGATTTAAGTGAATATTGCTGCACAGAAATTCAATACTAAGATGCAGATTATTATCTGCTCTAGCAGACTCTTTTGCTATCCCCCAAAGGAATGTGATATTTTTTTTCAATAAGAGACAGGCCTCAAAGTCTGTGTAATTGCCTGGGCTTTTTCTTTTTGGTAATGCTAATGCAACTACCTAACATTAGAAACATCCATCTGAAAAGTCTAGTGCTTTGGGATGTGCTCAGTGGATCTTTTTTAGACAGAAATATTTAAACTTTTGTTTCTTCTCTAAATTGAGAACATTTACAAATGTCTCATTCTTTGGCACTTGAGAATTTACTGGTTATTGAAAATAAAGAATAGAGCATAAACAGATTTACCAACTAATCTATTTTCCTGTTTTATGTAGTCAAGATGGACCACGGTGTTATTTTTCAATAATTTTAGTACTTATATTGCACTAAAAATGTCAAAATAATGAACATCCAGTAAGTGATAAATCCTTCAAATTTAGGAGGCAGAGTACAAAATTTTTTATTCAAAAGGCATTAATAGATAATTTGGAATGGGGCCAGTATTTTAAGAGAACAGCTAGATTTATCACTGGATCAGACAGGATTTTTACTAAATTTGCTGTCAGGAGGCGCCCTCTACAGAATCATATGTAAGCTGGTTATAAAAAAAAAATCACTTCTCTAAAGTAACATGTTAAAACTTTAATCTGCTTATAATTGCATTAAAATTTAACTTTCTATTCTTATAGTCCACATCTATGTTAGAAACATGCAAAAAAAATTAGCTAATTACTCTAAGTCAAGATTTCTTCGTTCGCAGATTACTGGGGACTCTTCATAAGTGTGACAATTAATGCTAAACATAAATCCTATCTTAATTATAAAAATAATTTTAACATTACACATAAAATCAAGGTCCTTTAAAAATAATATAAGCCTTATTTAAGTCTGCTGATAAATGTGATCTTTTGTGATTACCAGGAAAATAAGCAAGCGTTTAGAAATAAAACACTTATTTTTGAAAGAAACACAGATCTTTACCTATTTTTTTAAAATACATAATGGACTCACCTATCTCTGGCTTCAAGACATTTTAAAGGAGGAAAATACGGATACATTTATCAGCCAGCTATCTGACAGACTACTGTGGAGACTAAAGGGATGCTGTTTATACTGTGATGACAGCCATTCCATCTAAATGAAAGTAGCTTAAATTCTGCTTCCCTCAGAGCTGGTGGTGAAGAACATTACTCATTATTAAGCATATAACTTTCTCTTCTCTTAGATCCTAATGAAATGGAGACTTAATATTTGGGGAGAGACAGAGAGAAAACAAAATGTGTGACTAATATCTACCATATGACTAAAGCTCATCTTGATCAAAAGGAAATTAATAGCCAATGTTTGAGCTCTCTAATATATGAAACAGCGTTACACATTATAGGAACGAACTTAAAGATCACAAATACCCTAAGAATGTATAATACTCTTATCCCCATTCTATAGTTAAGAAAACCAAATTAACAGGTTAAGTAACATGTCCCAATATCCTCAAAAATAATATAGTTATGAAACTAAGATTCAAATCCAGGCAGTCTTGCCCCAGAATCATGCTCTTAACTATGATGCTCAGTTTCTTTTAAAACAAACATTACTTTTATCAAAGTGACTGCACACTGATGACTTTGCATCCACCTCTCTAGTCCTGACTTCCTGAAGTGTTTATTAGTTCAACCAACAGGCTCAGCACCTGTTATACAATAACAACAGTTTTAAGTGTTAGGTATTCAAAAGTGATTAAATCGGGATTACTTTCTTGAGGCTTACATTTAATGAACGAGGCAAGAAAGTAAATATATAACAACGAGATGTGATGAGCTTTGAAAGATGTGTGCATGAAACACTAAGACAGCACAGGAGAGGGACATTCTCTTTAAGCGAAGTCCAAGAAGACAGAGTAGCACATGGAAATTCTCAGTATTGAAAGAGCAAGGCTTTCAGAGTACAGGTCTTTTGTCTCTTTAGGTAGGTTTATTCCTAAGTATTTGATTCTTTTTGATGCAATGGTAAACGGGATTGCTTCCCTAATGTCTCTTTCTGATCTTTCATTGTTAGTATATAGAAATGAAGTTGATTTCTGTGTATAAGACGCTGATGGAAGAAATCAAAGACGAGATGAACAGATGGAAAGACATGCCATGCTCTTGCATTGGAAGAGTAGAGTCAATATTATCAAAATGACTATACTACCCAAGGCAATCACAGATTCAATGCAATCTGTCAAATTACCAAGGACATTTTTCACAGAACTAGAACAAAATATTTTAAAGTTTGTCTGGAAGCACAAAAGACCAAGAATAGCCAAAGACATCCTGAAAAAGAAAAATGGAGCTGGAGGAATCAGGCTCCCTGACTTCAAACTATACTACAAAGCTACAGTCATCAAAACCATATGGTACTGGCACAAAGACAGAAATATAGATCAGTGGAACAGGATAGAAAGTCCAGAATTAAACCCACGCACCTTTAGTCAACTAATCTATGACAAAGGAGGCAAGAATACACAATGGAGAAAAGACAGCTTCTTCAATAAGTGGTGCTCGGAAAACTGGACAGCCACGTGAAAAAAATGAAACTAGAACACTTCCTAACACCATGCACAAAAATAAACTCAAAATGGATTAAAGACCTAGATATAAGACCAGATACTATAAAACTCTTAGAGGAAAACATAGGCCAAACACTCTCCAACATAAATGACAGCAACATCTTCTAGGATCCATCTGTCAGAGTAATGGCAATCAAAAGAAAAATAAACAAATGGCACTTAATGAAACTTGAAAGTTTCTGCACAGCAAAGGAAACCCTAAACAAAACAAAGAGACAACCCACAGAAGGGAGAAAATATTTGCAAATGAATCGACTGACAAGGGATTAATCTCCAAAATTTACAAACACCTCCTATAGCTCAATACCATAAAAACAACCCCATCAAAAAATGGGCAGAAGATCTAAACAGACAATTCTCCAAAGAAGACATGCAGATGGCCAAAAAGCACATGAAAAGATGTTCAACATCACTCGTTATTAGAGAAATGCAAATCAAAACCACTATGAGGTACCACCTTACACAAGCCAGAATGACCATCATCAAAAAGTCTACAAACAATAAGTGCTGGAGAGGGTGTGGAGAAAAAGGATCCCTATTACACTGTTGGTGGGAATGCAAATTGGTACAACCACTGTGGAAAACAGTATGGAGATTCCTCAGAAAACTAAAAATAGAATTACCACTTGAATCCAGCAATCCCACTCCTGGGCATCTCTCCAGAGAAATCCATGACTCAAAAAGACACACGTACTCCAGTGTTCATTGCAACACTGTATACAATAGCCAAGTCATGGAAATTACTTAAATGCCCAACAACAGAGGAGTGGATAGGGAAGATGTGGTACATATACACAATGGAATATAACTCAGCCATTAAAAGAAACGAAATAACAGCATTTATAGCAACATGGATGGACATAGAAATTATGTGAAATGAAACCAATCAGACAATGAGATACCAACATCAAATGCTACCACTTACAGGTGGAATCTAAAAAAAGGACACAGTGAATTTCTTTGCAGAACAGATACTGACTCACAGACTTTGGAAAACTAATGGTTTCCAAATGAGACAAGTTGGGGGGGGGAGGATGCATTGAGGGTTTGGGATGGAAATGCTATAAAATTTGGTTGTGATGATTTTTGTACACCTATAATTGTAATAAAATGCAATTAAGTAATTAAAAAAAAAGAAAGAGCCAGGCTTGTTTTGAGAAGCACAAGTATGGAGCTCCGAATAGCTGGAGCATAAAAATCAAAGGCAGACTGCTGAGAAATGAGAATGGAATGTAGGTAAGAGATAAATAAGAAGGCATATTGTATCCAGCTGTCTCTGTGATATTTTTCACTTTGAAAACAACATGCTTGAAACAGAGCTCATATGAACAAACTAACGGTTACAAGGGAGGAGAAGGATGGGAGGAGGAGAAAGACAGGGTTAGGTGATTAAAAGGTTCGAACTACTATGTATAAAATAAATAAGATACATGGCTATACGGTACAGCACAGGGAATACGGCCGATATTTTATAATAACCTTAAATGGAGTATAATCCATAAAAATACTGAATCACTATGCTGTATGCTTGAAACTAATATTATAAATCAACTAATACTAAAAAAAAAGAACTCATTTTTTTTTCCTAGTATAAACGTGATCCTTTTGTGATGTTTCTTGTTTTGGTTAACACTACCCTCAAGTACACAACTGACCAAGGCAGAAATACCTGAAGCATCTTCAAAGTTTATTTACTCATACTTTACATCTAATGAGTCTCTAAGTTCTATTGATTCTACATCCCAAATCTCCACACAATCTTCCATCCATCTTCCAATCAAGGCTGCTACCTCTTCAGTTCAGTTCTTCCCATTTGGTTTGTCAGCATCTTTTGAGGTAATCCCCTAAGAGGTCTCTCCAGTGCTTTAGGTACTATAGGAAGCCACTGTTCTAAAATACAAATCCAGTCCTGTCACCATTCTGCTTAAATCTTCAATGGCTTCCTATGACCCTTGAAGGGAAAAAACCCTCCAAAGTCTTAGCAGACTCAGTTTTTTTGTTTTTGTTTTGTTTTATCTCATCACCAACACCCTTCTTCTCAGGGGACCATAGGGTACATGGGCTTGAAGCAGGATCTGAGTTCCCTGGCCAGAAATCGAACCCAGGCCACAGCAGTGAGAGCACCAAACGCTAACCCCTATACCACAAGGGCCAGCCACACTCAACTCCTCACCATCTGCCCTAATCTATCTTTCAGGTATTCTTTTTCTTAGGTACACACAGTGGAATCCAGCTATGCTTAAACTGCTTACTGTTATTCTAATGCAGATGTAGATTAGTTTAGCAGTTAAGCAGGTGGCCTATCTGCTCAATCTGACTTGACTTCAAATCCCAGCAATTCAAATGTCAAGCTGTGTGATTTTAAGAAAGTGACTTAACTTCTGAGACCGAATATTCTCGGCATATAGAGGTTCCCAGGCTAGGGGTCTAACAGGAGCTGTAGCCGCCGGCCTTCGTCACAGCCACAGCAACAGCAACGCGGGATCCGAGCCGTGTCTGCAACCTACACGACAGCTCACGGCAACTCCGGATCCTTAACCCACTGAACAAGGCCAGGCATCAAACCCGCAACCTCACGGTTCTAAGTCGGATTCGTCAACCACTGAGCCACGAAGGGAACTCCCGGATTTAGTCATTTTAGATGATTAGAGTATTTTATAGTCTAAACTCACCACATAAATCCACTCTAACATACAATGGAGTAAGCTGAATTCTTGAAAGTTTTAGGTCCTCAGAGAACCCAGAAATAGGTATTTTATAAGAAGTGAGAAAAGATTTCTCACTCTGATCCTTTTTGATAATTCTGAACATCATCTTTGCAAGAATGCTAAGGTTTGATTTGCTAAACATGAAATGTGTTCACCATAAATAGCCTGAAATATTTTGGCAGAAGCAGGGGATTTAATTTTACCTATTACAAAACCGTTGCTGGAGTTTTGGTAAACTATGATTTTTTTTTTGTCAGTAGCTTAAATGTAAGAATGAGCTGCTAAAATAGAAACCAAGCATGCAATTAGAAATGATTTTGTACTACTTTTCTAAGATTCAATTCATGACAAAAGAGAGATTAGGTAGGAAAGAAATCTAATGATATCATTCTTTGATTTATTAAATCATTCCACAGCATTCAGCAAAGCATTTATTGCATGGAGGTGACACATAAAAAAGGTCAAATACATCTTGTTTAGAACTTGCCTTAACTGACTCTACCTTTCCTTTGTAAAAGAAACTACATGCTGAAGTTCCCAGGCCAGGGATCTAGCCTGTACCACAGAGAAAACAATGCCAGCTCCTTAACTGGCTAGGTCACCAGGGAACTCCCTTAGGGTGTTTTTAAATACCCTAAGAAAGGGGAGAGGGGGAAAGGAAGGGGGAGGAAAGGAGGGGGAGGAGGGAGGAAGGAAAAGAGGGAGGGTTTAAGCACCAATTTGTTCTAGGTGCTTAACCCTCCATTCTGCTGTGACATGATCCAGCTCTGAGCACACCCAGGCATTTCATTATCATACTATTCATCAAGAGCGCCCCTCCCTAACCCCCATTTTAGCTAGGTCAGTCAGCTTCAGTTTTCCTTAGGTAAAGTTAGCACAGCATAATGGATAGTCACAAAAACTTGGGGCTCAATCAGATTTGGGGTCCAACACCGTTTCTATCACTAATTAGATATGTGACTCTGGTTAATTACTAATTTCTGTAAGAACTTGCTACTCAAAGTGTGGTTCGTGGACTAGCTGCATCTGTATCATCTGGGAGCTGTTTAGAAACATAGACTCTCCGTCCCTCTTCTGAACAACTGAGTCAGAATCTACACTTTAAAAATTCCCCATTAAAGTTCCCAGTGGGGTTGGAAGCGGGCTGCAGAGGAGAATCAGGACAACAGTTTTCACAGTGTATTGCTTTTTATCAGATACAGCAAGTGACTCATAATTTAATGACTACATGACAAGTTCTGTACATCTTTTAATTTATAATATAATTCTTGCATGCTAGACATTACCTCACTGTCTCATCAAAAGCATTGCTATTTACTATTCCTAATTCATTTTGATGATCAACTTCTCAGGTGGTAAGCGGGATTCTATAGGGTGATGGTTCACACTTTTTTTTTCTTTGTACTTAGAGAATTTCAGATTAGAAATAGAATAACTTTCTTGTCTTTGCTTTCTTTCCTTCAAATTTTTCCTTTAAGTCCTGCCTCCTGTTTATATGTCTGATGTATTTTTTCCCTAAGACTCTCTATGCCTTGGGATATCCTGATAAACATCACCTAAGTGTGACTGGTATCTCTACCTTGAACTTGTAAAAGTTTAGGAAAGATAGCCCCTTTCTAGAGCCTCAACATAGTCATAATCCAGGATCCAGGTTTAAACACACACATGTGTGAATCTACAACCTTAATCCAAGACCAAGGAATCCTATTTTAAAAGGTTTCTTCGAGTAGCTTTTTCCTGTATCCCACGATTAGCAGTGGGATACAGAAAAATGTAATAACTAGAGTACTGAAATTGGCTTCTAGAGGCTACTTTGTCCTTTAAAAACGATCTCTGCGATATTGGACAAGCCACTGAATTCAGTGCCTTGTGCTGAACTGGAAGTAATTATACACCACAGCGTGACAAGTCTACCATGGTTCACCAAAATTCCTGCTGTGAGCTTCACACCTGATACCTTATGCAAACCCCATCCCTGCTCCTCTCTTAAAGCACCGTTATCCCTTTCTCATAACTGTACAAACCTCTAAGTTAATGCACTACATCTGGGGCATGATCTGCTGGCAAGTTCCAACACACACACATCTCCTTAGAATCACAGAGCATTTCCTTCTGGCTCTCTCCTTTCCCCTCCCAATTGTGCTGTGAAATTCACATCTCCAAAATTCCAGGGAGATTTTCTTGCAAGCTAAAAGGCAAGAACTCACAGATCCCAGTTCACTTTAGAGAAAGAAAAGGTTGTCACAATCCGCAGCCCGCAACGAACTCCTCAATCCTAAGAACGTTAAAGCCTAAGGTTCATTGAATGCTTAACATCTACCAGGCACCATCCCAGGCATTTTGCACACACATACTCGTTTAATTCGCAAATTACCCGGTAACCACTACCAACATCGTCTGCAGCTTACAGACAAGGAAAGTCGAGGCACGGTGAACCTAAACCATTCGCCCAAGGAGTGGAGCTGGGCAACCAACGAAGCAAGCCGACTGCTTTCTTTTCTTTGCTACACTCGGATTCCGAATTTCACCGGAAGGTATGTGGATGCTCCTTAGGCGGGTGTGAATTGCTGCTCTGGAATCCCAGCAGCTGGCTGCTGCCCCCTGGAAAGTGACGTTTCTTCGGAGAGGAACCGGGAGGCGGCGAGCGAGCCCGGTGAGTGAGCCGCAGCCGGGGGCAGGCGGCAGGGTCCGAGCCGCCCCGTGGAGGCGCGGCAGGATCGGAACCTGTTGCTGAAACCCGGCGGGACGCTTCTGGTTCCCAGAGCCGCTGGGGCTCTGCCCTGGCGCGGTGTGCAGGTGAAAAAAGCAAAAAGGGGGTGGGGGGTGGGGGCTGGGCTGGGATCGTACCTGCCACTGGCTTGATGATTTGTGTTAGCGATTGGGGAGTGTTTGGATTTTACTCTTTCAACCCTTTCCCAGATCCCTTCCCAGTTCCACAGCCCCTTCTGTGAGTCACAGTCTAGTAAGGCGACGCTCTGATCACCAGCCTAACTTTTGGGGCTTCTCTGCCCAGGCTCGCCGGACGATGGATGTCTGTCCCCAGGCCCGCAGTGCAGGGCTGGGGCGAGGGACGCGGCGCGGGGGTGGTGTGCTTTCCGCACTTTTAAAGTTCACCACGAACCCTCTCCAGAGCCCTGTTGTTAAAACTTTTGTGTTCAGTCTCCTTGAAGAGCAAGCTGGGTACCAGCGAGTTTGCAAAACTGCTCTCTTCAGCCCTGATGATAAGTGAGCAATGACCTTTATCTGATCTTATGCTGTGTTTTGTTGGCCAGAAAGGTTAAAAATCGGTTTCTTATCCCAGTCCATGGCACCTCAGAGCCCTCAGTGAAGTCACTGGAGGAGTTTTAGCTCTTTCTGGAAGTGACATAGGGTTTCCAGACAATGCCAAGTTTAGCCTCTCCTGCCAAACCTCCAGGTATTTATCTACCAGCAAGCAGTCCAGCCCTCCACCAAAGATAGGAAAATTCTCTGCTCTGCGTTGTGGTTTTGGTTAAAGACAGAACCATAAACTAGGAAACATATGTTTGTTTATCCCATCTTTTCCCCTCAGCTAGACTGTAGATATTACAAAGATTTATTTTCAAGAGTCTTAAATGTAAGGTGACATATAAGAATATGCTAGATTTTTTTCCTGCTCAAAGTATTCAAAGTTATTTTAACTGTGTGTTTAAATTTCTCTTTCCATTATACATCCAAATCATTTTCAAGTAATAACAACTATTGAGGGGGAAGATGGGTAAATTGTGGTTTGCAAACTGTGGACATGTTTGTTTCCAGCTTTGACCCTAGTTAACATAAACCAAATTACCTGTGTGAAATCATCTTCATAATAGCTTATGAATTAATTTGCAAAATTGCTATGAAATGTTCAAAGATAGAACCATTTTCATGAACAGAAAGTTGAGGCAGTGGTATGCAGAGTTCCACTAGTCTTTCCTCTGTTAAAAGCTGCTGTCAATCATTTAAGAGAACAGTCTTTTGCTATATACTGCACTTTTTTAAAGGTATATATTAATAATTAAAAAGGAGATACTGTAATAACCTAAGCAACCTTCACTCTTACTTGATAATGCTAACATGTTACTCATATGTTATCTTTTGCTGTTTTACCAATGTAACAGTTTTTCTAAAATCCATGTCATCTAAAAAGATCTTCCTAACAGCCATTTTTTTCTTGATGTCTATAGGCATCTTCAGGAGAGTCTGAATCTCAAACTTTTTTTTTCTTCATCTATCATCCATCTGTTTTATCTGACATTTTTATTCTTGAGCATTTTGTGAGTACATTACAAAGTACTTAAAAGTATATATTAGATATTTGTTCTTTTCTTTTATGATTCTGCTACCTCATAGCTCCTGTTAATCATACCGCTCAGCAGTATTCTCTTTCACAGATGTCAAAGGCTGTAGAATGTTATAGATACAAATTACTATTAACCAGAAAATAATTTGCTTCTGCAAAATTAGTTTATTTATTGTTCTTGGCTTTTGTGTGATTTTTGATGAAAAATTCCATGCAAATGCCTGATAAATATTCATGAATGTTTTCACTGTAATGCACTAAAACGGATTTCCAGCTGTAATAGATACAAGAATAACTTTCTCAAGCTTCGTATATTTAAGAAGAATAATTTTGTAAAATATTACCATTATTGTGGCGAGGGAGAAATGATTTTGATGAGCACTTTAAAACTGTCATACATAATGAAAGAAAGAAAGAAATGTAACCTCCCTTTCCTAAAATACACCTATATAGTCTTTTAATAATCTTACCTAATAGTTCTCTTAAACACACGAATTTCATGCTTGCAATTAGCCCACTGTTGACAGTTGATTTTTCTTTCCTTCCCGATTACCTTTAGTTCTTTTAAAATTTTGTTGTAGTATTTGCTAATTTCTGCTGTACAGCACGGTGATGCAGTTATACACATACACGTAGTCATTCCCATACAGGTAATCCCAAAACACTGAGTTCCTTGTGCTACCCAGCACGTCCCTATAGACTGCACATTCCACATACCAGAGTGTGCATGTGCCATCCCAAGTCCCCAGTCCTTGGCTCCCCCCAGCCCTTCCCCTTTGGTAACCATTAGTTTTAATGAAGTTCCATCTCTAGGGGGATAAGCTGGTTCTTAAATGAATTTTCCAGTTGCCTTGAAACTCAGCATTCTGGGTCAAGAGAGTCTCTTACTCTTCCAAACCAAAGGCAGATGGAACCATACGGCCCCAGCAATGAGTTACAGTGGTCACAACAGACAGCTGTTTCGAATCTGTTTCGTGTCCTCCATATATCTTACGGACTTTTGAGGTACAAGACTTAGAAAAATGAGATCAGATTCTCTCCCCAGGCAGGCTTCAGACGGGCTCTACCCATAAGGCAAATCATCTCACTTCTCTAAGATTTCTCATACATAAAAGGATGAGTTAGGACATGCTTCCTAAAATCTTCTTGCCCTTCTGTGTTTCCCTGTCCCTCTGGTAAGAGGGGAGATGTCGAGAGGGGGAAGGCGCAGGTATCCTTATTTTGCTACCTGAAAGCACCCACCCTTAGGCAAGGCCCTGAGCATTCTATGACATCAGTGTCTCCTGTGTCAAACGGGCTCTCAGAAGGAATGAATGAGATTGCATAGGGGACCATGCTGGCTGTGGCATCTGACTCATAGAAGGTGCATGGTGATGTTCTTTAGGGCATCCATCACCGACAAGTCTAAAGTTTTGTTCTGTCCCCAGCGAGGGAGGAGATGAGCAAAGTGCAGAGAAGTTCCCTCTGCGTGTTCAGGTGGCCACTACCAGTACAGGTCCTATAGTACGCGACAGGGACCAGGAGTGGGAGGGTCAGAGCCTCAAGGATGAGACAAACGCCTCTTTGGTATCTCCCCAGCCCTCCCCTCACACAGACAAAGTGTGCTTTTTGGACACAAAGTCAACGTGAGTCAGGACAGCACGAAAATTAAACTTACGTCCACGTCACAAAAGACTGAGAGGACAAGCCCCATTCCAGTTCCCTGTCAAACTAGATGCAGCTGTTTCACGCCAGACACATTACATAAGGGACATGGGAACAGCAACACAACCCAAATACACCAGGGTCGTAACTTAATGAAATAACAAAAGCAAAATCTCACCTGAAATGTCAAGAAATTGGTTCTCTCTCAGTTTTGTTGCCAACATTTCGAAATAGTACCAAAGTTTATTTCTTACTTTGATTTCTTTTGGGGCTGTTTAAGGGTCTCATTTAGGTGCCTGCATAAAATCTGGCTTCCACTGTGGCAACTTCAAACTAAAGCATCTTCTACTAGAACTAATGCACCTCTCTCTAGTCCTTCACAGAAATCTCCACTGACCTATGTTTGCAAAACTCTGGCGGGTCTGCTAAGCACATGAGACATGACAGTTCTGGTTGCTTTGGGAAACAACGTCCCAAAGTCCAATGAGATGACGATAGCTAGCCTTTAGTGAGCTGTCCCTCTAATGTGCAGATAGATCTCATTTAATCCTCATGATCATAGAAACTGAGTACAATCACCATCTTTGTTTTGTTGATAAGGAAACCGAGGCTTGGAAATAATCTGCTGTAAGTAAACATATCTGCCAGACTGAGGAATAAGAGTGATGAACTCACCAGTAATCAAGTCCACCTGCTTAAATTCTATACTGCAGGGTGCTCAACTATACAGTAATAGTAGGTTACAAAGTACTGATATCTGCACGTGCCAACCTTTTCGTAAAAGAAAGTGTGTTCTTAGGAAGAAATAAGTATTACAGGCTTGATGGAAGTTATAAGCAGAAACAGGAAAAATCAGTTACTTGTGAAGCTTTTTCAAATGTCTGTACCCGAGTCCCACCATTGGACACCAGTAGGTCCGGAGCTGGGGTCTGGGTATATGTACATTCATGATTCTGAGTGAAAAGAATCCACATGATTGCTCTAAGTGGAAAAAAAAAAAAAAAAGGGTCCCGACCCACATTGCTGTTTGCAGCCATAGACAGAAGAGACTTAAGTATTGCCTGGGAAAAGACATATTTAGAGAAAATGAACAAGAGGATAAACATTTTATAAGTTTTGTCTCCCCAGAACCCCAGTTAAATCAAATAGTCATCTGTACTAGAGTTTATTGCCTGTGAATGTAAAACGCGGTAAGGAAAAATTTCCCATCAAGAGGTTGCTTATGGCCTCCTGATTCTCATAGCCTCTGGTAAAGAGGAATGGCAGGGATCTGTTCATTTTGCCAACTGTTTCCTCTGTGTCATCTCAGACATCTTGTCTCCTTGCAAAACTGAGACATTTAGAGAAGTGTCACCTGTAGTATCCAGGGTCTCTGTGAACTTTCCTAATTTCCTGTAAAGTAAGGGATCTCCTTTAATGGTATTACTTAAAGACTTCAGTTAATTGAATTGAAAGCACCTATTTCAAGTTTCTAAATTTTCTTTTTGACTCCCTGTCCTGGCAATCTTGGCACACTGGTGCTCAAGCGAAAGTGGGCTCTCTGGGGACACAGCTTTCAACGCTTAGAAGCAGAGGGGACCATCCGTCACAAGATGGGTCAGAAATCATTGAGGTGGGTTTTCCAACTGAAAGAAGTGGAGATAAAGGGAGTCCCCTCAAAGAGGCAGGATTCTAGCCAAAGACTTTGAAGCGTGAAGGAGAACTGTGGTGAGATAAAATCATATAAATGGCCACCCAAGGATGAAATGACCTTGCAAACCCGTTGGGGGTGGGGGGTTCCAGAGAGAAGACCAGGAGATTGTGAATAGAGAACCAAGGGTGTCGGGCTATGAATTTCTGGGGAGCACTTGTGACAAAAAGACAAAAAAAAGGTTTATTTTTAAAGTATGTACGTATATAATCTTATATATGTGCCCCAATTATATTCTATTGTGATTCAGTTCTTAATTCTTCAGTATCCTTTCCTAATTGTCTCAGCCCATTCCTTTTTCTCCTCAACTTCCAAATCACATGTTAGCAACCGAGTGCCATTATTCTAGATTTGCCTATGTTTTTATAGTCACTTTTTTTTTTTGGTCTTTTTGCCTTTTCTAAGGCCATGCTCATGACATATGGAGATTCCCAGGCTAGGGGTCTAATCAGAGCTGTAGCCACCGGCCTACGTCAGGGCCACAGCAACGCCAGATCTGAGCCGCGTCTGCAAACTACACCACAGCGCACGGCAACACCGGAGCCTTAACCCACTGGGCGAGGCCAGGGATCGAACCTGCAACCTCATGGTTCCTAGTCGATTCGTTAACCACTGAGCCATAATGGGAACTCCCAATCATTCTATACATATGCATACAAACATGCTCGTGTACACGCGTGCACCATTTTTTTGTCACCATTTTTCAAAAACACACATTTTGCTTTACTTATTAATACCTTTGAAAAAGCCTCCATTGCGACTACAACTGAAAAATTTTAGATGTCGGTGTACTGTCTCCCTAATTGCTTTCCCTATTGTTAATGTTGATAATTGGTAATTTTGACAACTTTGATTGATGTTATCGATAAAATTTTCTAAGTTCTTCAGATAAAGTTATTTTATTTTTTTAATTTCCAATAATAAATCTAAGGCTAAATACTGTTTTAAAACTATGTTTCATTGTTCTCTAGAGTTTTTTTTTCATTTTTATGTCTTGTTTGAACTGAGGTTTATCTACAAGTGTTTTTGTCAGTTTCTAAATGGTTAGGATGTGTTACTCACCTTTTAATTATTTCTATCTAACTTTACTACAAAGAGTATGGCAAGCATATATAGATAACTCAAAAAAATCAATACAGTGACCACAGTTCAATAAAAAATTAACAAGGAAAATGAATAGTGAATGATACGTAAACAAGTAAAAAAAAAAAAAAGAGATGCTCAAACTCACTTGTAATCAGAGCATTCAAATTAAGCTAGAGTCAGCCAGATGGAAGAATAAGACATTCTCTTGGACATATACTCCCCTCAACAACAACAATCTGGCACCCAGCTATGGACAAAAGTGCCTTTGTGGTAACTGCGGGGTCCAGCTCGGAGACTGTGAAACCCCAGTGCAGTCAAAGAAGGAAGAGCTGTTTTGAGAAAACAGAGACAGGTCGATCCTGGTCCTAGCTACAAATCCAGAAACGACTTCATACCCCTGAATGTTCAGCTTCAGCCCCATCTGGCTTTGCTCTGGTCCAAACACCATACACCAAGGGACCTGGGAGGATTCTCACCCACTCGTGCATCAGGTTACAGACCTCAGTGCCATTTCTGGATGCCGAAGAGGCCTGTGAACTGGCTCCAGCTCCTGAAGAACACTAATTCATTCATCCAATCACGTGTGAGAGGGCCTCGGTGGAACCTCAGGAGTCCAATGGAGAAGTTCCAGCACAGCATGGGGAAAACAGCAGGTATTAGACACACCGAAGAGTAAGAGAAGCAGGTGGGGTCATACAACCCTTTCTCCAGGAGGCACAGTTCAGTCCCAAGAGAACCCTTCTTGGCTTGTGTTTTCTGCTATGGGGGAAAATTTGAACATAGGAGCGAGTACCCAGCTTCATGGGATGTTGCCAAAAAAGACCATTCATCCTTTGCCCCATTTGGAATACTGAGTCATGAACTGCAATGAGCAGCTGGGAGAACAGCAGCCAGGGCTCAAGACAGACAGGAATCCTACTTCCTGCATCACAGACTCCATTGAGAGGCTTGCCTATAAGCCACTGGGGAAGCTTTTCCTGTGGATTTCCCCAACTGGCCCCTGATACTCCTAGTACTCCACATGCCTCACTCACACACACCCCACCAACCCTGTGGCCAGCTCCCAATGTGAGTTCCAGGGACTGGCGAGAGAGGAACATTTGCAGAAGGTTACTGGGCACAAACAATAAGCTGGCCCAAATATGTGGACTTGTGAGACACCATAAACATGAGCATTTAGCATTGCCCTTGGGAATAAAAGGGAGACTGTCAACATTCTGCCTGGCTTGGCAGAACCAAGAGAACATAATAAGTTTAAGGATTCTGCCACAAAAAGTAGCAAGAAGTTTGAAGCAGGTATAACCTACAGAAGGTAAGCAAAAGCCTCAGACTCTGGCAGGGCTGATGGAAGCTTTCACACTGAAGTGGGTCGGCAAACACTGGAGGAGATGACTACTGCTTCAAATGTGAGGCTATCAACCCAAGACTTTAAAGAACATGAAAAACTCAGGAAATGTGGCACCATCAAAGGAACACAGAAATTCTTCAGTAACTGACCCAAAAGACATGGAGACCTGTGACTTATCCAATAAAGAATTCAAAACAACAGTTTTAAAGGAAATTCAATGAGCTACATGAAAACACGGAAAGACAATTCAGTGAAATCAGGAAAACAATACACATACAAAATGAGAAGTTTAACAAAGGGGCAGAAAGCATAAAAAAGAATTCAGCAGAAATTCTGGAGCTGAAGAATACATGAAACGAACAATGCAACAGAGAGTTGTAAAAACAGAATTGATCAAGAAGAGAGCAATTATGAAGTAGAGGACAGGGCCTTTGAAAGTATCCAGTCAGAAGAGAACAAAGAAAACGAATGAAAACAGTGAAGAAAGCCTATGAGATATCACTGCACCTGTTAGAACAACTAGCATCAAAAAGCCAAGAGCTGGGAGTTCCCGTCGTGGCGCAGTGGTTAACGAATCCGACTAGGAACCATGAGGTTGCGGGTTCGATCCCTGCCCTTGCTCAGTGGGTCAACGATCCGGCGTTGCCGTGAGCTGTGGTGTAGGTTGCAGACGCGGCTCGGATCCTGCGTTGCTGTGGCTGCGGCGCAGGCCAGTGGCCACAGCTCCGATTAGACCCCT
>PVHT020000886.1:19240978-19264369 GCA_004024745.2 Catagonus wagneri | reverse complement strand
AAAAAAAAAAAAAACATGATTTTGATGATTTCTCATGTAATCAAATTTTTGAAAAATTATATTAGTGAAACAGGCACTGTATATGTTGTTGGTGTGACGCTGTAAAATTTTTAGATAATCTCAAAATAATTTGGGGGAGATATAAAATAGTATTTAGCCATTAGGAAAAAAATTGATATACGCTTATATTAAAAGTTTATGTCTGTTTCACTGCTAATAAGTAAAAACTGCTGAATAAAAGCTCCATAAGCAATGATGTCCAGTTATATCAGTACACATTTAACATCCACTGCCCTTTGGGGAACCATCCAAGTTTTTACTATGGCTTAAAAGGTGCATTTTGATTTGTCCCATACCTGTAATTCCTTATAGGTTTCCTTGAACCATGCTGCCTGCCTTTCCAGCTCTAGGCTTTAGCCACAGTGGATTTCTGCCAGGCTCTTTCCTCTTGGTTTTGGTGAATACTAATTTCGGCATACTTAGTATTCACCTAATGACATCCTATTGAATGCCTCAATATGACATTCTTCAGGTCTTGATTTAACCTCTTGATTTCATCTTTTCCCCACAGCAGGCCTGCACAGTCAGATGAGACAAACCCGTCGGATATACTTGCCCTACTTCAGGGGCCCCAGTCACACAACACACTGTCTTTGTAGTAACTTGATTAGTGTTTGTCTTTATGCAGGACTGTTAGCTCTATGCAGGCTGGTATGTCTGAGTAGTGTGTTTCATTAATAGTAGAACACACTGAATGAATGCATGAATTAATGTGTGGGTGAATCAATGAAAATCATAGAAAATATGCTGACATGTTAATAGTTTGGGTTCTATAAGGTTTTACAATTAATAACTTCCTTTTTTCCCACCTGAGTTGGGAATTCTAGAGAGATATGCAGAAGTGAGGCAAAGAGACATCGAAATATTACATTTATTCCCTCCTACACCTGAAAACAGTATGGAGGTTTCTTAAAAAACTAAAACAGAATTACTGTATGACCCAACAATCCCTGGGTATATATATCCAGAAAAGACAAAAACTCTAAATCAAAAAGACACAGGCCCTCCAGTGTTCATAGCAGCACTATTTACAACAGCCAAGACATGGAAGAAACCTAAGTGTCCATAGACAGACCACTGATTTAAGAAAATGTGGGGTGTGTGTATATATGTGCGCATATATGCGTGTGTGTATATTTGTGTGTGTATATATATATATAGTAGAATATTACTTGGTCATAAAGAGTGAAATATTGCCATCTGCAGCAACATGGAGATAGAGATTATCATAACAGGTGAAGTCAGTCAGAGAAAGACATATAACTTATATGTGGAATCTAAAAAATACAAGTGAACTTATTTACAAAACAGAAACAGACTCCCAGACATACAAAATTATGGTTATTGAAGAGGAAGAGTGGGAGAGGAATAAATTAGGAGTTTGGGATTACACACTACTAAATATGAAACAGATAAAGAGTGTATCTACGGTAAAGCTCAGGGAACTATATTCAACATCTTGTAATAAAGATGGAAAAGAAATCTGAAAAAACTCTATTCATCTGAATCACTTTGCTGTACACCTGAAACCAGTGCGCTCTTGTAAGTCAATTACACTCCAATTTTAAAAATTAGATTTGTTACTGACAAAACTGCTGTTTGAGAATGTGGTGAGGCTGTGGGCAAGGGGATCTGCTATGGAAGTTACTCCTAAATCAGAGTTTCCCACTTAATTTCTCAAACACAGGGAGAAAACCCAGTTCATAAAATTTTTATGAACACAGAGAGTATGATTCTTACAGGCAGCAAGTTCCAAAAGAGAGTAATAAAAAGCCTAGAGATTCTTAAGTTTGTTTTTCTCTCAAATTGCCTGATTCTTTCCAGAAGAGTGAGTGAATGAAGCCTCAGAAGGCTCAACTGACAAAAGTTCTCTCCCTCTGGAAGCATCAGAAGGAGAGAATATTGTCTGTACGTGGTAGTAATTCGGGTTTTCATTCTTTGTTTACATTTTCCGTATTTTCTAATGATCTTCTGATTGGAAAAAATAACAAACATAAGTTGCAACAGTAATTTTTTGTTACTTATTTTCTCCCAAGTGTTAGTTGAGCCAGTCTGCATATGTCTATAATATTCATGTAAAACTGTAGGTCTCATGTGAAGGAATGAAAGTACCACCTAATGGAAAAAGTGATCAATTTCTTAGGAATATTTAAAGGAAAAAATATCCATTTAATGATTCACAACTGCATGAGAACAGCCTCTTGTGTGAGAAAATTATGTTTTAAATGAAGTGATGGATACTGAGACTTTCTTCACGGCACTTTGGCAACGTGGCCAATATTTTCACACTATTTTTCCACAAGCAGTGCGCAATCATGATTTTTATTGGAGTTAAGAGCTAGAAAGAACATTAAACATTCTTATCTTTTTAATTTTATAGATTATCAAACTACAATGTACACATATTAAATCATGTAACTTAGGGACAGCCAAGATGAGGAGTCTAATTTTTCATCTTCCAACTTTTTCTTTTCCCTTTTTTTAGGGCTGCATCTGAAGCACATGGAAGTTCCCAGGCTAGGGGTCGAATTGGAGCTGCAGCCACCAGCCTACACCACAGCCACAGCAACGTGGGATCCGAGCTGTGTCTGCGACCTACACCATAGCTCACAGCAACTCCGGATCCTTAACCCACTGAGCGAGGCCAAGGATCCGAACCCGCATCCTTGTGGATATTAGTCGGGTTTGTTTCCACTGAGCCGCCACAGGAATTCCTATTATCCTCCAACTTGACGTCTTTTCTGCTTTAGAATACTGCCATTCACTACAGTTTATAACTTTTGAAGATCTTGTAAAGGAGGAAATGCAGGCAAGGCCAGAGCAATACAAATTTCAATAAAGAAAAAAAAGTTTGCCTTCCTGGGAAAAGTTCATGAGTAAAGCACTGTGGGTGGTACTACCAGGTCACCTAATTTGTTCTGTATGAAACATGTTATTAAAGTTGAAAGTACTTCTCTCTTAAACCTACCTTTCAACCTTGTGTTTGGTGGTGTTAGTACTCTATTGCAAACAGTTGTGTTGTTTTCTATGCAAGTGAGCAACAAGGGTTATACTTCAAAAAGAAAACTGAACTAGAGCATGTCATCTTAAAATTGCTATTTAGAAACAGGAGCAAATGTACATTTATCAGACAGGATCTGATGACACTCAGTTTCAAGGCTGGGTCGTTTCTTGGGTTAGCTTTTTAATTTTTTTAGGACCTTAAGAGGAATTCTCAACCTTGTGTCCTCATAAAGGATACCTGTATGTTCCAAAGCATTCAGTACGAACAGAAATTTAATTTAGCTTACCAAGGTTAGGTGCAGTAACATTTATTTTGAAAAGATTGGGCAAAAGCGCCTAGGAAATTATCATCTAGCTGAAGCTGTAGAAAACATTCTGCCACTGATCTGCAGAATATGTCGTTTGGTGTTTAAACAGCTGGGGACAGTTTGATGGGAGAATTTTTTAAATCTGCTGCAACTGTAGCCTTGAACATTATAGAGTTTGATAACTAAAAGATTCCCCTTACAAAGCTGTGATCCACAAGCTGTATTCTCTTGAATATCATAAGTTCATGTTTATACCAAGAATTCCAGATATCAATTATTAGACATTGCAGGTTTTACATTTGACAAAGACGAATGCTAGTCTTTCAGGTCAAGTAGATACAAACTCAATTAAGAATAAAACTACAGTCACACGTTACTTAGTGGACTTTACCTAAGTAGAATGCCAGAAAGTTTGGGGAAAAGGAAAAGTGCTTCCACATTTTAGTGTTCATTTTTAGTGAGAATAATTATTTCATAGACATATAATTTAAACTGTTCTCAAATTAGCATGTCCTTAGCTGGGAAAGCCAATACTAGTGAGTTTTCTTTGATCATCTGTACAAGATACATACATGCATAGAAAACAAAACTCTTAATAGTAGCATAAAAGAAGGAAAATTTTACCAGTGAAGGTTAACCAAGTGTGAATATAACAATTGCAGAAGAAACAACTTGATATTATTAGATAGGTGATAACTCTCAGAGCTGTAAGTTATAAAAGAAGGTTTGAGAGAGCACTCTTTCCAATTAAAATGCATTATTCATTTGCACTGGAATAATCGAAAATGCAATAACAAGGTTATTTTCTTCTTCCCACAACTATGCCATCCAGTGTGTTATTTTTGTACATCAAATAGGAAATTTAACCCTAGGTTAAAGCACATTCTTCTCTTTAGAAAGCGTTGTTAATTTTTAAAACACTATCTAGGTTATATCCAGGGTAGTCAAGTTAAAGCTTCCATATGTAAATCCTGATCTCCAAACTGTACAGATTAGTAAGAACGAATAATGTCGCAGAGTATACCATTGCCATTAACCAGAAGACACAGACTGCTACAAAGCTACCTGTAAGCAGGAAACAACCAAGTCACTGACTCCCAGTAGAGGTATTTCCCCACTCCCACCCTAATCCTCTGTGGGGAGTAGAGTGGGTCTAGGAGAAGGGGGAAAACAGCATGGAGAAAAGAATTAGAGAACAAGGAGCCTAAGACTGTACTAAAACGATCTCCAGAAAGAGAAATTTCACCCCATGAGCAAAAATACTGAAAACAGTACTTAGAAAATTGTTCTTTAATATCTACCAATAAAGTTTTGTACTTTTAAGTGTAAAAGTATTCATTAATATCTATCAGTAAAGTTTTGTACTTTTAAGTGTAAAAGTATTCGTTAGTATCTATCAGTAAAGTTTTGTACTTTTAAGTGTATGAGTTTTACACATCTTTTCTTAAATGTATTTCTATATATTTCTACTTTGTTTGCTTTTTTAGGGCTGCACCCACAGCATATGGAGGTTCCCAGGCTAGGGGTCTAACAGGAGCTGTAGCCGCCGGCCTTCACCACAGCCACAGCAACGCGGGATCCAAGCCGTGTCTGCAACCTACACCACAGCTTATGGCAACACCAGATCCTTAACCCGCTGAGCGAGGCCAGGGATTGAACCCGCAACCTCATGGTTCCTAGTCAGATTCATTAACCACTGAGCCATGATGGGAACTCCTGTATTTCATTTCTTGGTTCACCGCAAATCAGTTTTTAAAATTTTATTTTTCGGTTGCCCATTGCCAACATACAGAAATACAGCTCACATTTGTAAACTGGCCTTACATTCCAAGACTTGCCACATTCGTATTTATAGTGGCCTTTCATAGACATGGCATTTTCTGTGTACACAGTCATGCCTCACGGGATTAAAGTCGGTTTGAGTCCTGGATCTGTATGTCTTTTGTGCAATGGCTGTACCTCTAGTACACCACTAAAATAGTGTGAGCGAGGGCTTTGCCTGTTCCTTATCTAATGGTGCAGTTTTCAGTCATTATACCATTAACTATGATAGCAGTTTATGATTTGCTAGATGTCTGTTATCATGCAGAAGAAATTCTCTTTATCCCCAGTTTTAAAAATTTACACAACTGTGAACACCATTTTCATATATAGATCTGCATTCACGGATTGGAAAACTCTTATAATTAAGACTTCAATTCTCTTCAAACTGACCTGTAGATGCAATGCAATCCCAACAAATATGAGCACACCTTTTTTTTTGAAGTAATGACAGGCTGTTAATGTATGTGGAATAGCCAAGGGCCTAGAAGAGAGAATTTTTTTTTAAATGAACAAGTTTGGAGGACTAAAACTACATGGTTTTAAGATTTATTGTAAAGCTGCAATAATTAAGACAATGTTATGGCTTAAGCCCAGACATGTAGATCAATAGAACACAATAGTAGAAAAATAGACCCATACTTATTTGGTCAATTTATTTTAGACAAAGTACCCAAGGTAATTCAATCAGGAAAAGGATAATCTTTTGAATAAATTATACGGAAACAACTGGATTATCTCTAGGGAAAAAAATTTCCCTAGACCCTCACCCTCCCGCCATACACAAAAAGTAGACCAAAGTTGAACACAGGCCTAAACATTTGAGCCAAAACTGTAAACTTTCAATTAAAAAATAAGAGAAAATCTTTCCCATTTGTGTAAAGATTTCTTAAATATGGCACAAGAAGCACAAACCAAACCATAAAAGAAATAAAATTAACTGCATCAAAAATCTAAGGAAAAAACCCTTTTGCTCTTTAAAATACACAATTAAGAAAAGCCACAAGCTAGGAGAAAATATTTGCAAAACATTTTAAAAAGGGCCCATATTCAGAGAATATATACGATTTTTATAACTCAAGAATACGAGCAAAAATAAAGTGGCAAAAAATCTGGACATTTTTAAAAGAAGGTATATAGTAGACAAAAAACACAAGATGTTCAGAATCCCATGCTTTTATGAAAAAAAAAAACACACTCAACTCTATACATGCCTCTGTAACATACACCTTGCTGGGAGTGATATCACCTCCAAGGGGGTAAACAATTAGTCTTTGCGGAGGTAAACAAATACTTCTCTTTTTACATATAAAACGTAAGTACGTATAGGTAGATATAATTGACAGACGTACACAATACCTAAGGGACAGTATTAAAATTTCATGGTGGGTGATTAAGAAAACAATGTCTAAAATGGCTCAGGGTAGGGGGTGGGCAAAAATGACAAAGACGTTGAGAGGTACTGCTCTGCTCAAATGTTCCAGTCAATGAAATTAAAAAGACTGACCAGAGTAAAGTGTTGATGAGGGTGTGTAGGAACTGGAACTCTCACGCATTGCTGGTAGGAATACACGGGGGATCTGTCACTTGCAAAAACAGTTTGACATTACATCAAAAGTTAAACATACACTCAACCGGTGACTCAACATTCCCATTCCTAGATATTTATTCAAGGGAAATGTGACCATTCGACCACACAAAGACTGCTTCATGAATGTTCATGGCGACATTATTCAAAACAGCTAAGAAGTGGGAACAACTCAAATGTCCTTCACCTGGTGAGTATAAACAAATCTGGAATAGCCATACTTTGAAATGCTACTCACTGACAAGTAGTAACCAACTACTGATATATGCAAAGCATCAATGAACCTCGAAGACATTATGCTAAGTGAAAGAAGTCAAATCTTAAACATACACTGTTGGATTTTATTTATATGAAATTCTAACAAAACCAAATAAACAGCAAGTTGCTTGGGCCAGGGTCTGGGAGAGAAGATTTACTGGGGGGCGGGGGGAGAAGCACCAAATAACCTTTTGGGGTGACAAAAAATTTGTATATGCTGATTGGCATGAGTTACAGGACTATAAGCCATTGTCTAGTGCATCAAACTGCACACAAAATGAATTTTATTGCATATAAAATAAATTTGATTGCACCTAAATGAAACTAAAAAACACATAACTCACTGAAAAAATAGAAGAATCTATAAGTCCATACTGAAATAAAAATTTCCAAATGATAGATTGCTAGTTAGTAAATACAGAAGACACTGCAGAATTAAAAACTGTTTGGCAGTCATCATTATAATAACTGACTCGGGCAGCAATCATCAGTGAAGGTTAACCTGGTAGTTGAAGGTTTACTGACTGTATCAGTTTTCTAGGACAGCTGTTAACATATTCCCGTGACTTTAGTGGCTTAAAATAACAAATTGATTCACAGTTCTAGAGGCCAGCAGTCTGAAATCAAGGTGTAAGCAAGACCATGCTCCCTGTGAAAGTTCCAGGCAAGGATCCTTCCTTGCTTCTTCCAATTTCTGGTGGTCCAAGCACACCTGGCCTGTTGTGGTGTAAACTCAGTCTGTTTTGGTCTTCCCATTGCTGCCTTCTGTGTGTGCAAGAGTCTAAACCTTCCTCTGCCTTTCTCTTAGGAGGTCATCTATCAGTGGCTTTAGGGCCCAACCTAAATCTGGAATGATCTCATTTGGAGATCTTTAACAGTATCTACAAAAGCCCCCTTTTCCAAGTAAGGTCATACAGGTTCCAAACGAATCTTTGGGGAGTCACGATTCAACCTACTACGGTGAGAAATAGGCTATTTACATGACCTCAGAGCATGTCCCACAATATGTTTCTAAGGGCAAAGGTAAAAGAGAAACTTCACCGTGGAGAAAACTGGCAAATGAAGGTCCACATCATCTGTGATAATACAGTCCACAGTGTGCACTCCTTTGTATGTGCTGTCCTGGGTACAATGTCACTCTATGGTACCTCTGCCAAAAATGCAGAATGTGACTCTAATGCTGAGGAAACATGAGACAAATCTGAGTGGAGTAACATTCTGTAATACTTTTCAGAAAGTCAAGGTTATGAATGACAGGAAGGGAAGACATAAAGACAAAACCAGAGAAAAACTTTAGATCTGAAGGACAGTGTTGGGAGGTGGTGATATTTGAGTAAGACCTACAGTTACAGTATTTTGTCAATAATGACACCTCAATTTTTATATCATTTTAACTGCTATTAAAGACGATTTGTTCTCTGGTCCTGTGGTGGTGGTGTTATGTTCACTTAGAAAAATAATTAGAAAAAGAGATGATGGCTAAGTTGCTGACTGGTGGAAGAACTTTGTTACAGTGGGATATGTGTTTCTATGTTTCTTGTTTTATGGCAGTGAGAGGTGTCATAAATACCTGGTGTAATCTGACTAAGGTTTTTCATAATTATTACTTGGTTATAATTCACTTGCCAGATTAAATTGGCAAAAATGTTGAGTAAAACTTTTGGGAAAAGAAAGCTGTGTATGTATATGCTTTAGTAAGAGAATAAGGTCTTGGCAATATGTGGTATTATTCAGGTGCTTGAACCTCAAGCACTAAGGTCTTGGGACAGAGACAGGTTGCTTTAAAAACTCAATATATGTTTTCCTATTTGTCATAGCCCTCAGATGTGTTAGAATATTGGGTTAAGTTTTCAAATCAATTTAAAATATGCTGTCACAAAACCAATTCATTTGTTTAATTTTTTTAAATTTCCTTTTTTCTTCCCACTACTAGTACATTCTGCAGGTAATGGTATAGTTAAGCTGTTGCACAATAAAATTTACTGATTTTCTTCTTAACCAGTGAAAGACTCCACTTTGTTACTGGCAGTGTAAAAAGTCAACCTAATGTGGAAATGAAAACCATCATTCATTTTTTAAAAACTGTAATTGAATCAGTTTTTCTCCAAAGAAAGTCCTTCATTATTTCACATAAGGAATGTACAGCTACAGAACAATAATTATACCCACTCACCTGGAGATGTAACAAAATGCATTTCTGGTTTAAGAAAGGAACAAAGGGATTAATCTCACTGCCATAATTAATGAGAAAAATTGCCTACATTATGAGCTTGACATGAGGTGAAATGATAGCCCTAATATTTTTTGGTAAGATTAGAATAAGATAATATTTCTTAGCCTGAATTATCCTCCTCCCTTTGCTCATGTGAGATATAAAATATAAAAATAAGAATATGTAGAAGCTATTAAGTACTTTTACAGGTTATCAAGATACTATAAAAAATAACTTGTCTTTCTCCAGTGCTTATTCCTGGGGCTGGCTCTTGCAAGCTGGACATATTCCAAAGGACTTATTCCTTTTTTAATTAGTAAAATTCTTTCAGCTCAAGAGAAAAAACAAAAGCATGAAAGGTTGCTACCTAAACTTCAAAAAAGCTAATAGAATTTCTTTTTACACTCATTAGTTTTTTTGTTTGTTTGTTTTTTTAAGGGCCGCATGTGCACTGTATGGAAGTTCCTGGGCCAGGGTTCGAATCAGAGCTGCAGCTGTTGGACTAAGCCACAGCAACACCAGATCCAACCCACATCTGCAACGTACAGCACAGCTCAGCAACCCCAGAACCTTAACCCACTGAGCAAGGCCAGACTGAGCTGAATCCTCATGGAACTGGTAGGGTTAGTAACCTGCTGAGGCTGCAGTGGGAACTCCACATTAACATTTTTATTTTTGGTCTCAATGTCTGGAATGAAGTATACTGCAATGGATCTAAATACCTAGAATTACATATACTGTATATGGGTTCTTTACACTATAAGTAATCAATATCCTAATACAAAAGAGAAAAACATGCTTACTTTTTCTCAAAATGAATTCTAGCAAACAGCAAAACGCAGAAGACCTATTAGATCAACTATTATTTTAGATGGAACATATACAATTACTAGACAACAATAATGCAAAAGACACAACAGAGTAACATGAAACTCTGAATGTTTCACTTTCGTGGTCACTAATGTCATGGCGACTGGCTTTAGTTTTTAATTTAAAACACACATAGAAATATTGACTATGTAAACATGATATTAGCTCAATTTTTGTTGGTCACTTCAGGATGTGAGAAACTTAAGCCCAATTAATATCAAAGAACAAGAGAGACTTTAAAATACGACTCAAAAATTTAAGAGAAATAATATTTATAGGCCAACAGTTTCAGGATTCCACAAGCACCAGTTCTGAAATATACTAGAACATTTTAATTTACCCTTTTTTGTTCTTATTTTACTAGATAACACATTTTAAAACTGCAATAGCTAAAGTTTTCTTAAAATTTTTGGTTAATCCATAGAAATTTTATATTTTTATGCAAACACAATTTAGTAAGGCAGAACTATATAAATTATCTCTGCAAGTGTCCAATCTTCTATATGAATTAAAATATGCCATACTCCACGTTTATCTTTCTATAGGAACTGAAGAGTCAACATGGAAGAGGAATATAATTGATTTTACTTAGTAGAAAAGTATATACTGAAGGATCAACATAGCTTATGGGTATCAGATCAGTAAGGTTTCAGTTATAAAACCAGAGATCATTCTATTTTAAGGAAGAAGAAATTTAATACAGATTGTTAGGTGCTTGCAAAGTTGGGAAAACTGGAGGAATGAAAGTCATGGAAAGCTACTGCTAGACCTCAGGTTCACTCCAACTTTCAGAGAATCAGGTCACACAAGAAAAAGTTACCAGCGACCCCAGCTCCCTCTCACAAGGGGTGTGTGATTTGCAAGAATCCCCAGAGCCTGCCAAAGTCCATGCTACCTCTTTCTGCTGCCAGAGCAGAGTAATATTATTGCTTGTGCCTCTCTTCTCCCTTCCAAACATCTGAGTAGCTCTTTTTTGGTGTCTAACATGGGACTCTGCTGCATATAAGACACAAAGACATGCACTGAAGGATTTGGGAATACTGTTAAGTTGGTAAAGCCTGTGGGACAGTCTATTTCTTTGGTTACTCAGCATTCTTACACACCTTTCTATGCATATCTAACTTCCAAACTGCAAGATTAACATTAGTCTTCCCTCTAAATTGGTGAGTCTTTCTCATAGAAATGAATATGTGTTTACCCTCTCCTAAAATATGGGAAACTTGTTAATCACTGTATCTGCCTCTGTGTTGCTCATTCCTCTTTGAATTGTCACAAATTCCCTTTGATATTCAGTAATAAGAAGACTAATACTAAATTTAACCACTGTCACCACACTTTATATACCAGTAGAAGAAGGGGAAGGTGAAAATAAAATAGTATATGTATACAAACATACATAGACACAAATATATTACCTTAAAAGATTTTTTGTTATAGTTGACATACCCTTCATTTATGCACCTGGTCGTTAGACCAGAATTGCTATTCATAAACGTTGTTCACTAATTATTCACTGCTTGCTTGATCTTAGTAGGGATGTTTACTGTGTCCTTTATCAGGCTGACTGACCCTAACCTTCATTCTTGGTGTCCCATCTGTACTTGATTGCTATTCGGTTTTATCACCGAACACGGAATTATTGAGAAAATCCTATAGGATCTAGACACACCTTTATTATGTAAAACAACACCGCCCTTGATAACCTGATAAATAACTTTAACTGGTAGGATACTCTTTACCTCTTGGTCCCAAAGTAGTTAGGTGGGATCTCAGCCATCTGTTCATATGAGAGCCATTTTTGTGTCCCCTGGTAGTGGCACTTTTAAGAATCAAAAATAAAGCAAAAGGGCCTAAAGATGGAGGACTGGAATGGAAAAGTTCTGCAACTGGATTATCACGAGTGCTGAAGAAAAGAGCTGAAGCTACTTTTACCCTCTGGTATAAGGGCTCGTGTATTCTGTTGTGGGGAAAAAAACAAAAAACAAACAAACAAAAAAACAGCATCTGATGGTTGTGTTTCAGAGAAACTAGAGTAATTTTAGGCGTGGCCTCATTCTGAAAGTTGTTATCTCTCAAGGAGAAAGCCTACTCTTTCATAAAGCCTATTGTTTCTGAATGACAGATTTCATGGAAAGACTGGTGAATCCATCAGGTACCATATGATTGCTTTCCTTCATTTCCTGTAACACTTCTGGAGCACAATGGGTAAAATACTATGAAAATATGCATTCACAAATACATATAATGTGAAGTATACTATGAAAAACATGTATACCTGAATAATATATTATTTGGATAGTAATGCTGACAAAAAGTATTTCAAGGAGAAAAGGCAAATCCCTACCCATGGTTAGTGTCTACTTTTGTAAGAAAGAAACCTTATTGCAATGGTGTTATCCAGATCAGTAGAGAAGAAGAGACATGTTACTGAATAATCCTTTGTTGATAAACTAATTAACCACAGAGTAGTTTGGGGAAGAGGCTGAGTGACTCCCTGGAAGAGACCATATTATACACCTGAGTATTGAGAGCTTCCCTTTGGTGGGCATATTCATGAGCTTTAACCTTACAACCTGTGCTCCTTTAAACTGCTTGATCTGTATACTTCTTTCTCAGACCCCGAACGGCCTTCCAATATTGGTCTATGAGTCTTTGACAGTTACTATATAATCCACGTATTTGGTAATCTCTCACGACAAACTACACAACTAGATGCACTCGTCACTTTGCTGTCATCAGAATTTCCTTCTCCAGATGCCCCTTAGAGCCACCCGTCTTCTTTTGGCTGGTGTCATCAAATCCCATGGAACCATTGTGTGTCATGAGGAACCCTTTAAGAGGCCTTGGGTGTGAGTAAGCAGAGAGGTGGTTCAGCAAGAAGAGATGTGATAGGAGATGAGTTTATTTGTATAACTTACTTATAATTTCAAGACCTACTCAAGTCTGACTACATATATATATATACACACACACACACACACACACACACACACACACATATATATATATATACACACACACCCCAATTCAACTATAAAGTTCAATGGATCAGGTAATACCCAGAGCACAAGAGACATCAGGTCACACGGTCATTTGTTTTTCCATTGTCAACAACTCTGTCTCAGCCTAGGCACACCAGCCAGCTAGATACTGTTTTTGAAAAGGCATTTTGCGATTTTCATAAGAGAACATGTATTTTCTGTAAAATCCTTTAGGATTGGCTCTGTTTTCCTCACCTTAGAGTTGACAGAATTTCCATTCATTATCCCTGTCATAGATCTTGTAAGCACAATTGGATTTCTATAAACTTAAGACCCCAGTGGCAGAGTAGCTCTCACCACAGCCCAAATCTGCTGCAAATCCTTCTCTTGCTCTAGGCTTCTCTAAAACTTAGCGGTATCAGGGGTTATTTAGCAAAAATGCATCTATTTTCAACTGGTAAATATTGTTTGTATAAGCCAAGTGAGTCCATCATGTGCTGAGACCCTTAGCTGAAGGGTGTGAGATAAAGCAACAGGGCTTCCCTTTGGAGTGAATAACCATTCATGAGTTGTTCCTCTGGAAAAGTCATAAGATGGAAAGTTCCTGAATCTTCATAGGAATTATTTCCTACCCTCTGGTACTCTGATCACTGGGTCTGATTAATAAGATCTTATTATTTTAGTAGACCAGTAACAGGAATGTGAGCAAGCTCCCTGCAAGCTGGGTGATGAAACTGAGCTGAGGAATTGACTTGGTTTGACATGGCCTGGAGGTAAAAAAATGCAGATATGCTGCTGCCTCAGTAGCGCTGAAGCAAACCCGTTCCTGTAGCCTTTAGCAGGTGAATGGAAAAAGATACTTTTCAGACAAAGAGCTGCATACCAGGTTTCCAGGGGGTCCTGCTGACATTTCCATAAAAGAAATACTTCTGGAATAGCAGAGTCCATGTGATCTCAGAGAGACAGCAGTGGGTGATGGCTTAGAGCTAGATAGATCTTAATTTTCTGGTTGGGAATTGAAACCTGGGCAGCCTGGATGAAAACCAGGAGTCCTAGCCGCTAGATTAGCTAGGAGCTGAAAGTAGAACTGCTCTGATTCTTGCCCCCTGATGAAAGCAAGCATGTTTCAAGGAGGCCAAGGCTGTGAAAACAGGTATAAGTCACAGTACAACATGTGGGAGAACACACAGAGAAGTCGTCTGTTTAAGTCAGAAGCGAAGCCCACACAGATAAGTCATCTGTTTAAGTCAGAAGCAAAGCCGTAACGCTAAAGAGGAGTACGGGTACCCCCTCAACGAGGAGCGAGCCACAGAAGTGATTTAAATCACATATAAAGGACAATTCTTCCGGGTCTTTGTTTACCTTTAGCCAATTATCTTATTTTAATTCTCACACTTACTGGACACAGGACTCTCTCCAACCTGCATGCACATCTTTTGACAAAGATGGATTCCAAAGCAAAGGTGCCAGGATGGCATCAGGACTTATTATGGCCTGATGCTCCCCCTCCTTTCTGACCCCTAGAGTCTTACTGTGCGTGTGTAACCGGGCAGCTCTCCTTGACCCCAAGAGCGACTGACTAGTCATCTTAGATGGTAAATGAAACAAGGCCTAAAAGGACACAGACACCTTCTTATCGAACAGAAAAAGATAGCCCTAAGGCCACAGACTACAGGGCTCAACAAAACACCCATCTGTAAAAAACCAAGCACTCCCCTGCAGTGGAGGAGCCGGTGAGTCTTGCCTGCTCAGAGCTCAGGACCACTCTGTTGGTCAACAAACTCTGTTTGCAGCCTCATTGCTGCAGCCTCTGCTTCCTCCTCCTTCTAACAATCTTATCTCTACTACAGCCAAGCTCAGCTCCTTTGACTTTTACCTTGAGGTGTCAAGGAGAAACAAGGCCCAGTTTACTCAGCCTAACAAGTCCCAGCCCAGGGGCCCTTCTGCCTCCTACCACACACAGAATCAAGGCCTGATTTAAATTTACAATAAGACACTGACATTCTCCAACTCCTGTCTTCTTTCTTCCTACTTTATTTTTCAACAGCTTTACTGATGTATGTGTAATTGATACACAAAGAATTTCACAGATTCAATGGGTAAAATTTAATGAGTTTGGACACATGCAAACATCCATGATAAGTGTATTACTCTGAGTCTTCAGATAGTGATACCTCTCTTATGTAACTAATGCTAATTCGACCTAAACTAGCTGCTAGAATATGCCGCCTAAAGGTAAAGCGCACCGGGAGATGCTGAATTAGTATGACTCTTGCGGGAAGGGGCACTTGCAAAGGTCTCAGGTACTACACAGTTACACATAGATAACATGAGGCCTAAGCATTTTCTTTGGATTTTGATAAAACCATATCCTACATTTTGATTTCAATAATAATAATTCCTTAATGCACTGAGCCTTACTGTATGCCGGGCACTGTTACACACAGTCCATGGACACTAACTCTCAACACTTCTGTGAGGTAGGAAGACTATCTACACTTCAGAGACAGCACGACCAAGTCACACAGAAGTCAGGCACCTGCCCAAGTTCACACAGCTGGCAGGAGCCGGAACCAGCATCAGAACCCAAGTAGCACGGCCGCTACTCTTAACCATCACATCAGTTTGCCTGGTAATAGATTAGCACCATTTCCACCTTGTCTACGCCCTCCCTCAGCACAAGGGCTGGAAACCAAGAAATAAATTTCACTCTGGGCAGTGAAAGGCAGTTCCATGAGATTTGGAAGGTGGAGAAGAGGCGAAAACCATACTTTGCTCCTCCAGCAATGGTGGGCAGATATGTGGGCTTCAGCAAATATAAATATTTCACTAGCCTCCAGCTTAAATGTATATAAATACATACACAAAATAGAATATTATTCCGCCTTTACAAAAAAAAGCAGTCCTATCATTTGTGACAACATGCATGGACCTAGAAGATATTAGGCTAAGTCAAATGTCAGTCATAGAAAGAGAAATCTTCATGATTCCGCTTATGTGAAGTCTCCAAAATAGTCAAACTCTTAGAGGCAGAGGATGCATTTTTAGTTTCCAGGGGCTGGGGAGTGGAGGAAAAGCAGAGTTGTTACTTAGTGGTTATAAAGTTTGTTATGCCAGATGAATAAATGTTAGAAATCTGCTGTACACCCTAGGTCCTACATACCATGGTGGTAGTGTGCACCTCAAAATGTGTTAAGAGGCTACATCTCATGTTGTATTATTACCAAAAAACAAAACAAAGGAACACAAACTCCGGGAAGTGTCAGATCTATTACCCTATTACCTTGATTTTTTGCTTTTTCATAAAAGCCGAGGAATTTTTTTTTAATGTTTAGCATTTACCTCCTTTATCTCGGTAGCATCACAAAAGTATTTTTTTTCTAATATCCGCATAATACGAATCTTTGAATAATTAAAATACCTCCAAAAGTTTGCTCCCTACACATAAAGTAACAAAAGCTAATGATCTTATGCTTTAAATTTCTCTGGAATGTTTCTCCAGAAACATTGATTGCAATATAATCAAATATTTCACAGCCTGAGCTTATAGTTTGTTTTAAATCCACTGAAACTTAAACATACCATAATAGAGTGCAAAATAAAAAAGTGGTTGCAATTCGTAATCCCTTCCTGTACCTATGCCCTTGCGTTGCGAACTTGTAGTCTCTATCGCAGAGATGGAGGTTTTCTCTACCGCCTGAATCTAGGCTGTGCTTGTGACTTTTTGTCCACAGGAAGCGATGATATTCTAGAACTTAAGGCTTTGTGACTTCAACTCCCTCGTGTCCTTCTTTATCATGAGAAAATGCCTATGCCCCAGCTAGCCTTCTGGAGGATGAGACTTGTTAGAGATACCTGGAGGCAGAGTTGACTAGGTTCAATTGTCCCAACTGGAGCCTCAGACACTTGAGAAAGCCCAGTAGGAAGAGCAAAGCCACCCGATGGTTGTTCAGAGGTGCTGAACAAGACGCCCAGCTCAGATTAGCAGAATTTCCAATAGCCTTTAGAGGGAAAACAAAGTTATCACAGACCTCTAAGTTTGTACGGTTGTTACACAGCATTTCTGTAGCACTAGAGAAGATATTGGACACAAAGGTTATGAGCCTCAGCAGTTATTATACTTCAATTCAAAACGTATTTTTGTTTAGCAAAGTCAGAGAAGCAGCATTCCTGTGTATTTGCTTCTCTTTCTAAAGAACTGTCTACATATATAATGCAAAGATTTAAAAAACATAATTTAGGGAAAATGTGGAATATTTACTTTCATAACAAAAAGCATGCTTGTATTTACTATTCTTCCAAGAACCTGTAGGCAACACGTACAAGCCAGAGGAATTTATTCTTTACATTTTATATTCTTCACGTACTTGCTGCCCACGTTGAAATAAATACGGCAATTTGAAGAAATGAACGGTTTCTTTCTAGAATTGCTGGGCAGCAGGGAAGTCAGCCTCTAAAGAAATTGCTATGAAGCAGCTAAGGAGGAAAAAAAAATACTTAAGGACTTTAGGGGTGTGGAGATAATCTGAAGATAAGTAAGAGAAAAATGTTATGAGTAGAAAGCAAACACAGTTTCAAGCATTCAACAAGAGAGCTTTCAAAACAAAGTATGAGTTGGCATAAATAAAAATAAAATCAGCAACAGTATTGCTTGAGAAAGGCAACCACAGTTATTTCTCGGTAGCTCCACTTTAACTCAGACTCAAGTTTTCCAGCCAGAAGAAATAGGACATGGAAAAAAACTATGAGAAGAGGGGGGTCTAAGTTAGTTCAAGAAAATCCTATAACGTGCTAGTCACCATACTAGGTGCTGAGGATACAGTCTTGGCCAAAGAAAATGCCTGTTAATCTGTGTGAAAAGCAGAATAAAAGCACATACTAGATGTGAGTCATAACATTTGCTTACAGGATCAGAGAATGAGTCACAGAGGAGGAAGAAATTGACTGGATCTTGAGTTATGTTTATGGCTTACCAGACCAGGGGGAAAAATGTGGCAGAAGTAAAAGGGAACTGCATGTATAAAGGCACAGAGATGGATGAGTGACTCGGAACAGGGAAATTCGGTCCACCAGGAGCACAGGTGTTCTGAGCCAGAAGAGGACAGAGATAAAATATGATGGCAACAAGGGTATGTTATCTGAGGCTGCAGACAAATTATCTCATAACTTAGTTGGTTAAAACAACATTTATCTTACAGTTTCTGTGGGTTAGGAACTGGGTATGGTTTAGCTGTATCTTCTGACTCCCATTCTCTCAAGATTGCAGTCAAGGTCAATACCAGATGTGGTTTCATCTGGCAGCACAGCAGGGCAAGCAGTTGCTTTTAAGCACTCACGTGGTGGTTAGGAAGATACAGTTTCTTGTGGGCTATTGGCCTGAAGTCCCCCCATCACCACCACCCGCAGTTCCCTGGTACTCTTAGGCAGTTTACAACTTGTCACCTTGTTTCATCAGAACAGGCAAGCCAGAGGAGCCAGAGAAAGAGTGTGAGCAAGATGGAAGTCACTGTCCTTTGTAACTTAACCTCAGAAGTCACCTCCATGACTTTGTCCTATTCTATCCATTAATTCTATCCATGAAAAGCAAGTCACTCAGTCCAGCACCCACTCAGCGAAGGGGGTAGGCAGATTACCTAAGGGCCTCGTTACCAGGAGGCAGAGATCATTGGGGGCTATTTTAGAAAGAGTCTCCAAAAGATGGTAAAGCAATTTCTTCTATCAGGAGTACTAGTATTCTGGAAGAAACGGGTGATGAGGAAAAGTGAAATTGATGAAGTAAGCAAGAGGCAAATTGTGGGGGACATTTTAGCATCCCAATGGAATTATAGGAGAGTTTGAATAGGAGGGACACACTGACCCCTGTGCTTGAGACTAAGAAATACTAAAGCTTTTCACCACAGGGATCCAGAAACAAAAGGGTTCCAGCGCCTCAGCAAAGGCTCACAGCTTACGGATGAGCACAGCAGTGGTGGGGGACTCTTGTCCCCATTCCCAGCCCACAGGGCGCCGCTGCTAGAGAGATGCTCACAGACTCACCTGCTTGCCAAAAGCACACTGGGATGTGAGTAGGCAAATGACGGAAGGCAAGGTCGATTCATCTAAGAGGCCCCATGGTCAGAGAGAGAAACCCAAAATAAAACAACCAGCACAGGGAACTCAGAGAAAAACAAAGCTGCTGGGCATTAGAGAGATAATATGCACACAAATAGTATCAAGAACATTTAAAAATTTTAAGTCAGAGCACAAAAAGACTGAAAAAAAATCTTTATTTTGGTATTAAATCATTCTGTAGGCAAAGGGAAGGAGATATCACTGAATCAGTGCTGAAATATCAAGTTAAAAAAATCAAATGCAATGAGATGGAAATGAAAAGGTAAAATGCAAACAATATTAATTCTAGAAGGAGAAAAAGGAATGGAGAAATAATAAGCAATCATTAAATAAGGGAAATAACTCCTTGTTCTAAAAAGAAAGCTTTGTTCCTCAACAAATCTAAAGATCCAATATTAATGATTTTAAAGAAACTGCTGGTTATGTGTTAGCATAAATATTTAATGCTGACAAAAATAAATTATATCCTACTATAAAACAGATACTATAAAGAGTTACCCAAAGGGATACACATTGTCTTCCAGTGTTCTCCACTCCAACCTAAGTGGTCCATTTACTGTTCACCGAACCCACCCCACCGCCATTCACAGTCTCATTTCTTTCTGCTGGGAGTAGCCTTCCCCCAGCGATAGACGGGCTATGTCCTTTGTATTGGAGGCCAACAAGGGGTGCTCTAAGAGTTATATCAAGACAGTGGCAGGACATTGGCCAAGCAAATCTCGTCCGGGGGTTACCCTGCCAGATCTCCAGAAGGTTCACCAGTACCCTGCCTTCAAGGACTCTGTAGAAGTCTCAGCCTACCAGCTTCCGGGTTGACCCTATATGAAACAGTAATCGCCAATATCCCTGCAATTCCCATCCGCCTTTCCCTAATTACTATCTCACCTTGCATGTTATACGGTTACTTGTTTATTATCTCTCCCCACCTTTGAGAGAGCAGGGCCTTGTCTGCTTGGTTTACTGCTACACCCCCAGTGCCTCGAACAGGGAGGGGCACAGGCAGGCATTCCACAAGTGTGCGCAGAATGAATCAACTAAAAAATGAGTCAGTGAACAAAGCAGAAAACTCAAATAGACCAACTTCTTTGGGACAAACTGGGAAGAGGATAAGCAATTGGGTCTAGCAAACTCAGCACAGAGGGGTAGTTAAGTGTAAGCTTCTGGCTTCTGGCATGAGGTGCATGTCTGACTTTTCCTTGTTTAGCTCCAAGTCTTTTGGACACATTGTTTTATTTCTTTATTTTCACTTCTTCTCAGTTTTGAAATTGGGGTGATAATTACAGCTTCTAACTAATAAGGGATATCATGAGAACTGAATGTCTTAAGTAAAGCACATAGATCTGGGAGGGGCCTAAAAGTAATTTTTTTTTTATCTTTTGAGGAACACTAATGCTATTTAAGCTATTCTAATGAGGAAAGCATAAGAATAGCGTAACACAAAGCTATGCCTAACTCTCACCTTTGACTGATCTCATTTATGACAGTAAATTTTTTTCTAGCAACCTGGAAATTAGCTATGTGTCAAAAGAACAATGTAGTGTGACCTCTAAAAAAAGTAATCCTGTGAATGCAAAGACAGTTAATGGCAAATTATCAAAATGAACCACTAGAACACAGCAAATAATTTTTAAAACTAATTTAACCCTTGCCATTTCATAAAATTTGATAGTCTTTAATTTTCTAAAAATATAGCAATAAATGAAAACTGTTTAAGTATGATAGTCTTCACCAAAGTCCAACTGGAAAAAATTCTAAGAAGTGGATTTCTTAAGCCATTTTTATTAAAATAAGAATGATATAGAGACACCCATGATCACTGCCATTGTTGGGTCTATTATTTAACATGAAAGTCCCAAAGCACTTGCAGTAAGACAAGAAAATACACAGTGTTGGTGAAAGACATAGTCAAAAAGCCTGTCCACAGAGTGCAAACAAAAATTCAACTTTTAGGGGTAGATATTTAATGTAGAGTATTTCTACAAATAAAAAATGATAACAGAAATATTGCTTGAGATATAAATAGCAAGTTCCTAGCAAAATAAATCTAACTAGACAATAACCACACAGAAATATGTCTAACCTAGTAATAAAGAACTACACGTTACGTTAAAAGTTAGGTAATACTCTGCATATATCAGTAAAGATCAGAGGTGCTCATACCCACTTCCCTTAATAGCTGACATTTATCAAGCACTGATGGTATGCTAAGTGCTATTCTCGTGTTTCATGAGCATTAACTCACTTACTCTTCATAACAAGTATTATGACTTGGGAATATCCTTGCAATTCCCCTCCGCCTATTTATGCCTGGTTAATCGAAGGAACATGGGAGTTCGGGGAGTTCCGGTAATTTGCTCAAAGCCACAAAAAGAATCAAAAAGTTGCAGAGCTAGAATGTGAACCCAAGCAGCCTGGCTCCAGAGACTGTCTTTAACCACTACGCCAAACTTCCTCATTGGTGTCAGTAGGATAGGTAAAGGGCCCTTCTTATATATTACTCGCTGAAATTGGGAAGTAAACTCTAAACAGACTAATTACACAGTCTCGATGGAAATTAAAATATGTGCTCTATGGTCCCACATTTCATTCCAAGAAATTCATTCTCCAGGGAAGAACAACACAAGAACGTCAGGGCATGTGTCTGAGACTGTGGATTACAACACGTAGCACTAAGAAATAACGATTGAAAAAACCTACCATAGACTTGTAATGGACCTTGTGATTACTTCCTTAATATCCATTTCCATTTTCCTAGGAACAAATTTTTGTTTGGCAGTTGTTCCTATCTCTGCCCCCTTGGCCCATGCCAATAGTCCATGCTCTTTAAAAGATGGTGACAGCTAATTTTACCCTATTTTTAAGCATGAGATGTCTATATAATTGAGGCTTTCTCAGTGCTATGAAATAGAACTTTCTGCAATGATAGAGATGTGCAATACAGTTGCCACTAAGTTACTGAGTACTTGAAATGTAGTCAGTATGATTAAAAAAAATTATTTAGTTGTATTAAATGTAAATAGTCATATGTGGCTAGTGTCTACCACAACAGTGCAACCCCAGCTAACCAGGGCAATATCATCACTTGAACACAACGACCACTTCAAGGACGGTCACACTACTTATTCAAATCAATGAGACTCACGGGAAAGAAGTTTTCTGCCTCTTTTAAGATGCTTCTGACAAACTATCCCACATGTGGATGAGGCATCACGTAATCTTTGGAGTGACTGAGAGCCACCCTGGAAAGTCCACCAAAGTCCAAAGTTTTCACCTTTGTGAAACTTGAAAGGTAGCCATCCTTAGAATAAGTAGGCACGATGGAAGGCAAGTACGGACAGATAGAAACAAACCAGTGTCTTTACGGATGCACAACTACTGAATAAAACCATCGCTGCAGTTGATCCTATTTATGCTTTCCCATAACATCACTCTTATGTTAAACACATCTGAGGAGGGTCTCCTCTTGAAATCTGTAATGTGGAATAGATTAAAATACAATTTATAACCATTTATTTCTTAGTTCTAAGAAATTATTCTGAAAGCAAAAAAAAAAAAAAAAAGATGCAAAAAAATATGATGCCACATTTAAATGAGTGATTCAAAAAAATCCCTAGAAAGGGATGATTACGAACAAGGGAGAAGGCTACAGTGGAGCCTATGGTAGTGGATTAGAGTTGGAGACATCAGTATGAATTCACAGTTAGCTTAGTAACATAAATAAACAAAGATACGCAGAGAAGTATTTAGAGATGTATGTGTAACTGTCAGCTAAGAAGGCTTAGAAGCCATGCTCTGCTCTTCTCCTTCCCCCAAGAACAATGAGCACACCTGGGCCCAGATCTTGGTTCCAAACACCATTCTTCAGTAACCAGGGCTCCTTAGAGAAGAGGTTGATGGGATTGGAGCAAGGTGAGCCTGAAGCATCTCAGTGCCAAAAGTTAAATAAATTTCCCCTCTCCCCAAAGGTCAGGAAGTATGTTAAAGGAAACAACTTCAAAAGCTGTCGGTCGGGAGTTCCCGTCGTGGCGCAGCGGTTAACGAATCCGACTAGGAACCATGAGGTTGCGGGTTCGATCCCTGGCCTTGCTCAGTGGGTTAACGATCCGGCGTTGCCGTGAGCTGTGGTGTAGGTCGCAGACGCGGCTCGGATCCTGCGTTGCTGTGGCTCTGGCGTAGGCC
>PVHT020000886.1:19096573-19239978 GCA_004024745.2 Catagonus wagneri | reverse complement strand
AAAGGAAACAACTTCAAAAGCTGTCGGTCGGGAGTTCCCGTCGTGGCGCAGCGGTTAACGAATCCGACTAGGAACCATGAGGTTGCGGGTTCGATCCCTGGCCTTGCTCAGTGGGTTAACGATCCGGCGTTGCCGTGAGCTGTGGTGTAGGTCGCAGACGCGGCTCGGATCCTGCGTTGCTGTGGCTCTGGCGTAGGCCAGCGGCTACAGCTCCGATTAGACCCCTAGCCTGGGAACCTCCACATGCCGCAGGTGCGGCCCTAAAATGACAAAACGCAAAAAAAAAAAAAAAAAAAGCTGTCGGTGGCCAAGGCTGAAACAATCTGAGCAACAAAATTAATGAGCTAGTATTGAATTTAACCCAAAACATTAGATACTCTTGAGTCCATCTTGATATAAACAAATAAATCAATAGGCAAGCCCCGCCAACTCTCTCATGAAAAAGAATTCCAATAATTTTTTACAGCTGACTACTTTATCTTCAAGGAGTTGGGGGCACGACACCCTACTCAAGTGTGGGCTCTGCACAGTAACTTCCTTCCAAAGAGCAGAGTATGAAAAGCGGGGGAAAGGACAACTCTGTGGTGGACAGTCCCATCAAGTGGTGAAAGTCAGTGTCAAAAGTGACAGTCATATATAGCAGATACTTTCAATATGCTGTGAGGAGAATGGCACTTTGTTCTGTAGGTCCTCCCCCAAACCTATAATTCCTATTTAATCATACCAAAAACATGAGATAAATGTCATTTTGAGGGAAATTCTATAAAATACATGATCGGTGCTTTTCAAAACTGTCAAGGTCATCAAAAACCATCAAAGTGTCGAAAAACTTTCAGGTCCAAGTGAAGCCTAGAGAGATGTGACAGTTAAATGTATTGTGGTGTCATGAATGGGATTCCAGAACAGAAAGGACATTAGGTAAAAACTAAGGAAATATGAATATGTTAAAATTACTGAATCACTGTAATTGCATTTATTATTATTTTTTTTTGTCTTTTTGCCTATTTATCTAGAGCCGCACCCGCGGCATATGGAGGTTCCCAGGCTAGGGGTCTAACAGGAGCTGTAGCCGCCGGCCTTCGCCACAGCTACAGCAACGCGGGATCCGAGCCGCGTCTGCAACCTACACCACAGCTCACGGCAACACCGGATCCTTAACCCACTGAGCAAGGCCAGGGATCGAACCTGCAACCTCATGGTTCTTAGTCGGATTCGTCAACCACTGAGCCACGAAGGGAACTCCTTGCATTTATTGTTAACAAATGTACCAATACTAACATATTAATAGGGGAAACTGAGTTCAGAGAATATGGGAACTCTGTACTATCTTAATTTTTCTATAAATCTAAACCTATTCTGAACTATTTAGAACTTATATATGTACACACACACAGAACCAAAAATTGAGGTGTACAATGACGTACAGTAGCCTTATACATCACGTAATGACTGAGTGAGAAATGAAGAGGGAGAGTTAGAAGGAAAAATATATGTTGGATATTTTCCATGTTTGCTATAAATTAATCATTGTATGTAATACAAAATATTCAATGAAATTATAAACAAATATGCTTGTGAACAAAAATTAAATGAGGAATAAATGAGACTATTGATGAAATCAGGACCAGTGAGGTTTTCTTTTACTTGTTATTTTTATGCAATACCTGTGGTAAAATGCCGGAAACAAATAATGTTGAAACTCAATGACGGAAAAACATAATTCTGGACATTATCCACAGAAATTATGACTCAATAGATCTGGGATTATTTCTCTCAGAAAGCGTTTTTCTTTGTTTTTTTAAAGCAACCCCCACTCCCATCCCCTGATGTTTCTCATACACTAACATGTTTATGAAACAAACTTGAACGTGGTGAATGTCAATACTGCTTGGTAGGTAATCTCACCCAGCAGAGCTGTGGATTTATGGAGAAAAGTATAAGTGTAAAGAACAGAAGGACATGCAGAAACTGACATTTCATTGAATTTTGAAGATTGTGTCTAAGAGAAAGAGTATGGCCTAAAAAAAAGCAGACAGCATTTAAGGCAAGGAAGAATGAATGAAATACTTTAGGTGTTTAGGGAAATAGCAAAAAGGCCACTGAGGCTAAAGGGGCTAAGTGCTGGGCAGTGAGTCTAGAAAGACAGGTAAATGCCAACTACAGCAACTCATCAAACTCAACTCTGTGGAGACTTTTTCTTAGAATTCATTACCAACCTTTTTTTTTTCCCTTTTTCTTTTTTTCCCCTTTTTGGGGCCATATGGAAGTTTCCAGGCCAGGGGCTGAATCAGAGCTGCAGCTGCCGGCCTACACCACAGCCACAGCAACACAGGATCCAAGCTGAAGCTCATAGCAACGTGGGATCCTTAACCCACTGAGTGAGGCCAGGGATTGAACCTGCATCCTCACAATGCGTAGGGTTCTTAACCTGCCGAGCCACAATGGCAGTTCCACCAATCCATTTGTGTATAAGGAATGAAATAATCTAATTTGGTCTATATCACAGAAAAAAGCTATTCTGAAAAGATGGATTACAAGAGGAAAGAGAGTTGGGTAAGATACCATATTTTGTATGTTTGATATTTGGGAAAAGCCCATTATCTTTTTCTTATAACTAAATTGTTATATTCTACTAAAATTGATTTTACACATGCATTTATATCTCACTTTAAAAACTGTATGCAGCTACTCCCCTAACAAACATGTGAGCCCGAAATGAAGCGTCAAATGTAGACACGAGATTAAGAGTCAGACTGAAAAGAAGTCACTGGCTTTGACCATTAGAGAGTGGCCTTAGCCAGTCCGGACTCGGTGACGAGCGGAGGCAGGCACCACTAGAGACTAAAGACAGAGTGTTACTCCTCTTTAGGAAAGATGATGAGTGCTAGATAAAGAGGCAGACTTGAGAGTGACCAAATCATTTTGGCACAAATGCCACCTAATGTATCCAAGCCACGAGAGCAGGAGAGAATGTCGGTCATGACACTTGTGCTGCACTCCTAGTCGAGCTATGATGTAATCAGAAAAGGTAAGTAAAGAAGTGGGAGGCACTGTCATCAAACATTTTATTTTTTTGTTTGTTTGTTTTGTCTTTTTGCCTTATCTAGGGCTGCACCCGCGGCATATGGAGGTTCCCAGGCTAGGGGTCTAACAGGAGCTGTAGCCGCCGGCCTTCGCCATAGCCACAGCAGCGCGGGATCCGAGCCACGTCTCACGGCAACGCCGGATCCTTAACCTGCTGAGCAAGGCTGGGGATCGAACCCGCAACCTCACGGTTCCTAGTCGGATTCGTTAACCACTGCGCCACGAAGGGAACTCCATGTCAGCAAACATATTTTAAATGCTTAGTCAATGATGCTGCCTATAGCAGAATTTCTAGGAATAAATATGGCCCACTTAATTAAAATTAATCAATTATCTAAACATAATTGGATTTTTTTTTTTCAAAATGAGAAAATGTTTCCCTCAACTCCCACTCATCTAGTAATGACTTGCCCAAGTAGGTAAGAGAAAATGCTTTTTAGAAATAGTGGCTTTTGGAGTTCCCATCGTGGCTCAGGAGTGGCGCATCTGACTACAATCCATGAGGACACAGGTTCAATCCCTGGTCTCACTGGGTGGGTTGAGGATCCAGAGTTGCTATTAGCTGTGGTGTGGGTAACAGACGCGGCTCAGATCCTGCGTTGCTGTGGCTGTGGTGTAGGTCAGCAGCTACAGCTCTGATTTGATCCCTAGCCTGGGAAATTCCATATGGTGCAGGGGTGGCCGTAAAAAAGCCCCCTTTTTTTTAAATAACTTTTGTGCATGTCTCTAGGTTTCCTGTCTCTAGGTTTCCATTATCTACATTTATTCACATATCCAATCTATTTAAAAATACTCCTTTCCTCAGTTCCTTTCTTCCAGGCTTTCACCAATGGAACCCATGTATCTGATACGATAAATTACATTTTTCTGTTTGCAGGCATAAAGTACTATTAAAAAAACAATTTGTCCCTATATAACATATTACAGGAATACTTTGCGGGCTCCTACGTTCTCTCTTCCAGGGGCCGTAGAGAGCCAGGTAATGGAAAAGTAATCACTACATTTAATAAAAAGGCAGAATTACATATAAAGAGAAGGAACATCCAACCAGCCCCTGCTCACCACACTCACAAAACTGGGGTCTCTTGCGTCTCCGTTTCCAGATCCCCGCCGCTCAGGGGGGACACAAAATTTATATTCCAACTATGATTTTAGTTCTGGGATAAATGTTCTTTTAAAAGGCGGTAGAAAATTAATTAGCATCCCTAAATAGCATCCATTTTGTCAGTCTTTATCGCTAAAGCTGCAAGTGCTGCAGAGCCTGACAGGCACCCACTTAAACGCCTCAGTTGAAGGAGCTCACAGCTCAGACAGGGGCTTCATCTGGAGCCGTCAATCTCTTAGCACAGATGTGTCCTGTTTTCTAAGGTAAACCTTCCATGAAGCTTTAATTTTCACCTCCTTCCATTTGCATGTTTTGCGAAGGCAGTTCTTTCACACATTTTAGCTCTCAGGAGCCAGTATTAACTAACGTTTCCTTATAAAAAAATAGATTTGCCTCAGAGGTTATTTCACTCCGGTAAAGTGAGTGTAAATTAGGTTTGGTTTTCCATCTCCAGACAGATTTTGAAGGTCATTTGTTTTTTGTATGTGTTAGCGTGCAATGGTGGTGACGTTTCCTCTTTCTTTGATAGAAGCATTATATTAAAAATAGCATATATAAATTAGGAAAATAATGGTATCTGATCCTTAAATGTATGTGTGATTTCTTAAAAGTTTGTTTTATCAGGCCAAAATTATGTTTTAGTTTTTTCAGTTAGTCAAGTCTCCCTTATCCATCACTAAAACATAATTTAAAAAAATCATTTTATTTCTTAATCACAGTGGCTAATTTGTAATAAAAGTTGACTGTTAACAGGCTATATGTTTTATTTTAGAGTGAGGATTTGCATGCATAATACCACTAAAATTTTTAAAAGGCCATCATCTAAACAGTAGTATTTGAAAGCTTATAATGTCTTACAATATTTTTTTTTCACTAGGAACTAAAGAGACAAATGGGTAAGACCAAATTACTTCTCTTCCACCCCTTTTTCCAAAGCATTTTATTTTGAAATAACTGTAGATTCACAAACAGTTGTAAGAAGTAACATAGATCCCATACACCTCTGACCAAGTTCACAAAATGGTTACGTCTTAGGTAACTATAATACTATAGCCTGGAATTTGACATTGCTATAATTCATTGACCTTACTCAGATATTACCAGCTTTATGTACTCTTATCTGTGTTTATGTCTTTAGTTCTGTCTGTGCAAAATAGGAAATGTGTGATCTCGGTTAGGAAAAGATAAAATGCGTTGTTAGAATTCATGAAAACTAAGAACTTCTTCAAAAGTCTGCCTGAACCCTTACTGACACACCACCGCACCAGTAACCGATTTAGTAATTCTTCACTGACTTCCCACTACCTACCTTTGGCAAAATTCAAAGAGGTCAAGAGTTCAGTGAACACTTGGGGTATCTTCTTGGAGAAATCTGGTGAAGGACTGATTGGGAGGATATTTTTGCAAACATCATACCCGATAAACGATTTGTATTCAGAATACATAAAAACCTCTCAAAATTCAGTATTAAGAAAACAACCCAGTGAAAGCTTGGCAAAAGATTTAAGCACTCACTCACTGAATATATCCACATAACAAACGGAAATATGCGCACCGCCACTCTCATTAGGGAAATGGAAATTAAAACCACACTGATGTAGAAGAGGCCAGAAGATGGAGGGGCAGAAAGACCGTGCACTTACCTCCTCTCAGGAGCACACCGAAATCACAAATATCTGCAGAACAACCATCTAGGAAAGAGACCGAAACCTACCAGAAAACATCTACCATAAACATGCCAGGAACCTGCAGAGCTGGGCAGAGGGGCCGACTTATGATATAATCAAGCCCCACACCCCCAGGTGGACAACCACAAACAAGAGTAACTACCTTGCAGAGGTCCTCCCACCGAAGGAAGGGTTCTGAGCCCCGCATCTGGCTCCCCAGTCTGGGGCTTCTATACCGGAAAGACACCCCCCCCAGCACTTGGCTTTGAAGGTCAGCGGGGCTTAATTTCAGGAGCGTCACAGGACTGAGGAAAACAGGGCCTCCACTCTTAAAGAACACAAGCAGAACTGCACGTGCACCAAGACCCAAGGCAAAAGCAATAATTTGATAGCCTGGACCTACCTGCTGGCCTTGGAAAGTCTCCCGGCGAGGCTGGTGGTGACTGAGGCTCACGGTGGGGACCCAGACAGGAGCCTAGCAGCAGCCACGTTTGCAGACTCTGACGACTCCCCACTCTGTGGAAGCAGGAAATCCGCGCTGGCGGGCGGGCTCCACCCTCCAGCTCGTTAGTGCCAGCACCTGGCCCCACCCGACAACCTGGGCCCCTCAGGGCTGGGCTGCCTCCAGCCAAACCACTGCCTGGGTGGGGGTGAAGCCCCACCGTCAGCAGACAGGCTGCCTAAAGACTTCCGGAGCCCCCAGCAGCTTCTAGAAGAGCCTCTAAACAACGCACTGCCCACCAAAGAGCCCACCAGTGGGCTCGCACCGGTCCTGCCCCCCAGGAAGTCTGCAGAAGCCTCTAGAACAGCCTCAGCCACAAGGGGGAAAATCACAGTCCTGTAGCCCTGGGACCCAACCCACCTACAAGAGGCCAGACCCTACCCTAGGACCAGCTGGGACCCAGCCCTGCCCACTAGCAGCTCAACACAAGCTTTGGGACACCTGCGATTCCAAACCCAACTATGTCAGGAATCAACCCCTCCCCCAGCTCCCCGTTCCTCTCCCAGGGGTCTGACACCAGCTTCGGGGTTCCTGGTCCCTGCCACCGGAGTCCAGTACCCGCTCTGCCTGCCAGTAGTCCAGCACTAACCTCAGACTTGGCTTCACTCACCAGTTGGGGGGCAAGAGCCTCCGAATCTTCTGGATCCTGACTCCGCCCAGCAGTGAGCCAGCGCTAGCCTTGGGCCTCTCTTACTTCCTGGAATTGCCTCCCAAATAAACTACCTGCCCCTAAGGCTTTGTCTCCATGCTCTGTTTTGGGTGGATCCAAAAAAGACATTCATTTCTTTATACAAGAACTACTAACTGAGAACATCGTGCAGTGGTGCTAAGAAAACTAAGTCGTTAAAAAGACATTTCATGTGATAGCGGTAAGTCTTCTGATAGAAAAATTAGAAATCGACAGAACAAAAAAGAAACACTAACAATGTTAACACTGTTTTCCACATTCTGCCTCCCTATCCGTTTTTTCCCAGTTATTACAACTGACGATGGTGCTCAGCTAAACATAGTTATTCTTATTGTTTGCTCCCAGCTTTATTTCTTACGTCATTGCTCTCAAACTTCTAGGAAACTAAATAATCTTCAACTATGAAAGAGGAGGAAAGAAAGACAAAAGCATCTATAACCTGGATTTTGTCTCTTTTGTATTTTTCATTTCAAAATTTAACCACGAGGTTGTTCGGGGTTTCTTTCCCAAATTTTTTTTTACTCTCCTCCCTTTTTCTAACATGCCCTAATCTATTTCCTTTTTCTTTTTTCAGCTAAATAAATGCCATGTGTGATTATCACAGTGTTTTAATTTTAGATTTGTTTCAGCATAGTTTCCTGGGCAAATAGCATTGTACTATTACATTTTTTTGTTTTTTTTTGACATAATTACTGATTAAGAAGAGCAACTGAATTAAGTCAGCTTCAATGACTTGGATCTGTGAAACCATTTAGATGTAGAGTTAATTGCTAACTGATTAAAAACAAAAGTCTCTGAATCCTCCTACAGTGAGTGACTACCCAACCCAGCTCAGTGGTACATGATTTCTTAAGTGGAGAAAACTGAAATTTTGAAATGAAATGAATGGGTAAAAAAATCAAATAATACTTGGGTAATTCCTGAGACTACCGGTTTAGACACACATGCATATTGCCACAGCAAACCAAAATCTAAGAGAGGAGGGAGTTCCCGTTGTGGTGCAGTGGAAATGAATCCATGAGGATTCGGGTTCGATTCCAGGCCTTGCTCACTGGGTTAAGGATCTGGCATTGTGGTGAGCTGCGGGGTAGGCCGCAGACTCGGCTCGGATCCCACATTGCTGTGGCTGTGGTGTAGGCCAGCAGCTGTAGCTCTGATTCGACTCCTAGCCTGGGAACTTCCATATGCTGCAGGTGTTGTCCTAAAAACATAAAAGAAATAAAGAAATGAAAGAAAAAGAAAAAGAAGGAAGGAAGGAAGGAAAGGAAAGAAAAGAAAAGAAAAAAAGGGAGAGAAAGAAAGAGGTGGAAAGGCGGATTTCTTCATGCTATAAGCTGGAAGAGGGTAGGAGCTGTGTCTGACTTGAATGACATATACTAATAAAATGCTCAACAATGACCGCTGCTCATCAACGTGCACCACAGGTCCTTGCGAGCATTCTTTTTATGAAATAATGGATATAGAATTATTGAGCACCAGATACGTAGTAAGCGTAAAGTAGACAGCTTTTCCTTGGTATCACCTGTTTCACGCTTGGTGATCAAAATATCACTGCTCTCTGTTGAAGGCTTAAAGTATTTTTTAAAATAGCCCACGAACTAGCTTAGACAGGGTACAAAGATTTAGACCCCTTTGATTTGCAATATCAAAAAGGTTTCTGCTTTTTAAGGCCTTCAAATCTTCTAAGCAAACAGTTCTGCCGATGCAGAACACGGACGTCGTTAACACCTCTCTCAGCTTAACTACAGACAGGCCACAGAATTCTAAATGGCTCTTGCCACCTGTGATGTCCCCCAAGGCCTTTCAGTAGTCAGCCGACGAACTCACCATTAAAACACAGATCTGAATTAGGTAAGGGCACGCTATAAATTCAGTTACAGAGAAGTAATCTGCATATAACTACATGATTTTTTTTCCCCAGATTATAAGAAAAAAACCTGTTTCTACTTGAACATTTTAAACTGTATAGCAGGAAAAAAACGTTGAAATTGATGGATTGCATTAATTAGGTCTGCCTAGTATTCAAAATGCAGTCCCATCACTCATATGGCACGCAGTTCTTCAAAAGCGCATCCTCTTAGGAGCTCCCTTTGTGGCTCAGTGGTAACAAACCTGACTAGGATCCATGAAGATACAGGCTCAAATCCTAGCCTCACTGTGGGTTAAGGATTCGTCATTGCTGTGAGCTGTGGTGTAGGTCGCAGACATGGCTGTGGCGTAGGCCGGCAGCTACAGCTCCTGTTAGACCCCTAGCCTGGGAACCTCCACATGCCGCGGGTACGGCTCTAGATAAGGGAAGAAGACAAAAGAATAAATAAATACTTACTTAAGTTGAAAGGCTATTTCACGCTAATTTTTCAGTGATGTATACGAGTATTTTGATGTGTGGGTTGCACCCTAAAGGGACATAACAACTTATAGTTCAATTTTTAACACTAACCTCTGAGCACTGAAAAATCTGAATTGTGGTCCACACAGCAGCTAGCTGGAAATATACTTAAGACCCACTAGAGATTATGAGAATTGCTTTACTAAAAGCCTTGTTGTCTGCAGCTGTTGCTAATAAACTGGAAAGAAAAATTAAAATAACATTTAAAAAAAAAATTTCCACGGCTCTTAGTGTTTCTCCTGGAAAGAGAGTTAAGTGATTTTCTGCTGCTCTCTACTTACAGAGATTGTTGTAGGAGCAGGTATACCAGGCTAAAAATACAATCTAGAAAAGTTAAGCCAGAATTTGACATTTTGCGGGTTATTTAGGTTGCTAAGATGTAAGACTAGTGAATTATTCTCTTCCTTAGGTAAACTGTATTCACTTGTGACAGTGATGATGAAGGTTCGGAGGAATAAATTAACTTTCTGAAATAATAACTTAGTAAGAATTTGAGAATTTTTCCTGGGATAAAGATAAAGGGGGTTTGTTTGCTTTTTTGGAAGCAGGTGGCTCAGATTCCTGGAAAAGGAAAAACTGAAGGAAAAGAATGGGAAGGGTCTGCTACCTACACCACAGCTCACAGCAACGACGAATCCAAATCTTGTAAGAAGCCATCCAAGAATTAATTGCATCTCATTGATGAGAAATTAAAGGAGTTCCCTGGTGGTGCAGTGGGTTAAGGATCTGGTGTGGTCACTGGTGAGGGCTTAGGTAGCTGCTGAGGTGCAGCCAATTCCTGGTCTAGGAACTGCTGCATGCCATAGGTATGGCCCCCCAATTTTTTTTAAAAGAGAAATTAATGTAGACTCAGTCACAGCTAACCTAAATAGCAAATTTTGATCTGATTATGTCTTCTAAGAAAAACAGCAGTAATCCCAAAGGGTGATAATGTTTTGGAGGATTAGCATTGTTGGTGGAATATTTAATCAGCAATTCAGTTATGGCTCCCTAGGAATGAAGAGATCCTAGAATGTTAAAAGCTCTCATGGGGTAAACAGCAAAGTCTTGTTTCAGCCCAGCTGAAATTCTCACACAGAAAGTAGAGAGAAGCCACTATAAGAACAAAAGCTGTTAGTGTCCTCCATCCTTCACAAGTTCCCCTTGATAATAAGAATGTTATTTTTGGCTTTTCCCCCCATCTTTTTTCAGGCAGTGGACCTTGTTTCAAAACAAATAGGATGATTTCAATTTACTGACGCTTTCAGAATAGCTCTTTTTCCCACAAATACTTCCAACATGATAAATGGTGAAATCCCTGGTTGAAAATGTGAAATGTTTTTAACACATTTCTGAAAGCTGTAAACTACCCTAAATACTACTGTGTTCACACTTTCCACTCAAATCTTCCAAGATTGAAAGCTAATAAACCCCAAAGCATATATAGCTGGGAGTGGAATAAAGTGAGCTGGGTGTGCCTAGGACCAGCTGGCACCTTCCAAGTTAAGGTAGACCCGAAGCCAGTTTCTCCCCTTCCTGCTTTCCTTGTGCTGGTCTTTGTGGTATGTCCGGGAGACATAGGTATCATTAACTCTTGGAAATCAGTTCTTTCTTCAAAATGATTGCAAGCACAAAACCAGACGTGCGCTACTACTATCAAAGGGATATTAACGTTAAAAAAGGCTTTATATGCAATAAATATATTCACAGGGTATTGTTAAGTACCAAGGAAATTGGGAAACCTGTTATCTTTCTCTAGTCTAAATATTTAATGATCAATTATAGTAACATATATAACATAGAATTTTAAGCAAATGTAATATAATGGCAAATTTTATGTTAGATTTCAGAAGTTTATGAAGTGCCAACAATATATGTGGAATGATTTATGTTTAATATTTTAAAGGATGTATAATCGACACATCTGAAAAACTTTCACTTAAATTCTCAATACAATATATATAAATTTAGGTGTTCAGAAAGTAAACAAAGAGCAGCCAGATCTCTGCAGGCTGCAATGGAGCACATGCGGTTGAGTTACGCTAAGTCCTAACATGAAGGAAATTTAGTTAAAACTCAGATGTGAAATAACACCATTTTATTTTTTTTTGCCACACCCAGGCAAGTGTTTGAACCTGCTCCATAGCAGTGACAATAGAGAATTCTTAACCACCAGGCCACCAAGGAACTTCACCATTTTCATTTTTGTTATATGTTTAAATGAGAAGATATATATAATTAAAATTATAAAACATAAAACTACTTTAAATAATGTAAAATATATATGAGTACTTACAGGCTTCCAGAAAAAAATATTTTAGAGAAAACAAAAAACTAATATATCTTACTCATAACATACACATTCTTACTTTTAACCTAAAAACACTGTAAAAATTAAATGGCAAATGGCTAGCTGGAAATAACATTTGAAACCTATAAAACAAAGGATAAAATTCTTAACAAGGAAGCTTTGATGAACCAAAAAATAAACACTTAAATGTGAAAAAGAAAACAAATAAGCAATTCACTTAAAAAATTCCCAAAATCTGTAACTAAAGTTTAATTTCATTAATATTTAAAGAAATGTATATTTAAATAAGAAGTTAACTATTTTTTTTTAAATAACAAAAATTAGGGTCAGCTTTAAAACTCTTGTTTAGTCCAAGGAACACCTCAGGACAACCCTAGAAAGAAAGACAGGACTTCTCCTGCTTCTTTCACTCTCCCCAACCTTGTCACCCCCTACTCTGGCAAGGATGGGAGCTGAGATTGGCAAGATGGAAGTGGAGATGTGGTAGAGTAAAGCAGCAAAGAGAAAAGACAAAGAGGCTTGCTTGGGGGAAATTTAAAATTTTGTTTATCATTATTTATTTATAATTTTGGGTTAGTCTGGCTGTGTTAATAACTGTGCTTCTTTTATCATCAGAAAATGATTAGAAAATAATTAGACTTCTTCCAAATTTTGCCCAGGGGCAATGGAGAAATTAGCCTCCAATAATAAAATTAAGGGGTTAGCGGGATACAAATATAGTTGCTTTTACATTGCATTCCCTAAGCCATGCTTGTTCAATGTAGCCGTTATAGTCCAATAAAATTGTCTCCATTCCACGTGCCGTGCAGAATCCAGCACCCACGTGTCTCCCCCACCACAGTATCTCCAGGAATTCTCTGGATGTATATGACACATTCTTGTTCCCATCTTTTCCCTTTATAGCTGCCCCTTACTCTCTCAGCCCTACACTAACCCAAACATTAGAACATTTCTCTTGATAACTGAAAATATCTCCCACAAAAGCAGTTCTGTTTACTAGACTTGCTGGTAATTTGGGGTTATAAGCAGGGAATAGTACAAGGGTTAGTTTAGAATTAAATATTAGACATAATAGATTCTGGAAGTTCCTCGGCCATATCTATTTCATGGTCAGTTTCCAGCTCAAGTTGCCCCCCACCCCCGCGCACCCCCCACCCCCGCACCCCCCAGGCTCCACTGCATTTATGTTGTTAACCCTTTACTCTTGGGAGACTCTCCCTCTAAGTTTCCCAACTCTTCCAGCTGTTAGCTGTGGAGCCTGGGTCAGGTTACTTAACATTTTCCATCTCATTTTCTTTATATATTAACTGTAATTTAGTTAGTAGCCACCTCATACTGGGAAGATTAAATGGGTTGACCTCCATAAAGCAATTAGGATAGTGCCCAGCAGAGAGATGTTACTAAAATACTCAAAAGTAATAAAGAATTTAAGGAAAGAAAGAATTTAAGGATAATAAAGTTCTTAAACCGTATCTTTGGTTACTCTGCTCAATGTCACTGTGCCCTAGAAGGGAAGGTTATATGGGTGGTTGCTTTCTCAAAGGAAAAGAACTCCTTTAAGTATTTTTCTAAGTGAAACAGTTCTCACCTCAAGAGAAGATGCTACCTCCTTGAAAATAATATTACCATTCTCCCAGGACACATATAAAAATGTAAAGTAAAAACACTTGTAAAGGATAGACTGAAATATTAGATTGTGCATTTCTAAACATAAGGATATGAAAGGTTATTCAACTCTGCATAGTGTATTTTAAAGTTAAAATGTGAATTATTGTTTTTTGAAATCAGAGATCTTACTAATCATTTTCACATCTTACCAATAATTTCAAGGATAGAGACAATTAAGGGGCTTAATCAAAGAAAGCCTGGGACAATGAAGGTGGCTCCTTAGGACCACTCTTCTTGCATTAGATGCTTACTTTCTGGCCCAGAGTAATAGTTGAGGCCTCCAAGTTAGGTTTTGTGGTATTACCTACCTCTCACAGCAGAGTGAGTCCATGAAATCTCACCTTACCTGACATTTTCTAGGGAGTCATACCTCATAAATCCATGGATTCTGTGACATACAGGAATAACCTATTAAAAACTTTAAGTTGATAAGATCCATCATCTTAGAAAACACCATTACTGTTCCTTGAGGTCCATCTATTATGTCCTCAAAGCCATTAGTCTGAATCACTAGCCTTCTTTTCTTCCTCTGGGAGTATTCTTCTGATGTTTGGGGAGAAAATGGATTATTGGCCAGCGGCTTTAACACCTTCAACCGATTCACTCTCTGACCTCAGTTAATAATTCTCTGCCAAAATTCTGAAGTTATTATTGTGTTTCTACATTCCTTAACATTTAAACAAAGAATAATACTTATAATACTTCAATAACCACCAAGATTTGAGCTACCCAATGAGAGGTAGGAATAAAGCATGTTCATTGTGACCTACGAATAAAGCATAAAGGTAAAGTAAGCTCACGACTATTTTTTTCATCACCTATTTTCCCATGAGAAATAAAAAATATAAAACTAATTAGTGGTAAAATGGCTTATGTTGACTATTTAACATTTAAAATACCAACTTATAAAGTTTGGACTTTCTGTTATTAAAAAGACATCACACATTTTTGATGAAATATTCCAAAACTACTGAGTCATTAATATGGGCAGAGAGTAAATTTGCCTTCCTGATACACTCGACTGTCTTATCCCTTATATTATTTCAACTAAGAATGAATACGATTATTTAAGTAATTTTGGTCTAAAGGTATTCAACCAGGGGTAGATTTCATTTAAAGCTTTTTTAATCAACTGTATGGAAATTTCAAGTGCCCACTGAGAAAGATGCCAAATGTATGATGTATGACCCTGAGATAGGTGGGTCTCCTTAGGATCCATCAGGACTTGGCTTTTCTCTGCCTCACTACAGTAATACTGTGGGTTTTGATGTTGTCCCCAAAGTCATATTATTAGGCTAATCTAATGGCCAAAGCTCTGACTTCATGTGTAAAACCTTTACAATTGCATGTGAGAAGGAAATAACTCAAATATACAAATAATTTGTTTGACTCTCTGTATTGCATTTTGCCTGCTGTCGTGCCAAACACAGTTATCAAGCCAACAACAGGAATAGTGAAATCTATGCTGGCTCCCAAAACAAAAAAGTTATTTTAGCTTATCAAAACTCTATTGGAACAAGAGGAAAAGAAAAGCAACACTTCTCTTTCAAATGACTGACTTGAGTTTAAAACACCAGAAGTTTCTATCTCAGTCCTCACACTCTCATCTCAACAGATACACCATGAATGCGTATCTGCTTTGGAAATGTGGTTGTTTTAAGCCACGTTTGTATAAGAAGAAGAATGTACAAATATAAAACACTATGGGAGTTCCCATGGTGGCTCAGCAGTAATGAATCCGACTAGTATCCATGAGGATGTGGGTTCCATCCCTGGCCTCGTTCAGTGGGTTAAGGATCCAGCGTTGCTGGGAGCTGTGGTGTGGGTCACATACATGGCCTGGATCTGGTATTGCTGTGGCTGTGGCGATGGCTGCAGTTCTGATTTGACCCCTAGCATAGGAACTTCCATATGCTGCGGGTGTGGCCCTAAAAAGGCTCTCTTTCTCTCTCTCTATATATATATATTGCATTATGCTTTATGATATATCCTACCCATATGTTTGCCAGCTCTAACTGAATCCATGGACAGATGTTTTTTATTATAACTCTTAACTACCTACATTTTTCTCATGCCTTTCTCATTTGTATTTATAGTGCATTCTTGCCTCAGGTAAAAATATCTTTAAATATTTGTGCAAATATACTTTTTGCTTTTTTTCCCATTGCTTAATGAATTTTATTACAATTACAGATGTACAAAAATCATCACAACTCAATTTGATAGCATTTGCATCCCAAACCCTCAGTGCATCCCCACACCCCCTATACTTTCTTTTTGGAGACTTTGACTGAAATGACTTTTATCAAGCTGGTAGATATTCTCAGTGTCTGTCTCTGGACCCCAAAGATAGTCTTGACTTGACTTGCATAGCAGCCTACATCTGGTTCTACTCAAATTCTTTTTTTTTTCCTCTCTTCTCCAAACCTTCAACTGATCCCATGCTCATTTTTCTTTTCACTTCTTGTTTTTATTTGGTCTTAGGAATATGAAAAATAGAAAAGGGGAATTTTAAAAAGTTGAGGAAAGGCAAAGGTGAATTTTAAAAATTTGAGGAAAGGTAAGAATTTAAGTGGCAAAATAACAGGAACTGTTGGAGAAAAATGATCTGCTGTCTGATTTAACTGACTTATTTTACATTAGTAACAAACTTACTCTTGCTTATACATAAAATACAAGAAGAAAACTATCCAAAGTCAAGTATCCGAAATGAATAATACGGAGTTCCCATCGTGGCTCAGTGGTTAACGAATCCAACTAGGAACCATGAGGTTGTGGGTTCGATCCCTGGCCTTGCTCAGTGGGTTAAGGAGCCGGCATTGCCATGAGCTGTGGTGTAGGTTGCAGATGTGGCTCAGATCCTGCGTTGCTGTGGCTGTGGTGTAGGTTGGCATCTACAGCTCTGATTAGACCCCTAGCCTGGGAACCTCCATATGCCATGAGTGTGACCCTAGAAAAGGTAAAAAGACCAAAAAAAAAAAAAAAAAGAAAAGATATGAATAATACATATCTTTATCCTTAAGCAGTATTGACAAAAATAAACATGCCCCCTAATATGATATGTGTACTTGGTAAAACACTGAAAAATGCAAAGTGAAACGAGCTCATTACATGGTTCCGTCTTCTGCAAACTGGGGTCTGATTATGTATGTATGTATACAGACATTTGAAGTTATCCTCAACAATTCAAAATCCATACACCTATACCAAAAAAAAAAAAAAAAAAAAAGGGAATACAGGATTCCTATTGTATAAGTCCACTGTCAAATTCATTTTCACTTAAGGCAATTTCACTATGTCAAGGCAGGCAGGAGAGGTTAACAAGCAGGCCATAACTGCTATCCTTAGAAAGCCCTTGGGTTAGAGTCTGCAAACTTAAGTTCTAAACAGTTCCCTATAGTGATACCAAGTTTCCTTACGTGGTAGTAGAGTGGCTCAGTAGGCCCAGTTTGTTGTACAACCACATAGTTCCACTATATCCCCAATTTCCATCAGGGGGTCAGGAACTTTGATACATGCTAAAAAGAAGCTGTCCAGCTGCCCACTCTCTACAAACCTTGAGCACTGAGTAATGAGCTACCCTGTAGGAGCATTTCACACACACTTTCAAACCTATTCCTGGAGAGGAGTGTCCTGTAGGACTCCACTGAGAGAGGGCTCTTGCAAGCTTGTGTCCAGTTTCCTGCAGATTTTACCCCCTGTGCCTTTTGATTTGCTGATCTTGCTATGGATCGCCTTGCTGTAATGAGTATCAGCTGTGAATACACTATCTGCTGAGTCCTGAGAGTCCTTCTAGTAAATCACCAAGCCTGGGAGTGTTCTTGGGGAGCTTCCGACACGCACTGGTTGTACTGTCTTCATTAAGATTTATAGATTTTAAATAAATATTTATTGAACACATATTATGTGAGTTGAATTATGTTATATTAAATGAAGACAAGTAACCCAGACTATTGTAAGAAATCCAGTTTTACGGCTAGGTCGACATACAGAAGTGAATAAAAAAGAATATTCAATTAACTGAGTTAAACGAGAATAAGAAAAATACAAGAAACATATCATTGGCAGTTTTGAAGATATAGACACCTTATCTCATTCAAATATCAGGAAGTTCAAAGTACATTAGCATTAAAAGAACAAGTAGGTTTGGCAGATTATAATATCTGAAGGCGGGGGAGTAGTAGCTTTGGAATATTTCCCTTGACCATTCTATGGTAAAGAAGTGAATAACATAGAGCATATCAAGGAAATAAAATATAATAATGGGCTGTTTGTGACACAAAGTGAAATTTTCAAATGCTCTTGATTAAAATCCTAGTAATTTGAATGCCTTATTGATAACTCCATTTCTTTGTAAAACTTACAGATTATTAGAGAAGGCCCAACAAAATTCCAAAGCATTTTAAAGCAATCTTTTTTAAGCTTCTGTTTTCCTGGTTTCTAATCATACTTCTTCTTTTCTGCCTCTTCTGTGTTCAGGTCCATCATGAGAGAGCAATGGGATTCCAACTCTTCAGAAAACTGGCATCACAATTGGAGTGCCAATGACACAAGGCAAGATCTGTACTCAGAGAGCAGCATCACCTATGTGAACTACTATCTCCACCAGCCTCAAGTGGCAGCAGTTTTCATTGTTTCCTACTTTCTAATCTTCTTTCTGTGCATGGTGGGAAATACAGTGGTTTGCTTTATCGTCATGAGGAACAAACATATGCACACAGTCACCAATCTCTTCATCTTGAACCTGGCCATAAGTGATTTACTGGTCGGCATATTCTGTATGCCTATCACGCTGCTGGACAATATCATAGCAGGTATGTTGATCTGTGAGTAGCTCAAAGATGAGAGGAGAAAATGTTTGTCTCATATCCTTGCAGCCATGACAGGGTTATCCATTTACTCACAAATGTTTCTAGAGTTCCAAGAACTCCTCCAAGTAGCAGTCCTCAAGGGATCCACATCCTAACGGAGGATAAAAACAAACAAGTAGCTATATAAATAGTCAGAGAATAAAAGAATTATGGAGAAAAATAAAGTAAGTCAGAGAGATGAAATGCGGAAGTTGTTATTTTTATAGAGTGTTCACTGAAGGTCACCAGAGAATGAGATCTAACATCTCTCACTGAAGTCTGACTTTGCTTAAGAGTTCAGTGCACATATAATATGGTAGAAGTGTTATTGAGGATATTACAGGCTGTCCAGTTCCAAGAACTGCTAAGTGTAGTTTCAACTAATGCAAAGTCTTCAATCTAACATAAGTAGATATTTAGGCCCTTTCGTGGTCAGCAAGGGAGACAGCCAACAGTTTTTGATGCAAGATGGAGCAGTGGTACCAATGACTTCTCACAGAGCAGCTGTTTTATTAAGCAGTGGTAATTTACATGTGCAACCTAAGTAATGGCTAGGGTACCACCCTGCAGTACTTCTGGGCCTGAATGACTACTTCTTTAGCGCCACATCATACGCTCCAGAAGCAAGGAGCAGTGTATCTACAGCTCTCACTACCATTTTGGTGCACAGTTCTTGCTTAATAAATATTTGTTTTATTAACTAATGAACAGTGCTCAGGATATCCCTATTCCAAATATGTATAAGAAAAATTAAACCACAGCAGCATATTGAAAATATTTAGATTAATATGAGCCATATCATAGTTCTCATCCTTTCATGGCATTCACCATCAGTTTATTAGAGATTAAGAGGTTTCTCTTTAGAATTTGTTTCTTTCCTTTTGCTGGAGGGGGAGCCAAGCGGGAGTTTAGAGTGCCTAGTGTATCATCATAAACAGCATAGATTCTGTGTTTTTGTGATGTGTGCTATTAAAAAAAAATTTACGAGGATGTACATTTTCAAGATATTATGCTAGACAAAAAGAGTGAAAGAACTGATAAAATTTTTTATTGCTCTCAAGAAATTTATTTCATCAATAAGAAATGCTCTCAATATGTCCCCCATAAATATTTATAATTAAATTACTATTTTTTTTTTCAGATGTAGTACCCTTCCTCACCTGATTCGCATGCCCAGAAGGCAGCTGCACTGAGCATTTTTTGCCTTTGTTTTTGGTAATTACTATCATATTTCTAAATAGCACATTTTCATTCTAATATATTATCAAACAACAGAAGATGTAATTTAGTTCTCATAATCCCCTTCTACCCCAAGAGGTAGTTTCCCTCACTGAACTGACAGATTTAGGACAAAAGAACATAAATCCATAGAAACTGAGTGTCTGAATGTGAAACTGGAAAGACAGCATGATTGGCTGTAATTCAGTATAAATGAAACAGACAAATTGCATTTATATAAAAGCAAAAAAAATACATTCACAGTCCCGCTCCCTCCTTCTTTCAGTGAGATTATATCACAGCTTTGGTTAAATAAATAGCATACACATGCGTATCGTTGTATGTATCTTACCCTTGCTGAGCAACGTAGAGTGCTATGATGGCAAGTTTTCTCTTAGAAAATGTTTTCCGTTTTCCTAGAAATAGGGGTATCATATTTTGATTTACTTAGTTGTTGGGAGTGTACCTGTCATTAATGTATCCTCAGATTCTCTTCCAGGAGGGTTAAATTTCTTGCTAATACCTTCAAACATATCAAAAACCTATCAGTAAGATGTAAACAGCATCTTTTTCCTGGAGACACCCCTCCAGAGACTGTTCTCGGTTCCTCTCCAGACACATTGCTCTCCAGTGATGGCCCTGCGAAGTCCCTTCAGTGAGATTCCCAACAACATGCTTCACTTCTCTTTATGCTCAGTCCCCTGTGTTCTGGATGCCTTTTTTTTTCTTGGTTTATTCCTCTTTTAGCTTCCTAAGAATGGTGCATTGAGATAAAAATGTTTGAGATATTGTAGATCTGTAAATATCTTTATTCTGCTTTTCAGACTTCATTAGAGTTAGCTGGGTAAAGTATCCTAGGCTGGACTTTCTTTTCCCTTTAGAACATTTCAAAAAAATGGCTCTATTGTTACTGCTCTATTGTTTCAAAAAAAATGGCTCTATTGTTACTGGTAAGAAACCTGGGGTTACTGCTGGAAAATCTGATGCTGTATAACCCTTGCTTTTTTTACTTATGCCTTGTATTTTTTCTTCCTTAAAGCATTCAGAACTTCTCTTTACACACAGTGTTCCAAATTCAGGTAGTTAGGCCTTGATCTGAGTCTTATTTTCCATTTCTTGTGCAGGACACAAACTGGGTCCTTTCTATCAAAAAATGAATGCCCTTCCATCCAGGGGAATTTTCTCATAGAGTTCTCTTATGTTTTCCTTTCTTCAACTCCTATTAATCAGGAGGTTCTGGGTTGCCCTTCTTTGAAAATATTTTTCTTCCATTTTCTACTCCTCATTATTCTACTTTCAAAGATCTTCTCAGCTTTCTCTTCCAAACTTTATGTTGACATAAAGCCAACAGCCATTTCTGTGATCGTATTTTAAATTCTTTGAGCTATTTGTATTTTTATAATGTTCTTATACTATATGCACATATTTTTCGTGGATAAAATACATACTATCTCTGAGGTTATTAGTAATAATTTTTTATTTTTTGTCTACCTGGTTCATACTGGTGTTCTCCTGTTTTGTTCTATTTGTTTTAGTTGCATTCTTTTATATTTGAGGTTTCCCTAAGGTCAACTACTACCTAGCTGCTTGTGTTTGTGAGGTGGTATGTGGCTGCCTTGAACTTCTGCATGCCTGGGGTTTGAGGTTAGACCCACTTTTGGCCTCACTACTCTGGGTCATTCATTGGGAATCCACAACTGCTAAAATGTGCCAGTCAAAATAACATCAGCGTTCTTGGTTCTTGGAAGGATGGCTTTCCCCAGAGGGGAATTCTCTAACCTACTGCCATGGGGATATAAGGCTGGCTGCTGCATTCTGGAGCTGAGTGAGTCTCTGGGCCAGCGATATCATGCACAGCGTGTATAGGTACATTCACTTTACCGTCCTGCATCATTGTGGCACCCACTGTACAATGTACCCGGTAACTCAGAATCTGGCGCCCCTACGCTTCGACCTCTTCAGAGCAACCTCCATTCTCTTGCTGGCCTGGGGAAAAGCCACTGGTATCTGATTGCATTTATATATAATTCAGCCAATCGTCTTATTTTCCAATTTATATTCAGTAGTACCAGGCACCTCGTTTCTATAGATTTTATTTATGTTTTTTTTTTTTGTCCTAGTGCTATCATTTCAGGCCAGTTTGGTGAAGGCGACTATATACTTTTTTTTTTCATTTTTATTGAACAGTAAATAATGCTGTATCAACCAAATAAATTTTAGGATTAGGAAGGTATGTTCTCTTTTGGTTTCTATTAGGCAGATCCATTCAAGCACCTACTTTAAGATGGTCTGGATAGATGACGATATATTTAAAAAAAATTATGCTTGGGCTATTCAGGCTATTGGAAATATTTTTGACTAGATAAGACTTTTAAAAATAAACTGTAGGAGATTTTTTTAAAACATAAATTTTAAAATCTAAGAAGTGCAGGAGTTCCCGTCATGGCTCAGCGGTTAACAAGCTCAACTAGAATCCATGAGGATGTGGGTTCGATCCCTGGCCTCGCTCAGTGGGTTAACAATCTGCCGTTGCCCTGAGCTGTGGTGTAGGTCGCAGATGCAACTTGGATCCCACGTTGCTGTGGCTGTGACGCAGGCCGGCAGCAGCAGCAGCTCCGCCTGGGAACCTCCATATGCTACGGGTGTGGCCCTAAAAAAGACAAAAAAAAAAAATCTAAGAAGTGCATAGGATTCATCTTTTGGGAAACTAGAATATTTCCTAGTGGAAAAATGTTACTTTCCTAATAGCAGAAGGGTGTGTAGAATATCAAATTTTTAAATCTGATTGGCTTTATATCAAGTATCAGATTGATTTCTTTTATAAACATTCTAGTAACTGAAGTTCAGTTAGGAAGTCATTCAAGCAGACTATTTTGCTCATGCAAAGTGCTCTTTATTCTTGAAGTATGTCTCAGTCTGCTCAGGCTGCTATAACAAAATACCATAGACTGGGTGGCTTGAGCAACAGAGATTTACTTTCACAGTTCTGGATGCTGGGAGTCTGAGGTGAGGGTACCATCCTGGCCAGGTTCTTGGTGAGGGTCCTTTTTCTCATTTGTAGACTGCTGCGTGCTCACGGGGCCTTTCTTCAGTGCATGCGTGCGGGAGGGGGTCTCATTCTCTCCCTCTTCTTACAAGGGCACTAATACCATTATGTGGGCACCACCCTCCTGGCCTCCTCTAAACCTAGTTAACCCCCAAAGGTACAACCTCCAAGTACCCCACATTGGGGGTTAAGCCTTCAATTTATGAATTTGAGAAGAAACACAAACATGCACTCTATAACAGATCTTCCGAGGTAAACTGTTTCATTACATGATATATAACTAAATATTAACTTTACTTATTTTACATGTAACTCCCGATTCCTCATAATTTGTGGAATACATTTACAAAAATTAACAAGATAACTACCAATAAGAGAACTACTATTCTTCCTGTTTTATTCATTTAAACAGCATTATTGCATAAGGTAAATGGTTTGGACTCTGGAAACATACTGCTAGGGTTCAAATTCTTACTATGCTTCTAACTAGCTGTGTGGTAAGGTATGTGATATTTGTGTGTTTGTTACCTATTCTATATAATGAGAATAATAAAGCCTCCAAAAGCCTGCTGTGCAGATTAGATATGTTATGGATGCAAGCATTTATTATAGTGTGTAGAATGTTGAAACTACTGTATGTTTTGAGATTATTATTAGTGTACTGAAAACAGAGTTCTGACTATATTAATGAAAATGATGGGATACAATAATTGTTCCCTGGATACTATTTAGAAACAGCTTCATCAGTCTAATTTCATGTCTTTCTCTTCATAACTTCAGTGCAATTAAAATACATATATAATCTTTTCAAAGACTGATAGTTTCATTTCCCTTCCAGGATGGCCATTTGGAAGCTCAATGTGCAAGATCAGTGGCTTGGTCCAAGGGATATCTGTTGCAGCTTCAGTATTTACTTTAGTTGCAATAGCAGTGGATAGGTAGGTCAACACTGAACTGTGATCCAGAAAATTGGGCACTTCTGTAGCTAATCTACCCAAGCAGTGAAAAAAATGCATAATATACTAAATTTTAGTATATTTAGCTAAATTTAGCTCAAAATTGTATTCACAATATATACCCCTCTAAGAGCAAGGCGTATAGCACTAAAGGTTCAGTAATTAGAAAATGAAACTGCATCTCTTAGTTTGCGTTGCAATAACAATATAGTATCAAGTATTTGTTTTTTTTGTTTTGTTTTGTTTTTTGCCTTTTGTCATTTTAGGACCGCTCCCGCAGCATGTGGAGGTTCCCAGGCTAGGGGTCTAATCGGAGCTGTAGCCACTGGCCTACGCCGCAGCCACAGCAACGCAGGATCCGAGCCTTGTCTGCGACCTACACCACAGCTCGCAGCAACGCTGGATCCTTAACCCACTGAGCAAGGCCAGGGATAAAACCCGCAACCTCATGGTTCCTAGTCGGATTCGTTAACCACTGCGACACGACGGGAACTCCAAGTATTTGCTGAATGAACAAAAAAATAATATTTAAAGTTTCAGTAACTGGTTTACAAAAAGAGCAAAATACCTAGAATTAAGCGCCTACAAAGTTACCTATAATTTGGAGTTCCCATCATGGTGCAGCAGAAACGAATTCGACTAGGAACCATGAGGTTGCAGGTTCGATCCCTGGCCTCGCTCAGTGGGTTAAAGATCTGGTGTTGCCGCGAGCTGTGGTGTATGTAGGTCACAGATGCGACTTGGATCTGGTGTTGCTGTGGCTGCGGCGTAGGCCAGCAGCTACAGCTCCGATTAGACCCCTAACCTGGGAACCTCCACATGCCACAGGTGCGGCCCTAAAAAGACAAAAAAAAAAGGTTATACATAATTTAAGGATGAATAAATGGGAAAATTCACTAACTAGAAGAATAGATGAAAACTTGGAGACTCAATGAATTACACATGCATTGAAGAAGTTGTAAAGAAGGATAACAGAGCAGTCAAAGCTCAAGCTAACTAGTCATTATATAAAGATATTAGATAAATTAATTTGGAGGCACTGCTATGCCACTTAAAAGCTCTAAGTTTCCTTCCTTACCTGCAGATCTGAAAAGTAATAATTTTCATAATACATCAGTTTTATAGAGTCATCACAAAAAAATCGAAGATTCAATAGGTGATATTACTTTGAAGAACAGAAAATGTTACACAGTTGTGTAATAGTATTATTATCTTATGAGTATCAAAAATCAAATAACAAAATAGCAGGAAAACGAGGCTTCCCCTACATACTGATATTGAATTTTCATGCTCACCTGAGGACACAGAACACTTGGGAAGGTACAACAGAACTCAGGATGGAAACCCTCAGACTGTTAGAGCTGTGAAACAAACCACCAGGACACTTAGTGGCTTACAACAATGCTTTAGATTTCTCACAGCTCTGGGCTGGCCGGGTGCCTCTGTGCGGTTCTCCTGCTCTGTGTCTTATAGCCGAAATCTCTCATGCTTCTGTTCAGGCCATGCTGGCTAAGGTTCAGCTGGCCAAAGCAAGTTACCTGACTAAGCATACAGATCATGAGTGTGGGCAGGGAGGAGAGTTTAAGAAAAGAGCTCTGGAGCCAAACTACCTGCATAAAAAGCATGTGTGATGATGGGCCAGATTTTTTTACCTCTTCTAAGCCTGTTTTCTCATCTTTAAAATAGAGAAGCTCAAAGGCATAATCTATGCAAACCAATGGAAAAGAGCCTAGAACTGAATATTAAATGCTCATGTTCAGTGTAGACTAGTTACCACTAGTATCTCTATTATTTAATTTTTAAATTTTTTTTAAGGGCCACACCTGTGGCATACATAAGTTCCCAGGCTAGGGGTCGAATTAGAGCTGTAGCTTCCACCCTATGCTACAGCTATGACAGCGCAGGATCCGAGCTGCGTCTGTCACCTACTCTGCAGCTCACAGCAACACCAGATACTTAAACCACTGAGTGAGGCCAAGGATCAAACCCACATCCTCTTGGATATCAGTTGGGTTTGTTTCCACTGAGCCACAATGGAAACTCAGGCCTTTATTATTAATAGTGTTTGATATGCTATACTTATTCATTTTTGAGTTGAAATTTATCTCATGTAAATTACAGAAAATGGTAATGCATGCCTCTCTACCTCTAATGGTAACTTTCTATGTTTTTGAGGGCAATGAGGATGGAGGACTATAATCACTTAAATAAACTTAGTTCATGACTCAGTCAGAAGATATAAGGCAGTCCTTCACTGATACTTGCCTTTAATTACAGATTCCGGTGTGTCATCTACCCTTTTAAACCAAAGCTCACTATCAAGACAGCCTTGGTCATCATTATGATCATCTGGGTACTGGCCATTGCCATTATGTCCCCATCTGCAGTAATGTTACACGTACAAGAAGAAAAATATTACCGAGTGAGACTCAACTCCCAAAATAAAAGCAGCCCAGTCTACTGGTGCCGGGAAGACTGGCCAAATCAGGAAATGAGGAAGATCTACACCACTGTGCTGTTTGCCAACATCTACCTGGCACCCCTGTCACTCATTGTCATCATGTATGGGAGGATCGGAATTTCACTCTTCAAGACGACAGTGTCCCACAGAGGCAAACAGAACCAGGAGCAGTGGCACGTGGTGTCCAAGAAGAAGCAGAAGGTCATTAAGATGCTCCTGGTGGTGGCCCTGCTTTTCATTCTCTCCTGGCTGCCCCTGTGGACTCTGATGATGCTCTCAGACTATGCTGACCTGTCTCCAAATGAACTGAGTGTCATCAACATCTACATTTACCCTTTTGCACACTGGCTGGCCTTTTGCAACAGCAGCATCAACCCCATAATTTACGGTTTCTTCAATGAGAATTTTCGCCGTGGTTTTCAAGATGCTTTTCACCTCCAGTTCTGCCAAAAAAGAGCAAAGCCCAAGGAAGCCTATGCCCTAAGAGCTGAAAACAATGTGGTCTTCAATACATCTCATCTGTCAGTTCAGGAAACTGCATTTAAAAACCCGCATGAGGAAATCATGCTTTGTAGGAAAAGTGCTGAGAAACCCATACAGGAATTCATGATGGAGGAATTAGGAGAACTTACCAATAGCAATGAGATGTAAAAAGAGCCGGTCGGATGATTTTCAACTCTACTGCATGTTATATACTGAGATACTGCTGGTTTCTATGGCTCAGTACTTCAGTTCTTTCCAAGAACTCTAGAAGTCCTCTCTGGAAAAAAGTAAACAAAATGACTTTCTGTTCATAATCAATCTTACTGTATTTAAAATATGTGCAGAGATCCGGATGCAAATTTTCCTGGATAAATCTATTTTCTAGGATCAACTTTCAAAGCCCGATCATGTGCAATTTAGCTATTTGTGTATGAATCAAGCATGTTTTATGAGTATGCACATGTATGCAACACACAGACATTTTCTTCAAGTGGCAATAAACGGGCAGTTCTTTGCACAAGAGCATATTTTGTCAATTCTCCCTTTGCTTTTGAATTGGAAATTTTGGACTACAGAATTGTCTGTTTGTGCTTTTAAAATGTACTTAGCTTTCTTAGAAATAAGAACTACAATAGTAAAAAAAAAAGGACACTGTATTTCTTTGTATTTAAAGGTTGGTATTTTTTTCCTTTAAAGATTACAGTTAGGGGAGTTCCCGTCGTGGCGCAGTGGTTAACGAACCCGACTAGGAACCATGAGGTTGTGGGTTTGATCCCTGCCCTTGCTCAGTGGGTTAACGATCCAGCGTTGCCGTGAGCTGTGATGTAGGTTGCAGACGCGGCTCGGATCCTGCATTGCTGTGGCTGCGGCGCAGGCCAGTGGCCACAGCTCTGATTAGACCCCTAGCCTGGGAACCTCCACATGCCGCGGTGCGGCCATAAAATGACAAAAGGCAAAAAAAATAAAAAATAAAGATTACAGTTAGGGTTTCCCTCATGGCACAGTGGGCTAAGGATCCAGAGCTGTCACTACAACAGCAGAGTTTGCTGCTGTGGCGAAGGTTCAATCCCTGGCATGGGAACTTTCATATTACATGCCACAGGTGCGGTCAAAAAGAAAAAACAAAAACTAAAAACATAAAGAGTACAGTTAAAAGTTGGTAAAGTCATAATGTTGTTGCAGGAGTTATTGTTGGCTCTTTAATATTTTCTTTTCTTTTTTGTCTTTTTAGGGCCATACTTACGGCATATGGAAGTTCCCAGGCTAGGGGCTGAATAGGAGCTGTAGCCCCTGGCCTATTCCACAGCCATAGCAATGCCAGATCCGAGCCACCTCTGCGACCTAAACCACAGTTCATGGCAACACCCGATCCTTAACCCACAACCCAGGGCCAGGGATCGAACCTGCGTCCTCATGGATACTAGCCAGATTTGTTTCTGCTGAACCATGATGGGAACTCCTCTTCAATATTTTCATATATGAATGTAATCCCTAGTTGAACCCATATTTCTCATACAGGTGGTTCAGGATCCCAACTTGACCTTCTAATAGAATCTCTAACGTAAAGAATCTTTTAATAAAGCAGCAACTGGCAGAAGAATGGCAGCTCTCTTTTAAAGTGCTTAATCAGAGATGTTCAATAATAAGGCTCCTATAAGGTTTGTACAGAGCAACACCAATTATGTCCTGGTTTGTTGGGCATGACATTTAAATCTAGCAGTCCCAGTGGATTAGTAAATCAGCACTACTACGAGAAAAGAGAATGGTGAACCCCTGCATTCTGCTAAGTTGAATTTATGTAGTGACAATAGTTGTAAATGTTAACTTTTATCCTAGGGTGAGATAGTCCCTAGAAAATTGGGAATTATACAATAACAAACAGCTTGGCAAATAAAAATAAATCTTTGGGCTCGGACCTATTGTGTTTTCCCAGTCATTTTTGTGGTTGAGGCTAAAAGGTTTTCAACATTATAGGCCTTTCAGAAAATAATTGTTCACTTTTTGAATTCAGCTAGGTTATAGTTATTTTTGCTGTTTGCACAATGTATGAACTTTGGCTTTTTATTTTTAATTCAACGAATTTTGTTATGTTTATAGTTCCACAACCATCATCACAACCTAACTTTAGAACATTTCCCTCCCAAACCTCCAGTCCATCCCTGCCCTGGCAACCTGTCCCCTTTGGCAACCGTAAGTTTTTCCAAGTCTGTAAGTCTGTTTCTGTTCTGCAAATAAGTTCATTTGTATCCATTTTTTTGATTCCACGTGTAAGTGACAGCATATGATGTTGTGTCTCACCATCTAACTTCACTTAACATGATAATTTCTAGGTCCATCCATGTTAGGCTAAGTGATATTTGAATATGTGTTACCTATCTCCAAAAACTTTTTCAAACTTCATTATTTCTTCTACATCATAGAGGCTATGTGTTATGATGAACTTACTTGGGACTTCCTCAATAACCATTTTTCTCATTATAAAAAGTATAAAGATTACATTAAAAAGTATGAAAATGGATATAAAAACAACACTTGTTACTTGTAGAGTTTTCATGAAATTCAGAATGGTACAAAAATTACATGTAATTCTTCAAGGAATAAAACACACTGAAAACACTTATTCTAAACAATACTTGGATCAACATCCTGTATGTATGTCTTTGCTAGGAGTGATTATTTAAGAACGATTATTTTTGTCATTGCCTACCTCACAGTATCTTATTAAATTTTTTCTTCAGCTTACGTTAGTTGCAAAAAATCATTTAAATCTGTTGTTTGGATTACTAGTGTAACTAAACATTGTTCTGTGTTTCTTGCTAATTTATATTAATTTCTCTTCCCGTTCTTTGGCCATTTTCTTCTGTATTTGTTGTTGCCTTGTATTTATTAGCATGTGCTTTTATTTCTTCTGCTTTATGGGTCCGCACCCATGGCATATGGAAGTTCCCAGGCTAAGGGTCGAATCAGAGCTGCAGCTGCCGGCCTACACCACAGCCACAGCAATGCCAGATCGGAGCTGCGTCTGTGACCTACACTGCAGCTCACAGCAACGCCGGATCCTTAATCCACTGAGTGAGGGCCAGGGGTTGAACCGCAGCTTCATGGATACTAGGAAGGTTTTAAGCAACTGAGCCACAACAGGAACTGCTGTGTGCACTTTTTGAAACATCAGCTCTCAAATAACAGGCAGAATGATCTTCTTAGAAAACACCTAAAAAACGAAGTCACCTATCTGTTAAAAATCGTTAATCAGTTTCTTTTAAATTAGGAAAAAAATGAACAAGCTCCTTACCATGATTTACACGCCTTTACTTTTTCTGCCCCTATTCACCTCTTCACCTCAGCTTGAACCCAACACTCAGCATTCACACCGCCTGTCTGTACGTTCCTCTGTCTTTGCCAAGTTCTTTGGTGCTCCTGGGTTTGTTTGCATTTGTTTTCTTCCTGCCAGAAACGTTCCTATTAGCCTCCACAAGCTGGCTCACTCATCGTTTAGAACTCCAACTAAAACTCACCCAAGTCCTATTTATTCCTTCGTAGCAATTTTTAATCTGTAATTATCTTCAGAACTTGCTTATTTTATTACTTGCTTACTCTCCATATGCCCTACCAGAAGGTAAACTCTGTAAGGGCAGCGATTTTTTTCTTATCACTGTATCTCTTTTGCTTGAGAGTGACACATCATAGACACACAATGAATATCTTTTGAATAAAGTGGCTGTGAATATCTTCCAGTTTTAATTTACACTCTAATTTATATATGACTAAGTTATATTTTATTTTTAGATATTGAATATAATTCAGAGTACAACAGAAGCATTGGAAACTACAGAAAAGCAGATGAAGTAAAATGACTGTTTCTGGTCACTTAGTGATAACCATACTTGCTGTCATTTGCGGGCATGTGCACATGCTTTCTTTAACAAAGTTATGATTTGGGGGCACAGACTTTATCAATTTTTATTCATTTAGTATATCACCGTGTTTGTACGTTGTTTAATATTCTTCAAATACATTTTTTATATTAATGTCATACTTTAATTTTTTAAAGTTGTTCTCTGTGGCTGGAAATATGTTACTTCTTAAATCTATAAAATGATGAAGTTATATATACCTTGTATAATACTAGGCATATTTGTTATTATCTTAGAATATACAAAAAATGCAACTGCTTGGCCAAAATGTATATTTCTTAATGTTTTAATACACATTGTCAAATATTTCTTACACAGGTTTTAATATTTTACACTTCCCTTAGTGATATAAGAGTTTGTTCACTGAATACACTTTCAAATACTGCATATTCTATAAAACAAATTTTTCTTGCTAGTTTAGTGAGAGAGAACTTGTATCCCTATATTTAATTTCATTTCATTGTTAAGCAGCTGGATATTAAAATAATCTTTACTCAATGCGATTCATTTGTCTTCACTTATCTTCGCCTATATTTATAGGAAAGCAAAATGTTTCCTTTTTCCTCTTTGGTTCTTTTCCTGATGATTAAACGCACATAAGACAAGAGTAATAGGAGAAAAAACAGACTGAATTACATGTCTGTACTCCACACGAAGACATGAGGGGCTCCTCCATGAGCATCAGGCAATTGAGGCTTATGTGCCATCATCCTGAGCTGAGGATAGTGGTAGGGGCCTGAGACTTCAAAGGAGAAGAAGACAGTTCACAAGATGATGGGAGGGCAAGTGTCTGGTAAACAAATGTTTGTCATGCCTTGAGAAGAAGTCTTTCTTATGTTAAAAAAAAAAAAAGATATGTTTGGTAATAGCTCTCTTCCTGGTATAGGCTCCCTATCTAAATTCTTTTAGGTAGTTAAGGGAGAGATTAAAAGCTTTTCTTTAGTCTTGAGTGTTCTTCAACTTGAAATAAGCCACAGGCCAAAATGGCACACTCTGGGATGGCCTCCTCCAAACCTCATTTTCACCTGCATTTCCTTCTTAGTCAATTCCCTCTTCAGATCTTTTGCTCTCCTTTTGGTTAGGGTATATGATTTTTTTTCTCAACAATCTGTAAAAGTGTCCCCTAATTCAGGATCTTAATCTTTGACCATCACGCATGTTTCAAATATGTACTCTGTTTGATGTGTGACTATATGCGTGTATTCTCATAGATATGAGGATAAAGTTTAAGCCATTAGGGTCCAAAAATACATTGGCTTAAACGATAGAGACGTTATCTTTCAACAACTTTTAAACGATAATTTTCCTCTCATAAATTTGTACCTGAAGTTAGTGGCCCAGTTTAATGGGGACCTCATTACCATATAGCGGCAACTGGTATCTCCGCTTTACAGATAAGGAACTGACCTCACAGAGGTAAAGGAAATCACCAAGACCACATAACGAGTGACCATGGACTCAAATTATAACCCAAGTCAACAGTTAGTAAGTGTTTGTTAGGCAGCAGACAGTGTGCTAACCTCTTTACAGGCGTCACCTCATTGAATTTTTATATGCTAGGAGGGAAGTGTTACCACCTTTCCAGACAGATACAAAAGCTATGAAACTCCTTGCTATCCTCTCTGGAGGGAGGACACAGTTTTGAGGTGTGAGCTTGCTGGGGCCTCCTTTGCCTGGCAAAGCACTACAGCTATTCTTTCTGCTTCACCCAAAACTCTGTCTCAGACTTAACTGGTGCCAGTGTACAGAGGCCATGTTTTGGCTACACTAGCTTCTGGTATCTGCACTCCTTGCCATTCCTTGGCTTGTGACAACATAATTCCAATATCTGCCTCCAACTTCACGTGGCATTCTGCTATGTGTTCCTGTGTCTCTCAGTAAAACACAGTGATCAGTTTTCAGGCTTACCCAAATTCAGTATGATCTCGTCTTAATTTACATCTCAAATACATCTACAAAGACCCTACTTCCAAATATGTGCATATTCACAGATCTAGGGTGATACTATCCAACCCAGTGCACTTAGTAAGAGGAGGAGATGGAATGCAGACCCATGCCATTACCATTTAATTCCCAGTCCATATTCTAACCTGTGTAAAAATCTCTTTGCCACATATTTTTCAGATGTATTTTCATTATTTGATTTACATCTTCTGCAACAGTTTGTTGCAATTATATTCACGGTACAAAGTATAATAATCATGACCATATCACTTCACAAGTATTTTCACATGCTCTTAGTTTAGTTACTCTTTTTCCTCCATCATCCACAGTAATCGGATTTTTTTTTACATGTGTTACTGGAGCTCTTTTATCAATCATGTAATGTCTTCAATACAAATTCTCTTCTGTTTTTGACTAGTTTCTTTGGGTGCTGCATGCACTGAAACTTCAAATCAACCTCTCCCAGGTTTGTCTCTTCCTGGGAATTGTCTTTTCCTTTGTCTCTCCATGAGTTTATCAAGCTCTTGTTTTACTACAGAGCCTTAGCAGAGAGAGATTAAAATTACACTTTATGTACCACATATCAATTAAAAGTATCCATTCCTTTCCAAAAGAACTATGTCCCCCGTATCACACATCTGCAGGGACTAGAGCAGCAACTGCAAGCCACTGTTTAGTGATTTCTATATTCTTCTGTGGTTAGTAGACATCACATAAATTGATGTCATCGAGGCATCATGTTGCCCCTGTATTTGTCTATGTTAACCACAAAGAAGGCGTATTTGTACTATCTGGACTACCAGTTAAAAAGCATAAAGGGTATGCTGTCCAATGATATCCAGCCATTCATAACTTAGGCTTACCTTGGTCTTACTATAAAAATGTATGTAGTGGCCTTACCTTCTAGCACTCCTAACCATTAACCTTTAAAGACATCAGATTCCACAGTGTTCTGAATAGCCGACAGTCCGTCCTGGGTGGGGACACAAGCACTGTTCCAGCATTAAATTCATTTTCTTTCCAGTCCATTCACTCACAGGGTTGACTACCAAATCAATGTGTCACGAGGCAGCCCCCGTCACTACATTAATCCAGAGAGTTGACCTGGCATCTATAGATCAAGCTTGTAAATTCTTCTCTGGAGAAAACACTTCCAGAGATTTGCTCAGCATCAGCCACTGGTCACAGTCAGATTTGTTACAAATAAATACAGCAATTTTATGTGAACTACAGGCAACAATATTTAGTAATGACGTTAACTAAATATGTACTACTATTTACCAATATGTAAGTGTATTACCTATCAATAATTAAAGACAGTAGTATTTGCTCTTGTTCTGAGGAACTTTCTTGGAAGTACCTGCTTCGTATCTCCCCACGGTCAGGCACAATCCACTTATCCACTTACGGGCATCCCTTCCACGGGTTATAATCTCCAGCTTCTGCTTGTAACACGTCCTGACACTGCCTTCCCTCGGTGGCGGTACTGTTGAACCACAGAACCAACTACCCACACGACCTGCAGGAACCTTCTCCCTCCTCCACCACGGCTGCCTCCTTTTTCTGCTGCTCCTGGTGCTGCACACGTGCTCCTTGCATGCGGACCTGGTACCTCTTTGGTGAAGCGGCAGCTAAGGAGATTCGGGTGCTCATGGCGGATGAAAAGCCCAAGGAAGGAGTCAAGACTGAGAACAACAACTGTATTAATCTGAAAGTTCAGGGCAGGATGGTTCCTGTGGTACAGTGTAGGATTAGGAGGCTACACACACCACTCTGTAAACCTCTGAAAGCATATTGTGAATGACAGGGTTTGTCAAGGAGGCAGATCTGATTCCGATTTGATGGGCAGCCAATCAATGAAACAGACACACCTTCACAGCTGGAAATGAAAGATGATACAACTGATGTGTTCCAGCAGCAGACAGGAAGTGTCTACTAAAAAGGGAGCCTGGTTTTCTGCAGAATTCTGTTCCTCCAGACCAAGAAGACATTCTCAATTAGAAAACTGCAATTTGCTTCCACCACATCCTGATTACTACAGTATAGTTTTCACTATTCTTTATTTTCCCCTTCCCCATTCCTTTATTATACATAAAGTAATGGGTGTGTGTGCACAAGCATACTGCATTTTTTAAACTAAATAGCCAATGATATGTTCTGATTGACATCAAATGGTGATGGAATAGGGAAAAATACTGGTTCTGTGAAAAAACCCTCTTTCTCCATTAGTGGCATGCTTATTCATCTCTTATCTTTATATTCCCGTAAATTATTTTGCTCTCAGCTTAACCACAAAAAGAACAACATAAAAATTTTTGCCTATCTTGTTCAATTAGAGAATTTTAATGTTTTCCATTTATCACTACAAAACCAAGGACAGTTTTATAACTTTTGGTATGTAATGTTACAGCGGGCAATCCATCTTTAAAAAGAGATAAATTGCTCTAAAAAAATGAATCCTAGACAGTTTTCCCTTCAAGTCAAGCATCATGTGGATTAAATAAACTTCTTGTTAAAAAAAAGAACTGACTACAGTATTATTCTTACTAATGCTTCTCCATGACCCTCCTTCAGGCAGGTGTAGGATTAATAGGCAAAAACCACAGAGATGTCTCTGCCCCTTAGTAATGGGACCTCAATCAGTTGGGTCAGAATTTGGTAACATGGGGTCAACTTAAGACTAATGCTCAGGAGTTCCCGTCATGGCTCAGTAGTTAATAAATCCAACTAGTATCCATGAGGACGCAGGTTTAATCCCTGACCTTGGGCAGTGGGTTAAGGACCACTGGCTGTTTAGTTAAAAAAATGCAATATGCTTGTGCACACCCCCCCGTTACTTTATGTATAATAAAGGAATGGGGAAGGGGAAAGCCAGGATCCGGTGTTGCCATGAGCTGTGGTATAGGTCACAGACACGGCTTGGATGCCGCGTTGCTGTGGCTGTAGCAAAGGCTGGTAGCTGTAGCTCTGATTCCACCCCCAGCCTGGGGGCCTAAAAAGACAAAATAATAATAATAATAATAATAATAATAATAATCATAATAATAATAATACAGATAGACCCAATATAGTCACATGAGTCCTCAAAAGCAGAGGATCTTTCCCTGCTGTTGTTAAAAAAAGATGGTATCACAAGAAAGATCTGATGCTGCCATGTTGCTGGTTCTGAAATGTAGGGGATTATGTGCAAGGCCCATAGAGAAGCTTCTAGAAGCTGGAAAAGGTAAGGAAATGGTTTCTCCCTTTGAACCTCCAGAAAGGTATGTCTGCTGGCAACTTGACTGTAGTCCAGTGATACTAACATTGGTCTTTGGGACTACAGAACAATAAGATAATACATTTGGGTTCTTTTTAGCTATATATAATATATTCCCATGTGCAATATATATTATCTATATTACATATACACTAGATAAATTAGACACACCCAATGTTAAAATAGCTAATCAAGGAGGCTATTAAGTAAGCAAACTAAAACAATCAATGCATCAAATCTTAGAAAGAAAAACTTAAAATCAACCAGTCACAAATGGCCAACTAGGCTTTCCCAAGTAAGACATCCACATAAGCTCTAGCCAGTGAAATAATTTCCTTGCTCTTCTTCCACATCTGCTCTATAAAAACCTCTCCCCTGCTCCCGTCCATGGAATGCTCTTAACGACTTCAGTTTGACACTGCTCAATTCAAATCAATGTTTGCGCGAATTAAGTCTTGAAAATTTTAATGTCTCAGTTTACCTTTTAACAATATCTATATAAGTTGTATCTATTCATACTCACTCCAATCCAAAACCATAGCGTTCATTCTAGAGCTCAGGCATTGCATTCCTTCTTTGCTCATTTATAACTTCTCTCTCTGGCAGTGGGAAACTTGGCTCTCCTTATCTACAATACACAGTATGTACTATATAATACTGTTCAGCAGTAGGACATATGGAAAGTAGTTTCAAAATTGCCAGCTCATATCCTCGTGAGAAAGAATATTTACCAACTGCATACCATTCTTTCTGGATTTACCTTTACAGAACCCACTAAAAAATATCATTTTATCAAATCCCTTGTCAGCGCCTTTGTCCCACCACAGGGAGAGTCTCGTCTCTCAGCAGCCATTTCCTGTTCACCGTTTCTGCCTCATGGCTTCATGGCTTCAACCAGTTCGCAATCAACCATGAAACACCTCGAGGAGGAAGCGGATCAGGCAACTGGGCTCACTTTTCTGCCTCTCTTTCTTGGGTATTTACACTTCTTTGTTGGTGCTTTGTCTACCTTGAATTTACATTTGTTCAAAGGCCCCTAAGATAGTTCAAAGCTCTCTTCAGTTTTAATAGTCATTTCTGCTTGACTTCTAAGCATGTGGCTTGTGCAGCAACAAACAGCTTCAAAGGAAAAGTGGTAGAGTGCCAAGCTCATCTCAGTGAGTTCATTTTTTCTCTGGAATCCTGGCTCCTTAACTCTTGGCTGCTGTAGCTGCAGTCCAAAGCTTTCAAACAGATGTTTTTTTTTTTTTTGCTTGTTTTTTTTTTTTTTTTTGCTACTTTTTGCCCTTCAGCTTCTTGATTATTAGAAGGAGATTAGTCCTTATTAGCTAGAAGGGGAAATCTCCTCCAAAGTCTGTAACTATTTCCCTGGATGGCATTTTTAGTATGTAGTTTTAGTTTGTTTCTCAGTTAATCCAAAACTAACAGCCTTCAACTGTAACTCCTCCTATTCCCATTTTTAATGGTGAATCATCTTTGCTTTTATTTTTATTTTTACTGTATTTACATCCAACTTTTATTTATTTAAAGGTAATTTTATTAGAGTACAGTTGATTTACAATGTTGTATTAGCTTCAGCTCTACAGCAATGTGAGTCAGTCACACATTCTTTTTTCCCATATAGGTTATTACAAACTATTTATTTACTTACTTATTTATTTTTAGGGCCACACCCGCAGCATATGGAAGTTCCCAGGCTAGGGGTGGCATCAGAGCTGCATCTGCAACCTATGCGATACATAACCTGTGGCAATGACAGATCCTTAACCAACTGAGCAAGGCCAGGGATCAAACCTGCATCCTCATGGATACTAGTCAGGTTCTTAACCCCCTGAGCCACAATGGGAATTCCAGGTTATTACAAACTATTGAGTAGAATTTCCTGTGCTACACAGTAGATTCTCGTTAATCACCTATTTTATACAGTAGTGAGTATTCTTCCCACCCTCCCAATTCTTCCCTCCCTTCAGTGGTTTTAACTATGGTAGCCGTAAGACTGGTTTTAAAATCTGTGAGTTTCTTCTTGTTTTTTAAATAAGTTCTTTTGTATTATTATTATTAGGTTCCATATATAAGTGATTTCATATGATATTCGTCTTTGTCTGACTGACTTCACTTAGTATGATAATCTCTAGGTCTATCCACGTTGCTGCAAAAATATGGACACTTCACTAATTTGTGTGTCATCCTTGTGCAGGGGCCAGGCTAATCTTCTCTGTATCGTCCCAATTTTAGTACATGTGCTGCTGAGGGGAGCACTCATCTTTGCTTTTAAATGGTATTGCACTTCTTTACCATTTTAGAACTTCTAAGTGGCACTTTGAAGAGAACATATGAGTTCTTGAAAGCAGGTGATCATATTAGTCTAGAAGTCTCTAAGTCTGGAGTCAGGTTTCTTTTCTTCCTCAAAGCACAGAACACTATTTTTAGGTTAAAAAACCTTCGTGATGAATTTGGGTAATTCCAGAATTATTTTCATGAAGTCATTTGCCCTGGGGAGTTTCTTCAATTATGGATGTATTAGCGAAAAGCATTTTAGGCTTTAGAAATTAGCATCAACTATTATGCGAAAAGTGTTCACAAATCAAATAAGCACACAAATGGAATAGCTTTCACCTTTTCAAATTCACCATTACATAATTATTTGCTGTATTCAATTTCATATTTCAAAAAGTGTGGTGGAAATTATTTCCTAGATAGACAAATGTAATGCACATTCCAAAAGTGATATTGTGAGACTGACACAGGCATTTCCTCTTCCACATGTCCTCCAATTTACCAATGAATATCCAAGAGCTTTAGCTGATACCCAGGTAGGCAGCAGAGGGAAGGAATTATATGGAGTTAATATGAAAGTATCTCGGGAACTCTCACTGTTCCCCATCACCTAGGCAAAATTACTATTAATTCTTCATATCAACACTCTTGTACTTATGCCGATTATTTCCTTCTTTTCACATGCAAAGTCAGCACTCACGATTCATTTTACTTGATTTTGTCTGTGTGAGACACAGGTCACAGATTAAAGGCACGGAGCTGGCTCTGAGACTTCACCAGTCCTTCCTGAGGCACGGTTACTGACTTTTCAAGTATTTATCTAGCCTTGTGAGAGTGTCGAGAAAATAAAAGGGGAAGAGAGAGAGCCCATATATTCAAGAGGCTTATTGTTTTGGAGGACAGATGTCTTCACAAATAACTGTTACATGAAGTATGAAATTAACCTTTGAATGGTGCTTCTCAGATTACACCATATACTAACATGCAGTGTATAAGTTAATTCCATGGCATGGAATTAATATTTTAAACATATACCTTCAATGTAGGAAGCACACCATGTAAATTTTAGTAAAGGAACTTACTCCCAAGCAGCAAATAAAACTGAGGGAACTCACTTAGAGGTGAAGAGAAATGCCCGTTCCTCTAGCCCGCTAAAATCATCAATAAACACCAAAGAATGCAATCATGAAAACACTGTAGTTTGTAACCTTTCCTTTCATTATATCATGCCCTACTTTTGTGCACTCACTTGGAATAAAGTCTTTTTCCCTCTTATGATTCTAGGCAGATCTTCTGTCTCTAGCGTTCTTTTACATGAGGCTTGGAAACTCACCCGCCATCCTATTATTTTTGGAAGAAGATTAGACCTATATAAAAGTCTTCGGGTTTACTGTTTCAATCTACATTCTGCTTATACTCCAGAATCTGCTGTGTTTTTTTTTTTTTTTAATGTAGCGAAAGTGCCTACCTATCAGTAACCAAGGCAGAGTAAGTGGTCGATAAATATTCATCACACGGATGAATGATCCCAGTACATTCACGGCATTAGCCACACAGGTAGCAGGTGTTCTCTATGTGTCGGGCACAATAGTAATGCTTCCTATAAACTGCCTCAACTAATCCTCAGACCAACCCTGAGACATGAATATTCTCACTGTCATCACCCCCATTTTACAAATGCACAGAGAATAAAGTACAACAAGAATAAAGAATGCCAAGCACAGAGAAATAAAGTAAGCTGAAGATCACATAGCTTGAGTGAGAGAGAATTAAGCAGTCTACTGCGAAGACCATGCCCTTCACCAACATGCCAGAAGCTGCCTCTCTGAACCACTTAAATACCCTTTCGGTTATCAGGTCAACAGTCAGGGTATTACAGTGTTTGTGTTCAAGCCACCCTTATTTTACTTAATAATGGCCCCAAAGCATAAGAGTAGTGATGCTGGCAGTTCGGATCTGCCAAAGAGAAGCCATAAAGAGCTTCCTTTAAGTGAAAAGGTGAAGGTTTTCAGCTTACTAAGCAAGGAAAAAAAATGCATGCTGGGGTTGCTAAGATCTCTGGTAAGAACAAATCTTCTATCTGTGAAATTGTGAAGAAGCAAAAGAAATTTGTCTTAGTTTTGCTGCCCACCTTAAACTGCAAAAATTGTAGCCACAGTGTATGGTCAGTGTTTAGTTAATATGGCAAAGGCATTACATTTGTATAAGATGATATTCTGATAGAGAGAGAGGGAGGGAGAAGGAGAGAGAGGGGCCATGTTCACAATTTTTCTCAGAGCCCACTGTTATAATTGCTCTATTTTATCATTAGTTATTGATGTTGATCTCTTACTGTGCCTAGTTTATAAATTAACCTTTATCATAGGTATGTGTGTACAGGAAAAAAATACAGTGTTAGTGTTCAGTGCTGTCCACCATTTCTGGCACCCACGGGAGGTCTTGGAATGTACCCCCCCCACCCCCAACACCCATGTAGAAGGGGGAACAGATATATTTCTACAGCACACTAATGACCTAAGAACAAATCTCATGACCTTGTATGTGGAATATCTGGAGTTTTGGAAAGGGGAATAAATCTATTCTTTATTTCTAATAAGAAATGGTCCTGTATCTTATAGCTTTAGTCAGATATATGATGCTTTAGAGGGACCTCAGGCCACCTGTTACACAAAGTATGAATTAGTGCTGTCAATTCAGGCTGCCACATATCACAGAATCAGGTATAACTGCTGAAACGTGCCCAACTGGCAGTTCTCTAATCACTGAAATCCAGCATGTCAGTTAGAACTGAGATGAAAAAATATGAAATCTATCCACATCTCCCAAGCCATACTCATACTGAATGAACTGTTAGATTAGGATTCCAAGTCGATTGGGGTTGTATATCTACAGAACTGAGGAATTAACTCTTGACCCCAGTGACATCTGCAGGTATTGCTGTCATCCTTGGGAGTCAGTTTGAAAAAGCCAATTTATCTTTTTCTTCATACCTTTCCAGCTGTGACACTTTTAGGCACTGACTGAATATTTACCGGGCAAGAGCAGAGTACTGTTGGTGTTGGGTGTGTGTGTGTGTGTGTGTGTGTGTGTGTGTGTGTGTGTGTGTGTGTGTGTGTGTGTGTGTGGTTTTGCTGTTGTTTAAAAACCAGGTTTAAGGGAACAATTTACATTCACACATTGACAAAAGCAAAGACTCGTCTCTCCAGCTCACTGCTATGTTCTGCAGAGCCTAGCACAGTTCTTAAATAAGTATTCAATAAATACTGGATGAACTAATCAACCAATTAATTACCCAGAGTAATACACTAGGTCTTGCAACTTAAAATAAGTGTAGACAGAAAGTTCTTATTTATTCTGGGATAATTCTCATCTTATCCTTACAACTCAGTATTGATCTTCATATAATTTAACTGCTGAATTTGGGAAATTGTGGATAACATATTTTTAAGAAGTGTATTTAAACACTCTAAAGGCTATCTTTGGTGCAAATGTACTGGTCTAAAAAAGTATACTCTTCCAGAAATCTCAAATAGTTGATTATTAGCCTTTATCAGTGTGATAATGAATTTTTTAAAATGTCACAGTAAACTGAAAGGCTTGCTAATATACTGACAAATCATTTAAGATCAGCGTTTCTTCTAATGAAAACATAGTTTGCAAAAGATGATTTGCAGTAATATTTTAAAAATAGCTTCAAAGGTATGATTTCAATTCCTTATACTCATAATATTTAGTTAAAATAATTAAAAATGAAAAAAGTTTGACACCATTGTAAAGTCGAAAAATTATAAGACAAATGATCATAAATTTGGGACCACTTGTAATTCAATTCGACATCTGTTCAAATGACTTCATCAGATGGGCTTTTGTTGACTTTCCCAGGTCAAACAGTGCATCGTTTCATCACTCCCCAGCCTCAGCGCCCCGCTTTACTTTATCTTCAAGATTACCACCTCACTGTTTATTGATAGTCTCTCCCCTCTAGGATGGGAGGTCTTGAAAGTTGTAACTTATCTCTACTATGCTCAGTAATAGGTATTCAATACATTTGTTTGATGAATGTATTGAATACCTATTATTCAATACATAATACATAATTCAATTATGTATTATTCAGGTTGGGGGGGAGGGATGGACAAGGGTTTGGGATGGAAATGTTCTAAAATGAGGTCATGAAGATGGTTGTACAACTCTAACTATGATAAAATTCATTAAATTAAAAAACCAAATCACAAAAAAAATTTGAGAAAAAAAATTTCTAAATAGAATATTTATCTTGTCCTTTCATTTATAATTTTAGAAAGATTAAAGAGACTTTTCATCCTTAGTTATAATAAAGGGATCAAACCATTTTTGAAGAGTACAAGAATCCTTTAGACTACATGATGTATTTTCTCATATTTTTTTTCTTTGATGTTAAAAAGAGTCATAGAGGAAGACAAAGATTTTTAAAATTCTAAAATTATTTTTGTATCATATATTATGATTAAAAGCCTGGTCAGTATGAGTAATGTAAGGCAGGTAAAAGACTTTCAAAGCTCTACAAGGGCTTTTCAAACTCAACTGGCTACACGAACAAGAGAGGTAACATTAGAAGGTCCTACAGTCTAATTAAAAAAAAAAAAACATGATAAAGTGGGAATATGTCAAACTGGACACACAAACGAGCTTATGCTCAGTCTAAAAACATTACTAGTCACTGAAAAATAAACCAAGTAAAAATAACTTACTTAAAAATAAACCAACTAAGTAAAAATAAATGTAGATATGTCCCAAGGGCTATCAGTTTGTGGCCCCTAGTAGAGGAAAAAAAATATCAGAGGCAATAGCAAGCATTACAAAGCAACAAGAATCCATTACTTATTTAAATCATCACTCCTCCTTTGGATATCAATAGTGAATCTTTAAAAAAAGACTGAATGTAGAGTGTTACTCCAGAAATCCAAACATGGGTGAGAAAGGAATATTGCTTTGTGGTTAAATGGAGAGCTTAAGAGAATAGCTACATCCATTCATTTTCAGGTTTTTTTTTCCCCATAGAATTTGTCACAGAATATTGGATAGAGTTCCCTGTGCTATACAGCAGGTCCCCACTGGCCAGTCATTCCACGGATATGTGTACATCTATCACTGAGCCACTTTGCTGTACAGCAGAAATGATCACAACATTGTAAATCAACTAAACTTCAAAAGTTAAAAAAAAATCAAATGTAAAATAAAATCAGGTTGAGCAGTTCCTATTGTGGTGCAGCAGATATGAATCTGACTAGTATCCATGAGGATATGGGTTCGATCCCTGCCCTTGCTCAGTGGGTTAAGGATCTGGCATTGCCGTGAGCTGTGGTGTGGGCTCCGATTCAACCCCTAGCCTAGGAACTTCCACGTACTGCGGGTGAGGCCCTAAAAAAAAAAGATGATAAAATAGTTGAAATTTTAAAAAATGAGAGTATCTACATATGCCAATTACAGTGATAAGGGGAAATATGATTATAAGTCTTTCCACAATAGTTCTTTAAATATCTTTACAACTAATCACTGGTTACCTCTTTTATGTACAGAGTTAAGAATTCATGGAGCTCCTACATGGACATGAACTCACTCTGAACTTCATGTATCAGTTTTTGTTTTTCTTTTTCGTCTTTTTGCCTTTATGTAGAGCCGCACCCGAGGCATATGGAGGTTCCCAGGCTAGGGGTCTAACAGGAGCTGTAGCTGCCGGCCTTCGCCACAGCCACAGCAACGCGGGATCCCAGCTGCATCTGCAACCTACAGCACAGCTCACGGCAACGCCGGATCCTTAACCCACTGAGCAAGGCCAGGGATCGAACCCGCAACCTCATGGTTCTTAGTCGGAGTCGTTAACCACTGAGCCACGAAGGGAACTCCATGTATCAGTTGATATATGGAGATTCTGATCATCAGTACATTCATTTGTAAAGTGAATTTTGCAATGCCACTCAGTAAGCCCATCCTTATGCCCAATTCACTTTAATATATCAAGAGAGCATATTCAAGTGCTATAAACAAGTAGAAGTCCTTAGTCCCGATTTGCGAAGTGAAGTTGAGCTGTGAATGAAACTGATATCTCAGGGAACTAACATCATAAAGCTAAATCTCCGCAGGAGAAATGACGTAGAAACTGAAAATGACTGTAATCCAGAAGTCACTTCAATCAATGCTAGTGCTGAGAATTTTTTGTTTTCTTTCAAAAAATCTTCAATGCCAGTCTCCTGTATTGTGGTTACACACCAAGTGATCTTATGACAGGTAGTTCTGTGATAGAATAACTTTCTGGAGAGTTTGCCATATCTGTTATTCTCCAGAAGCTTTCAAGTGGGGAAGCATTTCTCAGTTTACTCATCTAAGGCGGTAAAATGTACCATGTAAATTAAGCATACCAGCCTAGGTCCGCAAGCTCCCTTGAACATTTGCCTCCTGCCCCCACAGGAATACAAACACATACACACTCACTCATACAATGAACGGATATTTAAGAAAGCTGGAAATTAAGGTCAGCTTAAATTAACTGGTTGCCAATAAAAACAGTCCACACTGGAGTAGAGTTCTCTTGATTCCTTTTCCAACTCAAGATTTTATAACATGTAGGAAGTATAGGTGATTCTTGTCCCTCTGGCGGCCAAGTTTTGTGTATCTACATGTTAGTTTAGATAAATACCTCTTTTTCTTACATTCTTTGCTCATAGTTTCAAAAAAAGAAACATCTCTCAAAAGGGAGATTAATATTCCTTCCTTTGTATAGGAATGGCCTTCTCTTGTGCTGCAGTGGGTTAAGGATCCAGTGTTGTCACTGCAGCAGCTTCGGTCGCTGTTGTGGCTCAGGTTTGATTCCTGGCCCCAGGGAACTCCCACATGCCACAGGCAAAGGAAAGAAAAAAAAAGGCACACAAAGAACATGGTGTTTATGGTCAAGGACCAGGAAACAAAATATGGAAGTTTCCCATACCAGTGATGAAGAGCTACAAATATTTTGTATCCACTAGGCTTCTGTAGAAGACCAGAAGCATTGCTTAGTTTAGCAGTACTTCCAAGACAGAGGGAAACACCACTTCAAGTTGAGATAATAAGAAAAAAATCAATTTCAAACCAATGTACACTGATTTATTTAGCCTAATGATGTTCACAAACTCATGTAAAATTCATTCTCTTCTGATAGACAGACATCACCCCCAAATAAAGAGGATATATATGCTGAAAGGTACCATAAAAACATTTTCTAAATAATTGGATGGAAAAACTTCTAAAAGAGATACATAAATGGCCAATATACTGTATTCATGGGTTAAAAGACAATAGCGTTAAGATGTCTATTCCCCCTAATTTTATCTATGGGTGTAATAAAATACCAATTAATACAACTAATATTCGATCAACATGCCACAAACTATGTTAAACATTTCACTGTGGCATCTTGTTTAACATTCCCCACAATCCTACGAATTAGGTACTACAATTCTCATCATTTCTAACTGAGTAGTCTAGAGCAGAGAGCCATCAAAAACTTACAGTCAAGACTTAACCAACAGTTCAGCACGTATGACCACTGGCTGGCTGATTCCAGGGCCTGGTCTTTCGGACATTGTAGCTACACTACAAGGACTAACATTTATTTACTATTTACTAACAACCAGGCACTGTCCTAAGTCTCTTACATATATTACTCTTTTCTTCTCATAAGAACCCTTTGTACTACATACGCTAATTATTTCCATCTTATTATTGAGCCCCTAAAGCAGAGAGTTTATGTGGCTTATCCAAGGGGAAGGGGAGTGGGAGTGGGATGAACTGGGAGTTTGGGGTTGGTACCTGCAAACTATGACATTAAGAATAGATGGGTGGAGCTCCCATTGTGGTTCAGCAGTAATGAGCCTGACTAGTATCCCTGAGGATGCAGGTTCAATCCCTGGCTTCGCTTAAGGATCTGGCATTGCTGTGAACTGTGTAGGTTGCAGACGCAGCTCAGATCCTGCATTGCTGCGGCTGTGGTGCAGGCTGGTGGGTACAGCTATAATTCGACCCCTAGCCTGGGAACTTCCATTTGCCGTGGGTGCAGTTCTAAAAAAAAAAAAAAAAAAAAAAAGACAAAAAAATTACAAGAATGGATGGGCAGTGAGGTCCTACTGTATAGCACAGGGAACTGTGTCCACTCTCGGGTCAAGACATGAAAAAGAACGTATACATATGTTTGCCTGGGTCACAGTGCTGTACAGCAGAAATGGGTCAACATGTAAATCAACTATATTTTCATTAAAAAAAAAGTCAGTGGGGAGACAGCTGAGATTTACCTCCTGTCTCATGCTTGGCTGCCCGTCAATAAAAGGCTTTTCTTTTTGCAAAAATTCTTGCCTTGGTATTTGGTCTCTCCATTGCAGAGCAAGTAGTGAGCCCACCTGCTTGGTTACGCTCATAAGAAAGAAAAAGGGAAACGAGGCCACCTTAAGATGTAATAGCCTTGGAAGATAGAAGAGAATGGGAAGTGCATTTCTTCTGAAATAGGAATGAGCCACAGGAGTCAAGGGCATGGGCAGGACTACTGTGGGGCATGGCTTGCTTCTTCAACTGATGCTTTGACAAACCCTGATTCCTCCACAAGCACAAGCCTGTCTTTAAAAGAGCCCTGCACAAGCTATAGCATTGTCCAAAAGGGGTCACTAGCAGCACATGCGTTACTGGCCACATCAATTCTGATGAAAAATACCTAGGTGACTGAGCGTCTTGGTCAGAGCAGGAGACTAAAAATATGAATCACAGGTACAACTTCTATCTTTCCTTTATTTGTTCTGCAAGACCCAATAAAGAAGTCGTTTCCTCCTTTAACTCTCTGATGCAAATATTTTTAAATTTGTTTGGATCATATAAGTAGTCAAAGCAGGATTTAGTTAAATCAAGTTTTGAATTCTCAAGCTGCTCCAAAACCAGTCCAAAGCAATATCACTGAAGTTTAGAAAGAAAAATTAAGGATGATTTCTTTCAGGATTCAGCAATCTGCAGAAATATATATTTTATTTTTTTAAGTTGGCAGAACTATACCATACCACACATCATGTTGCTTAAGCCTACAAGAAAAAGGAATGAAAGGAAACTTTGGCATTAACTAATCAAGATGCTGTCTTATGTAGTTCTTGCAGTCTGTGTGATGCAATAATTCTATTCTTAACTATTCTACTTTAGTTCCATGTTATACCAATACCATTTGTGTACCTACTACCAGAAACATTTTGAGGTGATTTAAATTAAAGAATATATATAATAAGGATATCAAAACAGCTACAAAAATAAAAAATAAAACTCAACGAAAGGAAGGAGAAAGTGTGCTCATCCCAGAGGTTGGTATGGGTGCTATGAATGGGCATCAACTGCATTCCTGAATATCTTCACAGCAAGCAAGAGAGGAATCAAAATAATAACTGTGCTTTTGTTGTCAAAAAGGCTGAATACCATTCTTCAAGGACATAAAACGCTGGTGCACCCTTTCTATGTTTATCTCTCTGTGTGTCTGGTGGTTGAAGGAGGGCCTAGAAGGAAGAAGTGAATGACAGTCTCAGCTTAGGTGGATCTCTCAGGTGATGGGCGAAGAAATAAAGAATGGACACGGCATAATCCCAAGACAGTGAAAAAGAAGAGCAGCACATCACGTCTATGACAAATCGAGTGCCTTCTTTTGATGCTTTTCCAGATAAGAACCTTTCAGCCTGGAGGAGCTGGATAATTAGGGTAGAGTAAGGTAGGCAGGCTGTGCTGGAGCCCAGGCTGAATCTGCTGTCTCACTTCTTCCCACTCCCCGACACCAGAGAGTCTGGAAACTGACAGATGAAACTGTCATGGTTCTAAATTTATAATAACATTTAAAAATTGGTGCAATTACAGATAAAAACATTAGACATTTTAACTGAAAAACGCATATCCAAAGAAAACAAATGCATTACTATAGGTAACATTTATCAGGCTTAATGTCCATTACATACTAGGCATTTAGTGAAGCCCTTTTAGTACATTATGTCATCTGATTCTCACAACGACACTGTGAGGTATGTAGTATGACTGTGGCATATTTATAGAGTTAGGATTATGTGCTAACAGGAGGCGTATTTCTTTATTTTTTGCTTTTTTTTTTTCCCAGAGCCGCACCCATGGCATAAGGAGGTTCCCGGGCTAGGGGTCGAATCAGAGCAGCAGTGCCGGCCTACAGCACAGCCACAGCCGTGCCAGATCTGAGCTACATCTGTAACCTATACCAAAGCTCCTGGCAATGCTGTATCCTTTCCCCACGGATCAGATCAGGGATCAAACCGGCATCTTCACGGATCCTCGTCAGGTTCACTAACCACTGAGCCATGATGGAACTCCTTTATTTTTTTTTAATTTAAAGTTATTTTTTTGTCTTTTAGGGCCACAGAGCCACAGCAATGCAGGACTTGAACTATGTCTGCAACCTACACCACATCTCACAGCAACGCCAGATCCTTAAGCCACTAAGCGAGGCCAGGGATCGAACCCGCGTCCTCATGGATGTTAGTTGGGTTCGTTAACCACTGAGCCACGACGGGAATTCCTAATTTACAAAATTCTAGTTGATTTATAATGTGCCAATTTCTGCTATACAGCAAAGTGATCCAGTCATATATATATTCTTTAATTCCATGTTAGACGCAATGTCATTTGTGTATCTACTACCAGAAACATTTTGAGGTGACTTAAATAAAAGAATATATATAATAAGGATATCAAAATAGCTACAAATTCCTTTTCTTATTCGTCCATCATGGTCTATCCCAGGAGACTGGCTATAGTTTGCTGTGCCATACAGCAAGACCTCATTGCTTATCTATTCTAAATGTCATAGTCTGCATCTACTGCCCCCAAACTCCAGTCCATCCCATTCCCTCCCCTCCCGCTTGGCAACCACAAGTCTGTTTTCTGTCTGTGGGTTAGTTTCCAGTTTGTAGATAGGTTCCTTTGTGTGGTATTTTAGATTCCATATATAAGTGATAGCATATAGTATTTGTCTTTCTCTTTCTGACTTACTTTATTACTATTCATGGAGTATGAATTTAAATATTCGGCAGAAAGCAAGCTCCAAGCATTAGACATGAAGAAAGGAGGTAAGGTAATCAGTGTAAAGGAGGCATGTAAACTGTGAACAGAAGACAAATGGCCTAAGGCACTGCTCTACTCCATAATCTGACTTAAATTAGTTCATCTATTTCCAAAGTATTCTGGATGTTTCCATGGGACTAAGATTTTATCATGCTGTGAACTAAAGACTGAGAAGAAAATAATTATTAAAAGAATGCGAAAAAGAGTGTTCTAGGCCAAGGAAGCAGCACATGCTATAGGCTCTGCAGTAGGGGAGACTGCAGTGTTTTGAAGGAACTGAAAAGCATCTTTCTAGGTGGAAAGCAGTGAGGGATGAGAGAAAAGCTCCAAATGAACTTGTCAAGATGGATAGGACGGTGGATGACCTTGCAGGTCATACTTGGAGACATTCTAAACACAATCAGAAGTAACTGACATAGTTTAAATGGGAGGGAAATGTGACTCTGATTAAAGGCTTAAGAAAAATCACTTTAACTGAGCTGTAGGTGGTCAAAAAAACACCTTACCATCCAGGTGGAGTGATGATTGCAGCCAAGACTCAGGTGGCGCAGACAACTAGGAATTCAGTAAAGGATGCTAAGAGAGATGAATGAATTGCTCTTCTACCTAACCAAAAAGTCTAGCGACCACGTTGTCAGGACCAGTCCTTTGGAAGATGTACTTCAAGACCAGGAAGCAAATATTGAGACTAAATGCTTCCTTCCCTGGTTGAGTAGAAGCCCAAACATTACAGAGAATAATATAACTGAGGACCTCCCAATAACGGATGAGGATTTTACATGTAAAGATAATGACTTTATCTTACTGTAGAACCCTTCATGTCAGGGTAATTATTTGAATCCGGAATTTACAGTGATCACCTCATTTATGTAACATTTGGAACCGCAATCTATTCCTGTGTCTGAACCTGTTCTGACTCCTCAGAACCAAAGTTAGCAGTATTTCTGCCTTTTCCTGGCGCTCACGATCTTTTCATCTTTTCTGCATTATGTTCTTTTATTCTCCTTTAAAATCCCTCCACTCCAAAAAATCACTTCAGTTCCAGTCCCACAGTGAATGTAAGCATTAGCTTTCCAGTCCCACAGTATGCAGGCGAAAGGAAGGAGGGAGAAAAGGCTCATATTCTCAATGAGATATTTGTGTACGTGTAGTGTTTTCAGAATAGTACAAGAGACCAAACACATTGCTGAGATGCGGGAGAAAATGAGGGCACCTAATTAAGACGCCAGAACACGGCCTAGAAGACAGCGATCAAAAAGACGGTCACTTGGTCACTTCATCGAGTGGTAACACCTGACAAGGCCAAGTGCCCAAGAGCAGGGACTACCAGAAACGCTGAAGCAGGATGAGATCTCCTACCTAAAGTTCCTTCTGAAGACCAGCCCGACTCCGGGAGCGCACACGTGCTCCCTGCGCCTTCCCGTCCTCAGGAGAGAGGCTGCCACACGCCCGCCACCACCGTCTCCCACAGGGGAAGCTGAGAAAACCCCCGCGTGGGCTGGTCCTGAACCCCGTAAATAAGATGGTGGCCTCAAGAACTTGTAGCTCCCAAAGCCGAAGCTCACCCAGCCTGGCCTGTGTCACTCCCACTTACTCAGTAACGTGGCACTCTCCAGCGCCGTGACTTCCCAATCCCAGGCTGCGGCATCTGCTGCGGTATCAGCGTGTCCCCGACTCCAACCAGGCTCCCGACTCAAGATGGCGGCCCCTTACCCGAGCCGCCAAGGCTCGTCTCCCAGAAACCCTTGCTCGCGGCGGCTGCGCAGTCCAGCGGAGGGGGCGGGGAGAAGCGCGCGCCCCAGCCCCGCCCCCCCAGGAGGAGCTGGCGCCTGCGTGGACTCAGCAACTTGAATTCCGCCCCAGCCCTCTGTGCCAGCTCCCCCTCTTTCATTCACTCATTCTTTCGTTGATTGAATGGATTCGTTCTTTTTACAATGCAGTATTGATGGAGGGCCTAATCTATGCCAGGCACTGTTGTAGATATTAAAGGTACAGCGGTGTACACAACGGAAAAAAGGCCTAAACTCATGGAGATTTGTAGTGGCTCTTCAGCTTCATTCACTTCTACCTCTGCGCTCTGCTCATTTGTTTCAAGCTTTTCAGTTAGCCATGCACTTAAATTTTGGGATTCTACAGTATCTGTGGATTTTTTGCCCCCCCCAAAAAAAGATGGTCACTTTATGTAGATAATAGGAGCAAGGGGAAAGTTCTTCATGTATTCATTGATTTGTTTGTTTATGACTGCACCTGTGGCATATGTACGTTCCTGGGCTAGGGACTGAACCAAGCCACAGTTGGTGCATCGCCAGATTGTGCCAGGTATTTCCTGAAGCTAGAAATCTGAGATACTATTAAATGAAATTTCAGATTTCAGGTTGGAATAGAAATTGATCTTCATCTCCCCATGAGGAAATTTTTGACTCTTTTTTTTTTCTTAAGGCTTTGAAATTCTCAGCTAAGAAATGAATTTGCCTTCATTGCTTGTGACATTCTGCGCATCATCCCTGAGGCCGCATCCTAGCTAGCTAGCATCCTTATACTGCTGGCACTGCAGGCACCGCTGACAATAGTGACTGCTGCTTTATCTTTCTTATCGTGGAAAGAGAAAAAGAACAGTCCCCTTGTTTCTATTTATGTAGCCATTCCGGCTGGATTAATATGCTCAGATTCTGAATCCTCTGTCCCAGGCATCTGCTTTTGTTGCAATATTTATCCTCCACAATTTATCTGGCATCAGATATTAGATAACAAGCCCCACAGCTATTTTGTTTTCCAAATTAAACACCTTCACAGTTTGCTCATTTATAACCTGAAGGTTAGGGTTCTCTTTGTCTCTATCACTTTTCCCTCTGCAAATGGAGAAGCGAATGCCTTTCTGAATCTCTGAGCTGTAGCAATTGAATGCAAATTAGAGGCAGTCGATGTAATAGGAACATTTGCAGCGCTGAAGCTCTCCTCAATTCAATACCTCCATTTTATGATTCTCCACTGATTTCACATATTTATAAATGAGATTGTTCCTAATGAGTAATTTTGAATTCTACCACTCTTCCTAGAATAATCCCAGGATGCAGAGCATCAGAAGTGTGTTGTCTAACGTGGAAATGTGTTTGCACGCTGAGAGGACCGCAAGTCTCCCTCCTCAGCACCATCATCCTGTTGCCATGGCCACAGCACTGGCCATAGTGCTTTGCCTTAAAGTTATTAGGAGTTTGTGATTCTCCAGGGGCCCCGGTTCCTATAAAATCAATAAAAGTCTGCTACATGTCTCATAGCCATTAGAAATACCTATGCTATTTATTTTCGTTAAAATGAGGGAAACAAAATTAGATGCCAATTTTCACATCCGTTAATAAGAGCAGACTTATTATACAGCATGGCAGAATACCTCTTTTACATTTCCCTGTTCTTTTAAAAGAGGTCTTTTTTTTTCCCAGTTTATATCACATCAAAATGCACTTGCCTACTCAAGTCAGAACGCATCTCTTCACTCTTGATGGTTTCCTATTTAGAATAAATAAGTAAATGTGAAATGGATTGGGAGTAAATAAAGGTACAAGAAAGGAAAGATTAATGAAGAAATAATAGCAAATTAAATAGCAAGCAAAAGGCCTAAGTGTATTGAGTGTTTCCCCCACTGCCAGTATAACAGTCACATTTAAAAAATGTATTATCTGATTTATCCTCATGCAGCCCTACGAAGTAGGCACACTCATAAGCCCCATTTTCTCGATGAAAAAACTGAGGTCTGGTGTCAGAGTCTGAACCTAAGCAGTTTGATTCAAAAGCCCATTTGTCAGTCACTATACATCATGAGAATAGCAGATAGTTTTTTCAAGTGCAATATACTTCGTTTCAATACAGTTTTCTCTGTTTTGTAGCCTTTGATGAGCTATCAGGATCTTCCTCCCCTGTCATTCAGAAATCAGAGTGGAGACAGTGAATGAAAACTGGGGAAAGGAACTTGTGAAACAGAGTGGGAACAAGATAAGAAAAGGTGGCAGAACATCAGCCAGAACAAGGAAAACAGGAATTTGAAACGTGAATACCAATCACTAACTCAGGAATTCAAACTGAACAGTTTCCAGAAAACCCAACAGAATGTGGAATTAATTTTTTTACATTCCTTACTGATCAAAGGCATACGTTTGGTGGTGATGGTATATGGATTGTCCCTTAGTATAGAAGAGAGCAGAGCTAAACGACCTAATGAGTGAATTATTCTAGTATTCTAGATGTATCAGCCCATAGTACCAACCACTGGTCTTGACAAGTCCCATCAGACAAAGAACGTGCACCTTGGTTTTCAGAGAATGTTAGATAGGTGCGGAAAATCTCATTTAGTTTTTATTTTAGGAGTTAAGAAGAATACTTGTTCATAGAGGGTTCGTTTTACCTTGGTAATAGAATATACTTTGTAGAAGGCAGTTTAAACTACTCCTAAAGTGGGATAAACTTGACAAGAAAGTAGTTTTCTAAGGGACAGATCTGACACATTAAGAAATGGGCTCCGGATTCATCTAATATATGGGAGACATTTTTATGTAATAGAATCACGTTTACCACCTTCAAGTAAATTCAATTTAAAGTTTCTATGTCTTAGCTGGACATTCTTAAGGTCCCAGGAGTAACTTAAAATGCAAACCACATCCACCTCCAGATCCTGAATTTGTCAGAATTTTACATCATCCACCAGTGGACTCCTGCTTTAGAGGAGGTGTTACACGATTCACGCAGGACTGGGCCCAGGAGAACGGGCCCGTTAGCCCCATGAGCTCCAAGCTCAGAGCATATGGAGGTAGGACATTTCCAGAGTATCAGCTTGTTTGTTTCAAAATGTCCTTATACCTCTTCCTTCCTTTAGCTGGATTCACCTCTTCTTCCCTTCACCCTCCCTTTTGATTATTTTGTGAACTCCTTTCTTTCTTTAAAGTCTCTTAAAGTGATTTTAAAATCTGATCAAGATCAGTGTCTTAGTTCCTCTCTGAAGCCGTCTCATGATCTCAGTCTTAAAACACTAGATTTCTCTCGTCCATATTCCCCACAGCTGGTGTGTGTGTGTGTGTGTGTGTGTGTGTGTGTACTGGGGGGATGCTGAAGAATTCAAGCAAGGGTTAACTAGCCCTGCAAAGATACAGATGGTGGGAAGACATGGCGACACAGGAATTAAATGAGCATGTAGCTAGAGTGGAGGAAGTAAAGGGTAAGAAAGTAAAATTAGGCAGGGTAAATAACCAGGAGTCAGGCCATTGAGCCTGGGTCTGGATTTTATTCTGAGTGAAGTAGAAAGCCAACAGTGTGTTTAAGCTGGAAGCATCTTATAAAGAATTATTTAGTTTATATATACAATCAGGACAAGACATGGGGAAACCGTTTGTCATGGTCCAGACAAGACTGCGGGTGGCCCAGATGAAGGTTGTGGCAGTGGAGGTGGAGTTAAGTGGTTACATTGATATTTTGTTTTTCCAGTGATCTGAATATGGTAAGGGTGAGAGGAAAGAATAAAAGATGATGTCTAGGTTTTCTGACTTGAGTAAGTGAATAGAAGTATAATTGACCCTTGAGCAATATGGGTTTGAACAGCGCAGGACCGTTTACATGCGGATTTTTTCCAGTAAGTAGTTACTGCTGTATTACCTGATCCATAGTTGGTTGAATCCGTGCGTGTGGATATAGAGGGCTGACTGTAAAGTTGGATGTGGATTTTCCACTGCAAGGAGTGCAGGAAGTGCACTAACCCCCACATTGTTCAAGGGTCAGCTGTACTACCATTGCTAAAATAGAGAAGAAACTCAACCCCAATAGGTTTGGAGGGAATCAAGGCCCCTGCTTTGCATGTTAAGTTTGAGATGCTGATTCAGACGTCCTAGTGGAAATGTCAGATAGGCAATTTAGGCACATAAGTCTTGATCTCAGAGAACTCTCCAAACAGACTGTTTTTAGACTTCATGTGTAATACCAGCTTTTCCTGATTCTGCAACAGACAGACTTCGGACTAAAATTGCAGTATCGGCACTCTGAGTCTCCAGCTAGCTGACCAACGCTGAAGATCTGGGACTTGCCAGCCTTTGTAATCCCATGAGCCAATTCCTTATAATTAATCTCTTCCTGTATATATGCACATTCTATTGATATGTCTGTTTCCCTAGAGATCCCTGACTAATGCAGGAGGCCACTGGACCTTGGGCCATGATCAGTTTCAGAAGAGGATTGGCAGTGAAAGCTGGAATACGGTAAGTAACAGAGACGAGCCATGAGAAAATGAAGAGGACACATGTAAGCAGCTCTTTTGAGAAGCTTGGCTTCAAGAGAGAGCAGATAAATAAAGCGATGGGGGAAAGGGCTGAGGATGTGGGGTCATGTACATTTCTTAGTATGAAAGATACTAAACAAAACGTGTTTCCATGACAACAGTAATGATAAGAGGGAAGATTCATAATGCAAGAAAGAGAGAAATAAAAGCAAATCCTGGAGGAAGTGGCTGTGGACGTGATCCAGACCTCAAGTAGATGGAGGGACACTTGCTCTTGTGTCCTAGAAGAGAAGAAGAACTGGCAGTGGACTGCACTGAATAGCGTCCTCCAGAATGTCATGTCCAAATGGAACCTCAGAATGTGACCTTGTTCGGAAATAGGGTCTTTGCAGGTGCAGTCAGTTCAGCTGAGGGGACACCGAGGAAGGGCAGGCCCCAATCCAATGACTGGCATCCTTACTAGCAAAGAAAACAGAGTCATGGAGACAGACAAACACACAGGCACACACTGGGGTGATGTTCATACAAGCCAAGGAATGCCGAGAATTTCTGGCACCACAAGAACCAAGGGAAGAGCCTTGGAACAGACAGTTCCTCAGGCTGTGGGTTGAAATACACACAGGATGAGCTCATTGGAGCAGAGGGCTTCTGGGAACTTAGAGAGCAGGTAGGAAAGGCTTGCCAGTGAGGATGTTCAAATCACCGAGAATTACAGCCCTGGTTGGTGAAGACAGCAACGGTGAGGGATTTTCTTCAAGAACTGAGAGCGCTGTCCGCGGGTGGGGGTGGGGAAGATGCCTGAAACAAGGTGAGGTGTGAATGGAATGGACGCACATTCAAAACTGGGTGTTTTGAAGTTCCCGTTGTGGCTCAGCGGAAACGAACCTGACTAGTATCCATGAGGACATAGGTTCGATCCCTGGCCTCGCTCAGTGGGTTAAGGATCCCACGTTACTATGGCTGTGATGTAGGCCGGCAGCTGCAGCTCTGACTCAACTCCTATCCCGGAACTTCCATATGCTGTGAGTGCGGCCCTGAAAAGAAAAACAAACAAAGAAAAACCAAATAAAAACAAAAAAAAAGGAAAAAAAAACACAAAGGTAACTGTGGCCCAATAGTGTCTCCCACTGCAGAATGGAACACGGTCCTCTGGACGTCGAGTTCTCATTCTCCTGAGTCGTGGGTGATGTGCTTCCGCCAGCCCTCAGGGTTCAGAGCCGATGACAGCTCTTTAAAAACCACTCTAGGATCACACATTTAAAATCACACATGTCCTTATCCTTCTCTTACCACTAGCATTATTGCCACTTTCATTCTCTTCAACATCTATGGGATGAACTGGAGCCAAAAGTCACCCCTGTAACCTCATTTTCTTTTTTAAAGAAATTTTATTTAAAAAGTATTATGATACACCCTGATGTCAGAATAGGAGACACTGTCACTTTATTTGAGCCTCTGGAGACAAAGTCCAAGTAGTGAATGAACTTGATGCTATTTTACTTCGTAGGAGGAAAGAACACCTTTCCATTACTCAGTGATGAATCTAGTGATAAAATCCCAGTGGAGCCAGGTCTATATTTTGTTAACATTTTTATTGCTACGTGCTCCCAATACAACAAACAGCATCAGTAGTGTACACTTTGATAAAAAGGAATTTTTTAGCTTAGTAAAAAAGGAAGCTCCAAGATGAGAAGTATAAGGAATATGTACATCTTTCTGGAGGCGTGTTGTGTGGACCAGCTTGCTTTCTCTGCATTTCCCTGTGGACCGGATGCATGCACACGCAAGCAAACTAGAGAGAATTTCATTCTAGGGAAATTTTTAGAGGAAAGAAATAATTTCTTCTTGAGGCTCAGGGATTGTTTTACAACCTGGAATTTACCTAATTCATTGGACTTTCAAAAGTCTTGCACAAAGTAGCAGCGATTCTTTAGATGTTATGGAGTCAACAAGAGGAGCTGTTCTTTTCACCTTAGTCAAAATGCAAATGTTCTCGCACATTCTTGAGAGGTTAACACGTCTACATTTTCGTCTGCATAATGTATTTTTAGGCAGTTCAGGAACTGACCTCAAAATCATTATATTGACAACATTCATTTTCTTTCTTTTAAGTGTAATTCGTGAAGTGCTTATCTCTTTCACTGACTTTTTTTTTTTCCTTAGTGTTTCTAATTCACTATTTCATTAAACAGCTAGCTATATGAGTCCATACTATTTCATATTTCATTGAAGGGGAACACGTTACCATCAGCTTTGCATCAGCTACTCTAAAAATGCAAAAGGTCTGCATAACATCAGTTTTGTTCAATTTTAGCGCTTTGATCTGGCTGCCGTAGTTTGCTTAGATTTCTCTGCGACGCACAGACCAAAGCGTGCATCTCTAGTTGTCTCTCTCTAGTTTACCAAACTATGCCATTGATATTAGCGTAAATATTTAGTACATAAAAATACCATCAAGAAAAAAAATTCAACTTTTAATAAATATCTTCGGTTTTGAATTCTATGTACAAGTACTTCACATCTACTCCCTGGAGAGAGCATTTCTGGCTTCACTGTGAGTGAGGTGACCACTGGCATAAGTTACTAGCACATTTTTGCAGTCAGATGCACTGTGGTTGTGAACACTTGGACATGAACCATGTGGAAAATAAATATCGCACCATTGACAAATGCTTTCTTGTACCTGCTTCCAGAACCCTAATGCCCTGCTATACTTGAGTGTTCATTCTAGTTCAAGGATGCTTTCCTTGGCTACCAACATACAAATGATCTCAGAACATGTTCCCTTTGTTATTATTACAGTATATCAAGAATACCTGTTTGTAAATGTCAACAAATTAAAAAACAACAACACAAGAACACAGGACACTTCAACGATGTCCACTGAGGTCCTGGTAAAAGGGTTTCTATTTTGACTTTCAGAGGCTCATTTACTGTTCTCTGTCACTACGAGTACACTAAAACATCAATCTCATTCTCTTTATTTTAGGATGGCTGTTAAGAGGTAAGCTGTCCTCTCTATATCTGCAGCTTATTGTTTTTTTCTTTTTCTGTAATTTAGGTATCACACTGTTGATGGAACAAAACCACACGACAAAATCCTTTGTATTGTCAGTAGCGGCAATTCTACCTTCTTTGTACTATTCTGCTTTGAAAATCAACCCATAGAATGTCAAATAAGGCAATACTCAATGACAGGCACCTAGAACATCCAGAAATGTAATATAGTAAACAACATTTGAGAACACATCTCTTAAAATAATACTGATTTCTGCAATATACAGTATTTACACGACAGCTGCAAATCTGCTCATACAATATTTCTAATATAGATAAATAGCAATACAAGTCTAAGAATTCTTTGCTCCATTTTCGAAACCTTTTGTTAAAGTGTAAACCATTGGCACCTCTTTTTTATTTTTTATGTAACTTTTTAAAAACAAACTCAGCTGATAACGCCCACCTGGTTCCAGTCCCTTTTCTGATTTAGAAAGTGACCAACACACTGAGCAACTTACTTCCCTTCGCTTAATAATCTTTGGTGCTTTCTTCCACTGAATTCTGGCAAAGGAGTCAATGCACAACAAAAGGAGGATGAAAGCAACTAGAAAGTGAACCAGCACTTTTTGGTCTTCCACTTACAGATAAAATGAACTGATAAATTACGGCGATTTCCACTTTGAACAAGCTGTGTGCACCATGGGGAGAGGGAGCGTGTCTCCATTTTCCGCTGATTTCTAGCCTTCTGGGTTCACTTAGCTCATCTTGCCCAGGCGGGCGATCTTAGCGGACGTCTCTTGTCAACGAACTTTTCGTCTTTCTTTGAGGTTCTTGCCTGAGAAGAAGCACCTGTGGAATCGCTGGCTGCAAGGAAGGGGGCCGCAGCCGTTTGCGGAGATGCAGTGAGGTGACCCCTCCTGGCCAGTGGGGAGGCCGGTCTCGGAGTCTTACTTTCTGCCGGCTGAGCTCTCCTCTGCGGTAAGTTAGCACCATCGGATTTACTGTTTGGCCTGAAAGCAGCATAGGCATTTGGCCCGCCCACCGAAAAGATCCTACTCAGAGATTTCTTCTCAGCGGGAGCCTCTGAGGAGTAAGGAACCAAGGATGTAGGCATCACTAGAGATCCGGGGAGGTCACTGGGGTTGAAGAGAGCGTCATCATGAGTTTCAGCAGCTTCGGGAAGGTATGGCGGCGGCAGGGTGCTACCGCGCTTGCCACAGGACTCGCAACATAACTTATTATAACCCGGTATGGAGCAGTACCGCGCCAGCACCTCCATTTGACAGAATATGGACTTGTCTCCCAAACATGGCTCATCTGCGAAGATTAACAGAAAAGAGAATGATACCTACATTTGGGTATAAAAAGACAACATGAACAGAGCTAGAGGGTACAATCTCACTTACACAATCTAACCTAATCAGTTCCCAGTCTAATCGATTCCACAACCTAACAAGACAAAACAAACCTACAGGCATTCCCATTGTGGCTCAGCAGTAACAAACCTGACTAGTATCCTTGAGGATGCGAGTTTGATCCCTGGCCGTGCTCAGTGGGTTAAGGATCCGGTGTTGCTGTTAGTTGTGGTACAAGTCACAGACATGGCTCAGATCTGGTGATGCTGTGGCTGTGGCGTTAGGCCGACAGCTGCAGCTCCGATTTGACCCCTAGCCCAAGAACTTCCAGATGCTACAGGTACAGCTATAAAAAGAAAAAAAAATAATTTCATTGAATTGATAGCACTTTATATTTAAAAAGTACTAAGGAAACATTCATAAAACACTTGTTAGGTGTGTGTACCTACTTTTTCTATTATTTCTAAATTTTACTGATTTTAGGTTATAAGAATCAGATTTCAAAAAATACAGATGTTGAGCTCATGAAAATGTTAGTTTGCACTTATGTTCAGCCTTTCCAGGGCATATCCTATGCAGAGTCCATGTGCATAGTTCAAAGAAAACCAATCCTCTATCCAATGTATAAATGCAAAGAATTGTAAATTGTGGCACTTATGTAATATATCACTTAAAGTTACAGTGTAACATTGGGTAATTCTATATTGCTAGGTAAGGCACAAGCTATAGACCCTGCTGAAGAAACTGAATCCTTTTTCTAAAGTTTGAGGGGAAAAACGGGAGGGCCCATGAGCAAGGTTAAGAGAGGCTAAACTCACCACCTTTATTGGTGTTACGCTGTCATGTCCATTCCCGAGCCATGGACCCACCTGCATGTACCTGACATTTACACATCTATGATATAGCATGTTGTGTTTGAATGGTTCGTATTAGCTAAGATGATCATCTAATTAGGCTGTGAATGCCTGAGAATCACGCTGATGGGTTTCACCTCAAGTTATCGATTCCTCATCCTATCTGAATTATTTTTTCTACACTTGTAACTTTCTATGCCTATAACATTTTCTTTTGGCTCAAGGAAGAGAATCGAGCAAATTCTTGCTGACAGCTGGACATATTTGCAGAAATATACAGCTCTACCAGTTATTAAAATCAATAAAGCTTACTCACAAAGTGTTTAGCCCCCTGGCAGTAATGCCTACCTAAGAGTAAAATATTATAGTGACTGTAAACTAAATGGCTTCTGAGTAAATGTGTTCTTCTGGCTTTGACTTGCGTTTTGAACTTTCAAATATACTTTCCAGAGAAAAATGATCACATATTCAAGTCCTCTGTCTCCCCCTCATGGTCATACTTGTTCATGCCACTCTGCATTGCAAACAAAAATGTATCATGGACTAATTTATAAGGCTTCTACTGTACAGGGCGGGGAAATCTACTCCACACTCTGTAATGACCTATACGGGAAAAGAATCTGAACAGGAATGGATATAGGCACTGTACAACTGATTTGCACTGCTGTATATCCCAAACTAAAGCACCATTGTAAATCAATTATACTCCAACAAAATTTAATTTAAAGATTATAAGGTTTCTTTGGAAGCCTGAAATTTCCTTGCAAAATAAGACATTTGACGAAACAGTGCCTTGCCAATTCTCTTGAAAAAAAGAAAGCACCATTCAGCAGCTGTCGATATCCAATCAATGGATTACTTAGGGGGTTGCAGGCCAAGGAAAAGGCAACCCCTTTGGTCCCAAGTCTCAACAGTGGGCAAAGTATTGTTCACAGTTGCCATTAGGCATCGACATAGGAGAATTACTTGTAAGAGGAAGAAGCTTGTTGCGGGGGTTGGGGAGCGATTGGTGAGAGGACAGGGGGAGGCTGTACGGACAGAGAAGAGACGGCCTTGCAGGCGGAGAGCAGACAGGCAGTGAGGCAACAGGAAGAGAGACAGAGGGAGAGAGAGACAGACATGGAGTCAGAGGAAAGGAGACTGGGGAAAAGAGAGGGCAGGGAAGGCAAGAGACAGGGAGAGACAGATGTGGAGTGGCGATGATGCGGGCAGGGAGGGGAGGGAAAGGGCAGAGAAAAGTGGAAGAAAGGGGGTAAGGAGGGATGTTAGAGAGAAAAAGAAACAGAAGTGAGAGTCAGGACGAGATGGTGAGAGAGAGGAGAAGAAAATAGCAGGAGGGCGGGTACAGAGGTAAAGAGAGGGGGAGACGGAGAGAGCTAAAAGAAAGAGGAGGGGAAAGCATAGCGACAGACACCGGAAGTGAGCAACACACAGCAAGTGATGGCAAGGCAGAGACAGAGGGCGGAACTGGAAGAGGAAACCGGGAGAGTGAAGAGATACGAAATGAGACAGAGGACAGGCAAATGCAGAAAGAAACAGAAAGGAGGAAGCTGGAGACAGAGGGATAGAAACTGAAATAACACATGTTCTACATGTGTTATTTGTTTTACAGCAGCAAATTGAGTAACACGGGTGTCCCTGGCTTAGGAAGGTTCCACTTATGATTTCCAGACTTGATGAAGGTGTGAGAGCCATATGCACTCTTTGGAAACCGTACTTCGAATTCTGAATGTGGATCTTTTCTGGGCTACTGACATGTGGCATGATCCTCCCTCGCTCGTGATGTTGGGCAGGGCAACGGCAGCAGCCGCGGTCACGAGGCAAACCACTGAGAATCATCTGTACCCAGACAACTATTCTGCAGCCAGTATAGTATTCCATAAATCATATGAGATATTCAACACAATTAAAAAACAGGCCTTGTGTTACATGGTTTTGCCCAACTGTAGGCTAGCGTATTTTGAGCACGTTTAAGGTGGGAAAGGCTAGGCTGTGAAGTTTAGTAGGTTAGGTGGACCAAATGCACTTTTAACTGACAGTGTTTTCTTTTTTCTTTTCTTTTTTGGCCATTTCCCTGTGGCAGGCAGGAGGAAGTTCCTGAGCCAGGGGTCGAACCCACACCACAGCAGTGACAACACCAGATCCTTAACCCACTGAGCCACCAGGGAACTCCTGACTGATGGTATTTTCAACTTGGGGATGGGCTTATCTGGATGTAACTTCACTGTAAATCGAGGAAGACCTGTACTTTAAAATAAAGAAAAGAGAGTCTGCTTTTGCATTCTAGCCAAGAGTAAGCGAGGCAAATTTCAGCGTATGTGCAAGGTACCTACTTTGACAGCACACTCGAAGTCTGTGGAAATGGATGCATAGAGAGTGGAAACGGCTTTGTGAATGCCATTTATCATCCACATGTCCAAACTGAATGATTTAGGTAAAACATTACAAAACTTGCGTGATTATGCTTTTGACGATGATGTGAAGTTACAAGGAAAATCAGAGAGAAAATAACTCCTACTAGAAATACAAATCGACAGAAGCTACAGACACACGCCCTGGCTCTCATCCTGGCATTGCTGCCTTCTAGGAGCCAGGGAGGCTGCAGTGGTTATGATAACTAACTGGGGAGGGGCGTGGGGCGGGCATTGCTGCAAACACCTCATCTTAAAGAACTATATTAGCCTAATACTTCGAGGGTGCTTTCCTTTGCTTATTTGTAAGCAAATGGAAATTCCAGATCTTGTTCTGCAAGGAAATTCTGCTTTCTGAGCCTCAAAAACCTATGATCAGAAGAGTGAAATCAATTAGCGTCACACCTACCATTACAGGGAGGCAGCTGACAAGCTCGGACCGACTCGGGCTTGTCGCCGTCGCACTGGTCGCCCGCCCTGCAAATGACCTGCCTCACCTCGGTCCCTTCACCGCAGGTTACTGAACACTGCAGAAACAAAGGCTGTGATTACAGGTGTTCCTTCCCCAGGGCTGTCCGTCTCCCTTGCCCCACGTGCACACGCAGGCACACACATGCACACACAAGCATGCACGCAAGCACACACAGCTCAGGAGTTCTTTCTCTCTGACACAGTGTGACACTGACTTTGAAGACAGAGAATCCTAGGTTATACCCCGGCTCCATCCTTTATCAGCCTGGGAGCACCGCTTTTATTCCAAAAGCTTCATTGTTGTAGGACTAAACGAAGGCAAAGGACACCACGTATGTAAAGCAGTTATGCCTGGCGCACGGTACACATCCGATGCCAAAGAAGCCGCTATGGTAACGGTAACACCTGCTGCAGTTCCTAAAAACCATGGTGGAGCCCATTTCCTGTGAGTCAGTCTCGGACTGAGCATCCCATTCTCTCACCTTCATCACAGACGGCAAGTTTACTGACATCCTATGTTGGCTAATTAAACCTCTTTTAAAACTATTACTGTATTCCCATTGATTTATTTCTTTAAGGAAGGGGCTAGCTGCTCTAAAATGAAGCCCAGAAACGGTCGTGCTGTTGATGTAGGCAGGGGCTGCAGAGCAGGGAGGCCGGTCCCAGGACTCTGAGGAGACTGAGACAGGACTTGGCCTAGGGTCCCCAGCAGGTGCCTTTCACCCGCCCCTTCCTTCCTGCGGGTCTGCTCTCTCCTTCCTCCTCCGTCCTCTCTCTGCCTCCTGCTGCCCTTTCCTCCGCTCCACTCTTCTACAGCCCCGTGATTCCTCTCCTGGTGTCTTCAGAAATATCAAAGACCTGTGCTTCCCGCAGGCGGTGAGACACCGACTCAGCCAGACAGACATCATTTGGACAGGTGCAGGCTGGGTGCCGAGGAAGCAGAGCACATGGTTTTCGAGAAATGTGTGGACCGGTGGCGAGCACAGGCTCAGACACAGGAGCTGCACTACGCCGCTGTGAGGCCTCTGCTGTCGGCAGGCCAAGCAAAGGCGGCGGGAAAGCAGTCCCTGCAAGGTGGCATTTGGGACCGCGAAGCTGAGCCCTGGCGGAGGCTAGGGGAAGGGCGAGTGGGCGCAGCAGGAGGCGGCTCAAAACCGCGTGGTCTCAGGAACAGCGTGAGGTTTACTCAAACCAGAACAAGGAGTTGGAATAAAGAAAGACTGAATAACAAGAGTTACTGTGGGACTTACAGTGGTGATCGTTGGCAATACAGGCAAATAGCAAATCAGAAGGTCAGTCACCTTCGAGCGGCCTCTGTGTCACAGAACCCGCAATCATGGTTTGCTCCCATCAGCTGACTTTACCTGCACGCACTGTTTTAAAATATGGATTTTTCTTAAAACCTCCAAGGGCTCAGTGACTCCAAAAGATGTGACAGCTTCTCGAGTCACACAAAGCCTAGCCGATATAGCAGCCAAATTAAAATAAGCTTCGCATGCTCCCCCCCACACACAGATGCGCGCGCACGCGCACGCGCACACGCACACAGACACAGACTTCGCACACCCACCTCGCTCCAGGGCCCCGTTTTCCACCGGGCGGGGCAGGGCACCCTGTTACAAGGCCGGCGGCTCTCGGGCCGCTCGCCCAGGCAGTACTTGCTGTGCACGGAGCGGCTGGTGCCGTCGAGCAGCGGCTGCAGGCAGCGCACGGTGCGGAGCTGATAGCCCGAACTGCCGCAGGTTTTGGTGCAGTGCTCCCACTCTTCCGCGGCCCAGCTGCGGGGGTGCGGGTTAAGATCGAACGCGGTAAGCGGGGGGGGGGGGGGGCATGGTGTGGCCCCCTTCCAGCCCCGCAAGCCTAGCCCCGTCTGCTCTCTGCGGGCCAGGCCCGCCAGGGGGCGCACTGCAGTTCAGGAGGCAGTTCAGAAAGGTGGGCGCAGCAAATGGAAAGGTCTTCGAACTTCCTCACAGTAATAGGCCTGGCGCCTCTATTTTTTAGGTTTTCGTATTTTGCTGTCTCCCAGTGACTCTGAAACTTTCCCTTCTCCTAAAGGATTAGCTACAGAGGGGTCCTGAAACTCATCTTAAAGCTGTCCCATTAGATGCAGGCATGATATTAGTTTTCAAAAATTGCACCGACTCATTTTCAGCCATCTTGCCCTATGGTGTTAAACACCTGAAAGGGAATCAAAAAGGGCCTAAAAAAAGATAAAGTCCTGTGCATCTGGGCCTGAGCAGAAACTGCTTCCATGAATGCACCCAACAGAAATATTTCCAAGGAGGTATTTTTGACAAGATTTCCCCAATTTTAGTGTCAATGTCAGGGCCCCAGCACTCGGTAAACTAGCTATGCACACGGTATCACAGAAAGCTCTCAATTACATGTGTCCCAAAGTGTCACCATTGATTTCCTCCAGTTAATCAAGCTGTCAGTATTTAATGGAGTCATACTATCTGTCCTTTCCAAAACTCCTTTCCCTTCATAGCTTGTTTTTTTCTTTCTGTATATATGGGGCATCAAAATATAAACAGGATAAGACCTTTGGCAGTCTTTACTATTCAGAGTTTAAGACTGCCCGAGCTTATCAACTGGCACTTAGAATGGGTTGCGGCAGCTAAGAAGTCTGGCTCAGCTCTGAAGGTGTCCGTGGTGACTCTTGTTTGAAGACAGGTATTACTTGAGAAGTATACGTCTCATAGTCATAGATACTTTTGATTATCTTTATTCCCTAGTGAAAGTCCCAGACGACAATAAAAATAAATCAATGAAATGGCATAAAGGCAAAAATGCTGGAGAGGAATTCATCACAAGATCGTTTTTGAACCTCCAAAGCAGTTGGACTTATAGCAATGAACTCAGCAGAGCCAAGAAGGATAGAGTCAAGTAACAGTGTAAGCTGAGAAGCAGAGGGGCCTGACTGCAAGAACTTTGGAAATGTAGAAATGATTACCGGCCGAGAGGGAAAGAGTGGCTGTGGAAGTGGAGATAACAAAGGAAGGGTGAAAGTAGGGGCACTGATGGGAAGTCTCAAGGAGCCAGACCTCCTGGTCCTTAACCCTCCTCATCTAACCCAGCAGAAGACTTGATCGTTATCTGCTGTAGAAGTTGAAGCAGGCTTTTAACTGGTGGACAATAGACACAGTCAAGAGAGAAAAAGCCCATAGAGAAAACAGAGGGCTGTGTAAAAATCCACAAGCGGAAAGTTGAGATGACCCAAAGTGCCTATAAACATACAACGTCCACTACAGCTACTAGAAAGGCTTGCACCTCCTAGGCAGGAGACTGACTCTGCTGTAGGGAATGTGATCATTTATTTAGAAAATCCCTAAATATACAAATAATTGAGTATTTTTCAATGAAATAGTCCTGCCAATTCACCCTATAATGAAGCCTATCATCAGCAAACGAGTCTTGATGATAAAGAAGCTTCCAACCAGCCTTTTCTTTTTTTTCCCTTTTTTTTAGGGCCACACCTGCCAGCATATGAAAGTTCCCAGGCTAGGGGCTGAATCAGAGCTTCAGCTACCGGCCTACACCACAGCATAGCATAGCAACGCGGGATCTGAGCCACATCTGCGACCTACAACGCAGCTCACAACAATGCCAGATCCTTAACCCACTGAGCGATGGCCAGGGATCGAACCCACATCCTAGTCGGGTTTGCTACTGCTGAGTCACAATGGGAACTCCAACTAGCTTTTTAATGCTGTATTCTTTTCTCCCAATTTTACTGAGAAACAGCTAATTATGCATCACTGTGTAAGTTTAAAGTGTACAGCATGATGGTTTGATTTACATGCATTGTGAAATGATTACCACACATGTTTTGTTAAATCCAACATCTCATATAGATACAATAAAAAGAAAAGAAAAAAAATCTCCTTGTGTTGAGAACTCTCAGGATTTACTCTCTTATCTTTCCTATGTATCATATAGCAGTTTAATGCTGCATTCTGTATACATGTGAACAGCCAGTGATCACCAGACATAGAAAATCTCTGACACAAATGATGAAAGAAGGAAAAAAAAAGGTAATAAGGCACAAAAAAGAAATAATTTTAAGAGATTAAAAAATATTTAAAAAATATATTACACTTGTGGAATAAGAATCAGATGTCTTGGAGTTCCCATTGTGATTCAGTGGTTAACGAATCCGACTAGGAAACATGAGGTTGCGGGTTCGATCCCTGGCCTTGTTCAGTGACTTAAGGATACACGTTGCCATGAGCTGTGGTGTAGGTCGCAGACACAGCTCGGATCTGGCGATGCTATGGCTGTGGCGGAGGCCGGCGGCTACAGCTCCTGTTAGACCCCTAGCCTGGGAACCTCCATATGTCGCGGGTGTGGCCCTCAAAAAGACAAAAAAAGAATCAAATGTCTTTAAAAAGGCACATTTGATGAACAAAACAGCACTTAGATATGAAAGCTCTCTTGGATACTGATAACATAATAGCAAAAATGGAAAAATTCAGCAAAAGGAATAATAAATACCACGAGAGAAAAGAAAATTAGATTTGTCTAGGAAGCCTAACTACAAATTTTCCAGAAAGAAAAAAACACTGAAAAGCGAAGGGGGGAGTTCCCGTCGTGGCTCAGTGGTTAACGAATCCGACTAGGAACCATGAGGTTGTAGGTTCGATCCCTGGCCTTGCTCAGTGGGTTAAGGATCCGGCGTTGCCGTGAGCTGTGGTGTAGGTCGCAGACGCGGCTCGGATCCCGCGTTGCTGTGGCTGTGGCGAAGGCCAGTGGCTACAGCTCCCGTTAGACCCCTAGCCTGGGAACCTCCATATGTCGCGGGTGCGGCCCTAGATAAGGCAAAAAGACAAAAAAAAAGCGAAGGGGAAATTTTTCAAAGAAAAAAATACATGAAAATCTCCAAGAGGTAAAATATATCAGTTTTGCATTTTAAAAATTCTACAAGTATGCAGCCCAATAGATGAGAAAAAAGAGCAGAAAGGCAATTTTTTCACTATGAAATTTCAGGGCACTAGAAACAAAATGATCCCACAAACATTGAAAGACAAAAAAATAGGTCACACAGAAAGAATTGAGAATTAAAATGAAAAATGACTTTTCAACAGCAACACTGGAGTCTAGAAAATAATGGAGCAACAATTTAAAAATTCTGAGGAAAATATGTTATAGTTTGGGAATTGTACACATACATGTGTGTCCAAATGATTGACAGTGAGAGCAGAAGAAAGAACTCTTACGTGCCTTTGTCTTTTTTTTGTTGTTGTTGTCTTTTTAGGGCCATACCCTCTGCATATGGAGGTTCCCAGGCTACGGGTCAGATCGGAGCTGTAGCTGCCGGCCTGCGCCACAGCCACAGAAACATGGGATCCGAGCCACATCTGTGACCTCCATGACAGCTCACGGCAACGTCGGATCCTTAACCCACTGAACGAAGCCAGGGATCGAACCTGCGTCCTCATGGATACTAGTCAGATTCAATTCCACTGAGCCACGATGGGAACTCTTTACATGTCTTTATACTTTAACTTTTATGTACTTTTCTTAGGCTATAGGAATTTAATTCTTACATTAAAAAAAAACTTACTTAGTGTAGTTTTTTCATGAAGCTGCTGAGAGAGATGACCCACTAGAAAAAATGAACACACTAAATTATAAGAAGGGGAATGCAGAAAGCAGGAGTTCCAACACGAGAGAGATGCAGTAGGAAAACTTAGGAGAATCGTAAAAAGAAGTCCCAGGACAGAAGCTGTGTAGGAGCTCAGGCAAGAGCTAGAACAAAGAGAACTCCCTGAGAGATGCCTCTAAAAAGACACAAGTAACACTTAGAATTTAGAAGAGACTGATGTTCACGGAAGAGAATCTGGGGATGAAAAATAGTAGAAAATAATACACAAAAAACAAGATATTCATTAACTCTAGAAGAAACAAAGTTTTACAAAAAAGAAACATAATTAGAGCATGCTAAGTGCTCAGCTGTCAAGAGAGACACATTTTGTTAAAATAATATAAACTCCAAATATCAACATCAGTAAAGGAGGTTATGTCAATATTGGGAGGACTGGCGAAAGGAGGAGTGTAGGCTGTAGGTGTGCCTTTGGGGAAGGGCTGGAAAGAATGCTAAATCTGCACTTTCCACAGTGGAGATTCAATATACATAATGTCTAAAACCTTACCTCACCTTTCCCCACAAAAATTCAAGACGTAGAAGCAAAAATATTTTGCTTCACAAGATGGAAGCAAGTAATTACTATCAAAATGAGAATAATAACAAGGAAAATATCAACAAACTGAAAAGACAGCCTATGGAATTCGAGAAAATATTTGCAAACTATGAGACTGACAACAAACAAGGGGTTAATATCTGAAATATACTAATAGCTCATTTAACTCAATGTCAAAAAAACAAACAACTCAATATAAAAATGGGCAGAAGACATAAACAGACATCTCTCCAAAGAAAACATACAGGTGGCCAATAGGCACATGAAAAGATGCTCAACATTGCTAATCATTAGAGAAATGCAATCAAAACCACAATGAGGTATCATCTCACACCAGTCAGAATGGTCGTCCTCCGAAATTCTACAAATAGGGAGTTCCCATCATGGTGCAGCAGAAACGAATCCGACTAGGAACCAGGAGGTTGTAGGTTCGATCCCTGGCCTTGCTCAGTAGGTTAAGGATCAGGTGTTGCCATGAGCTGTGGTGTAGGTCACAGATGTGGCTTGGATCCTGCATTGCTGTGGCTGTGGTGTAGGTCGGCGGCTGTAGCTCTGATTCAACCCCTAGCCTTGGGAACCTCCAGGTGTGGCCATAAAAGCAAAAAACCCCCCAAAAAACCGAAACAAAATTCTACAAATAATAAATGCTGGAGAGGATGTGTAGAAAAGGGGAACCACCTCCTTACACTGTTGCTGGGAATATAAATTGCTACAGCCACTACGGAAAACAGCATGAAGGTTCCTTAAAAAACTAAAAATAGAGCTACCATATGATCAAGCAATTCCACTCCTAGACACATATACGGAAAAGATGAACACTCACTCAAAAAGACACCTGCACCCCAATGTTCACAGCAGCACTATTTACAATAGCCAAGACATGATTAAAGCAACCAAGTGCCTATCAGCAGATGATTGGTTTAAGAAGCTGTAGGATGCGCACGTGCGCATACCCCCACCAACCAAAATATGTTTCAGCCACAAAAAAGGGTAAAATATTGCCCTTTGCTGCAACATGGATGGACCTAGAGAATATCATATATCATACTAAAAAAAGTCAGATAAAGACAAATATCATATGATGTCACATATGTGGAATCTAACAAAATAATACAAGTGAATCTATATACAAAACAGATTCACTGACATAGAAAACATACCAAAGGGGAAAGGAAGGGGAGGAAGGACAAGTTAAAAGTATGGGATTAGCAGTACAAACAACAACGTATAAAATAGGTAAGCAACAGGACATTGGATTAAGATGGTGGAATAGAAGGACTGGAGCTCAACTTCTCTCCCGAAAAATAGCAAAACTATAACCAAATGCCGAGCAGCCTTCAACCAAATGGACTGTAAATTTCCAAAAAAGATATTTTACTCCAGAAGACAAAGAGGAGACCACATCAAGAGGTAGGAGGGGGCGATTATGCAATAGAAGCAACCCCATACCTCCCGGGTGGGAAGCCCCACAGACTGGAAAGTAACTGCACCACAGAGAATCAGCTACAGGACTGAGAGTTCTGAGCCCCACGTCAAAATCCCATGCCTAGGGATCGGGCACAGGGAGAAAGAGCCCCCGGAGCATCTGGCATTGAAGGCCAGTGGGGCTTGTGTGCAGGAGCTCCACAGGACTGGGGGAAACAAGAGACCCCATTCTTGAAAGGCACACAGAGACTTTCATGTGTAATGGATCCCAAGGCAAAGCAGTCTCCATAGGAATCCAGGTGGAACCTGACTGCAATTCTTGGAGGACCTCCTGGGAAAACAGGGGTGACTGTGGCTTGTTGTGGGGGAAGGGCATTGGAGGTGAAGCTCTCGGGAACATTCATCAGCCTGCATTTCTCTGGAGGGGGCCATTTCTGGGAAAATATGGTCCCTCCCATCAGCACTGAGAAGCCCCAGGCCAAACAATAATCCAGGTGGGATCACAGCCCCACCCATCAGGAAACAGGCTGCCTAAAGACCCCTCAGGCACACAGCCAGCCTCTAATCTCACCCAGAGACAAAGCCCCACCCATCAGAGGCATAGGAATCAACCCCACCTACCAGTGAGGCAGGCATCACTCCCTCCCATCAGGAAGCCTACAGCAAGCCCCCTCCATACCAACTTTAGTCACAGGGGAGGCAAACGCCAGAACTAAGAGAGGCTACAACTCTATTGTTGGCAAAAGAGTCACCACACCAAAAACCTATAAAAATGAAAAGACAGAAAACTATAACCCAGATAAGGGAGAAAGAGAAAAGCCCAGAAAAACAGCTCAGTGATGAGATTATCAGCCTCTCTGAAAGAGACTTTAGACTGCTGATGCTGAAGATGATGCAAGGCATTGGAAATAAACTGGAGGCAAAGGTTGATAATTACAGGAAACACTGAGCAGAGAAATACAAGCTGTAAAAATTAAACAAGAAGAGATGCAAAATACAATAACTGAAATAAAAAATTCATTAGAAGCAGCCAACAGTAGAATACAGGAGGCAGAAAAACGAATCAGTGAGGTGGAGGACAGATTAGTGGAAATCACTAATGCGGACGAGAAAAGAGATAAAAGATTGAAAGGAAATGAGCTGAGTCTCAGAGAACTCTGGGATAATGTTAAATGCACCAATATCCGTATTATAGGGGTGCCAGAGGGAGAAGAGAGAGAGAAGGGGACAGGAAAAATATTTGAAGAGATAATAGCTGAAAACTTCCTTAAAATGGAAAGGAACCACTCAGTCAAATTCAGGAAGTGCAATGAGTACCGTATAAAATAAACCCAAGGAGGAACACCCTGAGACACATATTAATCAAAATGACCAAAATTAAAGACAAAGAGAAAATATTGAAAGCAGTTAGGGAAAAGAAACAAATGACATACAAGGGAACCCCAATAAGGTTATCAGCAGATTTCTCATCTGAAACTCTGCAGGCCAGAAGGGAGTGGCATGATATACTTAATGTGATGAAAGGGAAAAACTTCCAACCAAGATTGCTTTACCCTGCAAGGCTCACATTCAGATTTGAAGGAGGGATCAAAACCTTTACAGATAAGCAAAAGCTAAGAGATTTCTGCAACACTAAACCAGCTTTACAACAAATCCTAAAGGAACTTCTCTAGTCAGAAAAGGCCACAACCAGAAACAGAAACACCACAAATGACAAGGCTCACCAGCAAAATCATATATACAGTAAAGATACTAAATCATCCATGCAAAACTATGCTACCAAAATCAGAAATCGTGAGCAGAGAGCACAAATGCAGGTCACTGGAGATGCATGTGCAATTAAACCAACAACTTAAAACAATCTCATTTGTATATAGACTCCTGTATCAAAACTTCAGGGTTAAAAAAAAAAAGCAACAAAAACCCCAAACAGTTAATACAATGGCAATAAGAACATATATATCAGTAATTACCTGAAATGTTAATGGACTGAATGCCCCAACCAAAAGACATAGACTAGTCAAATGGATACAAAAACAAGAAAACAACCAATGGATCACTGAAGAAATCAAAGAGGAAATTAAAAAATACCTAGAAGCAAATGACAACAAAGACACGACACTCCAAAACCTCTGGGATGCAGCAAAAGCAGTTCTAAAAGGAAAGTATATAGCAATACAAGCCACCTCAGGAAATAAGAAAAAGCTCAAATAAACAACCTAACTTTACATCCAAAGCAGCTAGAGAGGGAAGAAGCCAGGTCATGGGAACAACCTAAATGCCCATCGACAGAGGAGTGGATAGGGAAGATATGGTACATACACACAATGGAGTATTACTCAGCCATTAAAAGGAACGGAATAACAACATTTATAGCAACATGGATGAACCTAGAAATTATCATATGAAGTGGAACCAGTCAGACAATTAGACAGCAACAACCAATGCTACCGCTTACATGTGGAAACTAGAGACATAATGAACTTCTTTGAAGAACAGACAATGACTCACAGATTTTGGAAAACCTTGGTTTTTCAAATAAGACAGTCTGGGGGATGCGGGGATGCGCTGTGGGTTTGGGACACAAAATCTATCAAATTGACTTATGATCTTTGTACACCTATAACTGAAATAAAATTCATTGTTAATAAGAAAAAAAAATAGGTAAGCAATAAGGGTTTACTGTATAGCACAAAGAACTATGATGTTCAATATATTGTAATAACCTATAATGTAAGATAATCTGAAATATTTATATACATAATAACCGAATCACTTTGCTGTACACCTGAAACTAGCACAATATTGAATGACAGCTATGCTTCCATAAATAAGAAAAATAAACAAGTGGTTGTTTTTGAGAAACAGAGATATGGTAAAAATCGAAGGACCACATTTTATATAATTCCTGTGAAGTGATCTGGTCATTGTCATCAGGTGCATGTATTAGCTTTGACTAAAAATTAAATTAAAACTAAAAAGAGCTAGGAGTTCCCTCCGTGGCTCAGTGGTTAACGAATCCGACTAAGAACCATGAGGTTGCGGGTTCGATCCCTGGCCTTGCTCAGTGGGTTAAGGATCCGGCGATACCGTGAGCTGTGGTGTAGGCTGCAGATGCAGCTCGGATCCCGCGTTGCTGTGGCTGTGGTGTAGGCTGGCAGCTGCAGCTCCTGTTAGACCCCTAGCCTGGGAACCTCAGTATGCCGCGGGTGCGGCTCTACATAAAAAAAGGCAAAAAGACAAAATAAATAAATAAATAAATAAAACTAAAAAGAGTTAAAGACACTTAAATCCTTTTCGTTTTGTCGTTGGGATATGATAGTTAAAATAAACGCTTACAGTGGATGTGTGCACTCTTGAATATTGCACATTCTTCTAATAGGTTTCGGCTTTTTGTTGGCCTCACAGAAGCTGCGATGAACCATTTTATTATCACTTTTCCTACGGCATCCATATTTAGTGTACTGGAAACCTGGGAAAGGAAATAGATTTCTTTGGCTTTAATCACTTATTCATTCTTTACATATCTGTTCATTCACGTATTCATTCATTCATCAAATATATTTTAAGTCACACAGTAAGCCAGGCACTGTTCTAGGTGCTGAAGTTCCAGAAGCAAATTAAATAGACAAAATTCCCTTACCTTCAGAGCTTACATTTAATAAATATTACAAAGCATTAAATAGCACCTGCATACTTGTTAATGAACTAGGCGCTGATATTCACAGCCTCGTGTGAGAGATAGCTAGCTATGAAAACTATGGTGACAATACCCAGTGACACAGGCTTCTATGGAGCTGTGCAAATAATTTACTGCAGAGGGCACCAAAGGAACACAGAGGGAGAGTTCTCTAAGAGCTGGAGGAGGGGCAGAGAATGCCTACATGATCAGCACAGGGTAAAGGGAAAGAAGGTGAATAATGCTCCAAGCAAACAAAATGACGTGTAGAAAACTCTGAATGGCTGTAGTACCATCTATGAAGGAGGTGGGAGATGGGAAAACGTCTGACCTTAAAAGACTTGCGTGCCGGACACGTGTTTGGACTTTATCCAGGGGTCACTGGGAGTTACTGAAGGTCTCCTCAAGCACTAACTTGGATGTTTAAAATATATGTATTATATAAATTTTAATTTTGAAAAATGTCAAACCTACAAAAAAGTTGTAAGGAAAGCACAATGAAAGTGTGTATGCCTTGCATCTTGATGAACTTTATGTTACTGTGTCATCATGTTTGATATATATCTATATATACATACTAGACACAGTATATATATGTACATATATAAATGTGTTGCTGAGCTATTTGAGAGTAAGTTGCTGACATCCTGATCCTTCACTTCTAAATACCTCAGCGTATAACTCATAACAAGCACATTCTCTCACATAACCACAATATTATAATGCTATTATCTAATATATAGACTACGCTCAAAATTTACAAATCATCCTTATAATGTTCTTTATAAATTTTTTCCAACCAAGAATCATGTGTTGCATTTACTTGTCGTGGAATTAACCAGGAATAGTTTCTGAGACTCTCTTGGTTTTTTTTAATATTTTTGAGAGGTATAAAGCAGTTGCTTTGTAAAACGTCCCACCATATGGGTTTAACTGTCTCCTAAGGATTAGATTCAGATTTTCACTTTGGGCCAGAATATTACACATATTATATTGCATCTTCAGGGTTATACATTAGGAGACTGAAGGATCTGAATCAGGGAAATGACGTAATTCCACTCATTCATTCATTCATTCATTCATCCATTCAGAAAGATTAATCTGGAAATAAAGAAGGAGAAGAAAATCAAATTTAGTTGATAGTTAAGAGACTTTTGCAATACTCTTCCTTTCTAAAGTTACGAAGGAAGTCTGGTGAAAGAGGAACAGCTCTGGGAGACCTTAAAAAGGTGCATCTGATAAGTCTTGGGAACAAGAGTATGTTGGGGAGGCAGCAGCAGGGAGGAACTAGATTAAATATATTGTGGAGGATAAATAATTAACTCACAACGCTGTATGCCCCTTCTGGGGGGGGGGCTTCAGAAATACATCCTTGAATTTAAAATTACAAAATATTTACCCAGGCATTCCCTCTACGAATAATTACTTTTTTTCAGTTATTCCGTATCATTATGACAGGAATTCTGTCTAGGCCACCGCCACCTCGGGAGCATGTGTTGTTCTGAACCAGAGGAATGCATGGCGGAAGAAATCTAGAAACTCTGAGCAGAGCTTAATGGATCTACTCCAGAGAGAGCAGGAAGGCAGCAGGATGCAGTAAGAGCATGTGCGTAGAAGCCAGAAGCCCAAGTGGGGTGGAACCTTATGGCTGGGCAAGTTTCTCATCTTCCCTGGGCTTCCGTTTCCTCGTCAGTACGACAGAGGTAAGAACACTGCCGACTTCACGGACACATTATGAGCATTCATCATCAATACATAAAATATTTAAAACTGTGCCGCTAAGAACTCTTTTATTAGTAACACTGATAGGAAATGCATAGGTACAGAAAGTGTAAGTGGAGAAGAAGAAAGGCTTGAACCGGGGGACACTGAATTTGGGACAGCTTAAGAAGAGTAAAGTAACTAAAGGTACCACTGCATGGACAGAAGACAAAAGAATCTGAGGGGAGAGGGTTTGGGGATTTTAAGAGGGTCTATCTACCATTGCTATGAGTGGATTCTCATCCTTAGTAGATCCTGAGATTTCAGTAAAAATGCTTTGCGTTTATGTCTTGGTTATGTTCTGTGTTTCTCCGACTGTGGCCTCGATTCGAGACAATCATTAAAGCATAAAGAAGAGGACTGGCTTTTATGTGTTACATTTTAGTACAGTAAAAGTGTTCAGTGTTACCTCCGCCGCAGGGCTTGGAGCACTGAGACCAGCTCTTCAACGCCCACTCAAAGGTATCCAGTTCTTCCTGGATGACATTGTTGCTGTTGACTGTAGGTGCAGAGTCCTCGTGGATGATGTACTTATATGTCAGGCTGGAGCGGGTGTCGTTCTCCTGAGGTATAATCTAATACGCACATGAAACAGATGTGTAAACCACCTGAGAGAGTTTTAAAGTTGAATGAAAAGTTACAAATATTTCAGAGTCTGTGTCTTATTAAAACTGGAAGGCTTTCAAGTAGTTTCTAAAATAGAATGTTTTCCTTTCTATAACCAAAGTACAGGTATGTCCCTTTTAAGAAAAAAATGCAAATACGTAAAATAGTTTGACATTAAAAAGTAAAAAAGAAATAAAGAAAAAAAAGTAAAAAAGAATTCATACACAAAGAACAATTGTATTATAGAAATAATAACCTTACAATAAGAGTCACTATAGATTTCCTCAAGGTACCTATCTTCTTAGTGTCTTTAAAATTATTGTTTAAACTCTTTTGTTATGACGATAAGATAATTATGTTTCATCCAGAAAGTACAGACATCATGAAAAAAGATAAAAGTCATCCATAATTCTATTAAACCAGAGAAAACGAAAGTCACTTTTATTATTTTGGGATATATCCTCAAGATAATTATATATTATCAGTGTGTGTGCATGCGTGTTTGTGTGCAAATACATACTTTTCTGGCCTTGTTTATTTCACTTATTATGTCACGTGAATTTCCCAAAATAGTAAATATTCTTTGAAAACACTTTAAAACGTCACTGTAATGTTTAATCCTAGATAGTGTGCATTATTTAATCAAATAAATATGTTTTGATTACAATTTATCCCCACTTCTGTGATGATTTCTGATTTTCCTTAGGGTGCTAAAGAGTACACTTTTTATAGTTCTTATAATAGCCTAGTGAATGGCCTTTCCGAATACTTAGAATAATTATTACTTTCACAATGACAATATACACAAGTGCCCTCATTCAGCACTGTATATCATTTTCATCTTTGTTAATTAGGTGGGCAAAAGATCATTGTTTTAATTGCCATTTATATGATAAATACTAAAGTTTAATTTTCCTAATTTTTTCGGTCACTTGTATTTTATTCACCATGCATTATATGTTCATGTTAGGTCCTTTTTTTATTGGTATACATAGCTTTTTTGCCTAAATAATTGATGCAATAGGGATATTAATTATTTTTATAATAAACTTTGCAAATATAATCTCAGTTTTCTATTTGATTTCTAGTTTTTTAGGGCACATCGCTCTATTTTACAATATAGTTTTGGAGTTCCCACCATGGTTTAGCAATAACGAATCCGACTAGTATCCATGAGGACATGGGTTTGATCCCTGGCCTCGCTCAGTGTGTTAAGGATCCGGCATTGCCATGAGCTGTGGTGTAGTTGATCACAGATGCGACTCGGATCCCGTGTTGCTGTGGCTGTGGTGTAGGCTGGCAGCTGCAGCTCTGATTCTACCCCTAGCCTGGGAACTTCCATATGCTGCAGGTGCGGCCCTTAAAAAAAAAAAAAATTGATTGACTTTCGTGTAGCTTTTGTAGGATTACATCAATTGCATAAATGGAGAAAAACATGCAATTCACTGGAATTTTAAACTAAACTTTTAGAAACAGCTTTTGTTTGATTCTAAACCCACTAGGATGAAGGATTTGGTTATCTGGGTTTTGTCCCCCCCCCTTAGTCTTTGTTTATAAAATAGCATTAAAAAATCAAGCACCATGCACACTGAGGTATATGGAATGACTGGCCAGTGGGGACCTGCTGTACATCACGGAGAACTCTACCCAATATTTTGTGATAATCTATGTGGGAAAAGAATCTGAAAGAGAATGGCTATGTGTATATGCATAACTGCGTCACTTTATTGTACAGCAGAAACTATCACAACCTTGAAAACCAACTACACTTCAATAAAACTTTAAAAGTTTAAAAGTCGACCCCCCCCCAACACACACATAAATCAAGCACCAACCCCTATACTGGCCCTTATACATGGCCAGATAGCTAAGCTTTCAATCTCAGATGGTCCAGTCATACGACCCAGGGCTCCAAACTAGGAGTCCAGTCTTTTGGAGAACAAAAAAAGGTCTTGACTAGAAAGTACTGCTTGTTCATACGCCTCTCCTATCTACACATTTCCTTCTTACAGCTCCAGCCCGCGTTGCTCCCTGGGGGAACAACTATATCACTGGCAAACCCTTGAGGCATCTCTCCTGGTGGTTAATTAGCTGGGCTCTGAGGGCAGGCACAGGCCTGTGCCACTGGAAAAAAATGCAGTGTAACTATAAACAAGTTAAATAGAGCTTCTGATCTCCAATCAAGTTAAACAGAGCTTCTGCTCTCCAATCATTCAAACTTAAAATAATCTGGATAAAAGACTGATTAATGTACATTTTTCCTACAAAATTATCTAACCTATGGAGCAGGATGAGAATCTGGAAATAAGCCCACATACATTTGGGTGATTTTTGACATAGATGAAAAGGGAATTTAATGGAGAAAGGGTTTTTTCCCAACAAACGGTGCTAAAACAAGAGGAGATTGTGGTGGCTTTAAAAATGTGCCCACCAGTCCTTTGACATCTTCTCTCTGGGTAAGTGGAGCTTGATTCTTCTCACCTTCAGTGGGTGTTGGATTCAGTGTCTTGCTTCTAGCAAACAGCAGCAGAGATGAAGGGATGTCACTTCCAAGATTAGGTTAAAAAAGACTGAGTTCTTTCTCGGTTACACTCTCTCCCTTTCTCGGTCACTTGAATCACTCATTTTGGAAGCCAGCTGTCATGCGATGAGCACGCTGAAGCAGCCCGTGTAGTGGGGAACAGAGCCTGCCAACCACCATGTGAAGAAGCTTGGGAGCAGTCTCCTAAGGCCTTTTAAATGTCACGTGCCTGAGTTGGGAACTAAGGAAAAAATGTTCCCAGTGGAGGCTTGAATGACTGCAGTCACAGCTAAGAGCCACCTCATGAAATTCCCTGAGCCAGAACTAGCCATGTAAGCTATTCCCAGACACCTGATTCAGAAAAAAATGTGAAATAATATCGCTGCGTTCAGCCAAGGTTAGGGTAATCTGTTATGCAGCAATAGATAATATACACATCTACATGCAAAGCTAAGAATCTAATGCATACAAAATGTATATAACACCAAAAGAAAATATTCTGACCCTGGATTATGCAAAAAAAAAAATAACAAAAATTTTTTTGCCTTTTTTTTAGGGTCGCACTTGCACCATATGGAAGTTCCCAGGCTAGGGGGTAATCTGGAGTTATGAGCTGCTGGCCTACACCACAGCCACAGCAATGTGGTATCTGAGCCTCATCTGCGACCTACACCACAACTCACAGCAATCCTGGATCCCCAACCCACTGAGCGAAGCCAGGGATCAAGACTGCATCCTCACGGATCCTAGTTAGATTCATTTCTACTGTGCCACAACGGGAACTCCAGAAAATCTTGATCCATAAAAAGGAACAGTTGATAAACTGGACTTCAATGAAGTTAAAATACTTTTCTCTCTGAAAGACACTACTAAGAGAGACCAGAAGAAAATATTCGAAATTCACATTTCACAGAAGACACATACTGAGTATACAAAGAACTCCGAGAACTTAAAAAGAAAAAAGCAACCTACCTTAACAATAGGTAAAAGATTTAAACAGACACTTCACCAAAGAGAAATAATTTTCAAAGGAATAAAAAGGGGACTGGGAATTGAATGGGGTATTTTGATTTTAGATCAGGGTAATATTTTTAATAGAACCCAATACATATTATTCTACAGAATCTAACAATATTTTTCTTCCTTCCTTTTCTTTCTTTCCTTCCTTTTTTTTTTTTTTTTTGATTTTTAGGGCCACACCCGAAGCATATATAATTCTCCAGGCTAGGGATCAAATTGGTGCTGCAGCTGCTGGCCTGCACCACAGCTACAGCAACACCAGATCTGAGCTACATCTGTGACTTACACCACAGCTCATGGCAATGCCAGGTTCCTAACCCACTGAGCGAGGCCAGGGATCGAACCCTCGTTCTCATGGATCCTCTTGGGTTCGTTACCACTAAGCCATGTCAGGAACTCCTCTAACAATATTTCTCTAATCAAGGTGATGTCTCCTGCTTTCACCCATAAGGAAGTAGTAGAGCTGCCTTCCTGCTATTAAGAACAATACAACTGGACAGAATATTTGAGGGTTTTTTTTTTTTTTTTTTTGCAATGGTAATACGGCAAAGGACAAAGATCCCTGTAAGAAGAACAAGCCATGTCCTGGATTCCTAACAGGCCAGGTCTGGATCATGGCCCAGGGAGCAGGCACCCAAGCCATGACAGCAGTGTCACTGAGCTGAGGAGGGTATGGAGTTTGGAACTTTCAGGGCACGGTGGTAAAGAGAAGGAGGTTTCATGGAGGGTGGCCCAGAAAGCTGCATGGGTCTTAAGCCGAGGGCTGGTCTGTGCAAGCCCAGGCCAAGACACCATGCTGTCTATCAAGGAGGGGCTGCTTCAGGGCTGGGAGCAGGACAGAGCTACCTGAGGACAGCACGGTAGAGGCACCGAGGTGTTCTTATGGCCTTCCTAATACTTCAGGTTTTCAGTTAAGGCAACAGAAAGGTCATGCCATAGAAATAAGAACAAAACTGAAACAGACCAGCCCTGAGAAAGGATAAACCAGGCCTCAAAGGATCAGTGGGAACTGGCAATAACTCAACTTCCAGCCAGAATAAAAACCCAGTGCTTTTAAGGAAGGCAACTTAAACCAAATGGCCTACAATTTACCATCTGTAATGCTCAATGTACAATAAAAAATGTATAAGTGAGAAAATGTGAACCATAATCAAGAAAAAAAAAATCAGCCCACAGAAGCAGACACTATGAAGACCCAGGACTTAGAGGAGATGTGGGAGATAGTGAGTGAAAATATATGGACAGCTCAGCAGAGAAATGGAAATTATAAAAAGGAAGAAATAATCAAGTAGAAATTCTAGAAAACAAAAGTACATCATTTGACATGAAAATGTTACTGGATGGACTCAATGACAGATCAGAGACCTCATAAGACCATCGGTGAACCTGAGCATAGCCCAAAAGTAATTACCCAATCTGAAGAACAGAGAAAAGAAAAAGATTATAAAAGGATGAACATAGTCTAAGAGACCTGTGGAACAATTTCGACTGGTTTCACATACATATAAATGAGTCCCAGGAATAAAAAAGAGAGAGAGACTGGGGAAAAAGAAAACAAAATCAAAGACATAATGGAAACTGACCTCAATCTGGTGAAAAATATCAAACTGAAGAGCTAAGATGCTTGGTGAACTCCAAGCAGGATACATACAAACGTCACAAACTAAGCCCATCACAGTCAAACTACAAGATGAATAAAACAAAACAAACAAAAAGATGAGAAAACTTTAAAAAGCAGCCAGAGGAAGTTCCCCTGTGGTACAGCATGGTTAAAGATCTGGCACTGCCATAGCTCTGTGATACAAGCCACGGCTTGGGTTTGATCCCTGGCCTGGGAACTTCCACATGCCACAAGCATAGTCAAAAATATAAAAAATTAAGTGAAGTAAAATAAAGGAAGGTAAAATTAAAAAAAAAGTAGCCAGATAAAACTGACATGTTACATGCAGGGCAGCAGTCTAAATAAGGCTGACTTCTTGTCATAAATAATGGATTCGAGAAGGCAAATGTCATATAAATGAGTCAAAGATGGCTTCTGTATATTGGACTTTAGATCCTTTATTTATTCACAATAGGTTGAGACTATTAGCTCATAAGCCCCTGACACCAAATACTCATATATCCAACTGTTTCAAATGTAGTTCAAACAAGGAGATTTCTGGTCATCTACAGCCTTTCTGCTTTGCATACTTTTATGAAGCTGCACCCCAAATATGCTAATTACAGATAAGACTTTGTGGCTATCAGGAACCCAAGCTACTGCTGTTGACTTTTGAGGCTCTCGGCCCCAGACTCTCCCTGCTATGCTGCTGAGTGACATCATCTAGACACACACACTCCATCTCGAGGTCCCTTCCCCACAGGAGCTCCTTGGCTTTTGTCTCCTTCCTGCTGGTAGCCCTACATGCAAATCTGTTAAGACAGCACCCACACAATAAGTGTGGGTGCCACTGCCACATCACCATCATAGCTATTTCCTAGATTGCCCTCCAAATTCCTGTAACTCCCTACAGTAAAAAAACATCTTTAAAGTGCCAAAAGAAAAAAAAAAATAGCCATCCCCCAATTTTATACCTCACGAAGATATCCTATAAGAATGAGGGTGAAATAAAGATATTTTCAGACCACTGAAAGCTAAGAGAAGAATTTGCTAGCATGTGCACCCACACCACAAGAAATGCTAAGGGGAGTCCTTTACATTGAAGGCAAATGACACCCAATGGGACTTCAGATCTACCAGCAAAAAATGAAGAGCATTGGATGTGGTAAATATGTGGGTAAATAGAAAAATCTAGTTTTTTCTTTTCTTTAAGAAATAATTGATTACTAAAATGAAAAATCGTAATACTGCATTATTTGGTATATATAATAAAATAAATGACAATATTGCCCAAAGAATATAGAGAAGAGGATAAATGGAATTATAAAAAACAAGCAACTGAATATTCGGTGTTCAAGGTGAACATGTTTTGAGATATTTTAACTATAAAAATATAACTAAGACAACTACCTAGTGAGCCTGTAATGCCACATACCAAAACAATAACAGGATCGTGTAAAGGTCCATCGGTGTGAAGCGTTTCAATGTCATCTTCAATGTTATAATCCCATTCCACGCCAAGATCTATGAAGGTCTTCGACTTGGCTTCCTCTCCTTTGCCATTTAAAATATAGTGGCCTGTAGCCTGATTCTTAATAGCTAAAGGGGAAAAATGAGCAACCGGCATACATTTTATTTTGTCTTACTTCAGCCTTGAAGATTCACAGTAAGTCGCTCCCCTTCTATAAATGGAAGACTGTTTTTAGGAGCCCCAAAGCAATTAAAATGAGTGTTGTTTCTGATAGGACTCCACTCCCTCCATTAGGCATTCAAAACTCTCAAGAAGCATTCCTAACTAGTTAAAAACAGCAGCAAGACAGTTAAGTAGGAGATAAAAATGAACAAACAGTCCCATTTGAAAGCACTGCCCAAGAGAGTAACTGTTTCTAACTCATTCATCCTATACATTTCCTCAGGAAGCTGGGAATATTTTTAAAATAATGACTGCTTCTACAACAACTAATACAAACAATTTATGATAGGACAGCATATAACAATATCATTTTTTTAATGTGTATCTCTTTCAAGTTAAGTCAAAACATTTTAGGTAATCAAAACAGTAGCACTAATTTTTAGGCCGACAAACAAATAGTCCTTATGAGTGTAAAATTCTAAGACTACATTACCTATTTATATGGCTAGGAAAAGCCCTTTTGGATACAGAATTTGTAATATATGGATTTACTATACATTACAAAATAAAATGCTTTCTCTAATGGATAAAAAAAGATTTTAAAGTTTGGAAATATATCAGCATTTAATGATAAGTTAGAAAATAAAATTTCAAAAGTTATTACCATTACTGAAAATGTGTAGAAAACATAAGTAATTTTAGTCAGATGCATTTACTCCTGTTGAGATTTTAAACTAGTCTAATTTTTCCAAAGAAAATAATTTGAATTCTAAAATGAAAAATATGGGATTTCAATTACCAGAGAAAGAACTACAGATAGACAGGCTGTTATGAAATCTAGTAGTGAATATACTTTAAATATTAAGAAAAATTCTACAAAACCTCATAAAATTAATTTTTAAAGTTGCATATATTTAAAAAAGTAATTCACTATAAATTTTCATAGGTTTGACAGATGTTTCTGCCTGCCTGCCTTCCTTCTATCCTTCCTCTCTCTCTCCCTCTCTCTTCCTTCCTTTTTCTTTCTGTCGTTTTAGAGCCACACCTGCGACATACAGAAGTTCCCAGGCTAGGGGTTGCATTGGAGCTGCTACAGCTGCTGGCCCACACCACAGCCACAGCAACGTAGGATCCAAGCTGCGTCTGCGACCTACACCACAGGTCACGGCAATGCCAGATCCTTAACCCACTGACCAAGGCCAGGGACTGAACCTGCATCCTCATGAATACTAGTTGGATTCTAAATCTACTAAGCCACAATGGGAATTCCAACAGATGTGTTAGTTTCAGAAATCTTCTTAGTGCTTTTTAATAGCTCGAGGAATATGTGAAAGCTATATTTACATTTGTTCACTCACTCTGAATATAATCCCCTTTGAAGTGACATTTCTACATGACCCTCTTATAAAGGAGGAAAAGAATCTTTGGAAATCATAAACAGGATAATTTGCAAATAATAAACAGAAAACATGCAGAAAATGGATCTGTATGTGCCAGTTAGAAACTGGACACATAACAGATATCAGGACATTTTTCATTGGACTAGTAAAATCCAGATGTGGATGCTTTTCAGTCAATGAACTTAAAATGCACTAAAAGTAAAAAGAGGCATATAGTATTACAACACCAACCAAAATATCAGAACTAATTTGTCAGCATAAACATGGCAAATTTTTCTGATATTATTACTTTAGTGCATTTCCATTAACATATTTATTTTTATCACCTAATAGAGAAAAAATGCATAACAAATTCAAATTTGTCAATGATTTTTTTCCCTCATGCAATAATGAACCAACCCAAGTTTCAACAAAAATTAAAACTCTAGTTTTGAATATTTCTTGTTTTAAAGAAAGAATAGCTGGGAATAAAAACCACCTAATAATGCATTTATATATAATTCTGAATCTTGCATACCTATGTATGAATTCATATATGTCTGTATGTGCATATATATATACGTATATATATAAATATGTACGTATATATATATATAGAGAGAGAGAGAGAATTTCTTTGACATTTCCATGTCTAAATGCATGCTAAAGCAGAGCCAGCAGACAGAAACACTTACCAAGAATATGAGGAGAAGCCTCGTCTTCTTGGATTAACACATGTCTAGCACCAGGGGGTATATCAAACATCTTAAGGTACCCTTTGCATGTGTAGTAAATATTGGAGGAAGCAAAGAAGAAAAAAGCAACAACCATGGTTAGTTGAGCATTACATTCTCATTGCTCCTGCGTGCAGAAGAGGGCATCCATAAACCGTAAGAAGCAGTTTCAGAAATTAACTTCAAAGCATTGGTAGCTTTTGTGCCATCTGGCATGAGATCAGAGGAATCTTTTTATTAAGATGAGAAAAAAGTTAATCTTGTTACTAACCCATTAAGTTACTCATTTTGTGTTGACCTGCACATTGTATCAACAATAACGCAGGCAAATACTATACTTCTCTGTGTCCTTCTCTGTGATTTTACTTTTCTAAACCATCCTTTTGAAGCAGGGACAATTTCCAGTGCACTTAGTTGGTGGACATCTTGGGATACTTTGTCTGTCTCTATACTGTTTTAAAAGTCTAAGTGGCAGGTGTAGATAGCTAAATTTTATTAATGAAATAGCTCCATATTTAAGAGCCTGCTTTATTCTAAAGAAATTACAAAAGAAAAAATCAGTGAGAAGTTTTCATTTATCTTGCGATCAATAACAAATTTTAAAGCTTTAAACAAGTTTTAAAGGGGAATATTTTAAAACATATGTTATAGATGTGGTTGGAAAGTGTCCACAATTTACGTTGTGCCTTGACTTTATATGCATCCTAAACTGAATCTTCTAACTGAACAAACGCAAAACCAATATGTTGCCTTGGATTTCACAATCACACATCAGTCATCGTCCTATATAACAAAATTTCTTAATGTTATTTCATGTCCTAAAATTATTTTAAGATCATTTAGAATTAAGATCCTAACTATAAATCAACAATAGGGCAAATAGAGAAACCAAGATGTTTTACCTCACTTCCATAAAAATAAATGAATATAGGAAGATTACGCAACTCACACCTCTATTACATTATGAAACATATAACTCATATGCTATAGGATAGATACTGACAGAAATTCAGTTACAGATAAAAAATTGCTACTGGAATCAGAAAGCAACCTGTTTTTTTTTTTTAATCATTTCTATATGGACAATTATGACCTCTAGGTAGGTTTACCTAACTTTTCCACTATATTTATTTGTGTCTTAGCTAAATGGAGCGGTCATTTTGGGGGCAGGCACCTGAGCCCAGGTAATATTCAGCACACAAAATGTACCATGCCTGAGTATCAACAGCTGGAAGTAACATGCTTAAGATGCCAGGTATAGCGAAACAGCTTGATGCCATTTATGGATGCCCATCTTTCTGCAGTTTGCTACAACTTACCCAGTACATTTTTAGCTTCCCTTGTTTCAGCAAGAGAAATATTACGAGCTCCTTTGGGTAAAGTGAAGGCGCCTCTCGTCTTCCCTTAAACGGAATGTCTTTAATTAGAGGAGGGTTCATGTTTATCAAAGTCTTGCTGTTTCATTGACTATACTATAAGCTATATATATTTTATTAGGTAATACATAAAATATGTTCTGTAATTGTGTGTTTAAGTCAAAATGGATTTATAATAATTAGCTAATGCCAATAAACTGTTAATAGTCAATGAAAGTAAGACTAAGTGTGAATGAGAAATGATATAGGTGATTTGAAGTTGAATACTTGCAGATTTCATTTTCCAGCAACTTGAATTCTTTATGGCACCTCTTGCTTAAATTTTTCCCTGTTGGAAAAGGTTAATTAGTCTATTGAATCACTAAAGTAACAACATTAGTGCAAAGAAATGGATGTTAGATTATCTTTGATCAGTTTGAATCTGTACGACTGATTAAAGCTTTCTTCTCTTCTTCTGACTTTGATAGGCAGGTATAGCATAATTTCTGAAGTATCTGAAAAAAAGTATCTCTAGCTTTTATTACACATAACATAGAATGGATAATAATGGATAAAACCATTTTCTTTACATTAAACCACTCTGGAAGTAAAACAAATTAATTATTTTACACCTAGAGAAAACAATATATAACTGCAGTAAAGAAAGCACAGTACCTCATATTACATTAAGATGGAGAAAATCACGACTCCACCAAAACCAGAGTTTATGTATATGATTCTAATTCTGTTTGTTTTATGAGAACAAATCATTAGTCAAAAATGGCAATATTTGCTTTTTAACAATTTTCGAAGTACAAAGCATAGTAAATTATCACACAGGAATAGCAAAGATATCAGTAACTAGAGTGGAGAATGCATAAGAAAAATACATTAGAATATAGTCACCTAGCTCCGCCCCGTAAATACATCAAAAAGGAAAGCTCATATGTGTGGAAACGGCTTGAGGTGGGTATCTAGGTACAACAGGAGTAAAAAGAACTAAGGAAATTACTCCAGTTGGATAAATAAAGACTAGTTATTTTATACTTTCATTTCTTCTAAAAGGAAAAATGGCTACCATGACAATGTGCTCAAAGTAAAGCAAATCTTTCTTTGTTTTTGTTTTGTGTTCTCTTGTTTTCTGTCATTCCATAAGAGACAATATGTTGGAGGTAAGGGAAGCTGCTCAAGGGAGAGCATCACATTAAATTGATATTTATATACTGAATTCCAGAGACATTTGTCCAATTACTGTTTTCTAAATAACTGAATAATATTGATTACAAACTTAAAGTATTCAATAATAAATGCTTGTATCTAAACCTTTTATGAAAATTCCAATGAATAATTATGAAAATACTAGAAATTTTGCATAATATTTTTGCTTTGGTTCCATCCATCAAACCTTCACATGTGCCTAAGTCTGGGCCATTGACTGTGTAACAAGCACAGAAATTCACAAACATAAGCAGTTAATTATGCCTCAGGCTCTTTTTTGCTTGCATTTGCTTCAAACTTGTTTAATGTAAAATTGTGAATATTATGTGAAATATGGACCCTAGATCCATAGATTTATAAACAGGATAAACTTGTTCACTTTCAAAATCAAAGAAACAAAAGGAATATAGTATTTTAAAAGTTGTATCTAAAGCTCTGTAATTTCTTAACTTTTGAGCAACCATTTATGTGCAATAGAAAATTCAAAATAAGCAACAACTAATCATTAGGTCTAATGTATTTTATTAAAAACATAAAATTAAACAAAACAGATTTTAATGAACTACTATAACTGATACTGGTTTTATTTGTTCCTTATCTAAATCGAGGAGATAACTTTTCATCATGGATGCTATGGAGCATCAATCGTCAAAGCTGCTTAATTCTTTAAAAGGTAATGTGAATGAACATAAACCAGCAGCTAATTTTTTTTAATGTTTAGAGAGAAAATGCTACATTACTAAGACTCAAAAACGCGAATACTTTAGAGCAGGATCCTAAATTCACGAGAGACCTCCTCTTACCGAGCTTCCTGGGTGTCCTGGTAAATGTCCCCTTGATGGTTCGACAATGGGAATTATCGCCACCACAGACACCGCACTTATCTTCGACCTTGTTAGAACCGATTTCTTTGTCACAGCCCACTTTCTAGGGAGAGAAGATGTCACACGTAGCTGATTTTAATCTTCCCAGTGAAGGCCAGCATATTGGAGAATGACACAGCATTTGTTTCTTTAGGAGCCCACAGCCGGGCATCCAAAATGCCACTCTAGCTCTGAGTTTTCATACCTCAGTCTTTTAAAGAACGCCTAACAAAATCAAAAAACTTGTACTCTGGATAATAAGGATAAGTTCCCTTCAGTCTAATGAAGTGTTTCCTCCTTCACTCGTAGTCGATCATCAAACATTTATCAAGCATAGAAGCTGTAGTTCATGCTGAGGAGACAAATACTAAGATGTGCTTTTCTCTTGTTGTCTTCCTATTTAGAGAGATGAATATTAAAACAGCAAGTTGTCCATTAGCATGGACTTTACAAGTCAGTAAGGATGGCAGAGGTTTTGACAGTGCCCTGAAGGAAGACAGGACTTGGAAAGGCAAGTCAGGAGTGCAGAGGGATTTAAACAGAGCCATGCAAGTTGTCCGTTCGTGGAAAGTGCCTTCCGACAACAAGATCTGAACCATATCTAAACCAATGGAGAGTTAGTGCTGTTTCCTGGGGAAGAACCGTGAAAGCCTGGCAAAGCACAGGCTGTGGAAGGCCTTGAATATCTAAGACTTTACATGTTCACATTGATTTAACAGGGGACGCTGAAGGTTTTCTGAACTGGGACAGGTCCTTAACGTAAATCAGTGTTGGATAACGATACCTGATATGCCACTGCGCTAGTGAGTTTGGGGTGAACGTGAGCAGAGAAGATGATGACGACACATACATTTAATGCAGCAGATATGTGGGAGGTAAAAGATGAACAAAACACATTCCACTCTTAGGGAAACTTATGTTCAACTACGAGGCATCTGTGTAACTTGAGACTCTTATATATACGTCTTCTACGTGTAACACTTTAGTTATGTCCAAATGAAAAGGAATCGAGCTGCAGCAACGTGTTCAGTTAATAAGTTTTTATCAATTTAACTTGTGATCATGAACAAAAAAAAGCTGCATTTAAAAAAAAATGACTAAATGCACAAAAAATAGTTTTTGCATCTTCAGCAGTACTTTTGTTCTGATGTGGAATTCCATGTTTAAAGTCAGAATTAATTGGAACACGATACAGAAAGAAAGAAAAGTTTTGATTAGTTTTTAAACAAAAGATAAAACACATTTAACACTGAATTTAAAAAAAAAAACAACACGCGTTTATCCTAGTGGATGGCTACTCTAAAATAGTCAGAGGAAAGGCGTGGTTCACAAGTTGTGCTCCAAGCCTCAAGCATCAGAGTAACCCCCCAAAATACATTTGGCTGGAAATTATGTGTATTACCTAAATCTTGATTTTGCCAGTGACCAAGTTTGATTTTATTAAGTACAATTTCTCCCAAACTTTTATTTTAGCCACTGAACTATTCATAGATTCTCATTATAACGGGACCTCAGATAAGAACGGGTTACATTTTTTTTTTTTTGAAAACACAAAGGTGAATGAGAAGAAAGGTAGGATGCACAGCGCTGTGCGGAGCTTTGGGGCCAGCAAGGCGAACTCACCACACACTCTCCGCGCACACAGACGCTGTACGGGTCTTTGTAAGAGCAGCGGGTTCCGTCGTGGACCAGCTGTTTCATATAAGCGACATCTCCAGTCTCTTTGGATTGACAGTAAAGGTGGCATCTTTTCTTGGCTGCATAAGATGGAGGATCAGATCAACCGCATATTTAAAATGGTATATTTGAATAGCATAGTGGGGTGTTTTTTTTTTTTTTTTTTTGGCTGCACCCACAGTGTGCAGAGGTTCCCCAGCTAGGGACGGAACCCGAGCCACAGCAGTAACTGGAGCCACAGCAGTGAGAATCCTTAACAGCGGTGAGCCCTTAACTGCTAGGCCACCAGGGAACTCCCGGTATAGTTTATTTCATTTTTAAAATAGGCAGTTTCGGTGTGGCTTCCTGAAAACAAATTGTATAAATCAATAAAGAGGTGGGGACAGTAGGCATACTTGGCATATTTGTTTTAACTAGAGTGATGCTATGATTTGACATCTAAACTAGGATAATGTTGATAGTGAAAACAGGCTCTATTCATAATTTCACAGGGAGAATAAGTATAAACGGGAACTGTCCCAGGCAACTGATTGCATGGCTACCCTAGATTTAACCAAAGCTGTTCAGTAAATTTCATTCAGAATTGGTTTAGCTATAGTGACACTCTGAGTACTGAAAGGGTCTCTCTTTTGTTTGACCCAATGGCCTCGTATAGTTTCTGCCTCTCGTGGGATCTCGTCAACTAAATCTAGTATAATTTATGTGACTTACTTAACGAAGATAAACCAAAGTTGCGGCGGCAACTTTGAATTCCTACACATACGCATCTTCCCTTTAAAACAGCTCTTACAGAGAACTCAGCAGTGTATCGTACCGCACAATAATCCTGTAACTACTTTCTTTTATTCACCCAAGTAAGAAATAGCCAAGAAGTTCTCTCTGAACAGATTTAACCAAAAATTCATGGGTAAGAAGCGAAACAAGACAAGGGAACTCCTCCAAGTGTCTTTCTTAATAACCAGCGTGCGGTACAAAAGTTAAAGGTTTTGAAGTACCTTTTGTTATTAAATAATGGTCTTTTCCTTATTCCTGACTCGACTGTCAAATCACTCCCCTTTTCTCTAGTTATTCAGAAAGGAAAAATGACAACTTTCGGGAAGCATTTCCTAGTAAAGGGAGTTCAGCGGCACGAGGGAACTCTCCCACGCGTAGTGTTAGCCTTATTCTTGGAAACCCAGGAGGACTTACCCCTGGGGGCACCAAGTTTTCTAAGTAACCGAGTAGGGATGGGTGTTGACAAAGCTTCAGCGCTAAGTAACCATCGGCACAGCAGGAAAAGCGCGGGCAGCTACTCACAGTCCGGCTGTTCATATGGCAACCAGTGGTGTTTGGCATTCTGGTATTCAAAGTGGGAGTTACGCTGCTGGCACTGCTGTGCTCTGAAGTCCTCAAAGTGTTTTTGGCATTCTTCTGTATTACAAAGCTGGTACTCAAAATTAACCCCAGGACAATCCTGACCACCGTTGATGGGCCTAAAGAAAAGACAACATTTAAAAAGGCCTTCTGGCTCTGGGCCAGCCCTTGAAGCCTGCAGACACAGTGCTGGAGGGCAGAAAGCCAGGGCTTCTGAGCTGCCCGCATCAAGTGAATGAACTCATACTTCCTAATTTCCATCCCTTTCCAAAACCTCTATCCTCTCCCTGCTGGGGGTTGGGTGGAGGGAAATCCCCAAACTCAACTTTTAAACTGATTTAAAATATATGAATCGGTGTATCTGAAAACAGTATGTTTTTCAAACAGTGTACTTAAATGCATGGTGAAAGTATATAAAGAAAAACACAGGGATATGGTCTCAGGAAAATTATATTTTCTATGAAATATAAAACATGAAAGTACAGCCCAGACATGGGTCACAAGGCTGTGCCTCCATTTTCTAAGATGTAACGTGTAAAAAATAATTCTTTGTTCCTTAGAGAAAAATTGGGAGGATTAAATAAGTATGTTTAAAACACCTAGAGCGTGGCTCGGGGTGAACCTGTGCTGTTCTTCCTACTATAATTTTTACTGTTTTGCTGCTTCTACAAATGCTGCCATCATCCCTTCCTGGGAAGAGAGGAACGGAACGCCCAGTCTTTAGAAAAGACGTGCTCAGGGCCTTCCTGCTGCCAGCGAAAAGGGGTGCTCCCGTGTTAAACTCCAGACAAGGAAGACTGTCCTGAGCCTTATTTTTTTCCTGCAGAAAGTAAGGTTTGCTGAGCACACCATAGGGATTCCAAGAATCTGCTCTGAGTGAACAAATGAATAACTTTCCCCGACACGCAGCTCCTCAGCCGTCTTTCTCCACCTTCCGTCCCCACTCTGCCGGGAGGGCACCTCTGTGGCTGGCGCTGCGGCCGCCCACAGGCCGGTGCTTCCTAGAGCGGGTCTCACGGCCTCGGTGCCCCGGCCCTGCGGCCACAGTGTCCTGCTCCCTCCTCGCAGCTCCCTGAGCCTCCTAATGGCAATTTCTTCAAAAGCCTGTCTCAACCATGGGCTTACTCCTCACAAGACTGAAAAGCAGGAGACTTCAAAACCAAGCTCAGGGTCACCACAGGTGAAACCTTGGAGGGGAGGGAGGGACTGGGGGGGGTGGGAATAACACACACCCACTGTACAAAAGAGGTGACTAATGAGGACCCACTGCACAGCACAGGAGAGTCTGCCCGATGGTCTGTAATAACTTACACGGGAAAAAAGGATGGGTATATTTATATGTATGACTGATTCACTTTGCTGTACACCTGAGACTGACACAACATTGTAAGTCAACTATATTCCAATAAAATATAAATGAAAAAATAAAGACTGAAGAGTGGGGATTTACCCCAAAGGCACACTTAGACTCTAGTTTTTGTGTTCTGTACTTTACACGGACTTCATGAAACGGGACACGAAGAACACGAGACCGAAGCATCTTCTGGTTTATCCCCCAAGAGCCAGGACGGCGGGCGTTCTACTCACATCGGATTATTGCACTGGCGTGTTCTGAAGCGAACGCCGGTTCCACACGTCCGGGAACAGGAGCCAAATTTGGTCCACGATCCCCAGTTGCCATCTTGCTTTTGCTGATTCGCATTCTTCCACATGCAGTGACCCTTATAGCACCACTTGGAAAAGGACACAAACCAACTGTGAAAATCACGCCTGAGCTGAACTGACAGTGTTATACAAGGACAACTGAGTGAAGGACTTCATTTCTGTTTTGTTTTTCTTTTCTATTTCAGGTGAAGAATATCTTCACCTGAAATTATCCCAAATTAATTATAACACTAAAGAAGCCCTACACACAGGGTAATTAGGACTTGCATTTTCAAGTATAAAATTAAAATGAAGAAATAACCTTCACTCAGACAATTTTTTTTTTTGTCTTTTTAGGGCCGCACCTGCGGCATATGGAGGTTCCCAGGCTAGGGGTCCAATCAGAGCTGTAGCCACTGGTCTACACCACAGCCACAGCAATGCCAGATCCGAGCCGTGTCTGCGACCTACACCACAGCTCACGGCAACGCCAGATTGTTAACCCACTGAGAGATGCCAGGGATCGAACCCTCAACCTCATGGTTCCTAGTTGGATTCGTTTCTGCTGTGCCATGATGGGAACTCCCACTCAGACAAGTTTTTAAATGATCCCATTTACCAGCGAGTAACAAACATCATAATCAGTAAGGACGACGTGAGCACCCAACTTGCCCAGTAGATGCTGTTCTACCCTCATCCCTTGTAGGGTATTTTTATGGGCAATGTGCTCCCCTTTAAAATAATGACAGGAAACTATATGCCTCAACTTAGAAAATAATCAACATATCTAAAACATATATACCCTTCAAAACACTTTAAAATTTTTCTTCATGATGATTCTGAGAAACAGGTCAGATATACTATTTTTACTTTTCAAAGGATGAAAACTGGGGTCCCAGAAAGGATCCTGAGACCCCTGACCCAGAGGAAACTAAGCGGGGAGGATTAAAACACAGGCACTGCAGAGGCCTAGAGCTCACAGCGCCCAGCACACGGCAGGTGCCCAGAGGGTCTTAGTTCTTGCCCCTTCCAACTTCATTTTGACCCATTTTTTTATTTTGTCTTTTTAGAGTTGCACCCGTGGCATGTGGAAGTTTCCAGGCTAGGGGCTGAATCAAGTTGCAGCTGCCAGCCTACACCACAGCCACAACAAAGCGGGATCTGAACTGCATCTGTGACCTATGCTACAGCTCATGGCAACTCAGGATCCTTAACCCACTGAGAGAGACCAGGGATCAAACCCATGTCCTCATGGGTACTAGTGGATTCTTAACCCACTGAGCCACAGCAGGAACTCCCTGACCCACTCTTTTATTCTACACTTAATAAAAGTGTTTCTTAAAACTCAAAAATATTGAATTTTCCCAAAGCAACGCACCATACATAATGAATTTAGCATAGTGGCTAACATAGTTTAAACACGAATAATGGCAAGTTTTATTATGATGATGATGATGCTTATAATTCTTATAGCAAGTACAGTTTATACACATTTGAAATAGAGCTTTAAGGAGTTCCTGTTGTGGCTCAGTGGAAACGAATCTGACTCGTATCCATGAGGATGCGGGTTTGATCCCTGGCCTCGCTCAGTGGTTTGGAGATCCCGCCTCGCTCAGTAGTTTGGGGATCCAGGGTTGCCATGAGCTGTGGTGTAGGTTGCAGACTCGGCTCGGATCCTGTGTTGCTGTGGCTGTGGTTTAGATCAGCAGCTGTAGCTCCAATTCGACCCCCAGCCTAGGAACTTCCATATGCCTCGGGTGCAGCCTTAAGAAAAAAGACAAAAGAAAAGAAATACAGCTTTAAAGGGTTTTAAAAGAGCTAAAAGCTATATAAATCTTCTTTGCCAGGTTTTGGTCCTATCTACACTATCTCATTTCCAAACTAGTCAAGGCTCTTCAGCTTGAGTTCTTAACATGCCTTTGTTTTGGGTTTTGTGGTCCTGAGTAGTGCAGCTTGGCACTTGGCCAGTTTCTGAGCATTTCAACCTCACTACTTTCAGACTGAAAACTTCTGGGCATCTTTCCCCAAGGAGCAAGGCCAAATCTTCTGTATAAGTGCGCATGACTTTATTTCTGGACAGCTTTCACAGGGAGTGGGATGCCAGCAAGTAAATCAAATCCCATTAGGGCCCAGATGCTCGCTGTGCTGCTGCTTCCTATTCTATCAGTAGTGGCTGAATAGCGGCCCCAAAGAGACCAGGTCCTAATCCTTGAAATCTGTAAATGTTCCCTTATTTGGAGAACAGTCTTTGCAGATGGAATTAATGAGGAGTTTTAGCTGGGTAGCTGATCCTGGATCATCCGGGTGGGCCCTGAATGCCATCACATGTATCTTTACAAGAGAGGGGCAGAGGGAAAGCTGAAGGATACTTGCAAGCCAAACGCATGTCACCTGGTAATTTCTTCTTCCCTACAAAAGGCAGAAGGATGCTCCATTCACTAGCATCAGGATATGCAGATTTTTCATTAAAATCTATTAGTTTATTTTCAGCACCAGTACTGTATTTGATGTCACCAAGTCTCATGACCAAAATACGAATCATTAAAAATATCATAATACTGCCCGAAAAAAGTTTCCTGTGCAGTCTGAAGAGCCCACTGATAGGATGGGGAGAGAGGAAAGAGAGACCCAGGAAAGAGAGAGCTTTGGGGATAGGCTTAAAGATTCTGTGCTCCTGTCTGCAGGGCTGGCTCAAGGGACTGGCCAAGAATGAAGAGAAGGTGGTTTCCTGGCCACTTATCTCAAAGTCATGTCTCCTCCAGGGACTCCACAGAAAAAGGCCACAGATATCCCACAAAGACACTGCATGAACAAAAATAATGACTATGTAAAATATTTCAAGCATTTTTTCACTTGTCTGCCTATTAACCAACAGTTGGATACAACAGTAAATACTTCAAAAAAAGGAAAGAAAGAGAGGGGCTGAGGGAAATTTACACACAGAAGAGAAGCAGACAATGTGGCTACAAAGGCAGAGTTTGGAGTGCTGTAGCCACAAGTCAAGGCGTTCAGGTGGCCACTGGAAGCTGGAAGAGCCAAGACGAGATTCTCCATGAGAGCCCCTGGGAGGGAGTGTCATCCTGCCCACATGCTGATTTCAGGTCCCTGACACTGATTTGTTCTCCTGGACTCCAGCACTGACAGGATAATCTTCTGGGGTGATTTGTCACAGCAGCCGCAGGACACTAGTACATAATGTAAATGCATTCTTGCCATGAAGCCTCATGTACTACAGTAATCTCAAAAATCATGGTTACAGGTCGTTTGAAAAATGACAATTATGCAACACATCTTAAACCTTCATTGCATAAATAGATCATACTCACTTTCCCAGCAGCACATTCAGTGCCATCAAGCGGAGGCCCCTTTTTAGTCTTACAAAAGTAGGGGTTATCAGGATGGCTACACCAGAGCTGTTTACATGGGTCAAAGGTTCGAAACTGGAGGAGAGAAAAAGCAACCTCTCAGTGGCATAGACTTCTACCGACAATATCTTCTATACAGTTCTCTCAGGTCAGGTTTCTTGGATATTCTAATTTCAAGTTAATAGTCAAATTTGTGGCAGGTAAGAATAAAATCAAAGAACCACTGCCTAAGAATTCCAAGTAAAGAATACTTTAAATCTGCTTTTCTAAAATAACACTGATAAACATCGATTTGTCTGGGATTCTCTGGCTGACTTTTAAGTCTGCAGGCCATTTCAAACTTAGGATTTTCCAATAGACAAGACTGGGATTGTTCTGTGATGTTAAACCACGTTTTTTTTTTCTTTCTTTCTTTTTTAAAGTTATACTTGCTTAACAATGTTGTGCCAATTTCTGCTCTTTTTTCTCATATTATCTTCCATCATGTTCTATATCCAATCTCTTGGGTTACAATATTGGGATTTTAAAAAGAGTAATTACTATGAACATTTTAAATATGAAAACATTATAGTAGTTTTGCAGCTCTCAAACCGTCAAAAGGGCTTCTCTTCATCCCTATAGGTACGAACTAGTCAATTATAAATAATAAAAATGCCCATCATAATGAGTCAACTAAAAGCAGAAAATATTTGTCAAGCTTTCTGTGTAAGATCATGTACTCCAGATATAACAAAATATCACAATACATTCGTGTACTTTCTAAAGTGCTCTCTATATATTTGAGGTTCATAACAATCCATGGCTGAGGAATATGGGTTACAAGGTAGGGCTATAGTTATGGATACAAATAACCAGAATTTAGCTTTCTCACTCTTAAGAATGTCTTTTATTTTCCTAAAACACTACATTGTAATATCCAAATATATGTACACACACTTTTGTGTACTTTTCCCTCATCTACGCTCTTTCTAACAGTGAACATCTTATTATTTGGGTAGATTTTTAAATATATATCAAACACCAGTTCACCCCACATTCATTGCCTTCAGCACTCTTTATCCACATACAGCCTTATGGTCATAGCTGTTTTCTCTTTTTCTGATTAGTATTTGTTTTGGACCTGGGTTTTTGCTCTAACTCCTATTACTTAATGCAGAAATTGTATTTTTCCACAGCATTGAGCCAAAGCTTTAGAATTCTCAGGTCAAAACACTGATGCAGGTAACTATACATATATCTCTGTGTGTGTGTATATATATCTGTATATATGTAAACATATATGTGTGTTTATATACAGATCACACATATATATATACAGATCAAATAGCTGTATATATCTGCATATGGAGGATTTCAAGCAGCAGATCAACTTCTTCCAGTGAAATACAATATTTTTTCTCTAACACAGAAAACTTGCTCCAATATACATACATAAAGCCCTGATTTACCAGAAGCCTGATTTCAGTAAGTTGCTTAATCTCTGCAAGTCTTAGCTTTTTCATTTGTAAAATAAAAGTATACCAACCCCCTTCTAGTTTGTCACAAGGATTGAATAAGATCATATATTTAAAGCACTTAGCTTTAGCATCTAGTGACATAGCAAGCATAAAATCACTGATAAATATTCTTGCACCCTTGAGTCTGTAAAGTTCATAAAATAGGAGCTATGCAAATAGACCACAAGCTGGGAAGTCTAAATTGACTCTAACATACCGCAGTGCACATTTTATAGCCAACCCCGAAGTCAAAACGACATTGTTCATCCATAGAATAATTGATTCCAGGAAGTTCCGGGAGTTTGGGCCAGTCATGTTCAAAAGGGTCATCGAGGAGACAGTCATAGGAACTGTAGGAAGGAAAATATTGCACATAGTTAGATTATTTTTTAATCACGTCCTAATGAAAATGTATTCTTAGGTTACATACTCTGGAATATCATCAGATCATAGAGCAAGGTCCCAAAAGCATATCTTTTAAGGTTTTTGGTTTCAGTTCCATTTAGAAAAAGAGCATTCATCTTTATTCACCCCAGGAAAATAAGCCATGCATACTTAGAAATGCAGGAGAACTGTGACAACCTTGTCTGTGTCCCTAGCTGAACTGCCACACGGTGTGGCAGGGCAGATCCTGCAACCTATGCTGTGGGGGACAGGCAGTATGCTATGCGGGAATTGCATGACCAAGCCCTTCTCATCCTCAAATCAAATTTGACCATTCATCAAAGATCCCATAAAGAAGTCACTAGAGGAAAATCAGTTAAAAACAATTCTAGGCTTAAGGCTTAAAATATTGCAACGGCATTATGGAATCAGTGTGCCAGAAGCTGAGTCACAAGAAAATGTTTATCATGAACCAGTGTTTTCATTCACTGGGAGCCTTGTTACGATCAAGGTCCCAAAAGCCGGTTTGCCGTCTGTATTTCTACTACAACGCTCTCTGGCGGGCAGGAGGAGACATACTGAATGTATCTTTTCAGTTCCTGGCCACTGCACCGGGACCAGTGGTAACGATGAAACGCTGCTTGCACCAAGGGAGCCATGACGCTTCCCATCGCAGTCTCATCGCCGCACCTGTTGCCTTGTCCGTCGTGTTCCATTCCCAGCCTAGGACACAAAGCAAGACCCCACGGGTAAGAACCACTGGAGGAGGCATGGCTACTGCATCATTTCTGTTTTGAAAATAAGTACAGGGAAACAGGTTTGTTTTTTTTTAAAACTCGTGGCTTTTGCGGAGGAGTCACAGACACTGAGCCTGAGAGCAATCTGACTGAAATGCCTTTCTTCTTCTATAGCTATGAAAAGCCCAGGAGTGTCTCTGCAAGCCACAGTCGCTCATTTAGTTTCAGCGCATGACCCCTTCACTGTTTTCAGCTCCTCTCACTTGGCACAGGATGAGAGTTGCATGCTGGCATGCACTCTGCCCAAAGTGTGAACAATACTGAGAGAAGCAGGAAAGAAAAGGCCTTCTTTTTTGCTTTATAGCTGTCAACAGTGACTTACACATGGCCAGTTTCATGGGCGACTACAAAAGCAGATGAAAAACCATCCTCATGATTCAGGGTACAACTTCTCACTGGATGACACATGCCTGTGACTGGGGCATATCCTGTAGAGAATAACAATTACTTTTATTTTCATTTTATGAGAAAACCCATTAAGAATTACTACTGGACCTTTGCCTAAAAGTGTGGGGGGGGGACTTTTCAGGAGACAGAGGCAGTATTATTTGCCGCGAGCGTTGTGCCACATTCTCTTGGGAAAGCCACAGGTAATGACTCTAAAAAGATTCATTGGGTCTGCATTTTCCCTTTTCCTAAGGGAAGGAACTGCCTGGGGTTACCATTCTGTTCTGCCCACCAACTAAGCTTGGTCTTTCTGCTGGAGTGAATGGTCCCTCTTATCATGGTGCTGGTGAAGGGAGCCAGAAATTCCATCAATGCTGAAAAGAAAATGGTCAGTCTACTTTTCTCCAAAGTCTACATCAGAATTTATTAGATAGATGTGAGCTGACTTTGGGAGAAAGCTCTTTGGCCGCAGACATTTCTCATGGCATTCCCCTCCCCATTCCAGACAGTGAGTGGAAATCACACTGCATTTTACAGCATCTCCCCAACGCACAAAGGCACACCCACTGCTGCAAAGGAGAGTGTAATTTATCACAGTATTTCGGTGGCGTTAAACATCCTGAATTCCCCAGAAGTCACTGGAAGCAAGAGAAAGAAACGGTAGGCTTGGCTGAGGCATGGTGGAACGTGATAGTGGAGCTCTGAACATCTGAACAGACTCCCTGATTTAGGATGACTTTTGAAAAGCCATGCCCTTAAGGTTTTCTTCCACATTTAATGGGAATACCTTGCATTCCTGCAGGTCCAAAGTCTTGCCTGGTTAAGAAAATTGCATGATCATGGTGTTCAGAGTGATTGGGATCAGATTTTTGTTGTTGGCAAGCCCAGCGACACACGTTCTCCAAGCTCCTGGATGGGTTTCCCCTTTCTATGAGGCTGATGGACTGAGAGAAAACAATATTTAAAGGCATACATAGCATTTTTCCCAAAGGCTTTCTGTAATAACTTTCTCTGAGGTTAACATTAGAGATTTCAGTAATTAAATAATGTACGATAACATTACTGGGGGCTTATTTAGATATCAACTTTCATTTCAAAATTCTAAATGCCTTTGAAGGATACCTTTATGATGATCAATATTACCAGACGCCACTAATGGAAATGGATGATGCTGAGACTTTTTTTTTTTTTGCTATCTTGAAGCAACTCAATATTAATCGGGTAAAAATTCTAGTATGAATTCCCGAACTACCTTAGGTTTGCAGTTTCATAAATATTAAGAACAAAAATAGAGAATAGAAGGAAAGATTTGGGCATGAGACTTTTTTCCAGAGATGTTAAAGTGAAAGATCTTTAGTTTCTTTCCTTCCTTCCTTCCTCTTTCCTTTTTTCTTTCTTCTTCCTTTCTTTTCTTTCTTTCTTCCTTCCTTCCTCCCTTCCTTCTTTTTCTTTCTTTCATTCTTTCTATCTCACTTCTTTCCCTTTCTTTCTTTCTTTTCCAAAATTAATCAACCTACAGGAAGAATATAAATTCTTCTGTAAGAGGGCAAAACTGATTACATTTTCATTTTGAGAAGCAGTCAAATTATGTAAACCTCACACTGAAAAAAAATAACTACATTTTTTAAAACCTCAAAGCAATGAAGAGGGGTGTACTTATATCTTACAGTTCCCAGGATGCATGACATTCCTTAGAACACACTGCTGCTATCACACTGTGGTCAAGAGTTAAAAGTTCAGAGGGAAAACGACCATTCTGCCCGGACTGGTTCCGATGAAATGAGACATTGAACTTGGAGCCCCAAGTTCCATCCCTACTTGGCTGACTGGCTGAGAGCTTTGTTACATTTCATCAAATGTTTATTACCAGTGTTTACATTCTTAGTTTTTTTTTTAAGTTTGGTTTGTTATATGCTGATCACACACGTTTCCAAGCAAATAATTTAACAACCAATTGAAGGATGTTAACATCTCCAGCTGGAGTTGACCTGCCTTCATTGTTGGAGACACAAAGAAGGCCAGGTTTATGGGATAAAATAAAGGTCAATGGCACCCTTTCACCAGAAATGATAAGTTTTCATACAAAGTGAAATGCAAACATGTGGATTTTTTTTCCTGTTTGCTAAATGCATTATTTCATTAGTATTCCATACTTAGAAGGATTAATTATGGGAAGGGAACATGTAATTTTGAACATCAAGAAAGATGCCAAGTTAGGCATTTCCCCTATGTTTCCTCCTCAAAGAGAGAGAACATTTCATCCGTTCATTATTTTCAAAGACTTGCCATTTTAAAGCCAGCTGAAGTTATAGTATGTAAAATACCTATGGTATGCATTTTGACACAACTTTTTGTTTTCAAAAAGATTAAAGCCCTTTTAGATAAATTAAAAAAAAAACGTGTGTGTGTGCGTGTGTCTCATTGTGTGCTTCACTATTCTTAACTGGAAAGACATACACGTAAAATATTGCTTTTAATAAATCATGAAAGGGTAAGGATCTCTGTTATTTTGTTTCACTGACATATCTGAAACAGTTATAATGCCTCTGAAACATAGTAGGCACTCAATACGGATGTTTTTGAATTAACAAATGAATCATAAATTTAATGATGATGATAGATTAAGGGAATTCTCTTTCCTCACAATGGTATCCATTCATTTTCATCCATACAGTCATGCCTAAAATCAGGATAATTATCTCCAACCTCATTAGACAGAGGTAAACGCAGCAAATGGTACCCGCACCAAAGCAGTTCATTATCTATCTACTGACACGTAGAGATCTCGGTTCACTGGGGCAGTTTCTCTTCCTCGGTTCAGTTATGTGCATGTGAGACATAACTACACCACCTGATAGCTAAGGCTTCAGCAAACTAACCTTCTGTCTGCTCACCCCATCGTTACTGTTCACAGGTCGCGTATTTATAAGACATTTTACCTTTGCATAACCCAGCATTATCATGCGCACCAGGACGACATTTATATGCACTCCAAGGGACTCATCATGATAAATTTCATTCACCTAAAAACAAAACAGATGGTTACAAGAAAAAAAGGCAACATGAAGGATTTCAAGAAATGCATATTTAAGGGATCAGCCATGTAATTCCCAAGACTTCGGTCAAGTCACTTTTTAAAAAAACTCAGTTTAAACCAATTTGTGAAATGAAAACACTAATCTGTAGCTTTGGAATAATTCCTGGCTATGTGAATTACTGATTTTGCAGATCCCACAGTACCATGAACATAGAGAATATGCTTTATAAAGGCTTCATTAAATTACTGTATTAAGAGTCCACCTGTGTTTCCAAATGAGACAAGTTGGGGGGTAGGGGGATGCACTGAGGGTTTGGAATGGAAATGCTATAAAATTTGGTTGTGATATAATTGCAATCAAATTCATTAAGTAATTTAAAAAAATAAAATTAAAAAAAAGAGTCCATCTGTCCTATAATTCACACAGGACATTCATCAAAGCAACCAGAAGAGGATGACTCTGGTGTCGTACCTGCCACCTGTGAATGGCTGCAACCATGTGGAAGAAAAGAGCAAGTGTGTCATCTGGGGTCCCCTGGTGCTGCCAGGGGTGCTACGTCAGGTTGGGGAAGCCCATGGAAATGGAGCTGTGTGCAGGAGTTGTGGTGGTCTATCTGGGGGCCAGTAACTGGGTAGCCCTCCCCTTCCATCCCCTGCAGGACTGGGGCAGTAGAGGCAGGAATCACCTAAGAGTCCTACATTATAGAAAGCCTTCCATATTTGAATTACTAAGATGACTACACAAGAACACACCATATGAGTATCAGTCCTGGGTATGGCTCACAAGAGCAAAGTTGAGTCACTGCTCTTTATTGAAATTTAAATTTAAATTTAAATAACTACATGTGATTTGGTATGCTTTAAAGTCATAGATATTAGAACTTAAGTGGCCTCAGAGGCCCTGGTCCAAACATAGATTTATATAGACAAGGAAGGTGAAGACTGCAGAGATGAGCTGGCATGCAAAAACATTCAGTGAATTATTGGCAAATATGAACCAAAAGTAGACTTATATATCTTCTGGTTATGCTAGCGCAAGATCAGTGTGAATAACAATTGCTTAGTAAGTTGGCAAATGCTAGCAGAAGTGGGAAAGGTGGAGTTATCTGGCTAGATTTCAAAGTTCTTAGCTGTTCTTAGGAACAGGGAACCAATATTTGTCACAATAACTAAAAGAGGGATGGAAAACCACCTGCAATTCAACTTGAGATTTGGGAGGTTTGGGACAGAAGGCACAGCAAATTTAAAACCTACTGAGGAGAGACAGGCATAATCTCATAGAGAGAAGCTTTAAAAAGATATAGAACTCAGAGATAATAGAATGCTCTTAAAAAAAAAAGAAATTCATGAGTCATAAAATTCTGAATTACCACACTGACCAAAAAACAGACCAAGAAATCTCAAATTAAGTGATTCAGGAATCCAATGGATCTACACATAACACTTTAAAATGTCAAGGCTTTAAATGTAGACTAAAGGTATACTTACTGAATTTGTAGATGGAACAAAAAAAGGAAGAACAGCTAAGGTGGAGGGAAAAGACCTAGGAAAGCTAGCATATACTAAAGATGACGAGGTTTAATTTAACAAGAAAAGATTTAGGGTCCTTTTGAGTGGTAAATATATATATATATATACACACATCCACACACACACACACACACACACACACACACACACACACACACACACACACAACAGTAAGACCCAATTTAATAGCTAGTCAAGATTAGCCAATGAGCAAAAAAAAAATCTTCAATTCACTCCTGCAATGCACAGGTGTGCAGGCTGGTAGTTCATGTGCAAGCTGTCCCACCACAGACCAGAGGATACCTGAAGCATTGAGTTGATGCTGTCTGTTCTGTCTTATAAAAGAAGTGCCTACAAACAGGAATGTATCCTGAGTCCTCTCTAAGCAAAGAGAAAGGAATCTAAAAACTATGTCACATAAGGAATGGTGGGGTGGATCTGGTGGCTAAGAGCCTGACACTAGCCACTAAGAGTCTCATGACATCTTGGTTCAACCACTCATTGCTTGTGGGGTCTTAATCTTTCTAAGCTTCAATTAAATGGATATAATAAGAATGCTGCCTCATAGGGTTGGAGTAAGAATTGAAAGACTCAATTCATTCACATAATTGCTCAAAAAATTCATGAATGGCAAGGAGAGAGGGACGTTAAAGCATGTTGGAGTGTGGGAAGCAGAAAAGAAAACCTAGAAAGCAGATTTAATAGCCATCATATGGAAAAGGGATTCAATTTATTTTGCATATCTACAGCAAATAAAACCAAAACCCATGGGTTCATGCTATCAAAGGGGGAGATTTCAGTTCAATATAAGGAAAATTTGTATGCTGGCCAAAAATCTGTGATTTCTTAGGACCCTTTTGGTCATGGGCAGATTCTCTTATCTCACTCCATACCTCATGCCTAATTGAAGACTGAATCCCCCTTCATTTCTGGATTAATTATCTGATAAGAAATCTCTAAAATCTTAGTTCCAATATATGTAAAAGTCTGAAGCCAGGCCTGTCACTAACACATTCATCCAAAGAGACTCATGGACCTTCCAAGAGACTTCTCGTAAGGCAGCTGTTTTGAATTAGCAACACGGCTTCACACACAAGGTTATAACACAGACTTAGCTGAAGGTATTGAGATGTAAATACATTTAATGTTAAAAAAAAAAAACCTTTGAAATCAATGATAGTACATGCACATAACAGGGGAACGTTAAAATTTTAAACTAAAGAAAATAGCTAGATGACAGGAAGTGCTTTAGTTCCTGGAGAAGAGATGATGCAGGGAAGGGAGAAACCAGGCAGAGCAGCAGTGACGACCACACTTTTAAGTATTCGAGGAAACACACGTATCAGAAAACTATCAGAATCATAAAATAAATGAAAGGTGGCAATCATAACAAATAGCTTGTGATATCCGAGTTAGTATAATGTACATATAATCACCCTAAATTAGTCAATTCATTTGCTTTTGGTAAACTTTTAAAATCAGCAGACTGCCGAGAAAGTACGATGGATGAAACTGAAGTTCTCAGTGGCAATGCTGCATTACAAAATGATGGAATAGAAAGATATTTTTTTAACAGCCACATTTACCATTCACCTAAAGAAAAGTATTATTTAACAAAGGTCCCTATTAAGCTAGGCTAGTTAGATATCAGGGTGCTCCAGTAGAAATCACAACCAGTTATGGAATTTTCCGAGTTGGCACACATTTGTGAAACTGTCTCAGAGTATAACTAAATTACTTGGGCAGAAATAATCAACTAAAAGGCAATAATATTTGTACATACCAGAAAATATTCTTTCAATTGGAAAATCAACAAATATTGGGTGTCTCTATCGCGCAAAGCAATGAATATCATTTACTATTTTGCTTTTCAAGGTTTAAAAAGTTGCTTCCTGTTACTTATTCACTTCTAAAGTGTATTTAATAAGTTGGCTGCTTGTCATCTTGCCAGGCCTCATTAATAACAGGATGCAATGTTTTTATGCTGAGACACAGGATACGATAAGAGTTGGAGAAATAATCTGCACCACAGGATTAGACAGAGTCAAAGACCTGGACTCTGTTCCCACTTATGCCTCCGATAAACTAAGTGACCTTGGGCAGGTCACTTAATCCCTCTGAGCCTCTGTTTTCTCACTGGCAAATTATACTCAGCCTCCCTCTGCTTGCCTCACGTAGCTGCTCTTCAAATCAAGCAAGATGCCACACGACTGCCTTCAGGAAAATACAAAGCACTTCAGGAGCTTCTGCCTATCCATGCAAAAAGTTTTAAAGTTTGTGGATGTATTTTCACATTCTAACTGAAAAGAGTAAACAAAAACAAAAGGAAACAAAAAAACACACTTCCCCCCATCTTAGTTTTCAGTGAAAAGGACTCAAATACTCTTATACTGTAAATTTGTTTACTCTTAATGGAATCAGAGATGTAGTTTAAACTATCCAAGAAAAAAAAATTGAGTCAAGTAGTTTAACACTATTTATCTTTTCCAAAAATACTCTCTAACCACTGCACCAAAGCTCCTCCCAGCAGATGGCAGCATGTACGTTTCAGAGGCCGGTGAGGGACAGGATGCTTTACACACCTGAATGTACATATATACAAGCTGGTAGGTCTGCCTTTTCGTATATCTACACATAAATAAAACAGCTTCCTTAAAATTAAGAATTTTAAAATAGCCTAACTCAAGGAAAACACTGAGTCACTGGATTCCTAAAAACAAAGAAAAATACTGAAGATATCTTTATTTGGATTACTTTTCAGTATCATCTGATTCAAACATTATATAAGATGTAAAGAAACTCAAACAACCTGGCTATAAATGAATCACAAATTTTAACAATCAATAAATGATATACCGGAAGAACTAAAAGCATATCATACTGAATTAACCATTTGAATCTGTCAAGATGGACAGAAATAATATTTGTTAAGAAAGCATTTTTACAACACTAAGTCACAAGGGGGGCAGCTTTTTCATCAGTAACAAGTTATCAACAACAAAAAAACCCCCCAGCATTACGAGGATCTTACCAGGTTCCAGACACCGTTCTAAATACTGTACCTACGTTAATCAAGTACTCCTTGCAACAGCTTTAGATACACTATGTCCATTTTACATCTAACAAAATCGAGGCCCAGAGAAATTATACACCGTGCCCACAGTCACACAACGAGTACACAGACAGACCAAATGAGGAACACCTAGGCAGTCTGGCTCCAGGGTCAGTAGTTTTTACTAACTTGCTACACTTCCACACACCTGTAGACCACAGCACCATCGCTCTGCAAAACAGATCTGATTTTAAAATAATCAATAGTGATTCATTACCCTTGAGATTAAGAAACTGATATGGAAGACTGTTGAGAAGGGGAACTTAAAAACTTAATTTCCTTTTCATAATTTTGCTTCCTGTAAATTTTAAGGAGATGAGGAATTAGACTCAAAATGTACTCTAAATAAGGACTTTTTTTGCTGGTCTATGTAATCTAAAACTAAATTGGGAAAAAATAAAGAGAACAGCAGATCACTGGAAAAGTTGAATAAGAAAAGATAGGGCTGAAATTTATAACCAGTGTTTTGGGTTGCAAGCAAAGCATTAAGCATAAACATTCTAAGAAATCATATATTTGACACTTTATAGTGTAAATTAAAGTCTGTCTATTCAAAACTGAATATCCTTTCACCACGTCAGCCAATCAACCCATTGGTGCATGGGTAGATTTTCTATGAGGTGTTCAGGGTTGAGCCCAGAGTGTTTATTAAATTACCTGAAAGAAGGAGTAAACAGACTATTAAGTCAACTTTCAGATGACCTTAAATTGGAAGGGGTTGCCAATGATGTGAGGAGGGGAAAAAAAAGGTAAAATCAAATCAAGTATTCCTTTCCTTGAAAGGAAAATTCCTTCCAGGTTTGTTCCCGGACAGGACAATTTCTCCCAGGACATTTCCCTGGCAGGACAACCTGACCTGCTTTGTCTGACTAGCTGATGAACAGCTTTGTCTGGATTCAACAAAGCCCATTTTTCTTTCAGATGGATGGATGAGGTCTTGAGAAGCAGTGGAGCTCAGTGGTTAAGGGCATCAGCTCCACAGCCAAACTCTCCTGGGTTTGCTCTTAGCTATGTGACCTTGGGCAGAGTATCTGTCTCTGTGCCTCAGTCTTCTCATCTGTAAAATGGGATACTTATACTACTGTCCTCATAGGATTGCTTAGAGGAATAAATGAGCTCATATATGTATAGTGCTTATAGTGGTGATTGGGCCTTGCAAATAGAAAAATAACAATTATCAACCATGATTAGTAATATTATTCATACAGAAGCAAATATATGGTATGTATATATGATTTTTTTCTAAAAGAGACTTTTGGCTAGTGAAAGACCAACAAATAAGGACAAGATAGCCTGAGTGATTTTGGCTGGACATAAAAGAACTCTACAAGGGACTAGGAAAATATCTCACTCTATCCACGAGACCTCTTGTAGAGCTAAAGTTCCTGACACATACCTGCCTGGATTTTCAGTCCTGTCCTCTATATTCTTTTTGCTCAGAGGAGGTAGCTGTCTCCTGAACTGTCAAGCCCTCTTCCCTCACCTCCAAACTCAGACCAATAATAACCACTTTTTAAAAATTGAAGTGTAGTTGATGTAAGAGCTGTATTAGTTTCAGATGTATAGTAAAGTGATTCAGTTATATTATTTTTCAGATTCTTTCCCATTATAGGTTATGACAAGATACTGAATATGGTTCCCTCATTACACGGTAGGTCCTTGTTGCTTATCTATTTGATATAGAGTTAGTGCGTGTATGCTAATCCCAAACTCCTAATTTATCCTTCTCCCAATAACTACTTTTATGAAGTCTTATCCAATATTTACTGAACTGAATTGTACCAACTGTCCTGCAGAGGGGAGCCGAATAATAACTGAGTTTGGGTCTCTGTTCGTATCAGGAATGTATTCTAACAGGTAAACTTGGCTGTAAAGACATGGGAAAAATAAACACAAAAAGATTTGTGGACAAGGTCACTTCATGGGAAGAGGTGCTGTGAAGAAAATAGACTTGAGACAGGGGACGTGAGGAAGAGGAAGAAGCTACCTGAGACAGGGGGTGGGGGTGGGAGCCGGGAGACCTGTGGACAAGAAGGAATGTGCCTGTCTGAGAACGAGTGATCCAGGCCAAGGAAAGAGCTGGTACAAAAGCTCAACCTCTGTTACCATGAAAGCCCAAACCCTGCAGAAGAGGCATCTTCATCACCTTAAAAAGAGACCAAGACCCAGAGGAGTTATATAACTTCCCCCTCAAAGGATTAGCACGGCCAAAATTTGAGTAAGTCCATGTGACGTCAAAGCTAGTTCTGTTCACAGACACCTTGCCTGTCTTTCTCTTCCCATCAAAATGGGAACTCTAAGTCTCCACTTCCTTCCAAGGCTCTTCTCTAGTAAAGATATTTGCTCCCAAAATTCAACTCCATTTCCGATATTCAGGCTTGGAGTTTCCTTTCCTCTTTTCCTAATATTCTCAGTTGTCCTCCATCACGACAAAATAAGCCATCTACAATATTCTGTAGCATTTGGTACTATTTGCCACTATGTTCGTCAATGATATCATTCAACTTCTTTGGCAATATTAGCTCCGTTTCCTCTGTCTAGCCCGTGCACATCAGTGAGTCCTGAAGTTCTGCTTTGATCTTCTCTCTCACACAATTCCCCTGTGATATTTCACCCACTGCTGTTTCTTCAAACAATATCTGTAGGCTAATGGATTCCAAATATCTCACACCGATTCACCTCTTATGCTCCAGAGAAATCTGTTCAACCCCAGGAAGAGGTCTGTCTATTAGGAGGTATACCTATATTTCATCCAAGTACACTCATCTTCTCCTGAAAACCTGTTCTTCTCTCTGAATATTCTATCACAGTTAAAGATAAAATCATCCTTGATTCCTTCCTCCTCTTGAAGAATTACTGTCAGTCTATTACCGGGTCCTGCGGACACCCCTCGCGCCTATCCGTCCTGTCCATCATCTCCACATCCAGCAGCTCTGTACATGTCCTGCCCAGTTGGGCTGCTGCAACAACCTGTTAAAATGTTTGCAAATGTTTTCATTTGGGTACTCTGGGCCCATTTCAGTAATTCTCCAGATGGACAGATGATCAAGGTCAGAGGGTTGTTTTCAAGAAGCATGAGTCTGTCCATTCATGTTAATTATGCTTTTACTTTCTTTAAGCCATAGAGGAGCTCTGGGTGGATCGAGAATAGGCAATTCAGCTATAAAACCTTGCAAACTCTTCCAGCCTTTGGAACAGTAGACCTGTACCAAAAGCTCAGGTAGAATCGATTTCTTTCTTTAAGAATGAGAAAGATGACTGGCTCAGCAAGCTAAAAAGCTCTTCTGTGTTTTAGGACCTTGGGAAAAATAAAGGCTGGAATAAGCCCAGGAAAAAGGTTTTCATTGATTTTTCAGTTAAAATCAAAGGGAACTCTGAAGCAGCAACACTGTGTGGCTATCAGAGTATGTTAATTTAACCTGTGGAATAGGGTCTCTTTTCCAGAATGACAGGTCCAGGGTATTCCAGGGAAGGTGGACATGTTTATACAAGGGTCAGCCGAATTGACGTGTGCTTGCTCTGGTCTGTCTCTGTGACCTGGTGTTTTCACTGCACACTCGGGACATTAAGACAGTTCGTTGAGGCAGGGAAGGGCAGTATGAGCCACAAGGAGTTGAAAACCAGATAGTCTATAGCTTGCCCCTGAATTCTGGCACTTAGACACCATGTGTCTATATTCATAGCCTGGTGTCTAACAGAGTCTCAACCTCCAGATCATTCTCATACAACAGGATTTTCTTTTTAAAACACAGACTGATCTTCTTTAAAAAACCTTTTCTGACTCCTTGCTAGCAAGGTGAAATTCAGACTCTTTAGACGGGACATAAATTTTTCTAAAGGTAGCCCCAGATGCTTTACCCAGCCTCATCATCTGCCATCTTTCCTAAATACTCTTCGATTTCACCTACAGACAAACTTCCAGGGGCTCTAAAAACACCATGAGCTACCACTTTTACCATCCTTTTAGTTATTTATTTTTGGCCAAGCCCATGGCATGTGGAAGTTTCCAGGCCAGGAATCGAACCTGCGCCACGGCAGTGACAATGCCAAATCCTTAACTGCTAGGCTACCAAGGAATTCCGGAATCCTTTTACAGTCTGTTCCCCATTTTCCAAGACTCATTTTCTCTTTTTCTAGCTGGCAAATGCTAATTCATTCTCTAAAGGACAACTCAAATGACACATCCTCTATGAAGATTCCATTTGCCAGTGGTATTATTTGTCAAACTACATCCCCTCCTTTTCAATTAATGTTTACATAGTACTTTGTGGTTTAATCTTTTGGAGATTTTATTATTCTTATTTCTTGATTTGTTTTATTTCGCATGTTAGAATTAGCTTCTTATGGAAAGGAACTAAATTTTATTAATTTTTGCCTCCCTAGAATCTAACAGGACTTGGCCTATGGGAGGGTATGCATGCTAGATGAATAAATGCCCTGAGGGTTGATGCGAATTCAAATGCAAAAAATGGATTAAAGATAATAAGCCCAAATAGAAAACTACTACATGATTTTCTAAAGTTGCCTAAAGATGTACATTCCCCAAATAATCTGCCTTGCACTTACATTCAACATTTTCAGAAACACTAGGTAAGAAATCAAAAGCCGTGAAGAAACTGAATCATCATGAAGTAACCAAAAACCACATTTATTTGCTAACCCTTGAATAAATCCGTTAATGCTCTGCTAGGAGTACAGTACTTCTGTTAAGGTTATATTTTCTTGTCAAAGTATCAGGTAATGTCATGTCTAGAAAATACATCTAGATAATACATCTAAGAGTTGTTATGTCCATTTATGTTAATTATGCTTTGAGATAATGCATCTATGAGTTATTGGTTCATTATCTAGATAATACATTTATGAGTTATTAGTTCATTGTCTATTACTGATGGCCAATTTCAGTATATGAAAAAAAAACAGTAAATTCTCTTTTTGTTATTAATAATTTACTGGGAAGTACAAAGTTTTTTCATACCAGGAGCTATCCTTTTAAATCAATTGTTTTCTTTCTTGGATACAGCCTGATGTTAAGGCATAGACTCAATTCTCTACAGGGCACAGAAAATTTTAAAAGACACAATAGACCCAGATCACTTAGATCTTAGCAAAAGACAAGAATGTCTGCCTCAGCCAAGTGCTGGTGACAGAGAACATCTGGCATGCTGAGAGAAAACAACCCACCTCCTTACCTGCAAAATCTGCTTCCTCACCCTGTTAGAGGGAATCTTGAACTAGATTGCTGGCTAATTTGACTCAGTGAGACAAGTAACTGAATTCTTAACTTCAATGACTCAAACGGTATTCTAACAAGACACAGAAACAGGCAAAGAGGCATCAGAGTTGTATTTGTCTAGGGATCTACCAAGCAACTTTGTAACAAGAGTCAGGAAAGCTCAGGGAGGAAGAGCACCTGGTTCTGAAAACAGAAAGATCTATCTGGGCCACCTATCTGCTCTCTAACCCTGGGAAGGCCGCCTAGCTTCTCTAAGTCTCAATCTCCTAATTTATAAACTAGGACTGAAAATGAACATCGTTCACAGTTGAGGAGTTTTACATAATTCTTGTGAAGTATTTAGCTCAGGACCAGGCACAGAGCAAAGGCTTAATGTTAGTTGGTAGTAGTATAAAACCCAGCACCTTAACAACATTCTATCGTTCTTTCGAACCTTGGCCTGAAACTAGACGATTTCAACATCTTCAACGATTTCATCGTTAACCCTGACTCCACACAACCTGTTTTTCTCATAGACCACACCACGTGCATGAATGGCACCATGACCCAAGACCCCGAAGGGCGAACAGGGTGCATTTCTCCCTTTCTCTTGGCCCCCGAACTGATTCACTGACAAATTCCATTGATTCTAACTGATGCTGCCTTATTACTGTGATTGCCATCGCCTAGTAAACCATCTCTTGCCGAGGCATCTACGACCGATTTCTGATGGATCTGTCTTCACTATCCCGAAACCTCTCCGTTCTTTACAACACAGAAAGAGGCCTTCAATGGCTTTCTATTGATTTTCTTAAAAATGAATTCAGGGAAATCTACTCAGTACTCTGTGAAAACCTATGTGGGAATGGCTATGTGTATATAAATGGCTGAATCACTTTGCTGTACAGCAGAAATTAACACGACATTGTAAATCAACTATGCTCCAACCAAGTTAAATTTAAAATAATGAATTCAATCTCCCATGAAAGGTGCTTGCCGTTTTCTCCAAGCTCCAGCTGACTCCCTGTGTACTAGACTGAAGCCATAGTGGCTTTCTTTTGGTAACTAAAACACCTGCCCTTGTTCGAGGACTGGCTCTTTTATTTTAAATCTCAATTTAACCGTCACTTCTTGGAAGAATGCTTTCCAGGCCATCTTATCTATGTGTCATCCCTATCACCTGTTTAGCCTGTTCTTCCCTTTCCAAGTGAACTGTTGGTTCCCTCTATGACTCTTATCATAACCACTGATGTGTTTATTTGATTTCCCCACCAGTCTGTAATCTGACTATGGACAGGAAATGTCTTTTGTATTCCCAACTAAACACTTGTTATATAGCATTAAAATATTTGTTAAACACTGAATCAGTTCAAATTCTATTGGGTTGTGCTATGTGGCAGACACTGCTTTGATCTGTAAATAAGAAGCTTAGTAATGTATGGTAACTGCATTCAAGGAGCAAACAACCTATTAGAGAGCTGGTGCCAGGGAATTTGCACATTTTATAATAAGAGAATGGTTTGTGAAAGGCTCCTAGGAACTGATAGCTGATCCTTATCATGATATGACATATTATCAGAAAAGTAACATGGAGATGCAAGGGGAAGAAGGAACAGTGGGAAGAAAGTTATTTTGGAGAGACAAAAGGACAAAGGTATGAAAGTGGATTTTAACTGTCAGGATATCTATTACTCATTGTCTTGGTTTTCAATAAAACAGAAACTGTGAAAACATGAGGTTTTCTGAAGTCAATGTATCTTATTTCTTTTCACCAAAAAGCTATAACTAATATAGTACAGAATACGTGCGCTGTTATTTCCTCATCTGTAAAGTGAAGGGATTATAATAATATGCTTCTTACGGTTCTTTTAAATGGGAAATCCCATGACTCTTGTTTTTTCTTTTCTTTTATCAGCTTCTTGAGGGCAGGGATCACTGTACGGAAGGTTCAATAAATGTTAAATGAATAGATTCCCTTTTACACAAAAAAATTCATGTGACATTTTGCTTACTGGTCCCAGTAAGCTTTCAAAGTCTATACCAATTTGTTAATGTCTATAAAAATCAACATAGGATCTACTTTTTGGATTGCTTTTGGTTAATTTTAGCCAACCCTGGAACATGAATACCTCTCTAACCCTTCCTTTATCCTGTCATAAATGGACTTATTAAACAGGAAAGCATTGCTAGAGACAAAGAAAGGATAGCAATGAGATAGTGATGCCTTCAACTTCATTACTAAAATGTGTGAAAGTGAATATGAGGAGAAAGAAAAGCACCGATGACTCATAAAGCTGAGACAAATGATGGTAACTGCTAGTTAGGTGTTGTGTCTGAGAAATTCTAGCTTCCAAAAGGACTAGAGTAGATGGAACATAAGTCTTTTATGTCCTTTTAATTGACTTTCACTTAATAATTTGGTAAACAACCAGTTTCGATGATAATCAAAAAATGGCATTATCCTATAGCACCAGCTTGCACTTCATTCAGATCAAACCAACATTTAGAAGAGATGCCTTCATTTCATCACCTTTACCAAACTCTGTTTCCTGGTCTTACCCTGCCAGGAATTTCTTTATAGTCTCCCAATGTCTTAAACATAGTAAATATTCATCCATTCATCTCTATTGCTGGCTCAGTAACTATTTCTTAAACATAGCAAAGAGGAGAAACTCTCTCTGGGGAGTCATATAATTGCTGTCTATCTTAATTTCCTTATTTTGCATTAATTTCCTTCATACAAACTTATACACAGCCAATTCAAATACATGCTATGCATCTGTTTGGAGTTTTGAATATTCAACTCTCTCCTTGGTCTAGAATTCCCTGTCACCCACCCTCCAAAATCTAACTTCTAACTAATATTCAAGGCCTAGTTCAAGCATGCTTCTTCCTCGGATCCTTCCTCATTCCTCTACTTCAAAGACATCTCAAATACGCTATCCCATAGCACAGAGCCTGCACTTACTTTCAGTCAATTAGCACTTTTGAGACTGCATTATACATATTAATTTACAAACCTAATTTCCGCTAGTAAAATGCATCCCAAGGGGGAAAAGCATCTCTATCATTTGAGATGGTTTCCGGTTTGAATAACTGGGTGCTGAGGAGAGTCATTTACTAAGAAAGGGAAGGACAGACAGGCAAAACTCAGTTTGTTTGCTCTAAACTCTGAAGGTATCTGGAAGAAAACGATGCTAAAACAAAAGTGTAACTTTTAATAAAACCCCATCAAACTATTACCCTTAAAACACATATCTTATTACATGTAGTTATACTGTAATAAAAGTTAACGTTTAAGAGTAATGGTTTTCAACATTTTAATATTGATCGTATTTACCATTATAGCACATTCATTGCATATTTTCTCATGTGTGATTAGCAGAAATACATAACCCCCTCTCTCTGGCAACTCGTCCCTACCTATAACTGAAGTTCATTTTAAATTGTAAAAGATCACTTTATATTCTTACTTTTAAAAGTTAAAAGTACTGAGTTCCAGTCATGGCTCAGTGAAAACAAATCTGACTAGCATTCATGAGGCTGCAGGTTCAGTCCCTGGCCTCACTCATTGGATTAAGGATCTGGTGTTGCTGTGAGCTGCGGTGTAGGTCACAGATGCGGCTCGGATCCTGCAATGCTGTGGTGTAGGCCGGCAGCTACAGCTCCGATTCGACCTCTAGCCTAGGAACCTCCATATGCTACTGGTGTGGCCCTAAAAAGACAAAAAAAAAAAAAAAAAAAAAAAAAAAAAAAAAAAAAAAAAAAAAAAAAAAAAAAAAAAAAGGAAAGAAATAGAAGGCAAAAACACAATAAACGAAACAAGGGAAAATATCAAATCAGGTTTCTTTTAATGCATTTATTTCTTTAACTTCATTCTGAAATAATGTCAGACTTAAAAAAAGGGTGCAAATATAGAACAAAGAATTTCCATATACTCTCTTCACTCAGGTCTCCAAACGCTAACATTTTTCATAACCAAGGACGCAGTACAAATCTAGAAAATTAATATTAATATAATACAACTAATCAAGACTCACTTAAAATTTTGCTATGTCCCATTAACATCCTTGTATCAGTCCATGATCCAATCTATGACATTCAGTTGCAATATCTCCTTAGTGTTCATAATCTGGGACAGTTTCTCTTTTTCTTTCATGACCCTGATAGTGTTATTTCTTTATTTATGTATTTATTTAGGTTGCACCTGTGGCGTGTGGAAGATCCCAAGTTTCGGGGCTCAAATCCACGCCACAGCAGTGATCCAAGCCACTACGGTGATGATGCCAGATACTTAACCCACAAGGGAGCTCCAGCCCTGATGGTTTTGAAGAGTGGTGGTCAGCTGTTCTGTAGAATGTCCCTCAGTCTGAGTTATTCTGATGGCTCCTTACAGTTCCATTCAGGTAAGGCGTTTTTAACAGTTACTACAGCAAAAGTGATGCTGTGCTCTTCCAGTGCCCTCTACCAGGAGGCACAGGATGTGACTTATCAGGGGTAAGATTCACTTCGACCCCATAGTTAAGATGCTATCTGCCAGGTTTCATGGTTTCACCTGTAAAGTTATTCATTTTCCCTTTGAGATATTAAGTCCTCTGTGAGGAGATTCTGAGACTATATATCCTGCTTCTCATTATATTTTTATCCACTAGTTTGGGCATTCTTTGATGAAACTTGCCTGCAAAAATTATTACAGTAGTGTTTGGCAATTAGCATTTTATTTTATTTTTATTTTTTTCTCTCCATCATAAGTGACTAGACTTAGTTCCCAGTACTATACAGCAGGGGCTCATTGCTTATCCACTCCAAAAGCAAGAGTTTGCACCTATTAACCCCAAATTCCCAGTCTATCTCACTCCTTCCCCCTTTGGCACCCACAGACTGTTCTCCACGTCCATGACTTCCTTTTCTGTGGAAAGGTTCATTTGTGCCATATATTAGATTCCAGACATAAGTGATATCACATGGTATTTGTCTTTCCCTTTCTGACTTACTTCATTCAGTATGAAAGTTTCTAGTTCCATTCATGTTGCTGTAAATGGCATTATTTTGTTCTTTTTTATGGCTGAGTAGTATTCCACTGTGTATATATACCACAACTTCTTAATCCAATCATCTTAGAAAACTATACATAGAACTGCCATACGGAAATTAGCATTTGAAAATTATTTTTCATTGCTGCTACATTTATTAACTGAAATTCTACTATAAGGAAGAATTGTCCCCCATTTGCTTAGTCAAATATCTATTCTATTCTATTCTATTCTATTCTATTCTATTCGTTAATAATTTACATAGTCAAGTATTTATGTTAGTATAACTCATAAGAATTTCTTTTATGGCATGTATTATAACTTATTACTATAGTTTTTTTTGGCTCATATTATCTCGGATTCAGCAATTGGCAGTTACTCTATGTTGGGTCTCCAACATAGATGGATGAGTTCCAAGTGGGCTTTGTTTTTCTGAAACAGTATGTGCTATTTTACACCTAAGTACATTTCTCACAGTTTGCCTCAAATTCATAAATAAATCCTTGACTCTAAAAAAGTTTTAAACCATTGTTCTTATCTATGATACCTACGTTCTGACTCCTGTATTGTTTTGATTAACTGGAGTTTTGAGGTTTGAGTTGATAATTATGGGACCAGGTGAGAAAATTAGACAAAGAATAAAGGTCAGCAGCACAGCCCTCATTCCTGCACAACACTAGGTGTTACACATTAGTTCACATTATAGCCTATTTTTTTGAGTCACTCATCTGAAGCATTAAATGGGGGTCAGAGGCAAAACCAGTCTGACCCTGAGTTAACTAGGTACTTGACACTAGGTAAGAACCTAACGACGACAGCCCTCAATCTCTGTATCTTCAAAAAGGAAATGTTAGGAAAGTTCACTTCTATTGTATCCTCCTGAGTTCTAAGGTGTGAGTTTACCTAGGACCTATCCATGGTAACTTTCACCTAAATGACCTCTGGCAGAGAGAATAAATGGCTGAAAAGCCAAACATACTAGAAAACAAAGACTTCTATTATAATAAATCACACAAAACTGGTTTCTTAGAAGGAGCTTCATGAATGAATCTTGCTTGCATTATAGAACATTAGATTCTAACAGTGAAAATTTTATACACTAGAATCCACCTTTGAAATTCTCCTTTCTTTTGTTCTTGACCATTAAATGGTCTTCTACTTTGCCTTTTATCAGTGTAATTCAAGGCTATCCTAAAATTCTTTAGGGTATTTCCTCCTTTTACCTTCAAAACATTGCCAGGAACTCTTTTTTCCATCATATATCAAGAGAGATTAAGACATGGTACCTATTCCTTCCATTTTCACTGGTTTTCCTCTCATCAAGGTTTATATGTTCCCTGCATCAGTTAAGACATATCCCTTAGAAAATAGATAGTATAAGGCACTAAAACCTGAGTCACTAATTAGCAAGTCAAAGAACTTAAAAAACCTGTATTCAGCTCAAAAAAAAGGTTTTCCCAGCCTAGCATAATTAGAGTTCAGTAAATTGAGCCTCATGATAGCTTACATAGCAAATTTCTGCCAACAGTGTTGACTATCAAGATACAAAGAAAAACTTTTGGGGAAATTTCCAGGACGGTCCAATGACTTAAAATTTTCATTCTAAGAAATTTCATTTCTATTTCTTTATTTTCAAAGATTTCTCCCCATTCTCTCCTCTCAGTTCTTGCCCTTTATTGTCCTACTGTGATTTTTAACTAGAGGTGTTTGTCAAGACTATCTACCGTGCTTAAAAACAATACCTCTTAGGTCTGTATCCCAAACACTCCTGATTCAGTAGCTTTTTCTTGATTCTATAGCTTTTTTTTCTTTGCAGTTCATGATTCATCAGACCAGACCACTCTTTCTCCAGTTTTTTGCCTGGTTCTCTTCCTTGCATAATTTCTATATCTCTGTCTACATGATACCTCAGAGATGCTTTTCCTGACTTCCTATTTAAAATAGTCCCTCTTCCTCTCTCCTTGACAATATCTCTTTACTCTGATCTACTTTTCTTCTTGGCTGTTATTACTACTAAAAATTACACATTGATTTCTTTTGACTATTATCGGTCCCCTCTTCCAAGCATCAAGAAGGCACAGAATTTCTACCATGGTCACTGGAAGAGTCCCTATGTCTAAGATAGATCTTGCCCAGAGCAGGCAATGAATCAACACCGTAGAAGGAGAAATGCTGCACAGCTAAGAGCCACTGTCCTAGGAAGTCAGCGATCTTACAAAATAGTAAAACTAAAATTTCTCCATATAACAAGATATGACATGAGATCCTAAAAAACGCTTAATATACATCACCTATCTTTTATTTGAAATATACAAAGCTTCCCAAGAATCTAAGAATAAGCATCAGTCATGCTGTTGTAAAATATATTCATATCTGATTGCTTTTTCTTTCTAGATGAGGCTGGGAAAAACTTTGAGATCTACAAAAGAGGAAGAGTTAAAAAATGAAAGAAGACGGAAGGCAACGGATGATTCTCGTCTCCCCTGATTCACAAAGGAGCTGGGTGGGTGGGTGGAGGGTGTCCCTCTCTTCTTAAGGAGTCATATCAAGATCATCAGACTTGTTCGCTTGACCCTTGAGCTTCCAGAGAAAAGTGCTGACTTAATGAACTGTCTTTCCAGCCCCAAACCCCAGATTTGCAGGGCAAGTCACCTAAAGAGCTCTATCACATTTGTATGCACAGTTATCACTGTCATTAGATAACATGTCCTAAAACAGACGTGGCCCAACTGGTATGGCTGATTCAAAACAGCAGATAAACCAAAGCTATTTATCATTGCTCTAGACATAAGATATATTGTGTTTTAAGTGTTTTCTTCGTTACACTTAAACTATGATTAACCTGAGTTAAAATTAAATATAACTTGAATTTTCTAAATAAGTTTCACTTCCTAATAACCTAATCTCCTCCTCCTAGTTCTACTTTGTAAAAATAGAAGCAATAATTTATTCTCGCACAGTTTCCATGGCTCAGGAATCTGGGAGCTGTTTGCTTGGATGTTCTAGTTGGGTTTTTCTCTTGAAGTCAGTCAGATGTCAGCTGGGGTTATTCAACTGAAGACCTGACTAGGGTCAAAAAAATATAAGGATTCTGCTTTTAAGGTGGTTTACTTGTACGGATGGCAAGATAATGCTGGCTTTTGGCTAGAGGTCTCAGTTTTTCTTTACACGAGACTCTCCAAAGAGCTGCTTGAGTATCCTCACAGCAAGGCGGCTGCTTTCCCCCAAGACCTTTTTTCTGCCCTAAACGCTGCGGTAGAGGTTTTTATTCTACCCTCTCCCCAGATGCAACTGGTCTTTGTCTGTGCCCTGCACACAACAGGCTTTGTTACACCTCACCCAGTAGTGTCAGACTTATACTTTTTGGAGAAAATGGTCCCAGAAGGGAACAGGGCTTTGCGCCTGCCCCCCCAACTCCGGATTATTCTTAACAATGAAACCAGCTCAGAGAGCTCTGCTTCCCCTTCTCTCCAAACTTTGCTCCAGGCTCATCAGTGGCAAAAGGCAACAGAGTTCATGAGATTAAGGGCTGAAATGGTATTTCATTCTAGGCCCTATACATCACCCTCAGCAAATCCCTTGGTGATTCTGGGAAAACCAGGGGCACGTGCCCTCTGCTTGTGCATGATTTATGGCAGATACTTGCAAGCCTGTATCTTCCTTCACATCGCACGATGAACCTCCCGTTTCCCTTTCTAGCGGACCTGGGAGTGGGGGAAGCAAATTGCTGGACGAGCCTCGAGTTCTTCAGAACAAATGTCAACTGACCATCTTCTCAATTCTAGCCATGCTAGGTTCACACTCTCCCTTCTTTAGGAGCGTAAAGGACCAATATCGCCATCTTACCAGTGAGGAAACTAAGGCATTGAGAAGTTGCTACTCGTGAAAGGCCTCTTACCTCAGGGACGCTGCGGGCAGGCTTGGACCAAAGACTGTCTTGCCTTTACACTATAGGTGGCGCCTCCTCTGTACATTTTTTGTTTGATTGTTCATTTTGTTTTTTTATTTATTTTAATAAAGGATACAACTCAAGCATAGCCAAAAGGAAGAGATGTAGGAGGCAAGGTCTGGGGAGAGAGTAGAGCTTCCATGCTCTTTTTAAGCCTTCGCCCTCCCAGCCCTGTAATGTATTCACCAATATGGAAGCTCCATCCTGTCTTCTTTAATGACTACCATCACTGCATTATCATTATCTGTTTTACAAACTTCAAATAATTTACCTCAGTTTCATTAACATTTTTTTTTGTCTTTTTTTTTTCCTCTAGCCGCACCCACAGCATATGGAGGTTCCCAGGCCAGGGGTCCAATTGGAGCTATAGCTGCCTGCGTACACCACAGCCAGAGCAATGCAGGATCCAAGCCATGTCTGCGACCCACACCATGGCTCACGGCAACACCAGATCCTTAACCCACTGAGCGAGGCCAGGGATTGAACCCACAACCTCATGGTCCCTAGTCGGATTCGCTTACCACCGAGCCATGACGGGAACTCCTCATTAACATTTTTAAGTACCTGTTCTCTCTAGGAATAATGATAATTCCCATCTTTCAATAGACTTGAAAAAATATGACACCCAATAAATGCTAATTTTCTTCTAAAACATTGCTTTCATTCTGTTGTTAAGCTGAGTAAAGCCTTCATTTGTCATTTATACCCTCTTATTTCAAGTCCAAAGTTTCTGCCTCTCAAGATTGTTCTTAATCAACCTCCATGCTATTTATACTCATTTGTTCATTTATCCATTCTTTCATTAAACAGATGTTTAACATTTACTAATTTAAGAACCCTCTTCAACATGAGAAGGTATGAAATAAATTATGGGCTTCCTTCTAAAAAAGGAGTTCGGTTTAAGTTAAAGAGACAACCATGAAGCAATCACTGGGACCTAAAAGTATTCCCGTGGTTCAGTAACTGTGTGGCAAATATCACCCGGGTTAGGATATGGGAACTCTATTTGACTAGAAGGTAAATTATAAGAGTATATTTCCTGATTGGTTAACTAAGGTCAAGATGCCAAATGAGATGAAACTGGTCTTTCCTCTGCCACAGGGACGTGTTTCTCCCCAAACCAGTGCGAGGAAGTAGACAGACCTTTTGCTGTCAATCTGTCGGAAACTATGTGACATGTAAAGAAAGCATCTGTATTTGTGCAGGGCTCAAGTTTGGTGATTCATGACTTTAGACAACCATGGGAAGTCATAAGGCATCGCTAGCATAGGAGTTAATAATTATTCAGGGAGTTTGGGGATAGCTGACTCAAACTATTACATTTAGAATGGATGAGAAATGAGGTCCGACTGTACAGCACGGGTAACTATATCCAGTCTCTTGGGACAGAACGTGATGGAAGATAATATAAGAAAAAGAATGTACATACATATATGTATGATTGGGTCATTTCACTGTACAGCAGAAATTGGCACAATACTGTAAATCGACTATAATAAAAAAAGTAAAAAGAAATTATTCAAACACAGGGAAACCATCCATTTTCCTCGGCTCCAAATCTCCATGAGGCAATTTCTTTGAATATCATTACTGGTTTTCTTCGTGCCTCCAACTCTTATTTAACTGATAAATCTGAGACAGGGCATGCTCTGGCTGGATAATCCACATTGCTTTGCTGCGTAGGGCTTCTCTGGTGTTGCAAGGTGGTCAGCAGCATCCCTGCATCTCCTGCTAGTGGCAGTAGAATCCCTTCCCAGTTATGACAACCAGAAATGTCCCCAGGCATGGCCAAATGGCCCAGATGTCAGGGGCTGGGGAAAACTGCTCTCGGCTGATTTGGAATAAGAAAGATCTTTGTGGCTAAAAATGTAAGTCCTATGCAATTCAGCTCTCATCAATAATAAACCTGTTTATTCTCCACCTGTCTGTTTGCTGTGTCTGTCTTTGAGCTGGTTCTGAACTTGGGAAGGGAGAGGGGGACGGTTATTTATCACCTCCTCAAAGACGTCTACCTGCATTGATTACTTCAGATGCAACAAACAAGTTTTCAAAACATCTTCTCTTTTCCAGCTCCATTCTCTGATGCTTAACTTTAAAATAATTTCTAGTACTTGAGACAGAGACGGAGCCTATTACTTAACCTTTTTAATGGTCTTCAAAACAAAAGTCCTTTTCTGATGAATATAACACCAAAAATGCAGCATTTTATTCATCCTTTAACACAAACTTACTGTCTAGTGAATACACTATACCTATTTCTACTTTCTTGCCCAAATATTCTACCTTAAAAACTTTACAATTTCATGTGCCCTTCAAAAAAACAAAAGAAAACAAATTAAAAAAAAACAACAACAGAAAAACATACCCTTAAAGACCCAGTTTAACTCCCAGCCTCCTGATGAATTACAGAACTGGTGAATGTCCTGTTCAGCCTTTCAATTTCAAAAACACAGGAACTAAATCCCAGGAAGGGACACGATTTATCTAAGGCCACAAAGTCAGCCAGTAACAGAGCTAGAACCAAAGCCTCTGCCTCCTAAGCCCTAATTCCTAATTTAATGCTCTCAACACTTCACAACTTGGATGACTATTGCTCCTTCTAAAGGCTTACAGAATTTATAACACGTGTCTACCAAGAGGTCTTAATAATAGTGTACCTTTTATTGCTCACTTTTGCATATTTCTACAAATTTCCTTTTTAGGCCTTGACTAAGTACTGTGAGGACAAGGACCGGATGAAGTCTCTGTTGCATTACTCCAAGAGCCTTCTGCAGTTCTGAGCACCAGTTAGGGGTCTAACAGGTCTACACTAGTTGACTGCTGCCCTCGTAGAGACAGAAAGCAGCCAGGGGCACAACGAATGACGCAAGTAAAAATGGCATCCCCACAGGAATTTGCTTTCTGTGTGATAATTGCTCCTCATAACCGGAATTAGTGCTGATGAAGAAACAAAAATGTGTTTGCGTTTTTATGCTCATTTTCCACTTCAGGGAGGCATGGTATATGCAGAATTTTACACACTGACATCTCAATGAACAAAATATATATTTAATATACTGATTTAAATATTCAAATAAATAAAACCATGATTAATAAAACAAATAATTTTTCTTCTCCAGTATAACTGTTGGAAATCTAATCTTAACATGAAAAAAAAGAAGGTAAGATACCCAAAGAAATTACATTAAAAGTCAAGAGCTGAAAGAAAAGGCTTAGGTAATAACGCTTGCTGGATCAACATAATATGTATTTACATTTTATAATTCTAGGAGAAAAAATATATAAAATAGAGTGCACTACTATCTCAATGACATTTTAGAAATAGATGATTTATATATTACTTCCCCTCAACTGCTCTCTGCCAATTTACAAGGAATAAAAGAATACCAATTTGAGGATATTGACTAAATTTCTTCTGGATAAGAATAAGGCTCATAAAGACAAAATAAAGAACACATTTAAAGGGTCCTTTATAACTGCAGTGCATTGCTGTGCCAAGAGCTGACTGTGCTTTGTACGCACATTACCTTCAATTATGTGATGTTGAGAAATACCACTCTATTCAAAGCTCTAACAACAAGCATCCACACAGAGTTCTCAAGCCTAAATAACTCCTCATCATCCTCAGATGTACATTGATCCTAGACGGAACTAGCTCATCCTTCACGGTCTACGTCAAGTCAGATGGACAAAGTCCTGAGAGGATTTTTTTTTTTTTTTTGCTTTTTAGGGCCACACCCATGGCATATGGAGGTTCCCAGGCTAGGGGTCTAATCGGGGCTGGAGCTGTCAGCCTACACTACAGCCACAGCAACACCAGATCCGAGCCATGTCTGCAACCTACACTGCCGCTCAACTGAGCAAGACCAGGGATTGAACCCTCATCCTCATGGTAGCTACCTGGGTTCTTAACCCACTGAGCCACAGTGGGAACTCCTGAGAGTTTTCATTAACCACAGAAGCAAAGGCAAAGAGTAATTCATGTTACAATTCCATTGCATTACAACTTTTTACATTTATGCTTTCCCTTAGATGACAATGGAGAACTAGTTGATCACCCAAAAGGAAATGTGACTAATCCTTCCTTTATTTTTGCCTTCTCGTATGCTAAAACTGTAGATCAATATTTGAACTAAATGAAGTTATGTCCACGTTTCAGATGTGGGGCACAGTCCCGGGCAGCCTCACAGCGGGTTTCCAGAAGACCTTTGCAAAGAAGGAGAAGTGACCTGAAAAATTAAAAAGTCTCAAAGCGGAGTCACTACTCACAATGTTCATGAGGGTGAGGAGGTAGTTTTGGACGTGCTCTTTGCCGTGGAAACGGACCACAGAGTCGTCCACTCCCAGCAGCACCTCGATGTTGTAATCATTTTCTCCTGCGTGCCTGCGGCGCCTCATGGTTTCATTCAGCTGCTGATCAACGCTGCTGTAAACGGTACCTAGATCACCAAGGCCTTCCAGATTCGGCTCTGTGAAGAAATAAAAGGAACCCAGGTGTTTCATTTTCCCCAGTGGGCTTTCTAATGACAAAAGGATCTTCTTGGGGGCCTGTAATTATCATCCATAGTCACCGAAATCCTGCTTTTCAGTTTGTTCCTTAAATTATGTGCACATGCATGTGATCAAAAGATCTCTCATAAATTCTATACGGAGCAACAATCAATACTGAGGGTAAAATATTTCTGCACAGAAAGCAGTGCCACCAGCCAGACAGACTGCTCCATGAAGATAAGAGTATTTTTGTCTTCTTCCAGCTGTTTCCTCAGTGCACAGAAAGTGGGGGCACAGAACATGCACAAGCGAGAGACTATAAATAAATAAACAGAGACTATAAATTTAAAACTCACAGGTTGATAAGCTTACAGTGGTTAATGTAAGTTACCGTAATCATGGAGTATGGAATTTGTATCACATAAACTTAAACTGCTTCTTTTTCCAGTAGCTTTAACTTAAAAACCAAATTAGATAGCGTGGCAACACAACAGCATTCAGTGGTAGGACTATCAGTCACCATATATTACTTCATTTCTTAGGGACATGGTTTTCTAGTGCATGCTGCTGGGGAGACACATTTGTACTGGCCATCGTCTGAGTAGCAGGTCATTTTGACAGCTACGTATCTGAACCTGTGAGAAACCAAAGTAAGAAATCAGCCAGAAAATTACCTATATCTGAAACAATTTACTTTATGCTGTGAAAGGAATTTAATTTTTTTAACCTCCAAAAAAGATATACATATAGAGAAATATACAGATAACCATATACACACGTATCTCTAGATCGTCTCTCTATCCATCCATCCATGCATCCATCCATCCACCCACTTGGAGAGAAAGACACTGAGAGAGGCATTCCCAGGTTCTAATCATCCAGATGTTCTGCCTTCAGATTACCATATTTTTGGTGAAGAAAATGTTTTGGTGAACTGAAAACTAAAATATATGATTTGTACACTGAAATAAAAGATATTATTCAAAACTGCTTATACAGAACTGAAAGAATACTCATCTCCATTTCCAATATATAAAACCCGGAAAGACTTTATTTTACACACCGCCTTGATGTCTAAAACAATCACTTATCTAGAAACAAGACTGACAGAACCAGTTCTGACTCATGCTTGCCATGGAGGCATGTTTAATGCTGTACTGAGACCTGCAAGCCATTCGAATCAGTGTCTGACATTAATGAATAGGCACTGTCCTCTCTACCTTTGTGGTTTTAGCAAAGTTGAGGGGGCTAAAAGTAAAGTCTCTGGGCCAAGAAGATTGGTGACCAAGGCCAAGCCACATGGGATTAGAAGTAGCAGAAGTACAGATCTCACTCACACCCTTTCCTCTTTTAAAAATACGGAGAAACACCAGCACCTTCCCCTACAAGTAAGGGCACAAGCTCTGAATATGACTTCTCAGGCTTGAAAGCTATACTGTAATTCACTTTGACACTAGCGCAAATGCTAGATCATTAGCTGGGCATTTTTTCCTTGTCAGGGAATTATATTGGCTCCACAATATGTAAATAACTCTCACCACCATCCACATCAAATAGAAAGCTTTCCTCAAAAGTTGTTTTTAAGAACTGTAAACGACACTGAGGGCAAGAAACTGCACCTACAAACAGCTTTACTATTCAACCTCAAGTCTCTTCACACACTTGAGACTGTGAAAGGTTGTGATAGGTAGTGTACAAACAGGAAATTCATACATGAGCTCCCAGTTCTAAAAATGGTTCTTACTTGGCAGAACCGTCAGTGACAGTGTCCAATGGAAATAAACTAGAAATGTCATCATGTCATTAAGTACGATGCATGAATGAAGAAGGCTGAATGCTTATTTCAGAAGGACAGTTCATTCTGCTCTAGGACATCTCTGCTTTGGCCTCTGCATCCTTCCTTAAATAGGCGGTTTTCTGGTTAAGAGAAGAGAATCTTTTTTTTCATTGCATGAGGAACTTGAGAAGGAAAAAGGAAGACTTTTTCGTTCAACCATTTCAAGGAAGCCTTTTCCTCTCAAACAGATTTTATTCAATCAAGAATACTTCTGTCTCTGTTTCCTCCTGCACTGTCCAATGTTCTTATCTATGACTCCTAAAGAGGGCAATGTCAAACATTTCAAAGAAACGTAGTGGAATAACTCCTGGCACTTTTATTTATACATATCCCTATTAAGTCCAAGTAGTTCAGAGGCTGCGAAATGTCTTCATTCATAGTGAATTTTTCTCAGTATGCCTACTTTACGATATAGTGATCACAAGCTTTGTAACCTGATATATCTGGCTTCAAATCCTGGCAGTGTCACATCCAGGTAGGGTCATTTTACTTAAGATGCCTAATCTCTCTGAGCTCAGTTTTTTCATCTGTAAAATGGGATAGATGCTGTGATGACATGACTAGTGTTAAGATATAAGTGCTTAATAAATAGTATTTATGGCTATTACTTCTGCTAGGATGATGATTTCCCATTAAGAGAAGCTTTCTACACCTTTTAAAGCTTCCTACACTTTAGTTTATATATCACAAATCAAATGGCTATAGTTCTTTTTCAAAAGAGGTAGGAATAAATTTGGAATTAGGAAAGGAAAATCTGAATTGCTGGTAACTTTACAAAGAATGAAGGTAATAGTATCTCATGCAAAGCACAAAGTAGATAAAGCAGAGAAGAATCTAGAACGCTTAGTTTGAGTCAAAATTGGGATTTTTCCAATGAGACAAACTTGCATAGTAGATGAAAAACCTAATATCAAATTTAAAAGAGTAAATTTATAGATGGCACTGACCTTGACTCAATGTGGATTTACTGAGTACCCACACGTGGTAGCCCCTGAGAAGGTTAAGAACTCTTTAGGTGTTAGCTCTGGGAACCACACAGTCATACTACATGGATTTATGTTCAGATGTTATCATCCAGTCACAGTTATATAGACTTACATCACTTCTACAAGTTCTACTTTCGGCAAATCTAAATCAGGGTATCAGAAGATGCCTTTTAGGAATAGTTCGCACCTTTACAAAGCTATTAAAAGCAGACACACGCTTTGACAAAATTTTAGATTCTTCTGTCTCTAATTCTAACACTATCTTTGCCTCTCCCCCCACCCCCATAAGTACAGGAATAGGAACTATTAAAGGTAAATATCCTGCTAATCATGTCCAGACTTTCCTTATCAGATCTGTTCTCCGCTTTAAGTACTGAGGAATCTCAGAAAGGGCAACAGGCAAGTTCAAGAAGTGAAAGCACAGTGGTATTTTGTGTTGGATGCTGCAAACTATGGATGGATCTCTGGTGACACCCTATTGGCATCTTGCTAAGTAAGTGCATTCGAGGTGACCTGGAAGATTGTGGCTGAGCTGGACGGCAGAGAGTGGTTGGTGTGATGACAGAATCAGCAAGAAGACAGCATCTTAAAATATACCAATCAATAAGGCCTTGCAATAGGTTATTTTCAAGCTTCACAGATATACCAAAGGCAATCCTCTAGTACGTAGAGTGAATTTTCTTTTTCAAGATTTTTGGAAATTGTAGGTTTTTGAAACCTTCCTTAGAAGTTACAAAAAGAATTAATATTTTGGAAACTTTCTGATTATATCCCCCTCTTTTTTTTTGTACCCCATAGCTTCCCAAATGCTATAAAGGAACTCGCAGAAAAAGAATGAGTTTACTTCAAATCCTGTTTTTGGAAAACATGAAATATTGGGGGCACACAGGTAACCAATCTAGTCACAATAAATACTGAACTTTCAGTGTCAAAGATAGGATACATTGTTAAATCAGAATTTTGCAGTTACCAAACAGGGAAGGTAGAATATAATTTGTTTTGATGATTATAACATCAAAGATATGCTTAAGCTATGTTTGGGATGGAATATGGCATATTTACATGCTTAATTTTATTTACAGGGACATTTAAGTGTAAGTTGGTGAAATCACTTCCCACCTCGGAAAAAATTCCTACAGTATGAAAAATGACAGGAGACAAAGTTAAAATTGGAAATATATGAGTTTTACTCAAATTCTGTATCTGATACAAATACATTTGGGGTTGGAATAAGCATACCGAGACAGAAAATGGGATGGAATCATCCACCCTATATCCATTCTCTTATGTGTAAGGAGTAGAAAGTCAGTTCAGCGTGAGGCAGCAATAAACCCAGCTGAAAGTCATCTGCAGACTCGCTTGTGACTAAGGACCACCCATGATTTAGGATAAGTCAACAAGATACAAACTGAAGTATTGCTTATACCTCAGCGGCTTAAACTGGTTTGTATGAAAGGCTTCCACGCAGGTTCCTCAAAGGAGGGTGATTCATCTTGGCAAGCAAGCCCTTTTGGTCCTTCTCTTAGTATTCCTTCCAGCTGCCTGGACCGAAGATGTGATATCAGGAGTCCTTTGAGGTAACCTTGGATTCGAGGCATGTGCCGAGTTTGGCAGAGCAGATATAGAGGAGGGATCTGAGCCAAGGTGCCTACGGAGTGGGCATCCCAGCCTGGGTTTGCCCTCGGCCAGATGTGGCTGCCCATGCGGCATGGACTCTCCCTCCTGTTTAGGCCACGTCTGGGTTTTCTTTGGGGGGGTGGCTGAATCTACTCTTGACGGACATGACACTGACAATATTTAATTTTGTTGGGTAGATTCCCCCTGCTCTCCTACCCCCTCTTGGAATGTAAGTTCATTTCATGTTAATAAGTGGATGATAAAGTAAGATTTACATTACCAAAGTGTCCCACAGCAGCTTTTCTCTGTAGTGAATCACTTCAGAAAAGAAGAGAAAAAAAAATGTTTTGCAGCAACAACAAACACAGAATGAATCCATATGTAGACATTTGGCCTTGTTCATGAACAGACTACTGCTGTGAAAATGAAGTGACTGGAATGCCACAAGCTGGATTTTCCAATGGTAGGTGGAGATTCTAAGATCAGAGCTAAAAATAGACATAAAACTTAACACATGTCATCTGTGAAGGTCAGAAGCAAAGAGGAGTTAACCTAAATAATTGTGTTGACCTGTTTGTAACATCCAATAGTGACTTTTCCATTGATATAATTTTTAAAAATTTATATTGCTATGATTCCAAAAATATAGGGTAACAGCATGTCCATACATAGAGTGGGACCACTCCACCAAGACAGAAAACATTTCTGTAAAAAGCAGTTGAATCCTTCACCAACTGGGAAATTCCATAATGACAGTTCAAAGAACTATATTCAGGCCAATTTATGATGTCAATTCTGAAATTTCATTAAGTAACTTGCTTTTTTTGAGAAAAAGACATTACCATTGAATGAATATTAATTTCCGTGACTTCTTGTCCCCAAAAGTTCTAATTCTAAAATACATGTTTGTGTTTGTTTTCATTGACTACTTTAAGGGGTGGCATATGTAATCTTTTAGACGGAAAACTTCTTACATTTTAAGTAAAAAGAAAAATAATGTTTTCAGGCTTTGAGTTTGTGATCATTAACAAACAAAATGGAAAAGTCACCTCAGGGTCCAATACATAAAAAAAATCCTGGGTTTTACCAATAATCTCCTATATGTCAGTTAGAATGTTTTTAGCTGCAAATAAAACCTTATTTAAAATGTTTTAAACAACTAGGAAATATATTAGTTTCCATTACGAGAAGCACAGAGGTAGAGTGATTCCTGGGCTACTCAGTTCAACAGATCATCAAGTACACAGTTCTCTCCGTCTTTTCATATCCTGCCATTCTTGATGTACAGGCTTTGTCTTCAAATTAGCTTCTTTGAGCACTTCAGAATGGCTTCACCAATTCCAGCACCATAGTCAGGTATCAACAAATTGTATCTTCATGCATGTCTTTCTTAAAAGTAGGCAACAATCTTTCCTTGAAGCCCTCTGGGGCATTGAACAATGAATTTCGGTGGCCAGAACTGAATCACAAAGCCATGTAAAAATCATTCAAAGAACAGATCCCATTCCCATTCATGTCTTAGTCCAATCAGAAATCAACTTCTGTCACTGAGGCCACCTCCTCTGAAGTACATATTTAGGAAAACTGTGGGTTCACGAACACATGAATAGTACTGAGACCCTTTTTAAAAAGATGAAGCAAGATGAAGGAGCTCAGACCATTCCCAGTTAAAGGAACAGGAGACTTCACCTAAAGCAGTCGATGATGAAACAGGCCTCTGCAGTCTGACAGACACTGAGTTCATAAGGCAGATAGTGAAAATACTGAAGGAATTAAGGCCAAATATCAAGGAATTAAGAGAAGATATGAATAGTTATGCAGATTCTCTTAGAAAGGAACTAGAAAATATAAGGAGGAGACAAGAAAAACTAGAAAATTCATTTTCAGAGATGCAAACTGAGCTAAAGGCAATAAAGAGCAGAATGAATAATGCAGAGGAACAAATTAGTGACTTGGAAGATAGAATAATGGAAATCACCCAATCAGACAGCAGACAGACAGAAAACCAAATGAAAAAACATGAAAGCAATATAGGAGATCTATGGGATAATATAAAGCGGGCCAATCTATGCATAATAGGAATTCCAGAAGGAGAAGACAAAGATGAGCACTCTCACCACTGTTATTCAACATAGTATTGGAAGTCCTCGCCATAGCAATCAGACAAATGAAAGAAATAAAAGGCATCCAAACAGGAAGAGAAGAGGTAGAACTGTAACTGTATGTAGATGACATGATACTATATATAGAAAACCCTAAGGATTCAACCCCAAAACAACTTGAACTGATCAACAAATTCAGCAAAGTAGCAGGATATAAGGTTAACATTTACAAATCAGTTGCATTTCTGTATACTAACAATAAAATGTTAGAAAAGGAATACAAAAATACAATAACTTTTTTTTTTGTCTTTTTGCCTTATCTAGGGACGCACCCGTGGCATATGGAGGTTCCCAGGCTAGGGGTCTAACAGGAGCTGTAGCCGCCGGCCTTCGCCACAGCCACAGACAAGCGGGATCCGAGCCGCGTCTGCAACCTACACCACAGCTCACGGCAATGCCAGATCCTTAACCTACTTAGCGATGCCAGGGATCAAACCCGCAACCTCATGGTTCCTAGTCGGATTCATTAACCACTGAGCCACAATGGGAACTCCAAAAACACAATAACTTTTAAAACTGCACCCCCAAAAAATCAAATACCTGGGAATAAACCTGACCAAGGAGATGAAACACTTATATGCTGAGAACTCTAAAACAGTAATCAAGGAAATTAAATTAGATGCAAAGAAATGGAAAAACATTCTATGTTCATGGGTCAGAAAAATTAATATCAATCTACAGATTCAATCCCTATCAAATTCTACAGATTCAATCCCTATCAAATTCTACAGATTCAATCCCTATCAAATTACGGATGACATTTTTCACAGAACTAGAACAAACAATCCAAAAGACCCAGAATTGCCAAAGCAATCCTGAGGAACAACAACCAAGCAGGGGGCATAACTCTCCCAGACTTCAGGCAATATTATGAAGCCACAGTAATCAAGACAGTGTGGTACTAGTACCAAAACAGATACACAGACCAATGGAACAGAATAGAGAACCCAGAAATAAGCCCAGACAACTACGGTCAATTAATCTTTGACAAAGGAGGCAAGAACATAAAATGGGGAAAAGACAGTGTTCAGCTAGTATTGCTGGGGAAACTGGACAGCTGTATGCAAATCAATGAAACTAGAACACACCCTCACATCATGCACAAAAATAGACTCAAAATGGCTCAAAGACTTAAACATAAGACAAGATACCATCAAACTCTTAGAAGAGAACATAGGCAATACATTCTCTGACATCAACCTTACAAATATTTTCTCAGGTTGGTCTCCCAAAGCAACAGAAATAAAAGCAAAAATAAACCAATGTGACCTAATCAAGCTGACAAGGTTTTTCACAGCAAAGGGAACCATAAAAAAAAGCAAAAAGACAGCCTACAGAATGGGATAAAATAGTTTTGAATGATGCAACTGACAAGGGCTTAATCTCTAAAATATACAAACAACTTATACAACTCAACAGCAAAAAAGCCAACACCCCAATTGAAAAATGGGCAAAAGACCTCAACAGACATTTCTCCAAAGAAGATATACAGACGGCCAACAAGCACATTAAAAAATGCTCAACATCACTGATGATTAGAGAAATTCAAATTAAAACTACCATGAGATACCACCTCACACCAGTCAGAATGGCCATCATTAATAAGTCCACAAATAACAAATGCTGGAGGGGGTGTGGAGAAAAGGAAACCCTCATGCACTCTTGGTGGGAATGTAAGTTTGTACAATCACTATGGAAAACAGTACGGAGGCACCTTAGAAAACTACACATAGAACTACCATATGACCCAGGAATCCCACTCTTGAGCATATATCCAGACAATACTTTCCTTGAAAAAGACACATGTACCCACATGTTCATTGCAGCACTATTCACAATAGCCAAGACACGGAAATAACCCAAATGTCCATCAACAGATGAATGGATTAAGATGTGGTATATATACACAATGGAATATTACTCAGCCATCAAAAAGAACAAAATAATGCCATTTGCAGCAACATGGATGGAACTAGAGACTCTCATACTGAGTGAAGTAAGTCAGAAAGGGAAAGAGAAATACCATATGATATCACTTATATCTGGACTCTAATATATGGTACAAATGAACCTTTCCACAGAAAAGAAAATCATGTACTTGGAGAACAGACTTGTGGCTGCCAAGGGGGAAGGGGAGGGAGTGGGATGGATCAGGAACTTGGGGTTAATAGATGCAAACTATTCCCTTCGGAATGTACAGGCAATGAGATCCTGTTGTGTAGCACTGGGAACTGTGTATGGTCATTTATGATGGAGCATGATTATGTGAGAAAAAGGAATCTATACATGTTACGTGTAGCTGGGTCACCATGCTGTACAGTAGAAAACTGACAGAACACTGTAAACCAGCTATAATGAAAAAAATTTTTAAAAGAAAAAAATTAAAATGTAAAACAGTGAAAAAAACTGTTATGCTTATTTGAATAATACTACTAAAACAATTTTGGCCTATGTTTAGATGGAAGGTCATGTAAGTGTGATTTTATCTTATGTGGTCAGTATATTTGAGCCACAGTAACTACTGCATATTTAAGACAAATTTATGACAGAACAGTATTTGCTACCACGAATGGAATAGGGCAATTCCTAACACAGAAATGACATTATTCAAGTTAAATTTAACAACATAGTATTTTGGGTCTTCTGATAAGATTGTTGAGCCATTTCTAAAACGAATTTCCACTAAAGATAGTTATTTGCTAAAATAATGCCATTTGCAGTGACATAAACGGACCTCGAGATGATTACCCTGAGTGAAATAGGTCAGACCGAGAAAGACAAATACCATATGATATCACTTATATGTGATATCAAACTACTCTTAGTATAAGAAATAAAATACGCTAAAGAAAAACCATAATATTCACGTTTTACCCATATATAAAATACATGCCTAAAATACATCTTCTCAGATAGTACAGATCACGCGGATGGAAAAAAAGATGCTATCTTCTATTTTTTAAACTTATGGAATACAGTTTTAATAGCTGTTTAATGCTTTGTCTTCTAATCCTAATATTTCTGTCAGTTCTGAATGACCTTTCTCATTGTGGGTTGCAATTTCCTACTTCTTTGCATACCTGGTAATTTTGATCAGATGTCTGACATAGTGAATTTTACTTTGTTGGCTGCTACATATATTTGTATTTCTATAAATATTTACGAGCTTTGTTCTTGGATGTGGTTAAATTACTTAAAAATAGTTATATCCTTTCAGGTCTTGTTTAGATGTACAACAGAAATTGAAGAAACATTGTAAATCAACTATATCAATTAAAATGAAAAGATATCAGGCAGGAAGACAGCAGTGCTCATCTAGAGCAACCTGTTCATTGTGGCTCAGCAAAAACGAACCTGTCTAGGATCCGTGAGGATGCAGGTTAGATCCCTGGCCCTGCTCAGTGGGTTAAGGACCTGGCATTGCCACGAGCTGTGGTGTAAGTCACAGATGCACCTTGGATCTGGCATTGCTGTGGCTGCGGTGTAGGCTGGCAGCTGTAGCTCTGACTCAACCCCTAGCCCGGGAACCTCCATATGCCACACCCGCGGCCATAAAAAAAGAAAAAAAAGAGCTAACTGTTCGCCACTTCTGAGGCCAAGACCCCTCCATCCCACTGCTGGGTGAACCATGAATTCTCCAGTCCTCCTCACGAGCAGGCACTAAGTCCAGCCCCGTGGAAGTGTGGGACTGCTACCTCTCATCCTCTTGGTGGAGCTTTTCCAAGCTTTGCAATCTCCTCATGTGTTTGTGCTGATCAGGACTAGACTGAAAACTAGAGGGGAACCTCTTCAGACCTTCAGGGTTTTACCTCTGTGTAGCTCTCTCTTCTCTCAGACTCAGTCCTATGAACTCTGGCCACCTTCACCCCCCTAGACTCTCAGCTCTGGCTTCTCAACTCTGAGCATCTGTCAGGCTCAGCCTGGGTTTCCCTCCCTGAGATTCAGACTAGAAACCCTCCAGGGAGCAAACTGGGGCAACACGGAGGCTTGAAGCTGCATTTGCTTCTCATCTCTTAGGGATCACTGTCCTCCGCTGCCAGAGAGCCAGTGTCCTGTAAGCTACTATTTCATATGTTTTGTCCATTTCTGGTTGTTTGAAACAGGAGGGTAAATCCAGCCTTTGTTATTCCATCTTGGCCAAGATCAGAAGTTGACTTAATTTGGTTTTGCTAAGAATAAGTGGCGGTTTAGAAACTTGGATTCGCAGGCATGATATTCTATCTTCTGTAGCCACTGAGCTTTTCCTAAATGACTTTCTATACACATTTATTTGGACTTATTAGTTGTGAAACGTTCAGTGTAAACAGCCTGACAACCCCCTCTTAATACAAAAATCATACTCTTATGACACATTAAATTTCTTTGAATATATCCTCGCAGCACATGGTATTATAGAAAGAAGAGAGAAATTCAAGGCTGAGCAGTATTCAGTAAATCTCAAAAAAAAAATCTATTCACCTTTCTCATAAAACAATATGGATTTCTTTGTTCAGTAAAAGCTGGCTGAGACAAGAGGCACTCACTATAAATGTGTTTCCAGAGAGAAATTGTCTTCCAAGAACAGCCCATCCCCAAAAGCTGCTTGTTACCTAACACAAACATGGAGCAAGTTCAAAAAATTAAAATCTTAGCAAACATAGGTATCGCCTTACAGTCCAAAGAATATGATGTTTGAAATATTCACTGAGAGTGTTCCGCACTGGATTTCTTTACAGAATTACAAACTAGGATTTTAAAAATCACATTTAGATGATAGAAAATTGGCGGCGGTGTGGGGTGAACTTCAGGAAGTCATGTTACGGAAGAAATAAATTCTGTAAATCAGGCTCACTGTGGACCATCCCTTAACATCAACGACAAGGACCACAGAAAACACTCAACTCTGGCTTCTCAATTCTGAACATCTGTCAAGCTAAACCTGGGTTCCCAAAGATTCGGACTATAAATCCTCCAGGGAGCAAACTGGGGTAACGCTGAGGCTCATTGCCTTTATTTCGAGTGAAACTATTCACTCTAGAAAGGAATCACCTTGTGACAGTGAAAGAAAGGGAAGCAGGGATTTTCTTCCTTTCCTCCCCTTTTCCTTCCAGTTCCTGGCTCCCCTCATTCCCTTGTTACTTTATGTCTTTCCACCTCTTCCTTAATTCTTTCCAAACATTTCTTGAGTATAGAATCCGACCTGGCGTTTAGTGGAGGTTACACCTTGTAGGAGGGAAAGAAATACAAACAGACGCTTCCATTCAAGTGAGGTATGTAACTGAAGAAGAACCAAATTCCGCCACCTGGAAGAATCTGAGAACATTTCAACTGAGGAGGTGACAGCTGTGCGGGATTTTGAAAGACGCCCAGAGGTTAGAGCCCTGGAGGAACAGGGAGGACCACACCCAGACGAGGACACCGCGTGTGCACGAGACCTGAACAGGGCGATAGCCTGGGGGAACAGAACTTTTAGAAGGTGGAGCAGAATGTGGACTCAAGATCTGGGTAGACAGATGTGGTCACCGAGGGAAGCTGAAGCAAGACGGTGAGGAATCTTAAATATTTTATAGATAGGCTCAGAGCCAGTTTTCTCGGGCCAGTTCTGTATCACACCTGTTATCCTGGCATAATGTTTTCTCTCCACTCTCAGATGTGGCCCAGCTTGACCAAATTTAGTGGTCGTCTTACTTGGAGGTCTCTTGGTATCAGAATGTGATTTCTAGAAGGAGAGCTGAATCTATATCACTCTCTTCTGTGCACTTGCATTCAATGATAACTGGCCTTCCATGTTCTCGTTGCAGTGATGTGCTTTGCTAGTTGTGGCAGAAGGGGTGTGAATACGGTTATTTGGGCGGTCAACACCCATTCCAACCTCAGTCTGGCGTCTTTTACTCCTGCAGAAGCTGGAACTGTGAGCTCCAGTGTGCTTGCTGCTAGGCTCCCAGGTAAGCATTTGGTTAAGCTGATTCAACGCACTCATGTGAGGTCTGATTTCAGAAGTGGCAAGTGTGGCTGGGGACGCGTGGTGGGGACTGAGGTTTTTTTGCCATAAATCTCCTGGGTTTAGTCACCAGCTGTGTGGATGCTGAGAGGAAAGGGCGGTGGCATGAGTGGTAGTTTGTCATCCTCAGAGAGCATCTTCAGGGGCCAGCTTTGGACCGAACAGGTCCGATGACAGCTCGCTCCTTCTCCCCTCCCTGACGCGGGCAGCAAGAGCAGCTGCCCAGGGGGTCAACCAGCTGCCTCATTCTGGCACTAGTCCTGGAGCCCAAGCCTAACAACCAGTCCTCCAGTCCTTCCAACAATTTAAACATGTGCTTAATTCTTTATATTAAATCCTTTCATGCTTAAAATAGCTGATGTGGCTTCAATTTCCTGGAACTGAACCTTGACACATATATGGTAAGTTATTTAACAAAACTGGGCCTCAAATGCACAGCCATGTCCCAAGAGGGCCGGGCTATTCAGTGACCTGCAAGATCCCTCCTACCTCCAGAGCTTTGATGCTCTGATTCTATACTTGCATGGAGTTTGCCTGATACCTCCGTTTTCTCTCCTGTAACCCTACTACTTCCAGTCTGGCCTTTAGTTTACATTTCAATATAACTGTTCCACTAGAATCACTATTAATACAATTTTAGTGTTCAGAAAATGTACCAAAAGCCATTGCGGTAGACACATGACAGGGATGAGAAAAGACTCGTTTATTTAACAAAAGTCTACTGAGCACCCGTGATGTGCCAGGTGCTCTTAAGTAATATTTTATAAACCCCTGACCTGGTCCAGGCTTTTGTTAGACAAAACATTCCTGGAAGTACTTTTTTTTCTGGGGAGGTTTGCAATAATGTTCACCCCCTAACCTGCAGACTGTCCTCCTCACACCTTTCCATCCAGGCTGTAGTCACTGTAGCTGCTTCTTTATAAAAGCTGACCCGAGTCGAATCAGGATTTATTTTCCTTTGTCTTTAACCACCACCTCTATTTCTAGCCCATTTTTCTTTCTTCCATGGAGTGAATCATCACATAGTCTCTGCACTGATGCAGGCTTCCAACTCAACATTTCATTTCTCTCTATTCTTAGTTTTCCATAAGTCTCTTTAGGTGGTCTTTTGCTGGATCCTGTGCTTGTCTCCAGTTGGCTAAGAATCACCTAAGGCCCTTTGCTTTTTATACATGTTGCCTTGGACACATCATTCAGTCATGGAGTTTAATACATTTTTAACCCTTAAGCTTCATACCGTGAGTTATAGGACATTTCTATACTGCCTGTCCAATGTGTTATTATTATTCTCAAAGCATTAACTTATCTCACAATAATACATCCTTCAACAATCTTCTACTTCCTCTCCAGGCAATCAAAACCCTGAAGTCATTTTTACTTTGCTCACACCACTAAGCTACTGCCAAATTTGAATAGTTCTTGCCCTATAATATTCTTAGATGTGCCATTCTGTCTGCACTTCTGCATCCAACATCTTATTCCAGGTTCTATATGTCACACTGTGTCTTCTCCTTCCCTGCTTTCTGTCCATACCCATCCCATGTTCGGTCACTAAAATTATCTTCTTTCAATGTCCCTCCAACAGCATTTGCTAGTGCAAAGTTCCTTCCCTCATTAAATCTAAACCTTTTGTCGTTGGCCAAAAATGTCACTACCTAAATTATACCTCCCTTTTTGTAGTCTAGTTTTATTCTTTTTCTCCAGTAGAGTTAACCTAACAATTTACCATCACACAGTCTACTTATTTCTGCTGTTTTTCTTATTTCATCAGTCTTGAATGCTGTCCACCTAAATAAAAGAATATCCAAAAAATCCTTAAAGGAACTGATCAAATCCTTCTCTGTTCAAGGATCACCTCATGTGATCTAATCAATATATTTAGCAATCCCAGAGGACTCTCTTCTAACGTTTATAAACCCAAAACTTCAAAAAAGAAAAAAAAAGGCATTCAAGGGTAGATTCATGGGCTATATTTTCCCTCGTGTTTGATGGAAGTCAGAATATTTTCTTAGTAAAAGCAAAGAATGGTCACAGATAATAAAACTCACCACAGCACATAACTTTATACAAGGCTGAAAGCTAGGCAAGCACTACACACTAGCTGTTCTAACACAGGTGGATTCACGTAAGTAAAGCCTACAGTATATGACAGTTAGTGCACCTCTATCCTATTTGCTTTGGAACTCTTCATTATACTGACCTCATGGTAATGCAGGCAGAGGGACATAAATAAGTGTTATTGAGTGCAGAATACTTTTGTGAGTAAAAGAAGATTACGATAATTAATGATTGCATCCATTTTTTAGAATGAGGACATGTGCTATAAAGTAGTCCAATGAACCTGAAACACATGAAGACATTGATAAATGTTAAACAAAAAATGAGTCAACAAATCAGTAGGTATGTGGTTTGAGTTGAGACAAAATGAGGGTTTAAATGAATCATAAATTATTGATAAACAAACAGTGGAAGGAAAAGAAATGGAAAAGGAAAACATAATAGGTAATTTTTGTGTGTGTGTCTTTTTAGGGCTGCACCTGCAGCATATGGAAGTTCCCAGGCTAGGGGTCTAATCAGACCTATAGTTCCTGGCCTACACAACAGACACAACAATATCAGATCCAAGCCACATCTGCATCCTACACCACAGCTCATGGTAATGCTGGATCCTTAACCCACTGAGTGAGGCCAGGGATCAAACCTCCATCCTCGTGGAGCCTAGTCGGAGTCATTTCCACTGAACCATGATGAGAATTCCCAAAACATAACGTCAAATTATTATTGAAGTTTCTAATAGTGCTAGAAGTGATAATATCAAAGAAAAAACAGATCTAAGTTTATATATATCCAGAGTGGATATATATATCCAGACAAGTCTTTATATATCCAGACAAGTTATATATCCAAGAGGAGGTGTATAATTAAATAAATTATATCTCATCATAATACACACAAATGAATACACAATAACACTGTATGAAATTATATTATAGTTCATGTATATGTGTATGTGTATATATATATATATATATATATATATATATGTAAATAGTTAATGCTCAATATTTGTAGATTTTATATTGGTGAATTTGCTTACTCACTAAAATGTATTTGTAACCCCCAAGTCAATACTCAGTGTTTTCTCAGTCATCTGCAGACATGCATGGGGTGGCAAAAAACTCAATAAGGCAAGAAAATAAAATAAAAATAAATTATGACTTATAAGGGAGAAATAAACATGTCACTATTTCTAGATGACATTATTGTTTTATAGAAATCCAAAATAATTGACAGAATTTATGAACGAATTAAGCAAGTTACTGAATACAAAGCCAATATAGAAAAAAATCACTTGAATTTCATATATTAACAGTAAAAAGAAATGAAATATCAACAAACAATAAGAAAAAAAATCCTATTTAAAAGAGTATAAAACAATCAAATTCTTAGGGAAAAAAATCTAACAAAGATGTGATGGACCTCTACACTGACACTATAAACATTAATAGTTTAAGACATTGAGCCACAGAGTTGCAGGAAATATTTTCAGTACATATCTGACAAAGTAGTCAGGTCCAAGAATATATAAGTACACCTAAAAAATAGTAAGACAGACATCCAATTTTTAAAAGTGTCCTTAAATATTCACTTCCCAGAAATAACTGTCTAGTAACCTATAGGTATATGTAAATGTCCTCCCAATATTGTTAGGCATCAGGAAAAACAAATTAAAGTCAGGTTAAAAATATAGCTACTACAGTGGCTAAAAGTGGAAAATAAAACATCAATATCAAGCACTGGGTAGGATCTGAATCAACTAGAACTCTCATACAGTGCAGGCGGGAAGATACTTTGGTGAACTACTTTGTAAATCATTTAGCATTTTCTACTAGGGTTGAATATTTGCATACCTGATGACATAGCATTCTACTCCCAGTAAACACTAAGCAGAAATGAACACATATGTACATCCAGCATAATACACAAACAAGAATATTCATAGCTATTTATAATAACCAAAATAGATATAGACTACAATAGATAGAAAATAGGATGAATAAATCACACTAAACTACAATGGAATAGTATAAAGCAATAAAAA
>PVHT020000886.1:19038171-19093208 GCA_004024745.2 Catagonus wagneri | reverse complement strand
CCCCTCCACATGCCTGACATGATATGAACAACTTTGGTGTTTATGTATGCTGGACACTCCTTTAGTAAACTTTATAGGTCTTTAAATAAAACCAGCTGCCATTCTAGTTAACCTTCAGGAAATAAAGAAGGTTATGATTGCTCTATAGCATTCTTGTGTACATAAAAATCACCTAATTCTTAGGGTTTCTGCCCAGATGTTTTACTGCACGAAGTCTACAATAGGCCCTAGAATCTGCATTTCAAGAAGTACTTCCAGCAGCTCCTGAACTGAGTGGTCTGGGTGCACGTTCATGGTACATAAACTACAGTATGAACTATTCACTTTCAGTTAATCTGCTTATTTTTCAAATGTAATGACTTTTCTCTATGTGATCATAATTAGCTTGGATGATAGAACATAATACAATGAACAATAAACTACATATGTTCTTCTATTTCAAAAACTTTATAAATGTTTGCTATTTATATTTCATTTTTCTGGGTCATATCAGTGTAATGACATTAACCTATTAAATCACCCAAGATGGGAACTAAGTGAAGTGAAGCCTTTCTATAATTTAAGATTTATTACATGCAGGGGGACAGGGGGATGCACTGAGGATTTGGGATAGAAATGCTATAAAATTTGGTTGTTATCATTGTTGTACACCTACAAATGTAATAAAATTCACTAAGCAGTTAAAAATAAACAAAAAAGAATTATTACATGCAGACTGTCCTCCTTCACAAGAGACAGGAGGACATAGAGGTAAGAACACAGGTGGAGTCAGACTGCCTGGGGGACTCAGGCTCTTCCAGCCACTAGCTGTGAGAACCAGGCTTAGTCACTTAATGTCTCTCAGTCTTGGTTTTCTATAAAATGAAGATAATGATAGCTAGTACCTAATAGGTGCTCGATACATATTTTATGAATGAAGAAATGGTGGCTGATTTTTCTCTCTTGGCAATGGGCTTAAGATGGTGGAATAGAAGGACTGGAGCTCAACTTTTCTCATAAAAACAACAAAATTACAACCAAATGCTGAATGGCCTTCAATCAAATGGACTGGAAAATTTCAAGATGTCCTGCTCCAGAAGACAAAGAGGAGACCACACATCAAGAGGTAGGAGGGACAATTACATGATATAAGTAACCCCATACCTCCCAGGAGGGAAGCCCACAGACTGGAAAGTAACTGTATCACAGAGACTCAGCTACAGGAGTGACAGTTCTGAGCTCCAAGTCATGTTCCCATGCCTGGGGATCTGGCATTGGAAGAAAGAGCCCCCAGAACATCTGGCATTGAAGCCCAGTGGGGCTTGTGCACAGGAGCTCCACGGGACTGGGGGAAACGGAGACCCCATTCTTGAAAGGTGCACACAGACTTTCATGTGCACTGGGTCCCAGAGCAAAGCAGAGGCTCCATAGGAGATCTGGAGATTATCAGCCTCTAGGAAAAAGAGTTTAGACCGTTGATGCTGAAGGTGATGCAAGACATTAGAAAAAACTGGAGGCAAAGACTGATAATTTAAAGGAAATGCTGAGCAAAGAAATACAATATATAAAACTTAAGCAAGCTGAGATGCAAAACACAATATTTGAAATAAAAATTTCATTAGAAGCAACCAACAGCAGAATATAGGAGGCCGAAAGAATTAGCAAGATGAGGAGAGACTAGTGGAAATCACTGATGAAGAACAAAAAAGAGAAAAAAGACTGAAAAGAAATGAATAGAGTCTCAGAGAATTCTGGGACAACATTAAATGCATCATCATCTGTATTATAGGGGTGCCAGAAGAAGAAGAAGAGAGAGAAAGGGACAGAAAAAGTATTCAAAAAGGTAATAGCCAAAAACTTCCCTAACATGGCAAAGGAATCACTCACTCAAATCAAGGAAGTGCAATGAGTACCATATAAAATAAACCCAAGGAGGAACACCCTGAGACACATTAATCAAAACGACCAAAATTAAAGACAAAGAGAAAATATTGAAAGCACCTAGGGAAAAGAAACAAATAACTTACAAGGGAACCCTGATAAGGTTATGGGTAGATTTCTCACAGCAGCTCTGCAAGCCAGAAGGAACTGGCACGATATACTTAATGTGACAAAAGGGAAAAACCTCTAACCAAGATTACTTTACCCAGTAAGGCTCTCATTCAGATTTTTAAGGAGAAATCAAAAGCTTTACACATAAGCAAAATCTAAGAGAATTCAGCAACACTAACCATCTTTACAACAAATACTAAAGGAACTTCTCTAGGCAGAAAAGAAAAGGCCATAACTATAAACAAAAATACCACAAATGACAAGGCTCACCAGCAAAGGCATATATACAGTAAATATAGGAAATCATCCATGCACAATCATGCTACCAAAATCAGGAATCATTGAGAGGAGGAGGGTACAAATGCAAGACACTGGAGATGCACTTGCAATTAAGAGACCAACAACTTAAAACAATCTCATATATATAGAGTCCTATATCAAAACTTCAGGGCAACTGCAAACCAAAGATCTACAATTAATACACACACAAATAAGAAAAATCAACTCAAATACAACACTGAAGATAGTCATCGAACCACAAGAGGAGACATCAAGAGAAGAAGGGAAGAAAAAAGAGCAACAAAAACAAATCCAGAATGGTTAAAAAAAGGACCATAAGAACATACATATCAATAATTACCTTAAATGTAAATGGACCAAATGCCCCAACCAAAAGACAAATACTGGCTGAATGGATACAGAAACAAGACCCATATATATGCTGTCTTCAAGAGACCCACTTCACTTCTAGGAACACATACAAATTGAAAGTGAGAGGATGGAAGAAAATATTCCATGCAAATGGGAATCAAAAGAAAGCTGGAGTAGCAATATTCATATCAGACAAAATAGACTTAAAATGAAGAATATTTTAAGAGACAAGGCCATTACATAATTATCAAAGGACCAATCCAAGAAGAAGACATAACAATTTTAAATATATATGCACCCAACATATGATCATCACAGTATACAAGGCAACTGCTGACAATCTTAAAAGGAGAAACTGACAATAACACAATAATAGTGGGGGACTTTAACACCCTACTTACAGCAATGGACAGATCATCCAGAGAGAAAATCAATAAGGAAACACAGGCTCTGAATGAAACATTAGACCCGATGGACTTAACAGATATTTATAAGAAATTCCATCCAAAAGCAGCAGAATACACGTTCTTCTCAAGTGCACACAGAACATTCTCTAAGACTGATCACATTCTGGGCTACAAATCAAGCCTTGGTAACTTTAAGAAAACTGAAATCATATCAAGTATCTTTTCCAACCACAATGCTATACGACTGGAAATTAACAAGAAAAAAACTGCAAAAAACAGACACGTGGAGACTAAATAAGACGCTACTAAACAACCAATGGATCACTGAAGAAATCAAAGACAAAATTAAAAAATACGTAGAAGCAAATGACAACAAAAATACAACACTTCAAAACCTACTGGATGAAGCAAAAGCAGTTCTAAGAGAGAAGTTTATAGCAATACAGGCCTACCTCAGAAAATAAGAAAAGGCTCAAATAAACAACCTAACTTTACATCTAAAGCAGCTAGAGAGAGAAGAACAGACAAGACCTAAAGTTAGCAGAAGGAAAGAAATCATAAACACCAGAGCAGAAATCAATGAAATAGAAACTAAGAAAACTACAGAAAAGATCAATGAAACTAAAAGCTGGTTCTTTGAAAAGATCAACAAAATTGATAAACCCTTAGCCAGACTTACCAAGAAAAAAGGAGAGAGGACTCAAATCAATAAAATTAGAAATGAAAAAGAAGTTACAACGGACATCACAGAAATAAAAACGATCATAAGAGACTGCTACATGCAACTATATGCCAATAAAACAGAAAACCTAGAAGAAATGGAAAAATTTTTAGAAAAGTACAATCTTCCAAGACAAAATAGAAAAGATCAATCACAAATACCAAAATTGAAACTGTGATTAAAAAACTTTCAACTGGAGTTCCCATCATGGCACAGCAGTTAACAAATCCGACTAGGAACCATGAGGTTGCAGGTTTGATCCCTGGCATTGCTCAGGGGTTAACGATCCGTTGTTGCCATGAGCTGTGGTATAGGTTGCAGATGTGGCTCAGATCTGGTGTTGCTGTGGCTCTGGCATAGGCTGGCAGCAACAGCTCTGATGAGACCCCTAGCCTGGGAACCTCCATATGCCACAGCTGTGGCCCCAAAAAGACAAAAAAAAAAAAAAAAAAAACACCCCACAAAACTTCCAACAAATGAAAGTCCAGGACCAGATGACTTCACTGGCAAATTCTATCAAACATTTAGAGAAGAGCTAATGCCTATCCTTCTGAAACTCTTCCAAAAAACTGCAGAGGAAGGAACACTCCCCAAACTCATTCTATGAGGCCACCATTACCCTGATACCAAAATCAAACAAAGATACCACAGAAAAAGAACATTATAGGCCAATTTCACTGATGAACATAGATGCAAAAATTCTCAACAAAATACTACCAAATCAAATCCAACAATACATTAAAAATATTGTACATCATGATCAAGTGGGATTTATCCCAGGGATGTAAGGATTCTTCAATATCCGCAAATCAATCAGTGTGATACACCACATTAACAAACTGAAGAATAAAAACCATATGATCCTCTCCATAGATGCAGAAAAAGCCTTTAACAAAATCCAACACCCATTTCTGATAAAAACCCTTCAGAATGTGGGCATAGGGGGAAACTACCTCCACATAATCAAGGCCATATATGGAAAACCCAGAGTTAATATCATTCTCAATGGTGAAAAGCTGAAAGAATTCCCGCTGAGATCAGGAACAAAACAAGGATGTCCACTCTTGCTACTACTATTCAACATAGTTTTGGAAGTCCTAGCCACAGCAATCACAGAAGTAAAAGAAATAAAAGGAATCCAAATTGGAAAGGAAGTCAAACGATCACTATTTGCAGATGACATGATACTATACCTACAGAATCCTAAAGACTCTACCAGAAAACTGTTAAGAGTTCATCAATGAAATTGGCAAAGCCTCAGGATACAAAATTAACACACAGAAACCAACTGCATTTCTATATACTAACAACGAAAGATCATAAAGAGAAATTAGGGAAGCAATCCTGGTTACTTACCATCACATCAAAAAGAATAAAATACTTAGGAATAAACCTACCTAAAGAGACAAAAGACCTGTGCTCTGAAAACTGTAAGACACAGATGAAAGAAATCAAAGATGACATAAACAGATGGAAAGACAAACCATGCTCTTGGATTGGAAGAGTCAGTACTATCAAATGAATATACTACCCAAGGCAATCTACAGATTCAATGCAATCCCTATCAAATTACCAAGGACATTTTTCACAGAACTAGAACAAACATTTTAAAGTTTGTTTGGAAGCACAAAAGACCTAGAATAGACAGAGACATCCTAAGAAAGAAAAATGGAGCTGGAGGAATCAGGCTCCCTGACTTCAGACTATACTACAAAGCCACAGTCATAAAACTATATGGTACTGACACAAAGACAGAAATATGGATTAGGATAGAAAGCCCAGAATTAAACCCATGCACCTACAGTCAACTAATCTGTGACAAAAGAGGCAAGAATATACCATGGAGAAAAGACAGCCCATTCAATAAGTGGTGCTGGGAAAACTGGACAGTCACATGTAAAAGAATGAAATTAGAACACTTCCTAACACTATACACAGAAATAAACTCAAAATGGATTAAAGACCTAAATATAAGACCAGATACTATAAAACTCTTGGAGGAAAACATAGGCCAAACACACTCCAACATAAACCTCAGCAACATCTTCTCAGATGCACCTTCTAGAGTAATGACAATAAAAACAACAATAAACAAATGGACTTAATTAAACTTCAAAGTTTCTGCACAGCAAAGGAAAGTCTAAACAAAATGAAAAGACAACCCACAGAATGGGAGATAATACTTGCAAATGAATCGACTGACAAGGGATTAATCTCCAAAATTTACAAACACCTCCTACAGCTCAATACCAAAAAAAAACAAACAACCCCATCAAAAAACGGGCAGAAGATCTAAACAGAAAATTCTCCAAAGAAGACATACAGAGGACCAAAAAACACATGACAAGATGTTCAGCATCACTCGTTATTAGAGAAATGCAAATCAAAACCACTATGAGGTACCACCTTACACCAGCCAGAATGGCCATCATCAAAAAGTCTACAAACAATAAGTGCTGGAGAGAGAGTGGAGAAAAGGGAATCCTATTACACGGGTTGGTGGGAATGTAAATTGGCACAGCCACTGTGGAAAACATATGGAGATTCCTCAGAAAACTAAAAATGGAATTACCATTTGATACAGTGATCCCACTCCTGGGCATCCATCCAGAGGAAACCATGACTCGAAAAGGCACATGTACTCCAATGTTCATTGTAGCACTCTATACAAGAGCCAAGACATGGAAATATCTAAATGTCCATCGACAGAGGAGTGGATAAAGAAGATGTGGTACATATACACATGCAATATTACTCAGCCATTAAAAGTAAGGAAATAACAGCATTTGCAGCAACATGGATGGACCTAGAAATTATCATGCTAAATGAAGTCAGTCAGACAATGAGACACCAGCATAAAATACTATAACTTACATGTGGAACCTAAAAAAAGGACACAATGAACTTTGTAGAACAGATTCTGACTCACAGACTTTGAAAAACTTATGGTTTCCAAATGAGACAGGTTGGGGGATGGGGGATTCTTGAAGGTTTGGGGTGGAAATGCTCTAAAATTTGGTTGTGATGATTGTTGTACAACTAGACGTAAAAAAATTCATCAAGTAATAAAAAAATTCTTATATGCATAAAATGATTTTTGCTGTGTAAAATATTAATTTTTTTCTTAATAAGTGAGGTACCTCATACTTAAACTGGAGCTACCTAAGTCTGTTAACCTATAAACTCAGGGTTAATTGAGTTTGACAATTTTAAAGTCCAAAGTCTATTATTAAAACACAGGGGAGAGGAGTTCCCATCCTCGCTCAGTGGTAACTTATCTGACTAGTACCCATGAGGGTGCAGATTCGATCCCTGGTCTTGCTCAGTGGGTTAAGGATCTGGCGCTGCTGTGGCTGTGGTGTAGGCCAGCAGCTACAGTTCTGATTCGACCCCTAGCCTGAGAGCTTCCATACACTGTGGGTGCAGCCCTTAAAAAAAAAAAAACAGGGGAGAGATTATAAAGTGAATTTACCTAGGCTGAATGCAAGGCAGAGAGGTGTGGGGCATTCCAAAAGAAACAAACAAAAAGAAAAAAGAGAAAAGAAAACAGGAAGAAAACTTGAGAAAGACTGAAGAGACCAGAGAGGAATAAATAAACGGCATTTAAAAATTGGATAGTAACTAGGTGGAAATCAGAACACTCAAGTTGTTTTAAGTGAAAGAGCAAGACCTCCTAGAAATGCATACATAGAACCAGGAAGTAGAAAACATAACATTCAACAAATTTTTATTTTTACTACTGGTAAACTAATTTAAGCAACAAAGCGAATACCCAAAACACTGAAGCAGATTAGTATTGTCGCTCATACCAGAAGCCTGGGGAAATGGCCTTGATTTTCCTGCATCTTCATCACTGTAAGATGGAGATGCTACCCATGAGACTTAACCTCGATTGCAAGATATTATCATGCAAATGATAAATTAAGATTTGTCACATGTTTTGAGTTTCTCAAGATATAGCACACAGTTATTCAGAATATTATGCTTTTGATTTATACTAATTAAATTTTATGGTTAACATTTTAATAACATTTATTATCACGAGCATAAAAAATTAAGCAAATGCTATAGTGGAAATGTATTATGGAGGAAAGGCTATATTGAAGAAAACAAACATAATCACTAAATCTTTCAGTGAAAGAACAAGTCCTTCCCCTGCTCCTTTCAAATACTGGACACCACACGAATTTGAAGGTGCTGGAAATATTAAGACCTTGTATGGTTTAATAATAACATCAAGGATATGACAATAATGCTGGTGAAACACTCAGTACCTACCAAGCACTTAAAATGCTAATTGAATGAATACATCCTATTAGTAATTATACCAATCTGAATGTACATCACTACCTTAACATAGAAAAAAAAAATCAATGACATCGTGGGCAAAAATTAAATAGTTTTATCTTTAAGGAGCTGGAAAAATTGGTGAACTACATTGAGTGACCAAGTATTATATCATTAGGATTAATCTGTATATAACTAAAGCACATTTTAATAACAAAACTCTAGGAAGAATTATTCTAAGGGAGGAGGACAGAAATACTGAGGCAAATCACAACTCCAGTTTCCAGTGAGGAAAAGGCAATTGCGGCTTGCAAGGTTACCGACCTTGGATGTGACAGCCCTAATTTTTCCAACCCTTTTTTCACTAGGATTAGGTTACATAGTCATGGAATCACTTTGACTGCCTAGCTGGCACATGCCTTTATTTATCCCTCTACAGATCACGTGTGTGTTACAATCCTAGGGTAATCCCTTTCACACAATAAATAATAACAATAATTAAAATAAGAGTAATAAATAAAATAATAATAATAATAAAACTTTTCCCTTGAATTCTCTACTTCTTGGCAGTGTCCAATATTACAATCATGATGAAGTCTGAATCAAGCAAGCTGCAGTAAGAGGAAAGGGATATGCACCCTTGACCCAAAAGACCACAGTCTCACATGATTCTATAGGAGTTAACAAATGTCAAATGGAGAGTTCTTTTTAGTGACTTCTGCTTTTCAAATTTTTGACTGTGTGACATATCAAAGCAGTTTGTACAAACACACTTACTTGTACCTCTACATGTAAATCAAGAGACCTATTGCAAGAGACTGAGCAACAAATGCTATTTGTTAAAATATACAGTTTTATGCAAATGAACATACATTATCAAACAGAAGAATGAATGCCAGTGGTTTTCTGTATTACGGAAATTCACACACACACACACACACACACACACACACACACACACAAGTTAAAAGATACTACAAAGTACTTTGCTTACTGGTACCACATATACTTTCAGATATTTTCTTCTGTCATTTTTAATATTAATATTCAAGATTGTAAAAAAATTTGCCAACTGAACTATTCTCTCAAAATATACTTTAAATATGAATACTAATAAATATTTCTGTTTTTTCCTGGTATGAAAAAATCACATACTATTTTTATTGAAATAAAAGATTTTCCTTTATAATTCTCTGATTTTATTTTTCCTTATTTAATAATACATCTCATTAACAACAAAATTAATACTTACTATATTCTAAGCACAATGGTAAGAGCTTTAGTATATTAATTCTCACAGTAACCTTATGATATAGGTAATATTATAGTCTCCATTTCAGAGATGAGTAAGATGAGCTACAAACACAGTGACTTGCTTCGAGTCACACAATTAATCACTAGAGCTGGTGTTTGAACTCACGAAGTCTAGCCGCAGGATCTGTCCTCCTCATCAATGTGCTGTGACGCACAGGAGGGATATACAGGTTGAATTTAGCAGGTTAAAAAACTACAGCAACTTAAGTGGTGTAAAAGAGACTTCTCAAAAAATCTGCAACATGGTACATTACAATAATAGTTATGTTTTTGCTATTTTAAAAACTTTTTTTTTAATTTAAGAAGAGTTTAGGAGTTCCCATTGTGGCACAGTGGAAACAAATCCAACTAGGAACCATGGGGTTGTGGGTTCGATCCCTGGCCTTGCTCAGTAGGTTAAGGATCTGGAGCTGCCGTGATCTGTGGTGTAGGTTGCAGACGCGGCTCGGATCCCACGTTCCTGTGGCTGTGACAGCAGTTGTAGCTCCGATTAGACCCCTAGCCTGCAAACCTCCACATGCTGTGGATGCAGCCCTAAAATGACAAAAGACAAAGAAAGAAAAGAAAAAGAGAGAGAGGGGGAAGGAGGGAGGGAGGAAGGAAGAGTTAGCCCATCACAATGAAATGTGGGCAAGGACATGAAAAGTTAAGGAACCAGCAGTCATCAAATCCACAGTGATGCATGAGTGAATACAAGGCATCAATAAACATGGAAAAGTCCAAATGCAACACACAGACCATACATGCATGTGCGCACACATATAAAAAAGACATTGAAAAATTATATACTAAAAAGGATTTCCTTTTCAAGCTTTATTTTCCCCCAAATTGCGAGTACCATTATAAGTAGAAAACAATAAAAAAAATTATATGCAAAAAAAAAGGACAAAAAAGCAGATTTATGTGTACCTTCTCAAGAATGTTTATTTAATGTGTAAAAGAATATAAACCACAAAACCACCTCCAGGAAAATTTTTTTATACAATAGCACTTTATAAGAACATCTATCTTGCACTTTCTATACTGCACTTTTTAAGTTTTTTGCTCATCTTGGCTCCTCTACTAGTTTTGTAAAGTGGTTGAGGAATTGACCGTGGGTTCATTCTTATTTGCATCCACAGTGCCGAGACAATACATGGCTGGCCACGTGAGGACGCATTCAGTAAATGACTGAGAAACTTCATATTCGTGGGAGCAAAAACGCTAAGGGCAATATTGTCTTGTACTGCATATGAACAAAATTGTTTCAGAAGCTATTATCTACCAGTTATGACCTCATGATTGCATAAAAGTACACCCAGCTGTGCAGTCATGAGGAGAGCAGGTTATCAGATGGAGAAATGAAAGACATTTCCAGCACAGCTGGAAAATCATATACATTGGATTCTTGAATTCTCAATACTTCCTTGTATTTCTGGTAAAAATCTTACTCATGCTTGACAACCTTTTCTTGGAAACCTTCCCCACACCTCTGCACCACAGTGTCATTCATGTTGCCCACACGCATGCATACCTTTATCTTATGTGAAATACAGCCGCATTATAGGATTATTTGTTACTGTTTTCTTTGACTGCCTTGGGATCTCCCTGAAGGCGTGGCATTTGCGTTACACACCCAGACCCACACAGTTTTGCAGCTTGTGACTGTAAGAGGGTACCACATCTAAAGCTATGCTGCAGCCATCACGGATTATTACTGATGTATATTTATGACATCAATATTTTAGTATTTGACAATAAAGTATCTTAAAGAGAGTTTTTTATTTTCTAATAGTCAAAGCTCCTGAAACATGTAAAGTACTAAAAAATTTTATATAAATGAACACACTAAGAACTGAATCAATAACTAACGTATGCACATTAATGTACTGAATATTGGCTTGAGCTCTGAAGTTGACATGTGGGTAAAAATGAATTCAATATGACATAATATAGATGAAATACCATAAAATTAAAGATCTTGTGGCAACAAATATTCATGAATTTTATGGTCTGAGGAAATATAAAGTGGACATCACTCTAAACTGATGTCGTTGCTTTATCATTACACCCAAAGCTACCACATGGGAAACTGTATCTAAGAATTTTCTCTGTCTCTCACAGCGCTTAAAAGCTTTAATGTCACAAAGCATAATGAGCACTCCTATTGAAACACATGATGTTTTCACTTCTAAGACTCCAAGAGCCTGTACCCAAAAGACCTGTAAATAATTGAGATGGGGCATTAACAAACAACCTGTAAATAATTGAGATGGGGCATTAACAAACAACCTGTATTTCTTAGTTCTCTACTCCTCAACTGAACCGGTATTTCCTGAGTATTTACCTTGTATAAAATACTATGCTGTCCCCGCTGTGCTCTATTTCTGTTTTGTAGATAGGATCATTTGTGCCATATTTTAGATTCCTTTTGGTTGCCGGGGGGAGGGGGAGGAAGTGTAATGGACGGGGAGTTTGGGGTTGGTAGATGCAAACTATTACATTTGGAATGGATGAGCAAAGAGTGTCCTACTGTACAGCACTGGGAACTATGTCTAGTCTCTTGGGGTAGAGCATGATGGAAGATAGTATGAGGAAAGAAGTGTGTGTGTGTGTGTGTGACTGAGTCACTATGCTATACAGTGGAAACTGACACAACACTGTAAGTCAACTATATGCTAATAAAAATAAATGAAAGAGTAAATTTAAAAAATACTATGCTGGGAGTTCCCTTCGTGGCTCAGTGGTTAGCGAATCCGACTAAGAACCATGAGCTTGTGGGTTCGATCCCTGGCCTTGCTCAGTGGGTTAAGGATCCGGCGTTGCCGTGAGCTGTGGTGTAGGTTGCGGCTCGGATCCCGCGTTGCTGTGGCTGTGGCGAAGGCCGGCGGCTACAGCTCCTGTTAGACCCCTAGCCTGGGAACCTCCATATGCCGCGGGTGCGGCTCCACATAAAGGCAAAAAAGACAAAAAAAAAATTAAATAAAAAATACTATGCTAAGTACTAGAACTCTTTAGGCAAATCCATGTCACCAAATGAACTTCTTCTACAGGTGGATGCCAGCTGTTCACTGCCTTGATATTCACTGTTGGGTTAGGGCAGAAGATACTAACCTGGGCGATGTGATGAGTGGGAGAGACAGGACTGGGGGTTCGGCACTGGCATACTCACACTGGCATATGAAGTATATGGAATGACTAGCCAAAGGGGACCTGCTGTATAGCACAGAGAACTCTACCCAGTATTCTGTGACAATCTGTGTGGGAAAAGAATCAGAGAGAATGGATATGTGTATATGTATGACTGGGTCATTTTGGTGTACAGCAGAAATTATCACAGCCTTGTAAATTAACTATACTTCAATAATTAAAAATAAATAAATCTAATCCAGGTTGCCAGAAGTATAATATAAAGTAATCTGGTCTTCAGGTGGGCACTGCTCTGAATCAAGGGGCATATTCAGATTTCCACAGCTTTGTTCTTTAGGTTTCTTTTGATGTTAAATATATAACTTACATAAACTGTGAATCTCAGCAGGGAAAACAGAAATAGGTTAGAATTCCCAAAAGTGGTAAGTGGCATCAAGTCATGAATTTATGAAGCTCTACAAAACCTAAGGAGAATGAATAGAAAGAAAATCACACTGAGGCAGTGAAATCCAAAGACAATGGGGAAACTGTAGAATCAGTCATAGAGAAAAAGAAACATTACACTCAAGTTAACAACAGTATAATTGGCAAATTGACTTCTTGATAGAAATGACAAAAGACAAAGTCAGTGGAATCACATTTTTAAAGTGCTAAAAGAAAACAGTCTACTAAAATAACTTCTAAAAATAAGGCAAAATAAATATTTCATCAGATAAGCAGAGCTAAAACAAATAAATAAATAAGCAAAATCTTTGTTATGAGACCCACAGGAAAAGTTATACTAAAAGTAATTCTTCAAAATAAAAGTGACTTCTGATGAAAATTTGTATACAAGGAATGAAGCTTACAAGAAAAAAAAAGTGGATAAATGAAAATGAATCTTTGCCATTTTGAGGGGTTGAAAAATGTATGTGGCCATCATGATAATAATCCAAACACTGGTAGAGAGTGGTAAATGGGATTAATTGGCCTAATATTCCAGTATTTCCCTGTGAGGTATCAAAAATCATATTAAACTATTATAAGTAAATAAAGAATACTGCAATTTGGGGGTGAGTACTAAAAATATAAAGGAATATTTATATACAGCTAATCAAATGTGGAAATGGAATAATAAATACCTGAGAAATTCAAAAGAAGGCAAGAAAGTGGAGCAAGGGTAAGACAAAAAGGGACAAAACAAATAGGAAACGAGCACCTCACTTTCACACCACTGTGAAACTGAAAATCATTTAAGTCCAACCATCCTTAAATCAGGGATCTTCTACAATCAAGTTAAGATGAGGTCATACTAAACTAGGGCGTACTTTAATCCAATGGCTGGTGTCCTCATAAGAAGAGGGAAATATGGACACAGAGGGAGAATACCACCTGAGAAGAGAATGATGTGCCCAGAAGCCAAGGAATGCTAAGGATTGCCTGCAACACCAGAAGCTGGGAGACAGAAACAGAACAGATTTTCCCTCAGAATCTCCACAAGGAACCAACCCTAGGGACACCTGGATTTCAGACATCTAACTCACAGACTGTGGAAAAGCAAATTTCTGTTTTTAGACCCCTGGCTTGGGGTACTATGTTATGGAAGCTCTAGCAAACTAATACAGTTCTATTAAGTGGAATTCAAATATGTGTTTGAATTGAAAAATAAAGACTGTTATGCACCAAAATAAAAAACCAGCAATATATTGTTTATAAGAGATAGACCTTAAATACTAAGAAGCAGGGAGATTAAAAATGAAAGTTTGGAATAAGAAGCACCAAACAAATAGAAAAGAAAATAAAGCAGATGTAGCTATACTAATATCAGATAAGCTGGAATGTATCAGATAAGCAAGGAAATAAGTAAAAATAAAAGAATATTTACAAGGTTTTAAAAACTCAATCCACTAAGAATATATAGCAATTTTAAATTCACATGCAACTAATTATATAGCTTGACAATATATAAAAAAAAATGGACTTAACTAAAATAAGAAAAATACCTTTAATCATAGTGGGTAGTTTTAAACAACTAATACTAATTAAAGAACAAAGAGACTTAGTACAGTTCTAGGTGAAATAAACTAGACAGTCAACAAATGTGACTTGGTAACAAACAACACTGTATCCAACAATGACAGAATTCACATGCTTTTCAAGTGATCATGAAACATTTGTCTATTTTTGGGGCCACAACATTTTATGCTGGGCCATAAAAGAAGTCTAAACAAATTTCAGAAAACTGAAATCATTCAGTGTTCTCTCACCATAATGGAATTGAGCAAGAAATCAAAAGCAAAAAGACAACAGAAATCTTCATACATGGAAATTAAGCAATACACTCATAAACCATGTGTTAAGACATTACAGTAGAAATTAGAAAATATTTTAACTGAATAATAAATAATATTTTGGAATTTGTGAGATACATATAAGGCTTACTTAGAGAGAAAATTTATAGCCATCATGCCTAAGTTAGGAAAAGAAAGGGTGAATATCAACTTTCCAATATTCATTTCAAAAAGTTAGAAAAGGGAAAAAAAACAGATGAAATAATGAAGAGAAAAGCAGAAATAAAATAGAAACAAATATACAAAACAAAAAAATTCATGGACTTCCCCTTGTTGCTCAGTGGGTTAAGAACCTGACTAGTGTCCTTGAGGATGCAGGTTTGATCCTCGGCCTCGTTCAGAGAGTTAAGGATCCGGTATTGCTGCAAGCTGCCGCATAGGTCACAGATGTGGCTCAGATCTGGGCTTTTCTGTCGCTGTGGTATAAGCACAGCTCTGATTTGACCCCTAGCCTGGGAACTTCCATATGCTGCAGGTGCTGCCATAAAAAGAAAAAAAAATTCAACAAAGCCAAAAATTAAATTTGTGGAAATATGATACAATATCAGGAGATTTCTTCTACAAAGATCATAGAGAGATAAGTACAAATTACAAATATAAGAAATGAAAAAGGAAACGTCCTTATGGATCCTTTAAAAATCTTAAACATAAGATATAAACAACTTTATGCCAATAAATTTTAAAATCTGTAAGAAATAAACAAATTCCTTGATAAACACAGCTTACTAAAAATGACAGAAGAAAGAAAAATTACAAATTGTTTTATACCTATTAAGGAAGTTAAGTTTTTAATTAAAAGTCTATCCAGAAACTCAAAGGACTCTATGGACAAACCATAAGAATTAATAACTGAATTTAGCAAGGAAGACGGATATAAAGCCACTACAAAATTATGCTTCTATATTCAAGAAACAGACATTTTTTAAACATAGAATTCACAACAGCATCAAAAATATTAAATAACTAGGACTATATCTAATAAAAGATATGCAATACTTGTGCATTGGAAAGAATAAAATGTTTTGAGAGAAAATAAGAAAAACCTAAGAAAGCAGAAGACTAAACTGTTCATAATAAGACTCAGTATTGTAAAGATGTCAATCCTCCACAAACTAATTTATAGATTTAGCACAATTCCAATTAAAATCTCAGTAAATATTTTCTGTGAAAGCTTTAAGGATAACTTTTTGAAAATTACATGGAAATTCAAAGGACCCAGAGCAGTAGAACAGATTCGATCAACATATACCCCCATATATCAAAATCTACTAGAAAGCTAGGCTGGTTGAAACAGTGCAAGGCTGATGCAAAGACTGCCAGAGAGGCCAATGGAAGAGAAGTGAGTCTAGAACAGACCCACACCCACAGAGTCACCTAAAGTAGAAGGCAACAACTATGAACGACATGGGAAGAAAAGGGTCTTTACATTAACAGTGCTAGTCAACGGGATATCCAGGTGAGGAAAAAAAGGTGAATCTTTAGCCCTACCTCACATCAGAAGTAGGTGGTTTGTAGGTCTAAATACAAATGAAAAAGGGAGCATTTAATGAAAACATGGACTATCTTCATGACTTTGGAATAAAGATTAAGAGACAGTGAAAAGTGTTAACTACAGGAAAATTCTGCTAAATTCAATCTTAACATCTGTTTACCAAAAGATCTTAAGAAACTGAAAAGTCAGCCACAGTGTCAGAAAATATATATACGTACACACGCATCCATACAAGTTTATATATGAAAAATTACTCATAGGTGCTTAAAGAATTAATTTCTCTTCTACTAATCAAGAGCAAAAGTAGACACTCCAATAGAAAAGAGATGAAGAGTTCCCGTTGTGGCTTAGCAGGTTAAGAGCCGGACATAGTCTTCCTAAGGATGTGAGTTCAATCCCTGACCCTGCTCAGTGGGTTGAGGATCTGGTGTTGCTGCAAGGTGCAGTGTAGATAGATCGCAGATGCAGCTCAGATGCCGCATTGCTGTGGCTGTGGTGCAGGCTGGCAGCTGCAGCTCTAATTCCACCTCTAGCCTGGGAACTTCCGTATGCCACAGATGCTGCCATAAAAAGGAAAAAAGAAAAAGGGATAAAAGACCTACACAGGCAATTAAGTAAAGTGCATATCAAAAAGATCAGTAAACATGTAAGATGTGCAATCCCATTAGCCATCAAGTAAATGCTAATAAATACCAGAATGAGAGATATCACTACATACTTCCAGAATGAAGTAATTATTATTAGTATTAATAATTAATAATTAGTATTATTAAAATAGTAACAATAATTAGTAATTAATAATTAGTATTATTAAAATAATAACAACAACAACAACCCAAAGTATTGATGAGGATGTGGAACAACTGGACTTATACACTTTCTGGTAATAGCATGCATCGATAGAGCTACTCTGAAAACTGGAAATACCTGCTAAAGTTGAATATATGACACAAATTTCATGCCTAGATATAAACCCACTAGAAATGTATATGTATGCGCACCAAATGATATGTATAAGAATGTTCATAGCAGCCCTGCTTATAATAGCCAAAAATGGAAAAAATCCAGTTCATTAACAATAAAATGGATAAGGAAATTGTGGTACATCCATGCAATGGAAAAGCTATACAGCAATAAGGATGAATGAAATATGGTGACACACAAAAAGATAAACTTCACAAAAGTAACTTTAAGTGAAAGAAGCCAGACACAAAAAATACCTAGGGCCTGATTTTATTTATTTACACTTCAAACTCAGGCAAAACTTATAGTACTTTAAGTTAGAATAGTGAAGGGAAGTGTCTAGGATGCTGACAGTGTTCTAGATCTTGATATGAGAGTGGGCATTTTAGAAAAATATAAAGTGCTTTGGGACATTCATGCAAAGATTAACCCTGCTCTCTAGGGCATAATGACGAATATGTTAGAATAAGAATACTGCCCATCTCTGTACTTCCCAACACAGAATGTGATATAATGAATCTGAAAAATAAATGGTTTCCAAGCTTGTGACTATGTTAGTACTAAGAAGAAAAAGTGCACACTTTGTAAATCATTCTATATATTTTTTTCACTATGATAAAATAAAAAAAAATTAATTAAAGAACTGGGTGGTAGCCTATTTGCTCTACTGCATGTTTGGTAAGAGTTCTCTTTTTCTGGTATAGAAAAATTTTTATTATTATTTTCTTGCTATGCTTGGAATCATTCAAGCCAAGTGTTGTTTTTAGCATTAAGGGGCTAACCTAGAAGCAAAGAAAACCAGTCACAAGGGATTATCTCCTTCAGAACTGTACTAGAATTATTATACATATGAATTATTTAAAATTGGATAATTTTATGTGGCAGAAGGAAAAGGAGAGTTATAAATAGAAGAAAGTTAAATATGTCACTAATTATTAACTAGGCAATATGAAAATAAACTTTTCTATAAATAGATTTTTATATTTTTTCCTTACACTAAATTTCCTTCCACTTCTGTTTCTTCCATTCTGTCGACATTGGTGGATTATTTATTGCTATTTCAGTTATATATTTCAAGGGAATGAGGTGACTGATTATATTTTTGCATAGTTGCTCAGTTTAGAATGCTGTGAAAGGAATCTATTTTTAAGTTTGGAAGCTGTTACTATGACATAAAAAAATGACAACAGAAAAGGCTTGCCAAGAAATATTCTCAACAGCACCCTTACTTCTAGTGATTATAATCTTTTAAACCTCTTGCAGTTGATATAAGCAATTACTATTTCTAAAAGAAAATAGGTATTTCTAAGAAACCTGAAAAGCCACTATCTATGCTTTACTGTTCTGATTCTTCACTACTGTCTTAAAAAATGCTCCCCAGATCTCACAGGTTCCTACATTAAAGGTTGTTGATTTTGAGCTGTGAGCTCCGAAAGGTTTCTTACCGCAATATTTATTATTGATCTAGACCTTCATGGTTATCTATTTTATTACCGTTTCTTCTATTTTTAGCATCGTCCCATCCTTTGGACTTTGTGCTGGGCACTGTCCCTCTGTCTCACAACTGTGACTCAGTACCTGGCCTCTGGTCACCCTGAGTAAACGCTCTATCTCATCCCTGTGTTTTAGCAAATTGGTCCAGCAAAGCTGACTTTAGTACAAGGAAATGCCGCCGAGCAGCCAAAGTATTTCTGGGAGTTCAGTCATTCAATGCCACAAATATTTCCTAAGTACCTACTACATGCCCAGAACTCTGCCAGGTGCTAAAAAGAAAATGATGAGTAATACACAGAGATTCCTGGCCCTTTGAAAGTTTTGATGGAAAAGACAGAGCCTAAGCACATAAGAGCACAGATATAGAACTCCGATGAGTGTGGGAAGAGAAAGTAGTTGGTACCCCAAAGGCATATGACGGTTGACCTGACCCTATCTTCAGGATCAGGACAGGTTTTCCAAAAAAGTGCCATTCAGGCAACACACAAAGAATGATAATCAGGCAGAGGGTCATGGCAGGCGGGAACTTGCATGGCTGAATAAAATTTGTACCCATGAAAACGGACGTGTTTTCTAAAGGACAGTTATCAGATAATTAAACAACGACACGGGATGGTGGGAAACTCTCAAAATTTGACAGGGGAACTAAATTAAAAATATGCTCCAATGAATGGATTGTTTTATTCCAAAGAAGAAAAATACACATTCCTCATGAATTTCTCCAAGAATCTCTCTCCAAAAAGCAAACTTAAAAAGGACCACTATGGAAAACAGTATGGAGGCACCTCAGAAAACTATACACAGAACTACCATATGACCCAGCAATCCCACTCTTGGGCATATACCCGGACAAAACTTTCCTTGAAAAAGACACCTGCACACACATGTTCATTGCAGCACTATTCACAATAGCCAAGACATGGAAACAACCCAAATGTCCATCAACAGATGATTGGATTAGGAAGATGTGGTACATATACACAATGGAATACTACTCAGCCATAAAAAAGAATAAAATAATGTCATTTGCAGCAACATGGATGGAATTAGAGACCCTCATACTGAGTGAAGTAAGTCAGAAAGAGAAGGCAAATACCATATGATATCATTAATAACTGGAATCTAATATATTGCACAAATGAGCCTTTATGCAGAAAAGAAAATCAAGGACTTGGAGAACAGACTTGTGTTGCCAAAAGGGTGGGGGAGGGAATGGGATGGTAGAGGGGTCTGGGGTTAATAGTTGTAGATTGTTGCCTCTGGGCTGGAAAAGCAAGGAGATCCTACTGAATAGCACTGGGAACTATGTCTAACCACTTGTGATGTGTAACCCTGTCACCACGCTGTACAGCTGGGTATAATGTAAAAAATTAAAAAAAAAAAAGGACCAGAGCTACGATAATGCCGTTACGTGGCATAACATTCTCTAAGGGAAAATACAGATGACAGAAGAGAAAGTTGCAAAGCTGGATATCAACTTACATGGTAAAGAAGAAAAGGGGTAGAACGCCGCACACAAAAGAGTAAATATTTGAAGTTAAAACAATTTCATTCACAACGTCACATACAGGAAAAAGAAAGATATTTACATGCTGGTAAGTAACAGGATACAGTAGTTCTTTTTTTCACTCTTGTTTCTGCTTTATAATTAAATTGGACAGTTCCTGTAGTTTGCGGATATTATCAAGATAGTATCTAGCATTAACCCCAACACACAATCATTTCTATTTATTTATTTAAAGTATGGTTGATTTACAGTATTTTTTCAATTTCTATTGTCCAGGACAGTGACCCAGTCACACACAGTTCCCTGTGGTGTACACTAGGAGCCCACTGCCCATCCATTCCGAATGCTACAGTTTGTATTAATTATTTCAAGTTAGCTCTGACATTCAATAAATACCTGTTATCATGGAGGCAGAAGAATAGATAAGGTGGAGAGGACCCTGGACCTGAGCCCTGGGCTGAACATCGACTGAAGGTCTGAGTCATCGAATCTCTGAGACAGTACATCCCACATATAAGAGTGCCTTAGAATCACCTAGTGGCCTTGTTAAAGCACAAACTACTTGGTCCCTGCCCCCGGCCCCAAGTTTGTGATCTGTAGATCTTGGCTGGGACCCGGAAAGTGAATTTCTAACCAGTTTCCAGGTGAGGCTGATGTTGCTGATTTTGAGAACCCGTGCTCTAAGGGTATGTTTCCTTTTCTGCAAAATGAGGGTATTACTGCCTCCAAGACACACCTCCCTGAGCTGTTGTGTAAAGCCAGTATGTCCTTTGAGGATACAAATTGTTTCTTATTTTTCTTATACTGCACTGCCAAAGACAGTGTATCTTTAAATGACCGAATGCCTATTTTGTTAATAATAAGATACTATGTGAGTGTGGGAGAGTAATGACCAAATGGTAAGAATTCTTCTTCAGCCGTATTCACTTAAGCAGCATGGATGAACCAGAATGCAAATACTGATAAGGAGAGAGGAAGACTAGGTAATTATGTTGCCAGAACTGCTAGCAACAACTTAGAGATGTTGGCAAGTAACTGCTGTTCCAGTCACCTCCTGAGCGCTGCAAACCCACAAAGGCAACTAGAAGAGAAATGCCTGGCACAGCAAGGGACTGTCACCAGCCTGCCTTAGCACCTGTGCCAGTGTCTGTTCTGACTGGTGCATGCCCATGCCACCACAGCAGTTAAACGCTTTAAATATCACCCCTAGAAAGGCGAGAGGATGGAAGGATTAGTATCTCTTTTCAGACACCTTTTCAAATCATTACAGCACATTCCTGTACTTGCAACCATAGTTGGTTCTACCTCTGCATGTTTATTCATGTGAATTCACATAACAAGTTCCAGGAGAATGGAGAAAAGAGAATTATCAGAGGGGAGAAGGGACTTAGGATTACATATTGTTGCAAAATAACTCCACTTAGGTAGTGTTAAAGCCTGCTCAGAAATGTCAATTCAGAAAGATCTACCTAGACTGACTGCTAAAGAGAAAGGACATGGCAGTCCCTGAGTGCAACTGGTCTACATCTGCCTCTGCTCCAGCATTTTCCAAACTTCTCTTTCACAGATGCTGGAAGTATTCCAAACTGCCATCTTCTGTGACACAGTTCCATTGCCAGAAGCTCTGCCACCTTGAGCCACACAGATCTCAGACTCTGTATTCGGAGTGCCTTTGACATTGCCAAGCACCAGAAAGAAATAAAGAATTCCTACTTTGGAGCTAGGTCAGTGTTCTCTCTACTTACTCAAAGAAAGGGCATTTTCTCCACTACTTCAGCTCCCATTTCTTACCTCCAATACTGGGATTCACAAACCAACAATGGAAAACTATGGAAAATCTGGATATAACAGTGAATGAGCACTTTGAATTTCTTCAATAAACCACACTTGATCTTTGAGCAACATGGGCTTGGACTGTGCAGGTCCATTTACATGTGGACTTTTTTCAATAGTAGGTACCACAGTGTTACACGATGCAAAGTTGGTTGGTTCCCAGATGCAGAACAGAGATTCAAAGGAGCACATACAGGAAAGACTGACTATAAGTTATACGTGGATTTTTGACTGCTTGGAGGGTGGCATCCCAACCCTCGCGTTGTTCAAGGATCAACTATACTTCAAGCTTGAGCTGATTCTTTCTGCATATTCTGAGTAAAGATGGGGTGAAGAAAGTATGCTTAGAGTAATGAAACAAGACCCTTTCAGGAAATGTTTTCTGGAAAAGGTTCTCTTCCATAGATGCAATTGAAAGGGTTAATGTATGAATGAGCTGATCTCAACATATAAAAATCTCACCCACATTGAAAGGCTGATGTTTCTTACCAAAGTTCCTTCATAAGTTTCCATAGAAAACAGTGGCATTGCTTGCATTTACCTTATTCACAAGCACAAAACACTGGGCTGGGCACAAATAATGAACTATTGAACAAATCATAATGTACTTTAAATGGAACATTTTCAATTCAGTATTAGGAGTTAAAATGGCTATTTACCTCCTTATGATAGGAAGACGTGGAGATTCTGTGTTGGCAGTGCAATTACTTCTAAAGGTTGATCACTAACTAAAAGGCAAGTGTGAGTGTTACATTATGAAAAAATGTTCTTCTTTAATAGCTATGGGAACTTACTGAAAAAAAAGTTCACTTTAAAAAAATTGAGAAGAGCCATAAACCACAGTAACAGGCTGTAGATGGTGGGACACTATGGAGTAAAGAAATTCTTTCCCGCTTTAAACTGAATAAGAATGTGGATCACAATTTAGCTTTTGGGAGCACTGCTTGAAATCCAGAGCATCATTTTATTGACATAATCTTATTTTAACCTTTCAAAACCTGCAGAAATTTTCAATGGCAATGGAAAACAGAAAAACAATATATTGCAAAGACAGTAATCATGCATAAATGTTAGTAAAAAAAATAAGATGTTGAACACAGCATTTCAGAAATATGGCCTGTCTAGTGTGGGAGAGAGACAGAGGGAGAGGAAACTAGAGGGCAAAAGTGGGGAGGTACATACTGAAAATCTGTGCTTTTAATCAGTGTTTGTTGAACATCTTTAGCTCTTAAAATGACAGTGTTTCTAGGATCTCCAGGGAAGAGGGAGAAAGAGCAAATACTGATGTTATAGGAACAGAGAAGGCTCTCAATGCGACTCGGCAAGGTTTTCAATCTAATCAAATGAAGGAAGCCTTTAAAAAAAAGAGGCAATTCAACAAAGCACGTGGGTACTCAGAGGAAGAATGGAGGCATAGGATTGAATACATGGCTGAGTTTTTACTTTTATCTGGAAAGAAGTTTAGATTTCCAGAAAACACACACACCTAAATTGGAATCGAGCCTTGAACCAGCTGTATTTACTGTAATCACAAATATATCTCTTTTATAAATAAAGCTCAAGGTATTTTTATTTTTTATGAAAAAAATCTTATTATAGTCGATTTAACATTGTTCTGTCAATTTCTGCTGTACAGCAAAGTGACCCAGTCATACATCTATACACACTCTCTTTCTCATATTATCTTTCATCATGTTCTATCACAAGGGATTTGACATAGTTCTCTGTCCAATATACATATATGGCAGGAACTCATTTTCTGTCCTTCTAAATATAACAGTTTGCATCTATTAACCCCAAATTCCTGGTCCATTCCACTCCCTCCCCCTCCCACTTCCCTCTGGTAACCACAGGTCTGCTGTCCATCTGTGAGTCTACTTCTGTTCTATAGATGGTTTCATATGTGCCATATTTTAGATTCCACTTACAAGTGATATCATGTGGTATCTGTCTTTCTGACTTACTTCACTTAGCATGACAATCTCTAGGTCCATCTATGTTGCTGCAAATGACATTATTTCATTCTTTTTTATGTCTGAGTAGTATGCCATTGTGTAGATGTACCACATCTTAATCCATTCACCTGTTGATGGACATTTAGGTTGCTTCCATGCCTTGGCTATTGTGAATAGTGCTGCAGTGAACACAGATGTACATGCATCTTCCAAGTATTTTTAAATTGATTAATTATAATGAAGCCTGCCAGGCTTTTTCTGAAAGTTATATACCTGTGGTTATAGATTTTTATGACCAGTATTTCTTATGAAAAGCTCCTGGGTTGAAAAAAGGCATTCCAAATAAGCTCACTGCAATGGGAGATAGCATGTAGTACAGAACACGTGTAATGAATTTGTGCTTGGACAAAAGGAATAACACTGCGGGCTGCACCACTTTCCAGCTGAGTCAGTAAAGCCATGCAATTCGATCTTCCCAAATTGAGTGTAATCTAATTATGTTTTGCTATTATGACAGGCATATCCAACAGCAGTCCACCTCTACCATCCAATAAAATACGTCATTACGTGGGATCAGGTCCTGAAGGCATAAATTGTTGATCATTTTGCTCGCATGACCCAGGGTGTATGCCTACTCTTAACACTTTTCCACTTCTCCCCTGATTCATACTTACACATTCCCAGGAGGAACTCCCAGCTCTTTACTAATTAACTAAAGATGAAAAACCTCTAGTCCGTCTTACTGATACTTCTACAGGATATACAGAGCCCATGCTGAAGTGGACTATGAAAGTGTTACAGACTCGTTCAAAGGTGAAGCTAAAGACAACGAAGAATGACAGTTCACAATGGCTGAACTGCACTACGTATCATTTGCGACTTTGTGTAGAAGAAACGGTGTAAGGTTGGTTAGTACTAGACACCAATTCCCGTGCTATCTGGTCAAGTAATCAGAGTTATGGAAAAAATAAAATTGCAATTTGGGTGACCAAGAAGTTCATGGGAAAAGTTAGAATGCAATATTTGGAATGTAATCATAACCTGAAGAACTTGTATCCCATACGAATCACCCCAGAAGTGCCCTACAGAACAGGTTCTTAATCAGATGGACGGAGTAACTCTGTACATGTCAGTCTCCTTGCCCCCCTAGCTCAGCAGTAAATAAGGCTGTGCACAGGAGCAACAGCATGAACTTAACCTCTTTAAGTCTAGTCTGTATCTCTCCACTGCTGATGGCTCAGTTTGCCCAGTTAGCATTCATCTCTAAATGCCATACCTTGACAGAAGATCCCTTCATAACCTATCTCACACCATGGCACGCGTAGTTAATTATAACATTTGTATGGCACACTAGGACAAACAGACAAGAATACCTAGTGCCAAAGGTGGGGGGCCATCATAACAACATACCATTAACTCAATTACGGTACAAGAAAATACCAATGCAAACCAACGCGAAAGCATTCTATTAAAAGCACCAGCCAGAACCACTGCTCTGTCTAATTTCATTGTGGAAGATTTAGCAATTGTTCTCACTGAAAGAGAAACATGTTTGGGATTTAGAGCTACTTTTATTGCTGAACGTGAGTATCCCAATGTACTATCTGAATTCCTGACACAACCATTAGGTATTTCATGTAACAATGCCTCCCACTCATGAGCTCAATTCAAATAAAAGTATAAAACAATAAGTTAACATTTAAGATTCATACTTTTTTTCCCTACGTACCCCAGAGAATACCTTAATTTTTTTTTTTTTTTTTTAACCATCAGACCTGCAGCATATGGAGGTTTCTAGGCTGGGGGTTGAACCTGAGCTGCAGCTGCCGGCCTTCGCCACATCCACAGCAATGCCAGATCTGAGCCTCATCTGCGACCTACACCACAGCTCACAGCTGTGCTGATCCTAATCCACTGAGCAAGACCAAGGACTGAACCTGCATCTTCATCAACACTATGTTGAGTTGTTAACCTGCTGAGCCACGATGGGAACTCCTGTTGTTGTTTTTTTTTAAGTTTACTGGAGTATAGTTGATTTACAATGTTGTGATAGTTTCAAGTGTACAGCAAAGTGATTCAGCTATACATATATCCATTCTTTTTCAGATTCCTTTCCCATGTAAGGAGTGCTTTTTTGAAAGCTCAATTTGGGAAATAAGACTTTGCGAGACTGAGTTACCCTCTTATACATTTTATGCTATGAACCAGTGACTGACAAATGGTGCTATCCCAACAAACACGAAAATAGAAGGGTCATAAATTAAGGAGTTGAATCTTTAAAAATTATACACAATGACTATCAATTTTCTCCCAACTCTGTGATCCGAGTACCACTGACTTTGATTTTTTTAATAACAAAGGGAAAAATATTTTGGTAGGGAACACAGGAATAGGTTTATTGTATGGGAAGCTGAAACTGAATGCCCTAGTCATTTAACCTTCTCATTGGCTAAGAGGCTTGGTAAAGTCAAGGAGACTATAGAAGGGATCAAAGAAGCTATCGATATAAGTCATGACACACAGAAACCAGAAACCATTTAAAGAATAAACCTTGAAATAATACACATATATATTCTGCAATTTTTTTCTCCCTTATTTTCCCTTTTAAGACATCTATGGTGAGTAAAGGGTGTCTATATGTACCATTTAGTCTTCGGGGGACAGAATATTTAGATGATACTATAACAAAACTGGAGGAAAAATAGCTATCACCCAGACCTGAAGAACAGTGACTTTTTGACAGGTATGATTTTAGGCTATCTGCCATTGGGGTTTAAGAGTATCTACATCTATAGTCAGGGAATCCCACATTTATGTTAGGTAGGGAAAATTTCAGAACTACATATGGTGGAAAGAGGGCCCTTAGGAATCAGAAGGCAGAATCTATTGCTGATCTCTTTACTTTCTTCTGCTCAATATCTCTGAAGACAACTCCGACAAACTGCCAACAATAAGACCTTTGCCAAACCAATACGATTCCATTTTTACAGTTTAATCTTTAGAAAAGGCACCAAAATAATTGAAGGCTGATGGAACTGAGTCATCCAACAACAGCACTCAGAGAGCACCTCCCTGACTCTGCAAATGAAGACCTCAACGTTGCCTCGTTTTTGTATTTCCTGCACTTACTCATTTGTTCAGTTCTTTGATTCTTTGAACTATAAAAGATCTTTCCAATGAATTCCTTGTTCTCTTTGCTTAAGTTAGTAAGCGATGTTCTGTCGGTTGCAGGCAAATAACCCTAAGATTAAATGCCTGAAAAGTCATAAATCTAACTTGTAAAAACACTCAGAAGTTTCCCCTTTCCTTCGATTCTCATTTACAATTATCCCAAGGAGCCCTAAATCTGAGTTGGGATTAAATGATATCCCAGTCATTCTTGAACAGAGCAGTGGGGCAAGAATTACCCATACAATGTTTTAGCAACACATATGCTTAAACAACATTCCAAAATTATCAAATCAGAATATCTGGGGATGGAACCCAGGAATTTGTATTTTCTACAAATCCTGTGGGCTATTATCTGCATATTCACGTTGAAAGCTACTTGATTAGACTCTCAAACTGAAGTCTGGAAGCCACAGGGCAATGTGGTTGACATCATATTAAAACATATTTAATACCATACTCAAATATATTTTCTATATATTCAACTATCAATTTTATAAACTATAACTTTTAAACTTTTAAATTTCTGCAGACAACAAACAATAACTACCTCTTAGAATTTAATTTTAGTTGTTAGAATTTTTTTTAGCATGACGCCATAGCCACAGCAACACGGGATCCGAGCCATGTCTGCAACCTACACCACAGCTCATGGCAACGCTGGATCCTTAACTCACTGAGCAAGGCCAGGGATCAAACCCAGAACCTCATGGTTCCTAGTCAGATTCGTTAACCACTGAGCCACGACGGGAACTCCTAGCATGACATTTTTAATTACTTCCATAGCGTTGTCAAATTCCTGTCAAATAATTTTATAAAGACCTGGCAAAAGAAAAAATAAGGATAAAAGGATGACTCTGAGTACAGCTAAATTGATTTTCTATAAAGACAGTAAATAAAAAATATAAATTAGTGTCAAACTAATGTAGCACTCCACTCCATTTTCCTTCATTGCATTCACATACTACATCTCTTATGCATGTGTACATACGCTATCTCACTTTCTTGCTCTCTTGTTCTGTTTATTGCTTTTTCTCTCCTGTCAAACACACACACACACACTACACTTCTCAACTGGGTAAAGAAATTCCATTAATGAGCCAGGCTTGCAAGAACTTTGCGTCACTATGTCATGTGAATAAATCGCTGTGACTCATATAAGAGATTTTGCCCCCTGCCTCAGCCCCTACCCACTTCCCCTTCACACATAACAGCGTATTCCTTTCTACAACTCAGTCTTCTACCTTTTCCTGATTTGTCCTTTTTAAGCTTCTTTCAGATATCAACCAAACATGAAGAACACTTTAAGACTTCATTTTCATAACTGGTATCCACTTTTGCATATTCCTACTCTCCCCTTCTACCTCCACTATCCCAATTCCAAATATATAAGGATGAAAAGAATTATAACATCTAGTTTGGCAAATGACAAAAAAAAAAAATTCTGTGTAATTTACAGGTCTGAATAGAAATAAATATCCAAATAAGACACATCATCAAGTAAGATATTTCTTTTTGGGCAATTATTTAAAAATGCCCTTGGGGTTTGCAGTAGAATTCAGTATGGTTTAATTTTAAATTATCTTCTGCTGGTTATTTCCTTGAGGCAAAGTTTATTGCCTTATAATATATCCAGTGAATAGAAAGGTTCTTCTGTTTCAAGAAGAAATGTTTTTACTACTATTTTTTTATTTATAGTTTGTGCAACTTCCATATAAATGCTTCCAGATAAATGACAGCAGTTCGCTTCTGGCATGGCCGAGTGGTAACTATCCAACTAACTCTCTTATAATCAACTATAAACACTAGACAAAGGAGAAAAAACAGCTTCTTGAAGCCACCTGACTTCCTGCAAATGCAGAAAGGAATTAGAGGGGAACTGACACTTGGAAGAATGGAACGGTACACTGGGCGAGTCCTGATTTTAACTCTTTTCTTTCTAAGGTTAAAGCCATATGGATGGCTGAAATCCAAATGAAAGCCTGAAGTTTTACCAGCTCAAAGAACAAAAAGTACTGAGCTGGGCACCAGTCTGGGGGTGGGGAGTGGGAGTGGCATTTGATCCCCAAAGTAGAAGGCCATAGGCAGTGACCTCCAAATTCTGAAAATACACTCTGCTCCAATCTCTGGCTGACCCCTGAACTATGTCTGTTTGGCATGGACTGTATGTAGCCCGTTAAAGCTAAAAGAAGTGAGGAGAGGTTGCACTTCAGAATTTGCCTCCAACCAAATCCTTTGCCTAAAACAAAGACAAGTAGCAATTAACAGTATATAGATGAAAATAACAAAATGCTGAGTCTCTACAATCCATCCTTCAAAAAGTACATCTAAATTACTAGATATGTAAAGAAACAGGAAAACTTGATCCATAATCAAGAGAAAATGCAATTAATTGAGACCGAATCTGAGATAAGACAGATGTTGAAATTAGAACACAAAGATTACATCATTTCTCAATGATATAAAGATGGTATGCTCAGAAGGAATGAACAAGTAGGAATGAAAGAAAACTGAAAAACATAATACTAAATATTAAAAAGCATTTTAGTTACAATTACAATAAGTAATTTTTTAATCAAGGGGATAGGTTTAACACAGATTGGAGATGACATTAAAAGTGAGTAAACTTGAAGACAGACCAACAGAAAATATCTAAGAGAATAATGAGAAAAAGATTTAAAGCAAAACAAAACAACTCAGAACCTCGGCTCAGAGTCTGTGATCTGTAAAACACTACCCAAATATATAGCATAAATGTGACTGGATTATGAGAAAGAGTATAAAGCAAGGAAAAACTGAAAAAATTATCTGAAGAAATTATGACCAAAAATTTCAATTTAAATTGAATTTTATAATGTTGGATCATATAAATTTTATAATATGGATGATATAACTTGAAAATTTCAATAAGCACAGTAAATTCCAAACAGTATAAATAGAAATAACACATGCAGGCATTTTTTTTAAATTTGTATTAAAGCACAGTTGATTTCCAATGTTCCTTTAATTTCTGCTGTACAGCAAAGTGACCCAGACACCCATATATATACATTCCTTTTTCTTTTTTTCATACTATCTTCCACCACGTTCTAAGTCAAAAGACTGGACACAGTTCCTTGTGCTGTACAGTAGGACCACATTTCTTATCCATTCTAAATGCAACAGTTCTCACCTACCAACCCCAAACTCCCCATCCGTCCACTTCTCTCCCCACCTCCCAATGGCAACCCCAGGTCTGCTCTCCACGTCCACGATCTGCTTCTGTTTTGCAGATAGATCTTTTGTGCCATATGTTAGACTCCACATATAAGTGATATCATATGGTGTTTGTCTTTCTCTTTCTGACTCACTTCACCTAGTATAGTCACACTGCTAAAACTTCTGATAACAGAAGATCTTGAAAGCAGTAATAGAAAAATAACATAGTATATTTTAGTAGAAAAATGATATGGAAATTATCTCCAACTTCTTATCAAAACAATGGAAGTCCCCAAACAGTTGAATAACCTAACAATATGCTAAAACAAAAAATACTCTCAACTTCTGACATACTTTCAAAATCTACTGAAAATAGCCTTCAAGAATAGAGGTAACATAAAAATACTATCAGTTAATTAAGAATTAAGGTGTAAAATGGATCTGCAAGGAATACTAAAGAAAGTTCTTTGGGCTGAAGGGAAGTGATATCAGATAAAATTGAGATATTTTAGAAAGAACAATTTTTACCAGAAAGATAAATATGCGGGTAAGTACAAAGTATTCTATAACCTAGCAGAGAAAATGCCCCAGCATTAGTTATCTGTTTTCATGGTGCTTCTGTTTTTTATGTACCATTTCTGATTTTTAGCCACTATCTACAGGGTACATAATTGTTACAAGGTTACACCAAAAACCAATTAATTTCTTTATTGGTATTTCTTCGAAAAGTCTCCATACTCACTTAAGAGACGCCACTCTTGGCAAACATCATTTGCCAACCAAACTACTTCTTATAATCAGTAACCAAAATAGTTTCTTTTTTCTTTAATGTCTTTGTTTCCATCCAAATCATGTTTGTGTATATGGATGCATATATATTGGCACACGTTTACACTTACATACACTCTCATTTTTAAACGCACACTTCATCCATATGTATCCCTCTAGCAATACTGGAATTGAAATTCCTACTCAAAAATATTGACAAAGAACATTTTGCAAAGACAAATCAAGCAACAGAAAGCAAGAATTCTGTGCTCCTTTAGTTTTCTCATTTAAAAAAAAATTAACTATATGATTAGTGCAATAAAAGAGAGGGATAATCTGACTTATTTTTCAAATCAGTTTTCAAGTATTAAAATAAAGTAAGGGGACAAGAGAGAGAGACAGACACAGAGAGAGGAGCAACTGGATAAATACCTAGGGCAACACTGCAACATTTCTATGAGCCAGTCACAAATCATATAGCAACAAACTTTTCCAACACTCTATGTCTATTAGGTGTGAACCTAAGAATTTAAAGGCAGTACGATTCTGGCTCAAGAGTCTGCTCTTTAAACCCACTGTACCATTTCCTGAAAAATAACCAAAGCATAAAAACATTATGATGTTTTTAAGGGTTGATAATGGAGCAGATCCTATCAACGTGAACTAGCATATCTTTTAGAAAATCTTATCAGGGGCACATCTATTTTATTTTTTTATTTTAAAAGAATTTATTATAGTTTATTTATAATGTTCCATAAATTTTTTGCTGTACAGCAAAGTGATCTAGTCGTACATATATAAACACATTCTTTTTCTCATATTATCTTCCATCATGTTCTATCACAAGTGACTGGATAGGAATTCCCCTTGTGGCTCAGCAGGTTAAGAACAGGACTGGTAACCATCCATGTGTGTTTGATCCCTGGGCTCACTTAGTGGGTTAAAGATCCAGCATTGCTGCAAGCTGTGGCATAGGTCGCAGATGTGGCCTGGATCTGCTGTTGTTGTGGCTATGACTTAGGCCAGCGGCTGCAGCTTTGATTCAACCCAATAACAAAAAAGTGGTTGGATATAGTTCCCTGTGCTATACAGCAGGATCTCATTGTTTATCCATTCTAAATGCAGTAGCTGCTTCTACTAATCCCAAACTCCCAATCCATTTTAAAAATAAGGTGAATGACAGAAATACAATATGTAGTCAACACATATTCATTTAGAAAAACAAAACTCATTCATAGCCAGTGCTATGCAGAATCTCAAGAACCTCTTCATTTCTGGGTGTTTAAGGAATTTTAGCATAATTTGTCAAGGTCTAATAGATACTATCATGATAGACATTACCAATAAGAATTTCTTTTTAAATTATGAGTATATTCCCTTTAGAGGACTAGTGCTACTAGCTGATATTAAGTATGAAATAACCACAATTCTTAAGGTATTTACGGGTTAAAAGACACTTTCATATAGACATCATAGGCATATAGACATTTAATCTTCCTAACAGGTATGTGAGGCAGGCATCCTTGGTCTTAGACCCGTTTTATAGACTACCAAACAGAGGTCTACAGGTTAGTAGTGCTTCTAAGCTGTGTGATTGATCATTGTAAGAGTAAGAGCTGCTCTTAAGCTTGTGATCTGAACCCCATAGTCAGTTAACTATACTTACTACCTCTTTTATTTATCATAAATAATTACAAGAATAGAAACTACCTTTAACAAATAATGGCATCACAAACCAGGTACTATTCCACTCTCAACTTCTGTGTTTGAATCTCCTAAGTAAAACGAAAGTGTCAAGTCACTTGTAGGCGGACACATGGAGGGCGGGAGTTGGGCGTGGATGGATACACTGGGGTTGTGGCGAGTATTTCTCACTGTTGCTATAGCGCACAGTGATAATTATCAGGAAGAGGAATCTATATTTTCGGAGTGAGACTGCTCTGGTGAATCCAGTACTATCAAAATTTCTCAACGAAATTAACTTGAATTTGGTGCCTAGTGCAACTTATATGGTACTGGTCAAAACTCAAAAGAGTTGAGTAGCTTCCCAGTTGATTAAAAGGCTCGGACTCAAAAATGCTATTCATTGCCATCCCACAGTACATAATTAACAAAAAGATGAAAAAAAGCCGCTTTTTTGTAAGTTCCTTAAGAATGGCAACATCAGGAACTAAAGAAGTAATTTTCTAACATCAAAGTGTAAAAGCATAAAACCAAATAATTACCAAGATAGAAAATAACTGAAAATATATTAGTAATTACTGAAGAAATAAGTTGTTCATCATATGTAAAGACACTATTAACATCCACCTTTGAAGAGATATGTACCCATTCTGAGATGCATTTTTCATTTTACAGTAGAAATTATGTTTCTATTCTGTCCAAACCCTACTGCCCTGCTCCTATTTCTCTGGGACAAATGACACTAATGTGTAAGATATCAAGCCAAGGCCAGGAGCACAAGCAGTGTTCACAGAAGAGATTCTAAATTATTTGCCCAGTAGGGTAGCTGATCTTATTTGCAGCTGGCATAATGCAACTCCAAATTTCACTTTAAATGGAAGGATTAAAGGAGAGGAGGAAGGGACAGAGGGAATGAGGGGCTGAGGGATTGAGGGACAGAAAACAAGGGAGATAACTATTTCTAAACAAAAGCAACCAGGATATTTTGTTTAATAATACATCTACACCAGATAAAGCATCTTTCTACTGGAGAATAACAAAATTTTCCTTACCAACCTTCCTCCATGTGAATTTTTAACTCTTTTTGGAAGGGAGAAGGATATTAAAAAGAAAGACTTGCAGTGTTTTATATCTGGACAAATGATAAAAATAGTTCTCCTAAGTTTATTTATGGTCCATCAAAGCCAACTCATCCTCAACTCCTTGGACAACAAAGCCAAAAACAGAACTCTAGGGCTGATAAATAAGCATCACCATAGAAAGAAGTTGGAAGAGAGGGACGGGAAGAAAAATAGGGAAGGAAGGAGAGGAGGAAGGAATGAAGGGGGAGAAAAGGAGGGCGAACAAAGAACTTGACCAAGAAAATATATAGTGGATGGAGTCAGCCCACTCATGAGCTAATCAATTAGTCAATTTTTTCCTATAAATTAGTTAAGTGGACAGAGTATTCAATTATTTCATTGGCTGATCTTGCTTTTAAAAACAAAAACAGTCCTGAATGCCATTCTAGTATGGGTTTTTACCAAAAAAGCCTTAGTTATAAGTAAACGATATTATGGAACTTAAAAAAAGCACCATGAAATAATAACTAGAGGTGCTACACAAAATACAACCAATATTCTTTTAAAAATGAAAACCTGACCTTGCAATAAAGAAGATATCACCAGGACTAGAAAGAGAGAAGAAACTGAAAATCTTCTCTGAAGTGTAAGCCTCATCAAGCAGCCAAGTGAGGAAGGATGTTAAGGCAAGTTGAGAGGGTTTGGGGGAGTGGGAAAAAACAATTATATCATTTAAATGGGAGTGTAGTTTTATTTATTTATTTTTAAACTGAAGTGTAGCTGGTTTACAATATTATGTTAGTTTCAGATGTACAGCATGGTGAGTGATTCAGTTTATTATCTATCTATCTATCTATCTATCTATCTATCTATCTATCTATCTATCTATTCATCATCTATCTATCTGCCTATCTATGCTTTTTCAGATTCTTTTCCCTTACAGGCTATTTCAAAATATTGAGTATAGTTCCTTGTGCTATACAGTAGGTCTTTGTTGGTTATCTATTTCTTTCCCCACTCCCCTTTCCTCTTTGGTAATCATAAGTTTGTTTTCTATATATCTGTGAGTCTGTTTCTGCTTTATAAATAAATTTATTTGGATCATATTTTAGATTCCACATATAAATGACATCATATGGTATTTGTATTTCTCTGTTTGGCTTATTTCACTTCATAAGATAATCTCTAGGTCCATCCATATTGCTTCAAATGGCATTATTTTATTCTTTTTACAGCCAAGTAATATTCCAATTGCATATATGTACCACATCTTCTTTATCCATTCCTCTGTTGATGGACATTTAAGTTGTTCCCTGGTTTTGGCTATTGTAAATAGTGCTGCTATGAATTTAAGGGTGCACGTGTATTTTCAAATTGTAGTTTTCTAGGATATATGCCCAGGAGTGGGACTGTTGGATCATGTGGTAGTTCTATATTTAGTTTTCTGAGGAACCTCCATGCTGTTTTCCATGGTGGTTGTACCTATTTACATTCCCACCAACAGTGTTTGATGGTTCCCTCTTATCCAGGCCTTCTTCAGCATTTACTATTTGCAGACTTTCTGATGATGGCCATTCTGACTGATGTGAAGTGACAGAGCATAGATTTTAATACCCAAAGAGTACTGGAGAAAAGGACTAGGGCATAGAGACTCTTGGATATCATTGAAGACTGGCCAATTTCTAAATAAGAGAATATTCAAACCTTCATGTTAGCATAAGGAGAACTAGAGACTCTTCTCAACAATGAATGCTATAGTGACGGATCCTGTTGTCATCTTCACATGTCATAGTTGTAACTGCAACTGAGAGGCTTAGACCCCAGTCCACTGATCATGCCAGGGTTTGGCTGGTACTCCCCAAATCACCAATCATCATCTGGCCATACAGTCCTGGAGCCAAAGTTCTGTCGGGTCATACTGTTATTGTAATTGACTTAGGATCATGGCATAAGAGGAAATGGCACTTCCCTAGCCATGTGACTTGAAAGCGCCAAAGCCCAAATACTGAGATCCCTCCCCAAAGTCTGTCATCAGGACCTGTGAGTTATGTGTGCTGCCCTAGAGTGCAGTGGGCAACAGAGGGTCTGTGTCTCTGCCCTCAGTGCTGCTTTCCAGTAAGTTTTCCCCAATGTGTGCTGCTCCAGCAACCTGTATGTGTGCTGACTGGCCCCTGACACTCGTCGACTTCATCATCTTTTGACTTCTAAACTGTTACATTAGAAAAAAATCCATGAATTTCTTTCTTGTTCAAGTCACTGCATTCTAAAGTCTCTTGCTGCAGCAGCTTAGCCTATATGCCAAACAATACAAAGGCTAAACGCTGTCAAGGGTCCCCAAGACCACCCACAGGTTTATGATTCATTAGGACCTACAGCACTCAGCAGATGGTCATGCTCATGGCTAAAATTTATCACAGTGAAAGGATACAAAGAAAAATTATCAAAGGGAAAAGGCACAGAGGTGAGGTCCAGAGGAAGCCAGGAACAAGCTTCTAGGGTCCTCTCCGAGTGGAGCCACACAGGATGTGCTTGATTCCTCCAGCAGTGAGTGTAACAACACGTGAAATTCCATATACTAGAGGAACTCCTAAGAGTCTCAGCATCCAAGATTTTTACCAGAGGCTAGTCACATAGGCAATATCCTCCTGGCACATACAAAGTTCCAGATTCCCAGAAAGAAAGCAAGGGTTCAGCATAACTACACTGTTGATAAAATTTAGATGCAGTGAACCCAGGTCTGGGAATGGTAGGAATCTCCTAAAATTCAAGTGCTCAGTTGCCAGCCAAGGGCCAACCTTGCAGGCTTTTCCAAGGTGAGCAGTCTCAGGATTGCTATGTTAACTCCTTTCTGTACACATACTCTAACTAACATTGCATATGGATCTAGTAAAAATTAAAACGGTCACAAGAATAATTCATATCAGAATTTGTTAATGGGAATTTCCATTGTTGTTCAGCAGGTTTAAAACATAACATAGTACCCATGAGGATGCAGTTTCACTCCTTGGACTCATTCAGTGGGATAAGCATCTGGCGTTGCCACAAGCTGTGGTTTAAGTCGCAGATGCAGTTCGGATCTCGTGTTGTGACTGTGGCATGAGCCTCAACTGCAGCTCCATTTCGACCTCTAGCCCCAGGAACTTCCATGTGCTGCAGATATGGCTGTAAAAATGAAAAAAATATGTTTTATTAATGAATATCCCTCAGATAGGAAAGAGCAGAAAGGGATGAATAGTAGGGCTTTAAGAAAACAAAAATATCCAAAGCAAATATGGGAAAAATATTAATAGTTGTTTAAACTTATGATTTATATAGACATAAATAATTTTATCTATGCTCAATTTGTAACTTTAAAGTTTCATTAAAATTAAAAGATAAAAGTGAAAATGGTCAAAAAATTTAAATCATACAGAAAGGAAACTATCCCTCATCAGAGTATATCATTAGTAGCACTTAGAAAGGACTATGTAGTTGGGAAACAGCTTTGAAGAACCCAAATATCCCAAGGTTAAGAAAAAAAGTTGTAAAGTCACAAATGAAGTGATTTTTAAAATATTCTGAAAAATATTGTTGAATGATATAGAGTGTCAGTTTAGATCACTATTTAAACTGCCATTAACCAATCAATCATTCATGAATGCCCTTCATATACCTTCTTAACAATAAAGCCACAAAAGTTATTTACATGTTCCAGAAACATTAACTACAAATTAATGAGATGAAATTTTCTATAACTCCAATGTACAGTTATTAAGCTTATCATTTACTTGTATTTTCCTAATGAAGGCGAGAAGAAGGAAGAGAAAGACGAGATGCCTGAACACATGTATGCCTGCAAGAATGAGGGAGAGAGAAAGAAAGGGCAAGAGAGATGACAAGAGGAGAGAGGAAGAAGAAATGAGGAAAAAAGAACAAACATAAATGAGAGAGAATACATATCTGGTCTCTACCACTAATTCAGATACTTACAAATCTGAATAAAAAATAAACCAGAGGTACAAATGGCCTATGTTTTTAAATCATACTTTTTCAAGCCATTTGACAAAGTTCAACTCAAATAATGTTAATAACAACTAAAACCATTTAATTTCATTGATTTACACGTAGCTGTCCAGCTTTTCCAACACCACTTATAGAAGAGCTGTCTTTTCTCTGTTGTACATGTTCTTACTTCTTTTGTTGCAGATTAACTGACCTCAGGATTGTGGGTTTATTTCTGGTATCTCTCTTCTGTTCCATTGATCTATATGTTTATTTTTGTAACAAGGCAGTGCAATGCTGTTTTGATTACTGTAGCTTTGTAGTATAGTCTAAAGTCTAGAAGGGTTATGATTACAGTTTTTTTTTTTTTTTCCCCTCTCAGGATTGCTTTGGCAATTCCAGGTATTCTGTGGTTCCGTATAAATTTTAGGATTATTTGTCCTAGTTCTGTGAAAAATATCATAGGTATTTTAATAGGGGTTGCATTAAATCTTTAGTATGGCCATTTTAATGATATTAATTCTTCTGATCCAAGGGCATGGGATGTCTTTCCATTTCATTGAATTATCATCAATTTCCTTTATCAATGTATTATAGGTTTAAGCACAAAAATCTTTCACCTCCTTGACTAAGTGTATTCCTAGGGCTATTTTTTATGCAATTTTAAATGGGACTGTCTTTTAATTTCTCTTTTTGATATTTCATTGTTAGTGTAAATAAATGTAACAGATTTATGTATATTAATCTTGCATCCTGCTACCTTGCTGAATTCACTTATTAGTTCTAATAGTTTTTGTGCAGAAACTTTGTTTCTCTATATAGAGTATCATGCCATCTGCAAATAGTGAGTTTTACCTCTTTCCTTCAATTTGGACACCTTTTACTTCCTTTTCTTATCTGACTGCTGTGATTAAGACTTCCTACATTATGTTGAGTAGAGGTGGTGAGAATGGACCTCTTTTCTTTTAGTCCTGAATTTAGCAGGAAGGCTTTTAGCTTTTCATCATTGAGTATTATATTGGATGTGGGTTTATTCACAATAGCCAAGACACATAAACAACTCAAGTGTCCATCAACAGATGAATGGCTTAAGAAGATGTGATAGATAGATAGACACATAAATAGATATAGATATATAGATAAGCAATGTGTGTGTAATGAAATATTCATCCATAAATAAGAATATTGCCAGGAGTTCCCTTCGTGGCTCAGTGGTTAACGAATCTGACTAGGAACCATGAGGTTGCGGGTTCGATCCCTGGCCTTGCTCAGTGGGTTAAGGATCCGGCGTTGCCGTGAGCTGTGGTGTAGGTCGCAGACGCGGCTCAGATCCTGCGTTGCTGTGGCTGTGGTGTAGGCCGGCGGCTACAGCTCCTGTTAGACCCCTAGCCTGGGAACCTCCATATGCCACGGGTGCAGCTCTACATGAAAAAGGCAAAAAGACAAAAAAAAAAAAAGAATACTGCCATTTTAAATAACATAGATGAACCTAGAGATTATCATACCTAGTGAAGTAAGTCATAAAGAGAAGGAAAAAATCACACGATATCACATGTGGAATTTAAAAAATAATAGAAGCAAACCTATACACAAGAAACAAAAAGGCTCACAGACATAGATAACAAACATACGGTTATGAAAGGAGAAAGGAGTAGAGGAAGGATAAATTAGGAGTATGGGATTAACAGATGAAACCCCTATACATAAAACGGATAAACTAGATTTTATTGTATAGCACAGAGAACTGTATTCAACATCCTGTAATAATCTGTAACGGAAAAAATCTGAAAAATATTTACAACTGAATCATTTTGTTGTACACCTGAAATTAGCACAATATTGTAAATCCACTATACTTCAATTTAAAAAAAGGAATGAGAAAGTGTATGAAAGAAAACATACTTATACAAACAGGAAGCACTGGAAGATTTTATAGAGTGATCGCAGCCCTGCGGTATTCGTTTGAGAAGCTGTACATAAGAATTACATCATGAAATATAAACCAACTCTTTTAAGGCCCCTGGGATTCTGCATGACCACTTACACCTAAAATAATAAGTTCATCTATTTTGTGATGATGGCATTGATGATGAGCCAGCTGCAGTTCTAAGCACTTTGTCTCATTTAATTCTCAGGAGAATCCAAGGAAGAAGACAGTGCTTTTCCCCATTTCACATGTGCTGAAACTGAGGCATGAAAGATGAAGCAAACTGTCTAAAGTCAAGTCCAGATTCACTCAGGCAGTCTAGATTCAAAGCATGTATTTTTAATTTATTTTGCCCACTTCATTTCCTATTATCTCATACTTTATGAAAACATAACATTCAACCCAAAATAACTACATTTCCTATAGAGATTACTCATAATTTTGGCAAAGCTAATGTTATTATACAGGAAAGAGCAAAAGGGTATGTTCCTCCTGTGAATTAAAAGAAGGCTTCAGTAGCATTTGTCCCTGACCAGTATCCCAAAGCATAGCAAAAACACCTGTCTAGGAAAGCGCTTCATTTCCTAAGCTGTTCTATAAATACCTGAAAGCTATTTTTAGAATAAAATAAATCATTCCTGAAAAATTGTCATGACTTCCTAACTTCCTAATGATGACCTCTTTTTCCTGGGCTCCTAGAAAAAATAAATTCTGGCCAATTTTTTTAAAAAGCTCCTTTGATGTCCAGGGCAATGGAAAATCAGTATGAGCTTAGGGATAACTGACCGCCTTCTCCAATCGTACTGATAGAATTATGGAGCCCCACACAAGGGCATCTTATTTTTTGTCCCACTGCAGTCTCAGCTCATCAGCCACATCTATGGTACAGTATTCAATTTGGGTGCCACCATTTAAATGGGACATTAGAAACGAAGGGTCAAATGGTGTAGTTACAGGGAAGAACACTCTTCTCTGAACAGCACTTTTCACTTCTAAAATACAGCATAGTTCGTATTTATTATGTATATATTATCTTCTCCATTGATAAAATGGGTGCTGGTCAAGCTTGGCTTCAGGTTTGTGGGGTTGTGAAGAAAGGAAGGAAAAGGAGAGTATTTCTGGCAGGAGACCTGGCATTCCCACAGGACCACACTGAAGAAAAAGTTTAGCAGTCCAAGAGCTGACATTTCTGTGCAGCTGGAGTGTGGACAGTGAAAGTGACCGGTAATAGAACAGGCCAGCCAGCAAAGGGTGGGTCAGATCATTAAAGCTCTTGCGAGTCAGGACAAGAAGGGACGAGGGGGGAACGATGGGAGCTGGGGGACAGGAGAAGCCACTGAAATGGTTAAAGCAGGGACTGAGGCTTTGCGACTACAGTTTGAACAGTGAACTGTAGCTGTACCATTTGAAATTGTCATTAGTCAAGCGGTGTGTGTGTGTGTGTGTGTGTTCTAAGGGCTGCAGTTGTGACACATGGAAGCTAAATCGTGGTTTAAAAAAATGAGAACTACCCTGCTAAGTTTTCACGTGTACAGACAGTATTGTCAACTACGTTGTACCAACAGCGCTCTAGAACTTGTCCATCTTGATTAATTGAAACTTATATCCCTCTTTTTTTTTCTTTTTTTTTTTGGAGGGGTGCACGCACAACACATGGAGGTTCCCAGGATATGGGTCGAATCTGGGTTGTAGCTGCCGACCAACACCACAGCCACAGCAATGCCAGATCCAAGCTGAGTCTGTGACCTACACCACAGCTCATGGCAATGTTAGATCCTTAACTCACTGAGTGAGACCAGGGATTGAACCCATATCCTCATGAATACTAGTCAGGTTCGTCTCTGCTGAGCCACCATGGGAACTCCAATGGCCACCTGTTTTGGACTTCCACAAACAGCAATTCCCAATGGCTAAATCTCACTAAAAACTTTCTAAAAGGAAGCAGGACTGGAGACCAAGACACTGAAAAAATGAGGAAATACCACACAGTGATAGAGAGGATGTAATTATTGAAGCTGAGAAGCTGGATGACAACCTGTCAAGGCTATGACAGATAGAATGCTTGTGTAGGAAAAATACACTAGATGACCTAAAATCTGGGTTTAAGAGCTCTGAGGGAACCTTAGGAAACATGACACGCAACTCTTACCACCTAACCTGACCCTATTTTTACCATCCAAAAACTGATGTATTTTCACTCCAAAAATTTATGGTGAGTATATTCCGAGTGTGGGCCCTACGCTGAGTACCATGAGCACAATGAGCTTTGAGGAGTTTAAAACCGCGTAGGTCCACCTGGAGGGCGGCCTCAAGCACTAGAGAAAAGCAATCCCCTTTGATCTCACTCTAGTGGCAAATGAGGACCGGAACTCACACTGTTTCCTGAATCCTAGAGCCCAAGACCCTTCCCACTCCACTATGCTGCTCGGGATGCCTAAGCTTCACCTGAGGCAGGCAGCTCTCGCTAGATGTCGAGGTCACCATGTTATCCAGAAACCAGAGGAGCAGCAAAACAGGACAGGAGTTAACCCCTGAGCTCTCCCCTCCACAGCCCACCTCACTGTGCTGACCTCTGTGCTCCGTGAGCACAGGGCTTTTGTTTCCAATCCTGTTTTCTCCAAGTGTTGCCCAGTCTATCACCACCCTAACCAACCAATTACTTCTTGCTTTCATCATCCAAAGTAGTGGGACAATCATATGATTTTACCATAACATTGTAATTGAAAATTCACTTTGAATATCCAAATTACCCTTATAATATTGTCTCTGCATGTCCCAAAATTAAACACTAAAAGGTGCTGGCTAAGTTTAAGGCGATCACCAATTCTCCAAGAACAATTTTAGAGGGGTAAAGTGAGAAAGAGAGGTCCAGTTGGGAAAGGAATTCTAATTCTTTCATCAACTTCTTTGCCTAAACCCAATTTACTACTTTTCCCACTTTTTTTTTTTACTGTATGTTTTTTCTCCTTCCTTCCTTCTTAATTTTTTTTGTCTTTTTCCCTTTTCTAGAGCTGCACTTGCGGCATATGGAGGTTCCCAGGCTAGGGGTCTAATAGGAGCCGCAGCCGCCGGCCTACGCCACAGCCACAGCAACACGGAATCCGAGCAGCATCTGTAACCTACACCACAGCTCAGGGCAACGCTGGATCCTTAACCCACTGAGCAAGGTCAGGGATCGAACCCGCAACCTCATGATTCCTAGTCGGATTCGTTAACCACTGAGCCACGACGGGAACTCCACTCTACGTTTTTTCAAAGGTAACTGCAGGCAGCTAAATTTATTTTATTTCTAAGAGTCAGAAACTAGAAAGGAAATTTTGATTCACGCTGTCTTTGTAAAATTATGCCTAAAAAACATTCTACTTCTATTCTTCAGATATTTTGTGATGGAAATATTAGTCCTCATTTCCTACCTTCTTCCTAATGACCTGGAGTTTTTAAGACTGGAATTGGAACCTGTTATAAAATACAGTCTTTATAAACTGGGAACCAGAATAAGCAGGAGAACTAGAACTAAAATGGTCACTACTTCTCTCAGGTTAATAAATTTCCCCCTTTGTTGTTTTCATTTTCCTCAAATATGTAAGTAATACATGAGTGCATGATTGTATTTTAAGAATTCAGCAGTAAAAGACATGCAAAATTCTCCTCTCACCATCCCATCTTCCAATTACTATCCCGTTCCTAAAGGAAATCACTGTTATTGGTGCTATTACTGTCACCAACTTTGTCATTAAAAGTGAAGAGCTACAATGACTCACAGACTTTGGAAAACCTTGGTTTTTCAAATAAGACAATCTGGGGGGTAGGGGGATGCACTGGGGGTTTGGGATACAAAATCTATAAAATTGACTTGTGATGACTTATGTACACCTATAATTGAAATAAAATCCATTAAGGAAAAAAAAAATAAAAGTGAAGAGCTAAATCTTGTTACCCTCAAATATAATATTTTGACATACAATTATAAAACACATAATCCTTTCCATATACGTAATATGTAAATAAACCCAGAACCTGGGGAATAAAAAGATTCAAACATCATTTATCTCAAAACAATAAAATAGCATGCACTTATTTTAAGAAATAGGTAATATCTGCTGGGTAATGAAATCTTAATCCAAGATAAGAAACAGAGTTAAGTATTAAGGACATCAACTCATGATTTTCATATATGACCAGATAAAATTATCTGCATAAACCACATATTCAGTTTTGGAAAAATTTAAAATTTTTTCTTTATTAAAGAATTTGGGTTGAAAACAAGCTTTTTCCATGCAAAGAGAAGAGTACTAAATTAAAAGTAAACAGTCTATATCTGGACGTAAATACTAGTTCACATTTTTTTTTCATACTGATTTTCCCACAGGAAGGAACAGATTAAAGGGTGGATTACTTCAAGCACTATAAAGGTCCCTAGACTGACCCCACTCTTAGAGAGAACTCTTTCAGAGGAATAATGCTATAAAGAACAGTGAAAGCCCAAGAAAACCCACAACGGAGCCCTTCAGACGATCGTCATTCACCGGTCCCCATTGACTGCCCTGGCCTCTCGGAGGGAATTCAAAATAATTCACTGCCCACCATAATACTGAATTCACAACAGAGAGGAAAAAAGGTGATGGGGCTGCTTTGCATCTGTTTAATTTTTTACAGAAACGTTAAAGGGGTTAATCTTCTACAAGTCCAGTCATGTGCGTTCACAAAGGGCCAGGAAAGGAGTCGCAAAGCCTGCCGTGACTCAAAGGGAGGCTCTTTGTGTCTTCTTTTCTGCACTGTGTCTCACAGAGAAGCTGCCTAAGTTCTGAGGCTTCTGGCTCTTGCCTGGATTCTGAAGTCAGTGAAGCAACAATGATGTCATTGCTTCCGAAGACCACTGTTGGCTGAGATAATGAAGATCTCTTTCCCCAAAGCACCCTCATTTCTGTGGCACACATTTCCTAAACTTTCTAACAGAAAAGTATTCTACGTGTTGGGAGGAGTGTCATATTTTCCTTTATCTATGGCATTATTGAAAAAAAAAGCATATTGAGACGTTTCCTTTTCACCAAAACATATCTTTTTATGCTTAGCTTGCAGATATAATTGGACAAGAGTAGTTTACTTGTACAATTAAACGGGGGGGGGGGGATTATGCCTTTTAATGAGGGAAAGGTATATTATTTAATCAATACTCTGATAGTCAAAGTCCAGCAGTTGTCAGGCAACATAATCATTACAGAGGACAGACCCATTTCCCACCCTTTTAGTTTTCAATACATGCGTACAAATGGCTTGGAAAAGCAAATTAAATTATCCAAAGAACATTAAACAGTTTGAGAACAGTTATTCTCCTCTAATTTTAAAATAATGGACTCCTTTGAAAATCCTTAGCAAGGTATGGAACCTCTCTGGGAGAGAAGGAATAGCATAAAAATGCACATACATAGAAGATTAAATCTGAGGAGTTTTCAGACCTCCTGATGCCCCACAGACTAAGAAACTTTGCTTTGCAAAGTACAATTTCTTCAGAAAAGAATTCTATGCGGCTCTCTTCAGAGAGTATTTCTGTAGAATGACTTTTTTAAAAGACTGGATGTTTTCTCAAAGCGTTTTCTACCTTCCCCCTCTAATCTGTCTAATAGGCTCTTCCTCAATCAAATTCAAAGCTGGTAAGGAAAATTCAGACCTCCTTAAATTACTATAAATAAGAAAACTGAAGGAAAATAAATTTTTATTTTTATTCTCAAAAGAGACTGTTGGACAAGGTTAGATAAAAATAAGAGGTGGATACGGGAATTCACTTGTGATGTAGCAGGTTAAGGATCCGGTGTTGTCACTGCAGTGGCTGCGGTTGCTGCTGTGGCGTGGGTTTGATCAGTGGCTCAGCAATTTCCACGTGCAGTGGGCATGGCCAAAAAAAAAAAAAAAAAAAAAAAAGAGGTGGATATGACTTAAAGTAGGCAAAATATATGTGCTAGGGGTTGAAGTTAATTTTCTCATTTAGTTCTCAGATATGAGACAAATATTATCGTCCATCTTTTATATCCTACAAGATCCAAGGTAGATTTTTTCTCTCTTTTCAAAAAGATAGTCTAGTGTTTACCAGGCACGTTCCAGCACTGCAAAGGAAGTGACATACATACAGTCTGTCATATCTAAGGACAAACAAAAAGGCAAAGTGGGAGCAGAGGTGAACTTAGGGAATCTGGTGTTCAGTAAAGTTCAAAACAGAGAGTGTACGGGGGGGGAGTGGGAGTCACTAATGAATAGTAAAAGAAAGAAAATAGATAAATAGGTTCCAGGACCCAGAGGCACCATTTACCAAGCCTGAAATCTAATAGGAGAATCTAGGAACAATTTAGGAATTGGTGGATGGTGAGAGAAAAGCTCAATAGTGGCCATATCAGGGCTTTGCAGAGTACCCAAATGCAGGTGGCTAAAAACTGGCTGAATGAGAGTTCCTGCTGTGGCTCAGTGGGTTAAGGACTTGACATAGTGTCCATGAGGACAGACCCATTTCTATCCCTGGCCTTGCTCGGTGGATTAAGGATCCGATGTTATCATAAGCTGCAGCAGAGGTCACAGATGAGGCTTGGATCCATCCGGTGTTGCTGTGGCTGTGGCGCAGACGAGCAGCTACAGCTCTGATTCGACCCCTAGCCTGGCAACTTCCATATGCCAAAGGAGAGAACAAATCTTTAAGGAAGACTTGCATGAAAAGGACAAGAAGAAAAAATGTTGTCGAGGAAGGAGACTAAGAAAAAAATCCAAGTAAGACTCCAGTCGTGAAAGCCAAAGGGGGAGTCTAATGTCTCAGAAAGATAAGGTAACAAGTAAAAAGCAAAATGTAGCAGCACCATTTATCATTAAAGAGTTCTGTTATTTATTTTGAAAATAAATGAAATAGCTGAAAACCAGATTTTAATAAGATAAGGAAATAATTCATATAAGGTCGTCTATGGCAAAGTGTAAAAATGAACATGTAAGAACTATGGGATTTCAGGGGAAAAGCACCTTCACTGAAAAATGACACTCAAGCGGGATAATGAACATTAAATAGAGGTGACAAGAAGATATTCCAGAAACAGAAAAGAATATTAGTTTACAGAAGTAAAAACAAACAAGGGACACAATAATGAAGTCTATCTAACTACATTAGATATCTCTCCCAAACTTACATCTAACCAAGCATCAAAAACTCTCTTTTTACTTTCATAAAACAAATGACACCATTTTTGAAGCACACTATGTTGGAATATTTACAATTACTTTGTGATTAAAATTTTAAAATTATTATTTCTGTAGCTTATTTTCAAACTAGGTAATGCATATAACAGAGAACTCTGACCTCTGTCCTGTCCCTAAATATGATGCTCAGAGATTGAGCAGAGGTCAGGATGGCATAAGGCACTCTGGTCCACGTTACTTAGAAACGTTACTTAAAAGTTAAAAATGTAGTAGTTCTACTGATCACAAATAGCCTCACTTGAAAGTAACCCTATGAAAGGGCTTTGCTCTGCTTCAGCCCCATCTATTCCTCCTGTTTCATGCTGGAGTAAACACACTGAACGCCCTCATCATCTCTCACCTGGATTATTCCAGTAACTGCCAAACTTTCTCCGTTCTCTCCCTCCTCTATTCTATACTCCGTGAGGACAGAAGACAGATCTTCTAAAATATCTATCATAAAATGAAATTACTTCTGTGAATACACTGGGGGTTTGTTTTATTAATTTTTTAATTTATAAAATAAGGTCGTAATCTGGAATTAACTGGCCTTTCCTGAGACAAATAATGAGAAAAAGATACAAACTATTGCTTTGAAAGTGGCGAGAAAAGGACAGGGAAAGGTGTGAGAGAGATTATAAATTGACTGCCCAGCTTGTGTAGGGCAGTATATCATCAACAGCATCTTGAAGGAGTCGGAGTTTTCATCTTATAGATGAGGTATGGTGTCTGGGGAAGTTGTCCAGTGCACCTTAGGTCACAGAGCTTCTCAGAAGCAGAGCTGCTGTTTGAACCCAGGTTTGTCAGGATCTAAAACCCATACCACAAAGACTTAAGGATGTTCAGTGAAGATGATACTAGAAGTCATAAAAAAAAAAAAAGACTATCTCTTTTGAAACTATGCAGGATAAAACTGAATATGAGGTGAAATGCTCTACTAAGTAATAAGAAAAGAAAAGAGACCCAATATAACTGATTAGAGATAGGAAGGGCTAGGGCGGCCACAGTGAGTGTGACAGAAGCCAAGAGAGCAGAAAGCCTAAAGAAACAATATTTTATCAAATGTCATGAGGCCCGAGAGAAGGAGTTCTAAGAAAAGAAAAAGTCTGTTGAAACATTTAAGTGTCTGTCAGTATCTTGGGGAAAATGCTCATATAAAGAGCTGAGGATGAGAGCCAAGCTGAGGGGGAGCTGGATAAGAGACCAAGTGACAAGAAGGGAGCAAAAGAAAACATATTCCTCACTGAAATTTGGCAACAATGCTGATGAAAAATATCCACAAAGGGGTAAAAGGGTCCAAGTTCCCATCCAGCACTTACGAAGACAGAGACCTCAGCCATCCAGCCACGCACTCTCAGCATCTCCCACTTAAGACCCATGAGCATTTTCGTGAAAGTTCATAAAGATGAAAAATGCCTCTAGAATAAATGCAATGGGTGGCAAACTCGACATCCTAAATCTGGAGCACCTCACAGTCTCTTCTGTGCCATGCATCCCAGCCTTGGGTCCCATTCAACGGCCCGCCCAGGACTCTCAGACTAGGTAACGAAGTTTCCCCCAGACCATCAATCAGGACTTCACTACATAGTCTGGTCTGACAAACAGACTAGCTGAGGTGACAAGCGCTCTTCCTTGGAATTCTCTCCTGTGAGTTACAGAGAAATTTTGACACTGTGGTCTTTCTGTATGTCACACTGGCTAGCATACATAGACTTTCATTTTTGACCTTCCTGATACATATCAGCTGAAAGCCCCTCTTGTTCCTTTTTTTTTTTTGTTAAGGTCTAGTTGATTTACAATGTTTCTTTTATTTCTGTTGCACAGCAAAGTGCTTTTGTTCCATTTTAAAAGTACCTGCAAAACTTCAAAAAAGAGTGTGGAAAAACATTTTTAATATTTTTTCTTGGGCAAGGTACTTGACATTTCTATCAGAATCAATCACTTATTCATTCGATTGGTATTTATTGAAGAACTGCTCTATGCTGGTCTCTGTGGTAGACCTTGAATAAGCAATGTTGAGCAAACAAGAAAAACTGGGGCAATCCCATCTATTTTATGGTACAAAATTCTTGGAAAAATCAAATGAAATAAGGTATATATGAGAGAATTTTGAAAACAAGTCTAGAAAAATACTTACCATAGTACAAATCCTTGGCTTGTGCTAATAACAGGGTAATTAGTCATATGCCTCTCTTTACATTTAAATTAATTAAAATTAAGTAAAAGAAAAAATTCTTCAGTCACACCAGTGAAACTGGACACAGCCCTGTGGAGCTCCTGGATGCAAGAGCCTTTCTGTGTTCCCCGTTTCTTGTTTTTAGGAAATGGGCCTCGTTCAGCCTCCGTGACCTCTCCTGAGATCTGAGGGGCAGGTTCAGACAGTTGCTGATCAGGGAAGGGAGCGGACGCAGAGACCGGGAGGAAGAGTCCAGCAACAACAGTGCAGCCTTGGGGCGGGTCCTGGTTCCCTCTCAAGGGATACATATAATGACATAGGCATCTTATATGCCTAAGAGAAAAGTTATAATCCTTATGCTTCTTTAGAAATGAAAACTTTAAAACTGAACAGCTTAGGGTCCTTCCTTGTCCTTCTCCCTGACTCAGCTGCACCCTGAACATGATCACCCATAAGCTAAAGATTAGGCACCCTGTTCACATTACCTGTAGGTTAAAGATTATTAGTACATGATGTTTTTCAGGAACCTTCCTGGTTTGTTCTAATCCCTGATCAATATGCCCTTTTAGCAAGAACTGTTATTCTAGACAGTAACTCAGAAGACCACCATGATGAACATCTCCTGACTCCAGCTTTGATGACTAAGATTCCCCCAAAGAAAGAAGAATGCATGTTTGTCCCAATCCTGACTTCTATCTGAAAACCTGTTTTTCTCCTTTTTACTATAAAACTCCATGCAATTCTTTCTAAGGGATGGGGGGCGCACAGCATTTAGGGCATTAGCCTGCTGTGATCCTCCTTTGCCTGGCAAAGCAATAAAGCTATTTTTTTTCTCCTTTACCCAAAACTCTGTCTCTGTGTTTCAATTTGGCACCCTCACTAGCCATGTCTCCACTGCTACATCACCACATGGTTACATTACGATAACCACACTGGCTACATTACAATACGGTTGCCATATTGGACAGCACTGTGGGAGAACATTTCCACCATCCAGAAAACTCTGTAGGAAAGCAATCTCCTAGACGCTGAAAGTAGAACACAAGGGTGAACATTTGCATGATACCAAAGGGAGAAAAACAAAAGTGATGCAAACATATTAAAAAGCACATGCCCAAAGAAAGATAGCTAGTGGTTCTTATAATGTTATATAAAACTACCACAAAGGCAAAATGTAGTTATGATAAAAAAAAAAAAAGAAAGAGTAAGTGGTAACTTTCACTGAGTGCTTAGTACACGCCAGGAATTAAAACCACGTGCTTTACAGCAATATCAGAATAACCGAAAGACAATCCTTTGAAGTAGGTACTGTTATTTTCTTTGCCTGGTCAATGAGGAAACTGAGTCATTGCATAGATTAAGCAACTTGATATAGGTCACAAAACTACTTAATGGTAACTTTGGGGCTAAAACTATACTAAAAAATTTTTTTTACCACATCAATAACCGTTAAAATATCGAATCAGTCTGGTTAAATTAGTTACTATGTAAAAAACGAAATGTTCGAGGTAGTATAATTTATATATGTGCCTTTTCTACTCTTAGGTGCTGATAGTCATTAATAATAATAATATCACCATATTATCACCACCATGTCTCTACCTAAGCTTTTGTCTTGTTTCCTTGGGAATGTTTTCCTTTCTTCCCAGTCATTGCAGCCTGCAGTCCTTCAAACACTCCAGCCTTCACTGATGGCTCTAGTCACATAACACTTTTTCTAAATCAGTCGTTATAAGGCTGTTTAATGGTTTACTTCAATTGTATGTTTCCTTATCAGTCTTTATACTCTATTAGAGAGTATATGTTAAGTACCAAATAAATAAATATATTTTGTATCAATAATACACTAGATGTTTGCCTTAAAATTAATCATTAATAATTACATATTACATCTTCATCATTTGTGAAAGTGTAAGCTGTAGACACTTATTCCATCTGATCAACATTTTAGTTTTCCTCAGACCTATCTGAAAAATGTGAGCTCTTCTCCTTCTTTGTCAGATAGGAAATAGAAAAGATTGTTTAAAAGATACACATTAGATAGTTTTGTATAAAAAAAACCCGCTTAGATTTTCTGATTCCTTTATAGTGTTCTAAAGACCCACTTTAAGATCTAATTTTAAAACTGGCTCAAGAGATCCTATTCAAATGTTTGAGTCTGTTTTTACAGGATATCCTTGGCTGACTTTACTCTAAGAAACTTAACACAGTTGGACTATATTCCTTTGGCTATGAAGTACCTTTCACAGGAATGGCTATTAAGGTGGGGTTAAAGTATGTGTGCAGAGGGGGTGGAACAGAGGGTGTGCTTGATCCTGTCTTAATGCAACATATTCTTATGTCAATAAAAATATGTTCTCTGAAATAATCGCTTGTATTTCAACCCTAGATCCAGAAGTATAAGCCGTACTCTTGATGGGTTAAACACTGGGCACTTACAGTTTCACACTCCTGTTAGTTTTTCTGCTGTCTATCACATTCAAGTCGTTCTTTTTAAGCATCGGTTACTGGAGCTGGGACCCAAGGTAAGGGACTGCCTTCATGACTGGTCTTATTAATTTTTCCTTTGTTATTGCCAAGAATTGGAGAAGACTAAAACAGATGACTTCCTTATTTGTACCGAAGGAGGTTTGGACATGGTACCTCTGTCACTTTCAACACCAGTATTCTATCTCCGGACCAAAAGTTTGAAAAATCTGCAAAAGTAAGTAAATGGGCTCCTGAGGACTATATTAATACTACTTGTCTCTGATTTGCATAAAGATACTTCTCTATCACAAATAAAGCATCAGGATTCTATATTTACTAAGAGAATAGATTTGATTTCTTCTTTTAATCACAAGCAAAATACTGTAGAATTTGGGACAAAATTCTATTTTTGCAGATATTAGTTGGAAAGTGAAATTAACCATCGAGTAGGATTAAGACTCCAAATTTAGATGTATAGACACTGGAAAACTGAAAATTCCAAAGTTCTTCTACTGACTCAGGATGTCAAAACCAAATTTGTGATTTGTTTTAGACTACAAATCACGAGGTAAGGTATACTTGAGTTATAAAGACAAAATTTATTTTTTCCGAGATTAATTCCATGTTAATCCTGTTTTGCGCTATTTTGTATTTGACATCTTATCATTCTTCATCCCAAATCCCATGGATAAAATGGGGGGGTGGCATAATTCTAACAAAAGCCGTTTCAACAATCCCTTAATATATATGGTTTCTGCAACTACAACAATATGGAACTATAACTGTGAACCACAGAAAGAGGCTTTTTTTGTGCAATGGGGAGGATATTGGAAAATTTAATCTTTCTTCTCTCTCTTTGTGCATCCATAACTTGCTTATTATTCCCAAGAACTGGCTGGGAGGCTAGAGGAGGAAAGGATAGGGTCTGCTGGACACGAGGATTACTGCATCGAGAATACAGAGATTCAATATTCAACGTCTGGAGTTCAAATAAGGCTTTCCAAAATGAAAGAGATCTGTAGGTTAAGAGAGAAAGAATTTTCCAATTCTCTTAGTTCTCACATAACCTATCAATGCTAGGCCTGGAGATAAGAATATAGAGAGGTTTTACTTGTTTGCTTTTTATTTGTGTTTTCCTCCTCTAAGAGAAAGTCTTGGCCATCTTCAGTCTTAATCACGAGGCTAGAGTAGTAAAGAAAAAGCACTTATTTAGAGGAACAGGGAGCTCCCATTGTGGCTCAGCGGAAATGAACCCAACTAGGAACCATGAGGATGCGGGTCTGATCCCTGGCCTCCCTCAGTGGGTTAAGGACCTGGTGTTGCCATGAGCTGTGCGTGGTGTAGGTCACAGATGCGGCTCGGATCCCACACTGATATGGCTGTGGTGTAGGCTGGCAACTGAAGCTCCCATTTGACCCCTAGACTGGGAAACCCCATATGGTATGGGTGGGGCCCTAAAAAGCAAAAAAAAAAAAATTAAAGGATCAAAAAGACACGCTTGACCCTTCTGATCTTGGACTGCTTTGGAGATGAAACAAACAGGAGTGAAGAGACACTGATTCTGATTTTTCCCAGTTCCTTTCAAGGAAAAATCTCAGGAGAAGGGACACAGTGCTAAAACATACAGATCTCCAAGGATCTCCAAGACCCAAAGCCAGTTTCCCTGCTCTATCTGGGGGCCTCTGGAAGGAGAACGCTATGCGCTAGCACATCGTTCCAGGGACAGCCAAGGAAGCCATGACTCCCCTTGGTTCCTGTGCTATAAGAACAGCAATATCTGGGTTTCCTGGGGAGCCCATCAAAAAGGGCTGCTGAACCAGCGTCCACGTGGTCCTACTACAGAAGCTGTGCGTGGATGACTTGGGCTGGGGAAATAGGAGTCCTAGCCAGAACTCGGGGTGGTCTGCTTCAGCCCTGAGAGCAGACTGGAGACAAGCTGGGAAAGCCCAGCAGCGAAAGCCAACAGGGCTAGCAGCAGCCAGGCAGATAAGGAAAATCAGCCCACCGAGCCCACTCAGCCAGCCAAAGAAGCCCACAGACCAGGGAATGTAAAAAACTTCTGTACAAAAATCAAAATGTGATGCATTCCACATTTAGGGTACCAGAGGCTTTTTTTCCCCCCTCCATGAATATGTGTAAGAATTAACTACAAAGTCACCACTCTGTTAATAAAAGGAAGGTCCAGTTACATAATTCCTACTATTTAGCGTAAAATTCTTGGCTTCCCATTTCCATTCAATTTCTATTCAGGATACAGAACTGGAAGTTAATTCAGACTATCTGACTTGCTTTGTCAAAGTTGTCATAAGGTCTCAAAAGGATGAAATAGAGAAGGGTGACGTGCTTGAGGTCTGAGTCTCAATATGACTGGGCCCATATAACTAGAAAAGCCGAAGAGTTTAAAAAATAGTGTGGATTTACTCGAGAATTAAAATCTGGGTGCTTCCTGTAATTATGACTTTGTCCAGTATCCATGCTTACAGCTCTCAAATCTATCAAAATAATCCCAATGTACATCATATATATTCAGTAATAATTTATAGGAGGCCGAGATACCAGGATGTTAGACTACATCTTCTATAAATTTAAAGGGAAGAGTACTAGGAAGTGATGGCATTTAAAAACTGCCCAGGGAAGCCCCTATAACTACTACATGTATTCTCACTGACTTCAAATATCGGTTCATCACAGATGAGAGAAAAATGTTGAAGTGACAAAAATGACATTTTTAGACTGATTAAATAAATTGTACCTCCTTTAAACATAAATAGGCAAGGCAAGTGCATCTACTAAACCTAGCAATGATTTCCCTAGGACTTCCCACTGAACTCAAAAGCCAAAGCCAGGATCACAGAATGAGGGAGGACAATGCTTATTTGCATCAAATCCCCATACTGGCTTTATCTACGTATGTCATCCAAACCAGGAATGGAGAAATTAAAAAAGCCACCCTAACATTTTAATCTCTTGTTACAAAAAGGTTGTCTGTGACATTTTATTAGTATGGGGCACAGGACATAAAACGAAGCTGCATTTATTACTCAACTGTCTCACCAGAAGGGGCTTAGACATTGACTTTATTCTCTTAGTACACAGGGTAATACTCAATAAAACTTGCGAACATGAAAACAAAGCCCGCCAGCGTGCTGAAACATAGGACTAAAGTTAGAACGCATAAAGTTTTAGAACCACACAGACATTATTCTTAACATTCCAAGAGCACTTCTAGAGGAAAACATGGGCAGGGGACTTTCGACAGAAATTGCAGCAATATCTTTTTTGA